>JANRMT010062792.1:71724787-71831822 GCA_026402145.1 Polypterus bichir lapradei
ACATGCTTCCAGGTGAGGTGGAAAGATGATAAAGAAGGGCTCACCAGTCTCTGGAACACTGCCAGGTAGCACCCAGATATAATATAAAAGGAGCTGCCTGCCACAACTCCGGGAAACAAGAGGCGGTGGATAAAGCTGGTAGAGAACAACAGAAAACCCAGTGACAGATAGAGAGAGAGAAAGAAGAAGAAGACAAAGACAGACGCAAGGGCATTGCTGTGTGCCATGCTTTAACTGTACTGTGGTTGTGTTGTGGAAAACACTTGTTGGGGAAGAATTTCCCACTAAAACATAATAAATTCTCTTCTTTAGGGCAGAACTTGTGTCAAAGCAGTTATGCCCCCTTCTGTCTGACTGCGGATCAAAGAGTCAGCCTTCCACGGCCCCGCCTTCCATGCCATGTCCCCAGCATTCAGCGTCCATCCTCTGTTACATCGCTTTCGTTACTAAACTAGTAACATTGATTAAACCTGTAACCCTAAAAGATCATATTAATATGCCTTCCTCCTCTCACGAGGCAAGAATCCGAGTTTCTGTTTATATTATTATTTCTTTTTAGAAACAAAAAACAATTTTTATAATATACGATTCAGGATTCGATAGTTAAAAGAAAGAGGACATAACATTTTTTACATTAAATAAACATCATACTAAATTTTAATATGGTTGGTTTAACTTTTATTATAGTGAATTCTATCATTCAAAATATTTGAAATTATTTTTACATTATTTCTTGAACCTCATTCAATAAAAGGAAAGTTGCGTTAATTACATTAATTTATTATGTTACAAAATAAATGATGATCAACAGGCATGAAAATGAAGGTCTCAACTTTCGAGTGCTCAATGAAAGAAAAAATATATAACACTTTTTGCACAATTTGTATTGAACATTGTTTGAAATGATACATGGGAATCTTCCTCCTCCATTGTCTCTGTTTTCTTAATTTTATTCAACACTGCAATTATAATGTTGATAAATTTCAAGTGGAATTATTAAACTTTCTAATGTTTTCCTGGTTTTTAATTTTAATGCATAATTGTTCTTGTGAATATTACAGGAGCAACACAGATATATTAGATAAAAAATAAATGCACATATTGGTAAATGATTTTAAAATTATATCACTAGAATGAGTAAGGTGTTGCGTTTGCATGTTGAGTTTGCATGTTCTCCCCATGTCTGCATGGGTTTCCTCCATGTACTCCGGTTTCCTTCCTCCATCCAAAGACATGCAGGTTAGGTGGATTGGTGTTGCTAAAAATTGGCCCTAGTGTGTGCTTGGTGTGTTCGTGTGTGTCCTCCCTTCAGTGGACTCACACCCTGTTGAGGGTTTCTTACTGCCTTGTGCCATATGCTGGCTGAGATAGGCTCCAGCATCCCCCGCGTCCCTGTTTTGACAATGAATGAACAAATAAATGAAGGGTACTTTGGTTACCCCTAAACAATTTAATATGGTTTTATATGTAATTTTACCCAGGATAAAAATATGTTTAAAAGTTTTGGATCGGGCACCTCCATTCAGATACAAAACATAAGAGTGGATATTTACATTTATTTTGGCTCTGTTTCAAGTAGATATGGTCCTTGCTTGATATTCTTTTGGAGTAGGCAAGATTCCAGATTTTTTGTCATATACCTGTATAGTTAAGACAGGCATAACATGCAGTGAAGTGTAACTGTTTAAACAGGACAAAAGACCGGGGCCCTAACATATAAATATGTACTTATCAAAAAAGTGAAGCAGATGTCTTAAATTGCTTAATAGATATTATTGTTTGTTTTTCTAAAGAAATGTAAAAATTTGCCTTATTGAAAGTTGCCCCCTCTGTGCCTTACTTTCATAGGCTGTCTTTCATTTATTTTGGAACTAACACATTGATTCAGATTTTAAACTTAACTTTAAAAATGTTTTATTCGGGTAGATGCAATAATTACAGATCTGAAGTACAGTTTCTTGTATTAAGAATTTGCTGCATACTCAAACTCTCCAAACAGGGATATAATTTTTTGTAAATAAGATTAACATTATTGGGTCATCAGTCACACTGCCTACTAAGGATTCATTTATTCACCTTATGTGTTCTGCTGTCTTTGAACACTTGAGTCTGTATCATCATCTCCGTTGTCTTATTTGGTGCAACTCCTGAATCCTACAAATTGCCCCCTGGACAATGCCCCCTCTCTATTAGTTAAGGGGGTGTTTGGTTTTGTCGGATGAAATATTGTTACCTTAATAAATGCTAGCTTGACTTCTAGTTGTGTTCCTGCTGCCTTGAAACATGCTTTGGTGCAGAAACTTATTAAAAAACAACATTTGGACCCTATAATGTGTCAAATTTCAGGCAAATTTCTAAACTGCCTTTTTTATCTAAAGTCTTTGAAAAAGCTGTCCTTATTCAATTACAGACATTTCTGGATGAAAATAGTATTCTGGAAAAACTCCAATCCGGATACAGATCTTCTTACAGCACTGAAACAGCTTTGTTCAAGGTTTACAATGACCTCTCCCTAACTACTTCTTATGATTCTTATATCCCACCTTGTGTAATACCCTTAAATGGTTTATATCTTATTTAAGCAATAGGAGCTTTTCTGTTCACTTGGGTGAGTTCTCATCCCATATAACTCCTTTTACTTGTGGCGTTCTGCAGGGTTCCATCCTAGGACCAGTTCTCTTTTTGATATGCATGTTACCTTTAGGCTCCATTGTTAACAAGTATGGCTTCTCCCTTCACTGCTGTGCTGACGACACTCAAATCTATTTGCCACTAAAATCAAAGTGAGACAATACAGACCATGATATTAAAACCTGGATGGCAATGCATTTTCTTAAATTAAATGACAATGAAACTGAGATTGTGAATTTCAAAAGTTCAGAAGGTTTGAGTGTCTCCAATGTTGCTCTTAGATTCCTTGCCATATACATATCATAAAGCTTCAGTTAGAAACCCAGGCATGATCTTTGACAGCTCATTCAAACTTGGCAAAAAGATAAATTCTGAGGTTAAATGAAGCTTTTTCCAGTTGAGACTTTTAGCTAAGGTAAAGGCTTTTCTTTTTTTCAGTGACCTTCAGGCCATCCAAGCTTTTATAACATCTTGTTTGGACTACTGCAATTCTTTTTAGGTAGGTGTCGATCAGGTCTTGTTATGATGCCTACAACGGGTCCACAGCTTTGCTGCTTGCTTATTGAATGGCTCTCATAAGCATGGCCATATTTCATGAATAATGACCTTGCTTCATTGGCTTCCGGTCCACTTCAGAATTGATTTTAAAATGCTATTACTTTTTTTCAAATGTTTAAATGGAACAGCCCCATCTTGACTCTCAGAACCTCTTCACTTGTATGTGCCAACAAGAGCACTGTGTGGAATGTATAATCTTGCACACCAATTTAATAAAAATAAAGTTCATATACACCAGATTTTCTCATTACAGTATTCAGCTACATTTTTGCAAGATAACACATGGACCTTATCAAAATATAAATGGAGAATATAACTTGACAAATCTGCTCGAACAAGACACCCTCAAAAGCAGGGCCTCCTTAGGGAGTTGCCCCACTTGCCACCCCTAAATGCCACTCTTGGTCGAGGTTGAAGCAAAGGGGGGATTGGGTTTCTTTTCTTTGGAATGGCTTGCCTTATTATATTAGGTCTGCTCCAACTTTGGTCATTTTCAAGTCATTATTAAAGTCTTATTTCTTCTCTCTGGCATTTGGCCATGCAAGAGGCTGACACTAAGTTTGTATATGTTGGTTCATCAACATTCATGATTATACAAAAAATTGTTGCTGTCCAAAATGTTTCCAGGGCAAGATCCAACCTGAGAACGTTGCAATCAAGCTCCAGCCTCACTGGATTACATGTTTTGGGCCTGCACCAAATGAACATCATTTTGAACCAAATTCTTTAAATGTCTATCAGACAGTCCTGGTGTCACAATCTCTCCTAATCCACTAACAACTGTGTTTGGTGTACTCCCAGATGGCTTAAAGTGGAGAAGGACAAACAAACTGTAATTGCCTTTACTTCATTATTAGCATGTGGACTTATCTTGCTCAACTGGAAGAATCCTAACTCTCCTCTTTTAAGTCAGTGAGTAACTGATGTTATATATTATCTAAAATTGGAAAAAATCAAATTCTCACTTATAGAATCTTTTTAAAACCCGGCAAGATCTAATCAATTACATTTTAGAATAAGCATTTAAACTGAGGAAGTGGATTCTCTTCCCTTTTTTATTTTAATTATTTTTATTTTTTTATTTCCTTATTTTTCCTACTGTTAAAGTTTTACTCTGTGTGTTGGCCTAGCTCTCTTTCTCATGGGTGGGGGTTGATTTGATTTGAACTTGCTTTGTAAAATTTGACTTCTTACTTTTATAAATAGTAAACTTAACTATAGAAAAATCAAGCTAAATAAGATATCTAACAACCGTTAATGATGGTGATGAACATAAATACCTTTCATATTGTACAGTAACATGGCAGATACTCTACATAACATAAATAACTTAAAAAGTGAATATAGCTGAAATAATAAGACAAATGTTAAAAAGCAATAATACAAGAAAGGAAAACAATTTATTAAAACGATATGCTTAAAAATAGGATGTCAGTAATGACAATAAACACAAACACTTAAATTTGCTATATATAATCATACATCTCATTAGTTTTATTAAATAGCTCTAAAGTTTCTTTTAATATACTGAGCTTTTTATTCTGTGAGTCCACATTTGATCCTGTTGTGCTACTGTTCCCTGTTAGAAAATGTTTCCAGCTCCTTTTTTTTTTGAATTGGAAAAACTGTACAGCTGCTCTTCTTCTCTTTCTACGGACTGTGTGAGGTCGTGGGACGGACCATGGAAGGCCAGAGGCATGAATGGCCAGAACGTGGAAGGCCATGGGTGTGGAAGGCAGTCTTCGACCTGCAGCTGAACCCTTCCAAACTAGCACATTTTTAATCCATCCATCCTTCCATTCTCCAACCCGCTATATCCTAACTACAGAGTCACGGGAGTCTGCTGGAGCCAATCCCAGCCAACACAGGGCACAAGGCAGGAAACAAACCCCGGGCAGGGCACCAGCCCACCACAGCTAGCACATTTTTCTTAATGGAAAATAAGAAAAGAAGAAACCTAGTTAACTGATTTGAAAGATAGAGCATTTCACATTTTTACCTTACTTTGTCAAAGAGCCAGTTATCACATTTTTGTTTATGAAATATTTTTGTAATAATGAGTCATACTACAAAAAACAGTAATGATAGGACATAATTACATGCATTAGTAGACTACATTAAATGCACATTTTTTTAACAGTACTTTACAAAGTCATGAAATTAAAAACATACCCCAAAATAAGCTTGTGGTGGCTCGGTAGCTTTCACAGACAGCAAATTCCAATTCAAGGAATGTTAAAATGGCACTGATTGATATCTTATTGTTAATTGTTGGTTGTGGAGGGTCTATGGCTAATTGTAGTTAAAATTTTGAAACAACTAACTACCCAACAGAGTTAAAATCTCTGAAGTCTCAAGGGAAAATAAATTATAGTGTCACAGTGTCATACTGTATTATCACAATGTCCAAATAATGCAATCATACTAAGTATGGTACATATTTCTTCAATATGCACTTACAAAGCAACATGCACATAATTCTTTCAGGGCGCGTGATGGAACGGTCCTTACAGATGACGCTGTTTAAACTGATCCTCCAGCTAGGACATTGGACATCTCAGGGTCCACAGTTCCTGAGGCTAATCCTCCAATTAGCTGTGAACCACCCAATCTTACTGAGATTGCACAGTTTATGAACCAGCTGAGGGTAGGGAAGTCTGTAGGGATCTGTAATATCCAGGGTGAACTGCTGGCATTCCAAGTAATCTTTGCTTTCATTTGGGAGATGGGCATCATCTCAACTGACTGGAAAATAGGACTTGTCGTCCCTATCTAGAAAGGGAAGGGATAACTACAGGAGGATAAGATAGCTCTTGGTGCTGGGTAAAGACCTTGCTAGAGTCATCCTCAATAGGATCTGTGATCACTTGCTAACCTACCAGAGACTGGATCAGCCTGGTTTTATGCCTAATAAGTACCATTGACCACATCCTGGCCCTGAGGGTTATTATTGAATGTAAACACGAATATTGGCAGAGTTTCTTTGCCATCAGGAGTGGCTGACAGGTGAGTAAAAGAGGGAAATATGGAAAATCTTCACGTTCAAGTAACTACTCTCAAGGTAAATTTGAAGCAGTAGATTAATCTGTAGTCAAGTAACACATGCTGTTTCTCAATTTTAAGACCAACAAGTTCATAAATTCACCAATGCTTCTCAAAGTGAGATTTTGAAATTGCAAAACCTTGTACAGTGTGTTTTATTGGATATATTGCCATAAAAATGGAATGTTTCTGATTAATTTAGTTTAAAATAAATATGTCAAATTGGTCCACTGGGAGCTATGTTGTTTCATGTGGACAGAAAAAAGCACCAATATGGCAACTTCAGTAGGCATTTTTTGCATTAGTTGCAAACACATCCAAAAAAACTCTAGGTAAAGAAACAATTTAAATATTTAGAAGTAAGACTGACTCATTGACTTCTCAATCTAGTTAGACTAGAAACCTGCAGATACAGGGATACCCTAGGACTGACCTTGAGAAACCCTGCTGTAGGCTATTGTCTTCCAGTAGGAGAAAATGCACAATATTCAGTACTGTTTAGACCTGCCTCTTTTATCCATTTGGCAAAGTATCTGCATGACTCATGCCCAATGCATAACCATCTCATCTACCCATTATGGAAGCAAATGATATATAATAACCCCCTTGTGTTGCCCTGTTCTAGACCAATAAATCATACCTGAGTTTGGAATCACTTCTTGCTCACTTGCTTAAGCTCTATATAGTAATTTTCATGTATATTGGACTATTGCTTTAGTACACCATGTGGTGATCAAGAAATACGAATGGAGTACCTGCTGCACACTTACACATTTGGAACCTATGAAACTGTTGACTGCTGTTTTTAGAGAATGTACTAAAAAATCTCAAAGCTAATGTTATAGATAACAACTCCTCATCTTTACCCTATTCACCTGGCACTTTTGTAAGCCTGTTCTTTTTTAAAGACTTAAAAACAACATAATAATGCACCTCTTAATGCAAACACTTCATTATTCTTGAATAACATCAGTAAGCTAATGAGTGGGTGTCAATTATTTATATATAGCACTCTAAATAGAAGGCTGTCCAGGGTTCTATTCCAGCATATAGAAACACAGTATGTCATAATGAAGTTTTAAAAATAAGGTACTTTAAGCAACAGGAAACAGCAGAAAAAATGTTCATAATATGTGTTTTGTTCTATTAGTTTTGATAAAAGTTTTTTTTATTAACACAACTATCTATTATCTATAACTTTAACGATAACAGTTTACCTACCTTTTTCTGGTGTTTCTGTAATGATGGAGTATTAAGTTTAAGTGCCACAGAAAGTCTTCCTCTGTTTTGCCTGTACCTCTTGTGTATTTCCTGTTTCCTTCAAGTGTTTACTTCTTTAACACTGTAATGAAAAAGCACAAACAAGTATAAAGGTTTGGAGTTTTTTGGCCCCATATACTGTAAAGCAATTTCAGAAAAATAGTCAGTGTTTTCTAACAGACAACAGACATAGAACATAAGCAGGTCGGACAATTTATAGTGATGCAACAGGAAGTGATGAAATGATGGAGAAAGTCGTGATGGTTGATGGGAAAGTGATGTCATCTTTGGGTGACTGGAGGTTAGAAAGGATCCTGGAAGTGGGTGGTAGCAGAAGACTTCCGGGTTTGTTTATGGCGGCAGCTTTTCAGTCTTTCTGAAGGAACAAGAAAAGAGAGGTTAGTACCCAGCCATTGTCCCCCGGCAAAGCTTGTTGCGGTGCCTGTCAGGTCCTTAAGCCAGTCCCCATGCGCTCATGTGTGACATGACCCCCCTCCACCAGCCCAGACCCACTGCGTTGGGCAGCCTGAACCGAGAGGCCATGAACCCGGGAGAGAGCATCAGCATGGTCCGTCATCAGGGTGAATTCACAGCCCAGCAGGAAGTACCGTAGATATGTTACTGTCCACTTGATGGCCAAGGCTTCCTGTTCCACTGCTGCATACCTGGTTTCCAGGTCCAACAGTTTCTGGCTCAGGTAAATCACGGAGTGTTCGACACCATCGATGCTTTGGCTCAGTACGGCACTTAGACCTGTGTCCGATACATCGGTCTGGAGGGGAAAGGGAAGAGAGAAATCAGGAGTTCTCAACACAGGTGCTGTTGTCAGGGCCATCTTTAAGTCACTGAATGCCTGTCCCGTAACATCACTCTACACCACATGTAAAGGGGCCCTTTTCTTTGTCAGGTCTGCCAAAGGTGCTGCTCTCTCGGGAAAAACGAGGTACAAACCGGCAGTAGTAGCTTACTAGCGCCAAGAAGGCTTGCACCTGTCTTTTGACTATCGGACGGGGCCATTCCAAGATGTCTTTGACTTTAGACTTTTGTGGTTTCACTAGCCCTCCTCCCACCAGGTAGCCTAAATACTTGGCTTCGTTCAGCCCAAAATAACATTTCTGCGGGTTGTTCCGAAGCCCGGCTTTCCCTAGCGTCAGGAGGACTGCGTAAACCTGCAAGACATGTTCCTCCCAGGTGCCAGAATAAATGACCACGTCATCCAGGTAGGCGGCACAATAAGACTGGTGGGGCCATAGCACTCTATCTACCAGACGCTGAAAGGTCATCAGTGTCCCATGCAGTCCAAATGGGAGGACCTTGTATTGCCAGTGTCCACTAGGGGTGTTAAATGCCGTTCTTCTCTTGCGGATGCCGTTAAGGGAATTTGACAGTATCCCTTGGTCATGTCAAGAGTGGTCAGATAACGGGCCAACCCCAGCCATTCAAGGAGCTCGTCCATGCAGGGCACGGGGTATGCATCAAATTTGGAGACTTGGTTAAGATTCAAAGATGATGGGACTGGACCAGGGACTGTGACTTTCCTTAAATGATGTCCATATCCAGCATGCGCTGGACCTCCAGTTCCACCTCTGCCTGTTTCGCCTCTGGGAGACGGTAGGGGCGTTACCTGCCTATCACCCCTGGGTCTGTGACTATGTTGTGCTGAATCAGCAAGGTGCGGCCTGGTGCTTCGCTGACCACTTCCGGAATAGACAGGATTGCTTGTTCGAGCTCCCGTCGTTGGAGGGTTGTCAACTTGTAACCAAGGTTAAGGTAAGCTGTTTTTGAGAAAAGGGAAAGGGTGTGTCTGGCAAGAGGAGGGTCTTTTCTGTCCTTCCACAGCTTCAGGAGGTTGACGTGATACACCCTCTCGCTCGGTCGATGATTTGGCTTGGCTTACCAAATAGTCCACAAGCCCTTTTCTTTCCTTCACCTCGTACAGGCCAAGCCAATGGGTCAGGAGTTTGGAGTGGGAAGTGGGCACAAGCACCATTACTCGGCTCCCTGGTTGAAACTCTTGTAAGGATGGGTTTCTATTATAAAACCTTGCCTGCGCTCCTTGAGCTTTCGACATGTGGTCTTTTAATAAAGGTCTGATCTTTCCCAATCTATAGCGTAACAGCGCGATATATTCTAATATATTGGTAGAGCGAAGGGCCTCACTTCCCATCCCTCTTTTAGGACATCCAAAATGCCCTGGGGCACCTCCTGATAGGCGAAAAGCACCAGAGGTAACAGCTGGTCCCAGTTCCTACCATCTGCACTGACTACCTTGCGGAGCATCTGTTTAAGGGTCTGGTTAAATCTTTCCACTAACCCGTCTGTTTAAGAATGATAAATGGATGTCTTAAGATGCTATATACGGAGTAACTTGGTAACCTCCCTGAACGTATCCGAAGTGAAGGGCGTACCTTGGTCCGTCAGGACTTCTTTAGGTATGCACACTCGGGAGAAGAGCCCTACTAATTCCTGTGCGATATTTTTCATGTTAGCGGCTCGCAGGAAAACCACTTCTGGGTATCGGGTCGCATAATCGACCATAACTAAAATATATTTAGGGCCTTGCGCCGAAGGTATCAGGGGTCCTACTAGATCGACACCGATCCTTTCAAATGGAATGTCTATGAGGGGAATCGGAACTTGAGGAGCACGACCCCTCCATGGTATTTGACATAACTGTCAGGTCGGGCAAGACTGACAGAAACATCGGACCTCCTCATTTATTCCTGGCCAATAAAATCAGAGCTTTACTCACTCCAATATTTTTTCTGCCCCAAGGTGGGCGCCTAATCGTTGGGCGTGAGTCAGCTCGCAAACCTCCCGCTGGTAGGTTTACGGCACTAGCAACAGTTTCCGCCTATCACCTTCGTGTTCCGCCAACCAATACAGCAGATCGTTGTCTAATACAAAGTAGGGCACTGGTGGTGTGGAATCCACGGACAGTATGTAATCTATGGAAACGATAGCATTCCTGGCAAACCTCAGGGAATCATCGTTCCACTGTCCTCTTTTAAATGACGCTGGCATAAAGCGAAACTGATGCTCCATGCCAACGAGCGGGTCAAGCGGGCAGTCCGCAGGAACTCCTGTCTGGCTTGGAGTCCCACCCAGTTGCGCTTCCGGGTTAGGGTCCGTCGTCGAAGAGGCAGCTGACCACGTCATCAACGGTTGCCGCAGTGCACAGCATGGGAGCGGCCAGGAGAGCCCCTTGACCCTCCATAATCAGACCCAAGCTAGGTGTGGGAGTGGATTTTGTTCTACTGCTGTCACTCTCTGACCAGTCGTGTTTGAGTATAAGCTGAAAGGGGGGCTCGGGCAAAACAGCGACAAGCAGTTGTTTCAGTGTCCCCCTCCAGGAGATGTAACATTTCACAGACCTATATGATCTGGTCTCCCCGTGCACATACGTTATGTTCATTCTCTGAGCAGCCCATTGTCACAGTAGAACATAATGGGGAGCATCGATGGAAATGTTGCTTCCGGAGTCAAACAGTGCCACCACCGAGTGTCCATTTACCAACACCACTCCTGTATTAGGAACCGCCAGGGGATGGGACAGAGCACAATACCTCTCTCCTTTGGCCCAGCTGCAGTCCATTGGCACCGTGGCATTGAGAGGACAGTTGGGAAGGAGGTGTAACAGCGTGGTGCAGAGAACCCTCTCTCTCTCAGTCTCAGTGGAGACTCTGTCGCCCGACGGGTGGGCTCCAAGGTGGCAACATGTCCCTGTCGGGCCCCACGAGCAGGCCTCTCTGATCCCCCGAGTTGGAGAACCACCAGTTGGCTCTCCAGGACCTCCAAAACACCGTTCATGTCTTTGTATGAGTGCCGTCGGACCAGCAGGGCGAGATCATCCGGCATGGTGTTTACCAACCCCTCACAGGCCATCTGCGCCACTACCTTGCAGGCCTGGTTCACGTCTGGCCTTAGCCAGTGCCCAAGCTTGCCCCAGAACTGAAACACCTGGGCTCTCGCCGGGCCGTGGGGGTCGAATTTCCACAGCCACCATTCCCTCGCCTGCTGGCCCGAAGTTACGCCGTAGCACTTGAATATTTCGGTCTTAAGGAGGTTGTATTGGGAGCCCTCCTCCTCGGGGAGATTGTGATAGGCATACTGCGCAGGCCCCTTCAAATACGGTGCCAGGATGGAGGCCCACTCCGCCCGCGGCCATTGATTCCAAGAGGCCGTCCTCTCAAACACCGACATGTAGGATTTGATGTCGTCCGCCTCCGAGAGTGGTATGATGGGAGGTGGTGGAGGCCAAGTGGCCTCAGGTTTCACCGCTTCCGCTGCAGCCAGCTGTCTCTTGGTCTCCGCCAAATCAGCTTTGGTGGTGGCCTGCTCCACTTTTAGAGCCTGCAGCTCTTTAGCCATGGTGGTCATAACCGTGTTTAACTCCTGCCCTTCAGACATTTCAGGCGTTCTATCCTGTTGACTATGCCACTGTAATGAAAAAACACAAACAAGTATAAAGGTTTGGGGTTTTTTGGCCCCATATACTGTAAAGCAATTTCAGAAAAATAGTCATTGTTTTCTACTGAAGTACAACAGACATAGAACATAAGCACGTCGGACAATTTATAGCGATGCAACAGGAAGTGATGAAATGACGGAGAAAGTCGTGATGGTTGATGGGAGAGTGATGTCATCTTTGGGAGACTGGAGGTTAGAAAGAATCCCGGAAGTGGGTGGTAGCAGAAGACTTCTGGGTTTGTTTATGGCGGCGGTGTTTCGGTCTTTCTGAAGGAACAAGAAAAGAGGTTAGTACCCCGCCATTGCCCCCCGGTATGGCTTGTCGTAGCGTCCATCTGGTCCTTAAGCCGCTCCCCATGTGCTCGTGCGTGACAACATTTATTCCTCCACTTGCTGTTTTGTGCTTAGGCTTTTGTGTCACTTAATGACCACTGCATAATAGAGCCTGGCAACTGTTTCAATTGATCCAATCATTTCCAAGGTACATTACTTTTTATTATTCTTAACATGAGGCATGGACTATGGTGGTTAAGATGCATTTTATTAACTCAGGTGTTTGCCAAGCAGTCATAAGGAATGTGGTGACATTTTAAGCAGCTTCCTTTATTTGTTGAAAGCATTAACTGCTTTTATGCACTCTTAGGTAAACTGTAATTATAACCACATGTTTGCAAAGGAATTGTCGGATTCGCATGGTATGGAAAAAAATGACTTATTATGCATGTCTGTGCTAGCTGCATTAACGGCATTACAAAGTTCTTTCCTAAAACTGCTATATAAAGCTGAGGATTTCAGTCATACTGCATATGCGACTTAACCATTAAGATCAGCAGTTTAGATGCAAGAATAGTTTAAGGTCTCTATCAAAATGAGTTTTCAGAATGGTGAATGGTAGTGATTACTGCTGCTGCTTCACCACTCGAGGGTCTTGAGATGAAATCCCAGACCCAGTTTGTCCATTATCACCAAGTATATGTGGGCTTTCTCCAGTGTTTCTAGTTCCTTCTGCATCGCAAAGGTCTGCTTGTTAAGGAAACTGCTAATTCTGAATTGGCACAGTTTGAGTGAGTACAGTATATGTGTGTGTGGGTGTAGGCATCCCATTCTTGCCTTGAGCCTAAAGTGACTAAAATGTACTTAAAGGAATGCTCCCAGAAGTACTGTAAAGGATAAAAGAAGATAAATGTATTGGTTTCAAAATTGAATGTGTTTACTGGATTGTATTTGATAGCAATGATCGTTTGTTTTTTAGAGGATATTAAGTTTTTTGCTAGCTATACTATTTTTCATTTAAAAGGATTAATTTACTTGGAAATGAAGCAGTCAGTTTTTTCATTTCTTTATTTGTAGAGAAGAAGATAAAAACAAGAGCTCCTTACGCATGTGAATGTGCATTAAAGGGCATTGTCAATCTTGGGAAACTAATTCACAAAAATAAAGTTGAATGTATATAATTGTGACAGACGATTTCAAAGTCATAATTAAAAAACAAAAATTGATCCAGGGTTCCTACCATAATAAGTTCTGGTCTGCTGTGACCCTGAAATGGATTAAACAATTTTAAGATATGCATATTAGGTGCATTGGCGATTCTAAATTGTCCCTAGTGTGTGCTTGGTGTGTGGGTGTGTGTGTGTGCCCTGCGGTGCGCTGGCACCCTGTCTGAGATTTGTTCCTGCCTTGTGCCCTGTGTTGGCTAGGATTGGCTCCAGCAGACCCCCATGACCCTGTGTTAGGATATAGCGGGTTGGAAAATGTCTGACTGACTGCTATAAATTTTGAACATAAGGTACGACATGATGTAATCTGCTCTATCTCACTTGATCATAGACAATGTTAATGACAATGTTAATTAATGCTTAATTGTTTGTAACTCATAAAGGAATTTGCATCAAATGTATAATGAGTAGGCAAGACACACCTTTAAACTATCCTGTCAGCTTAATTATATAAATTAATCAAACAAAATAAATCAATTCACTAAACCTTGAAAAACGTAACCACACCAAGTCATTGTATGTCCCCTTGGGATTAACAAAGTATCTATCTATCTATCTATCTATCTATCTATCTATCTATCTATCTATCTATCTATCCATGAACAAGAAGAATCTGTTTAACAGGGTTAGCAATTTAGTATCTGGTAGAATTAAATTAGGCAGATTTTTTCAAAAGTACCATATGCTTAATCAGTGTTCTAAATTATGTTTCAATTAAAGGTATTAAAAGGTAGTGAACGAATGTGAATTACTGTTCATAATAGCAATGCTTGAAAAATGAAAGCACAATAGCTCCTTCTGTCCCTGGCATATTTAAAACTCCCCTGCAGCGATGAGGTTGATTTCTGTAATGAAGCACTGAGAATGATGTATTTCTTCATTGATAGAGCTTACACGGGAGTACTTCATGTGTCCCACATTTCTGACACAGAAGTACTTCTGTGTAAGGGTGGAGCCTGACAAAGTAGGGCTCACCAGTTCTCTCTTCCTCCCCTGCTAGTGCTCATGAACCCAACAGAACTGAGCCAAAGAATTCCAGTTCCCATTATGCCCTTTTGGAATCCTGGGTGCTGCTGCTACCCAGGTTGGGTATCATCTAGTGCAGTGGAGAGAAAATGCCCTGTACATACTGTCTCCCCCTTGCCTTCGAAGCTGAGGGTGTCCCAGCCGGACAAGGTTCCTGGCTGTCTTTCACAACATATTATCTGGTCATGGTGATTTGTTTTACTTCAGCCTATTTAATCTAAGCAGTACATCTCCATCTACAACTTCCAAATCACTCAGTACCTTCTTAGTAGTCCTGTTTACCACTGCATGGTTATCTACTTACTCACATGTGAAGACATCAGAAAAATGAGAGTTTAGACCATCTGCTATTTTACTGTCTGTATTTTTTAATTCCCTTTTACTATTCCTGATGTACTTCATCTCCTTGACTGTTCTTTTACTACTAAAATACTGAAAGAACCTCTTTGGATCATCTTTTGCCTTATGTGCTATATTAATCTCTAACTGCCTTTTAGCCTCCCTAATATCCTTCTTAATGGTTGCTCTTATGTTCTCATGTGTCCTACGATTCACACTGGAGTTATTAATCATATAAACCTTATACAGCTGTTTTTCCTTTGCAGCTTCTTTTTCAACTCTTTGTTAACCCACTTTTAGATTTTTTTTTTAATTCCCCACTAATTCCAAGTTTAGCTATGTACCTGTCCTGTATTACATATAAAAAATTTTTAAACCTGTTCAAATGCTCCTCATCTGTCTCCAAATTTAAAAGCTTATTCTAGTCTATCCTCCTTATACTTTGCCACATCTACTCAAAATTTGCCCAACCAAAGTTTAGCAATTTTAGTCTTAGCATCTGCACTCTTCCAAAACACTCAGAAGTGTATTTATATTATGGCCGCTTGACCCTAGTGGCTAAATCACCTCTACACCTCAATTATGTTCTGATTATTACAAAATACTAAACTGAGACCGGCTTCACCCCCCCCCCCCCCCCCCCATGGTACTTTAAAAAAATACAATAAAAAACAGTCACTGATTATTCTAAAAAATCCTGCTCTTGTGCTGTGCTGTTTGCAAGGTTATCCCAGTAAATATTAGGTAAAGTCCCCCATGAAAATAATATCCCCCTGTAAAATTGTCTTTCTAATATTACTAAAAAAGGTGTACTGAAATTACTTGTGCATTTGGTGGTCTATAACACACTCTTAAAATAAGTTTTCTTTCCCCAATGCTTTCCAGATTAATCCATATATCCTCATTAAGATGGGGCTCATCATCCAGTTGAAGAGGACCTGCGTTTAAATTCTGTTTGACATAAACAGCAACTCCTTTTCTATTCTGTCTATACTTCCTAAAAAAATGTGTATCCCTCTATATTATACTTTTCTCCATCTTTTTTATTTAGTCAGGTTTCTGTTATTACTATAATATCATAATTATTCTCCACTACATACAACTCCAACTCAGTTGTTTTATTTTTGATACTTCCAGTTTTAAGACAAGCTATTTTTATTGTGTTACTCCTTTACTTTTGCATTTGAAGATTGAGTTAGAATTTACATTACTATGCATTTTTTCACTATGGAATTGTTTGTTCCTTCAAGTGCAGTTCTAAATCTGGCCTTTTCTAAACTCCCTGTCTCCCCCATTCCCTAGTTTAAACAACACATTGTAACCCATCTCAGCAAAACAGGTCCCCTTGTTCCAGAAGGAGTCCCATTGCTCCATAATCGTATACCCTTCTACCCTACACCAAGATTTGAACCACATGTTAAACCTCCTAATCTCCTCAATCTGCCTGGACTGGCACATGGCACAGACAGAACTTTGGTGATGACTACCTTGTCAGTTGTCGTATACATATGATATTGTATATTCTTCCAAATGTAGTAAGGCAGCGATGTTAATTTGACCTCAACACATAAGTAGATACATGACCATTGTTTATAGCTTCTCCACTTTTCCATCTCATAGCCTCACTACCCAATTTTTTTACAATTATGCTTTTAGCCCAGACAGATAGTATCATCTATAACTAGATGGTAAAGAGAAAAAGTTGTCTATGCTTTTAAATTCAGAAGACATAATTCTCATAGTAGTGCTCACATTCAATAGTTGGGGAATGAGGAGGTCAGTTCTCTTGATTAAAAACTTCTTATTACTCTGTGCTATTGCTTTCTGTTTTCATTCCTAGCCATTATTTTGCACTTCATTGTGTTGCCTCATAACTGCAGTCCTGTAAAAGACATCTGAACTTTGAGCAACCCAGAACTGAGAGGTTACTTCAAAAAAGGATTAGAAAAATGGTGAAAGAAGGAAAAATATCCCACACACAAGAAACAGTTTTTAAATAGCATCATATGCTTTAAATTATTTACATTTTCAGCTTTCTATGAACAATTCAATTAAAACTTGGAAAATAACCTCATTGTAAAGGTTGTTTTTTCATTTAATAGCAGTTTCCTGCACATCAGAATTATTTTTTTTTTATATTTTGAGGGAACAGATGTCAGAGAGAGAGACATTTTTTTTAACACAGAAGGTGTTTTGCATGCTTTCGTCTTGCTATATTATGGCATAATGCAATCAAGTATTCCATATGTCTGTGGAAAACATCATTTTCAAAGAAAAATTTGTCAACAATGCCAGATTCCTTTAACAAGATTAATCTTATCTGCTGGTTAACAGCTTGATTTTCATCTTAGGTTGGGTCTCTTGCTGTTCAAAGAAGCTCAAGCCTAAATATGACTCAACATTCCAGTGACATTTGCCAACAAGCTGATTTTGCTTTTCTAGAAATAAAAAGAAAATAGCACCTTGGGACGAATAAAAGAAAATAAATATGGAAGACCATAAATGAGAACAAAAGCAGTATTAAAATCCTGAAAAGTCAGTTCTCAAACTAGAAAGTTTTTTAATTAACTTTTAGCAGTGGTCTGGGCTATTTGATTGCAAAAAAGTAATAATATAACTGAGAACTGGAAAAATGACGATTTGCAGTTTTTGGTGTCTCTAGCATGGATGAAATGTAGATGTAGGAGGAATGGCATTACCATTAAACCACAATGATGCAGACATGGACCTTTGTAGACAGCTGTTAGTATCTATCAAGATGTCTTACCTTTACACTGCAGAAATCTTCATGTAGTATGTATGGTTTAGTTTCTACGATATTGGATTTTAGGCAACAAGGCTACTTGTTTAATGACAGGCTCTCTACCCAAAGTAAACCAAAGTAAACTATCTGTGATCCAATTAAAAAATATATAAGTAAACAATTTTAATGTATCCTTAGCTTGCAATCCATCCTGGATAAAGACATCTGCCAATGACTAAATTGTAATGAAAATGTGGCTGTTGAAGCAGTAAATCTAAAAAGAGGAATTACAATAGATGCACATTATCATGGTGACCAGGTTGTGAATACTTCTATTCTTTACTACTATAAGAGATTCAAGTCATGTCAATTTTAACATCATGAGCAGATAGTACTTAGTGTGCGTCGTGGCCAAAAGTTTTGAGAATGACACAAGTATTGGTTTTACAAAGTTTGCTGCTTTTGTGTTTTTAGATTTTTTTGTCAGATGTTTCTATGTCATACTGAAGTATAATTACAATCATTTCATAAGTTTCAAAGACTTTTATTAACAATTACATTAAGTATATGCAAAGAGTCAATATTTGCAGTGTTGGCCCTTCTTTTTCAGGATCTCTGCAATTCACCCTGTCAATCAACTTCTGGACCAAATCCTGACTGATGAAAGCCCATTCTTGTATAATCAATGCTTGGGTTTTGTCAGAATTTGTGGGTTTTTGTTTGTCCACCTGCCTCTTATGGATTGACCACAAGTTCTCAATGGGATTGAGGTCTGGGGAGTTTCCTGGCTATAGACCCAAAATGTTGATGTTTTGTTCCCCGAGCCACTTAGTTATCACTTTTGCCTTATGGTGTGGTGCTCCATCATTGTTCGTCACCAAACTGTACTTGGATGGTTGGGAGAAGTTACTCTCGGAGGATGTTTTGGTACCATTCTTTATCCATGGCTATATTCTTAGGCAAAATTGTGAGTGAACCCACTTCCTTGGCTGAGAAGCAACCCAACACATGAATGGTCTCAGGATGCTTTACTGTTGGCATGACAAAGGACTGATGGTAGCACTCACCTTTTCTTCTCCAGACAATCTTCTTTCTGGATGCCCCAAACAATTGGAAAGGGGATTCATCAGAGAAAATGACTTTACCCCAATCCTCAGCAGTCCAATCCCGGTACCTTTTGCAGAATATCAGTCTGTCCCTGATGGTTTTTCTTGGAGAGAAGAGGCTTTTTTGCTGCCCTTCTTAACAACAGGCCATCTTCCAAAAGTCTTCACCTCACTGTGTGTGCAGATGCTCTCATACTTGCCTGCTGCCATTCCTGAGCAAGCTCTGCACTGGTGGTGCCCCAATACCACAGCTGAATTAACTTTTAGGAGATGGTCCTGGCACTTGCTTGGGCGCTCTGAAGCCTTCTTCACAACAGTTGAACCTCTCTATTCTAACTCATTCAGCATGTCCAGTCTTGTCCTCGTCAACACCTCACCTGTGTTAACGAGAGGATCACTGAAATGATGTCAGCAAGTCCTTTTGTGTTAATTTTCATGACAAAGAGGAACTTGCAATTAATTGCAATTCATCTGATCACTCTTCATAACGTTCAAGAGTATATACAAATTGCCATCATAAAAACTGAGGCAGCAAACTTTGTGAAAATTAATATTTGTGTCATTCTCAAAACTTTTGGCCATGACAGTAGGTCTGAATCGCAATCTGATTATTTGGATGGTTACCTACCAGATAACGCTTGCGGTTGGTTGACCAATCAGCAAACATCCACCACATCCTCTCAGTTGTGAGAAGCAGATATAACAGATGTGTAATACAGTACCACTTAAACCAGCAATTCTCAGAAGATTCTGTACTTATGTAGTGCACTGATAAAGGAGATGAGGCAGAGTATAGGAGTCAGGTAGAAAAATTTGTTTCTTGGTGCAAAGAGAATTGTCTGCATCTTAACATCAGCAAAATCAAGGAACTGGTTATTGACTTTCACCACACAAGAGCCTTTATGTCCGGTCACTATTCAGGTGTACAGGTGTTCCACTCCTACAAGTACTTGGGGATCCACATTAATGACAGGTTGGACTGGTATCGGAACACAGAGGAACTATACAAGAAAGAGCAGTGTAGATTCCTTTTTGTTAGGAGAATGCATTCCTTTAAGGTGGAAACTGACATCCTTCTCATCTTCAATAACTCTGTGATGGCCAGTGCAATTTTCTTCACTATGGTATGCTGAGCCAGTAACATCCCTTCAAAAGAGTGTCACAGAATCACCAAGCTAATTAAAAGGATAAGCTCAGTTATAGGGCACACTTCGGACCCCGTGCAGGTTAAGGCGAAGGAGAGAATTAAAACTAAGTGCCATTATGAGCAATGCTACACATCCCATCTCTGACACACTAACACAGAGTACTTTCAGCCAATTAATTATTCAGTTGAAGTGTTTCAAGAAACACTACTGGGGCTCCTTTATACCAACAGCAAATATTTCTGCATAATGCCTCACTGTGATTGGAGACTGTGAATTTTCTTCCTTTATAGTCATTACAGTTTGTGTTCAGACCAAAGAGTGTGTGGAAATAAAGGTCTATCTTTCTAATCGGAGTCTGCTGGCCTGTGATGGTGTGGGTCGACTCCACACTCCCACTTCTGTTTTGGGAGCCTCTTGAACCCAACACCATTGATAAAGTAACCAGATGAGCAAGGTAGATGAGGACAAAACACACACATAGCAAGGGACAGTGGCATAAAGTGCTCAGTGTTTTTATTAAAGACATTCAATACAAACCAAAGAATCAGTGTCCATAGTGCATCTGCTTCAAACAGTCAATAAAAAATAATCAATAAAACAAACAGTGAATGATGTGGAGAGTGTGGAGACTAGTTTAAAAAAAAAACCAAAAACTCACAAACAAGCTCTAATGCTTCTCTCCAGAAACAAGCGTCTCCTTCACTTATCCTGTCCAGACCTTGCAGTACATGGAGACACCCACCAACAGGTGCAATCAACCTTTTCGTCCAAGCTCAGGTCCCCATTGCCATTCTTCACACAACCCTAGGGCGCCACAGCAAGCTAAACTTCTCTCGCACCACTCATATTCGGCCCTTGCAGGAGACATCGCTGTCTGGCCACTCCTACTTCAGTAGGAGTGCCCCTTCTTCAGCCACTGGCCTCTTGCCCTGAGACTCCAATCTTGACACCCTGCCTCAGTTCGACTGCACGGGCTCTCACTCCCCTGTTTGTCTTTCAGTACCCTCTTTTCTTTCAACCTCCTTCATCTCTCCCACTGGGCAGTCTATTATCTCAACTAGCAGCTCCCAGCACCAATTTGGGTCGCAGGCAATCCTGTGTAGGGCTGTCTGCCCCTACATCAAGCACGCTACCATGCCCCCAAACAAAGACATGAGAATGGCAATTATTAATTTAAAATTAGCCCACTAGCTGCGGACCTCACTTTACCACATAACCATGCCTGCTTTGTATTTTAAGTGATATTGAGAGGACATACCCACACATCCTACACTGCTGGACAAGATAAAATTAAAATACACATTACATTGTATTGGGGAAACTGACCATTTTGCCTGGCACCCATCAACACTACTCTGAATAACCTACAAGGTTTGTTCAGAAATGGTGCTGTGGTCCTGTACTTTAAGGAAAAATTGCATATTTCATCATCAGTTATGTTGATTAATGTTTTCATGAAAAAACTGCAAACTGAAAATCATCAGAGACCAGGAACATTTATGTTGTAAATAGCATGAAGGTACTGTTGTCTCATAGCTTAAGAATCTTGGGTTCAGAATCTAGCCAATTTGGAAGTTGTGCATTCCCTCCATGCCTGGGGGAGTGTTTTTTGGGTGTACTGATGTTCCTCCCATATCTCAAATATGTGTGTCTTGGGCAAGGTGAACACTAAATTATTGTGTGTGAGTGACTGTGCTCTGGGATGGAATGATACCATCCAGGGCTGGTTCCCATCTTGTACCCAATGCATTTGTCTTATTATGGCCATAAACTGGTTAAGTGGTTTACAAAATGTGTATATGTTTCCAAATAGCAATTAAAAAAAACAGACTAATGTATGAATTTTCTGCCATATGCAGGTGATATAGCAGGATATTTGTCAAAGTCAAGACTTTAAAAATATGATTACAGTACCATGAGTTTAGGCTGTGTAACAGCTCTTGCACTCCAGTTAGATTATTGATGAGCTGCTTTCATACTAAATAACAAGATACACTCTATGGTGTGCAGCAAATAAATAAGTAGATCATCACTGTGATTTTTTTTTGGCTTATGTAACTATATAATTTTGTGATATATTTACTTGTTTACACATAAATTTAACTTACATGTATATATTCATTTATAACTATTTTAGCTTATACTGGGAATATGAGATACCATATAAGCTGTAAAACAAGAACGTTTTGATATGGAAGTTACAAAACAATATTATAGATGAAAATTGTTAGGAAATAGCTAGGGTTTCATCTCTGGCTCATGTATTTTTTCTTTTTGTTTAATCTTGTTGTTTTTAAGAATTATTTTGTAAATATTGTAATGAATTATGTGTTTGTTTTTTGTTTCATATTACTTTTTAATAAATATTTAAAAATTTTATGTTAATATTATTTTTGTTATGTACTATACATATTTAAAGTAGCCAAAGGGTGTGGGGCCCCTTTGATGTTGCAACTGAGGGACTGTCTTCAAGCTTTATATTGGGCTGAGAGGTTTGAGTTCCTCTCTTTACCATTTGCTAACTCTGCTCTTATTCAAATGGAAGTGCCTTTATTCTTTACATATTTTGTTTTTTGTTTTTTTTTGTTTCTGTAGTTTTCCCATCACTAGGGGGTCTGTTCCCCAGTGTTGTGACTCACAGGTAATTTCAGCAATGGTTTTAAAAGTTCATCCAGTTCATCTGAACTGCGGATAACACACTTTGCTTTGTGCCTTACTTATTTATTTTTTAAACTCTGGGTTTCTTTCTCTGATTCTTTCTTTTTTTTTTTTGCACTTTTCTCAACCACCTGGTTCTGACTAGTTGCCCTTTTAAAACGTGTGGGCTTGCAGATAAAACAGATTTAAGGATTGTAGGTTGCTTTATGTTTTAAAGCAGAGGTGAGCAGCGTCAGTCTTGGATGGCCACAGTGGCTGCAGGTTTGCTTTCCAACCCAGTTTCTTAATAAGAAGTCACTTATTGTTGATGAAGCACTTATTACTCAAATGGAATTTTTCTGTTTCATTGTAGTGGTCTCGCTTGTTAAGGTTTCCCACCCTTAATTGCTTATTTCAGTCTTAAACAGATGCACTCAGTGTTTTTAATGGCTCCTTATTAGCAATAAGATGCAAATGACAAAAGAGCCAGGAATTCTCCTTCTAACTTGTTTCCATTTACACTTATATGGATTCATCATGCACTATTTTGTTTAATAAAACACTTAAGAGGAAAATGTGACAGAATGAAAATTATCCGTTTCAAATCATTTTGATGATGGAAAGGAAAAAAATCTATGATATAAGAACCTAACATTGCAGACTAACAAGCCATAAAATTAAATAAGGTCTGAGAATGGCAAAGATTGGTTTCTAATTAAGCAACTGGATTGGAACAAAACTCTGTAACCTTCTGGGACCGAGGTTGATGTCCCATCCAGTTTTGCCTAATAATATTTTTGTAAATAAGTCTTTTCAATATTAAGGAATATTGTTTTATTGTTGTAGGCCAGACATTTTAAACTATCCCCCTCCCCCTTGAATATTGAAGCTTGGACCCCTTTTTGGGCTAAAAGCCTGCTTCTCATGTTTGGGGTAACTTGATACTAGGGCTCAGTGGGGATTAGATGACTAGTTAAGCAAGCAAAACCTACTTTTGCATTTCAAGAGCCAGCAAACTATCATAACAAAAGCCATGTACAAAATATTTTACTAGTGTAGAAGATGTCTGGTTTCATTGTGAGAGAGGGAGGAATGGGTTTTTATGGGATTGCATACTTTTTTAAATATGCTGCCAATTTGCCTTTGTTCCATTTATATCCGTAAAACCATGTTCCTTAATCTCAACAGTTAATTCAAGCCAGTGAAAGGCTAGTTAATTTTAAAGTAAGATATTCCTTGCAAACATCAGATGCATCTTTAGCTACATTGCCTGTGGCTATCTAATCCTCATTGTCCATATCCATCGGTTGTTGACAGTGATCTTCAAAGCTCCATGCTCTGCAGTAAAAATGACAGCAATTCCACTTGCACAGTCCTCATGCAGGCAGAACAATCAAAGCAGTTTTTGTACTCAGTGATCATAAAAAGAGCAAAACATTTAAGAATTCTAGTAACAACCAAACATGTGGGTTTACTACTTCAGAGAGAATAATGGGTCAAGGTCTCTCCCAGGAACACTGGGCGCAAGTCCGGAAATCACACTGAACAATACACCAGTTCAACTTCCAATTTAGAAATGCAAATTAATTTTTCAGCTCAGCTGCTCTTATAAAGACTTTTCCTTGTGTGCTTTAACAATACTTAATTCTTGTTAACAGAAGAAGGCCAAACTCTTCAACAGAGGAATACTTATATTAAATATCAGGGTAAGAAGTGTTAAATAAATAAGAAAGATCAATACAAATTAATCAAAAATATTACACTTTTGTCTGTTAAATGACAGTGTCGGCATGTCACTCTTGAGAAACATTTTCATTAAAGCCTGTTGGCAGCAGACAGATCTGCAATGTGTCTCTTGTTCAAATTGATAGGCGGAGAAATGACAGTTATTTAAAAAAAAAGTCCATGAGGGAGAAAAAACAATGTTGTTGATGTGTAGTGGAAGTTTAAGCAAGCAGAAACACTAACCAGTATGTCTACTATACCTGATACACTTCAACAATTTGCAGCATGTTTTAATAGTGTAAATAGTCAAAGCTCCTGATAATATCTATATAAGCACACACAACCTCATTTCCAGTGTGATCATACATCAAAATCTGTGCACAAACTAATCATACCTGCATTTCCGCAAACATTTTTTTCATTTTTCATCATTGCATCAATATGGGATTTATCAACATGAGCCAGGTCTTGGATTTGCATTGTAAATTCCAATTAAAGCATCTCCATTTCTATCAGATTTCCCTAAGATGCATTCAGGAGTGTAGGTGTTGGCAGGCCCATCACACATGATCCAAAAATAAGATTAATTCTGATATTGCGGACCAAAGCAGTTTTACAAGGGAAAGAAAGGTAATGAACATAAATGTTCAAAATACATATTTAGTAATGTGTTTATGTTTATACCTGTGTATAGTATACCTGCGTACTGTATTTCCCTACAAATCAAGTTAATCATTGGTTTATTATGTGACATTCTATTTCTGTTTATTTTTTAATTTATTATTGTTGCTTGTTGTCTACAAATTGTGGACTCTGACTTTTGTCAAGGATCTCTTTGAGGTTTTACCTTTTGTCTGTATAGTGTGAGAGAATAATTTAAGGTAACATAGCATTCACCTTAAAGAAATAGCATAAAGGGTTAATATATGTCAGATACCTGTTCAGGCATTTCAGGAAACCCGATAAAGATCAAGTGAACAAAAAAGACAAAGATGTAATACATACAATGTACTAGAAGATGACTAAGTGATCAGATTTCTTGTAAGCAAGATTGGACAGTTGTCACATACACAGAAGGATAACAGCCAAACCTAAAGATAAAGGAATAATATAAATATAATAAAATCGACTTTTATTTTATATAAATCATGTGGGTGTAAACCAATGAACCAACCAGAGTAAATGTATGTATGTATGTATTGATTGACACTTTATGTAAATCCAATAGTTTATAAAATGAACCTCTACTCTCTGTTTCTTTGATAATTCTGACCATGCTGTAACAGACTGTTGTGATGGATGCTCCCTCTTCAGCCTGGAAGATTAATAAATTCTGCAGATAGACAAGCTCTTCTCCTGCCTGATTACTGACTTTAAAAGGCTTTATCAAACTTGACCTAGTAGAGAATACAGTACTTTTTTTTAAGGTGATTTTTACCACAATAGACCACTGTTTCCCTGATGACTGTAATCATATTTGTTGATAAAGTGTCTGATTTGATCCTTAACAAATTTACAAGAGCTGTGACATTCCATTTTCTGCAGTTTCAATCACAAATCCTGGGGATTATTTCCAGTGAAGGGCTCAATAACTTATGAAATGAATTGCGGGTCTAACCACCATTTAACATTGTTATTAAAAGTAAACCCGACAGCAGTATAGTATCTAACATAAAATGAACGTTTTTTTTTAACATAAATCCTACATGTGTTTTAGTAAACTGAGTTCAAAGCATTATCTGATAAAACTTATTTTGCTATTTCGTAAAGCACATATTCTGTAATCACTGTCTCTAATAAAATAACAACTTTTCAAATAACTTTGACAAGAACAAACCAATGGAAATTTGTTGGAACATAATAGACTGTCTCTCGATCCGGGGTTCCTACCATAATAAGTTCTGGTCTGCTGTGACCCTGAAATGGATTAAACAGTTTTAAGACATGCATGTTAGGTGCATTGGCAATTCTAAATTGTCCCTATTGTGTGCTTGGTGTGTGGGTGTGTGTGTGTGCCCTGCGGTGGGCTGGCGCCCTGCCCGGTGTTTGTTTCCTGCCTTGCGCCCTGTGTTGGCTGGGATTGGCTCCAGCAGACCCCAGTCACCCTGTAGTTAGGATATAGCGGGTTGGATAATGGATGGATGGATGAAGAATGCTTTATTGTTTTATGTTATTGATATGACAAAAAGAAGTTGCTAGGTGTTTATTTATTTTAAAACAATTCCTGCGATAATAGTGTCTACATTTATAAAACACAATAGCAGCCAAACCTTTAAACACTAGAACAGCCATTGTACAGTACTGAACTTATTCATTCATCTATTAAATGCATGCACTCATTATACAGTTTTAAGATGTCAAGAATAAAGGATAAGGGGAAGTGATGCAAACAAGGCTTGGCATTTCAAACCTAATATACTGAACAGGATGGGAGTGACGTTGAAAAGAGATGCAACTGTATGTTCTTTGTTGTTGTGTTAATATAAGTTAAAACTGCCTGGACATGGCTACAGCATTAGTTAGCTCTGGTGCCTAACAGTTCAGAAATGTATGTGATATGCTAGCTGTTGAATCTAAATTTGCTCTTATCTGAATGTAGTGTATGAGTGGACTCCACAATGGACAGGTGCACTATGTAGGGTTGGAAGTTGCTCCATGGCAGGTTCTGGACCTTCTGAATTGAATTAAGTGGTTTTGAGAATATTGGATTATATTATTTTACACAAATCCTCTTCCTTTGTGTATACAATGTTGGATATGCTCTCTGTGTTTGTAGTTTTTGTTTTTTTGCTCTTTTTTTCATATTGCTTAGACTTCACATATAAAAAGTATTATGGCTGCTGCTGTCATACATTATGCATTGTCTGCCCGTAGCCGGTAACATCTACATAACAAAATTGATGGAACTCCACACTGCACTTCACAATAATGGGATTAGTGGTGTTAAGCCCTTATAAAACAGTACATTTGATGTAAGTGATAGATATGTAAACACGGATGATGGAACACATATTTTAGCCTGTGTACATGTACTCAGATAGGAACAATGTTTACTACTTCTATTCCCCAGAGTCGCCCCCACAACATAGTTCCATTTTACCTCCTATGGGAAGAACTCATCTCCAACTAAATCAGAACCACTTTGACCTTGTACGGACTGGCCATTAATACTGTACCTGCTTGTGAGGTCACTTCCAATATAATTTACACCAAAAAAGTGATATTGTGTTGATAGATGGCCTGAGGTCCAGTGTGTTTCAGCTTTTAGCATTGCAGTTACTAATATGTCATACATTTGTAGAACTTCAACAGAGAGATTTGGCACTTAATTATTATTCATTTTGACTCCTCCAAAAAATAGACTCACTTTGAAGAAAATTATAAAACTTGCCTTGCGGACAAGGCAGAGTTAAAAGGGCAGCTGTTTGGAGACTGACAAGGCTTATAAAAAAGCTAAGCAAGGAGAGAGCTTTTATGGTTGTATGAAAAGGGCATACATGCTGCTGACTCTTTCATGCACCAGTTTAATTACCTGCTGCTTTCTCATACAGGAAAATGCTCCTGGGGCTCAGCATTATCACTTGATTATGGCCACTGGTGGTATCATTTTCTTGCTAGTATGGCAATTAAGACACTTAATTTTCACTGTATTACTGTGTATACACATAAATTGTTGCAAATGTTGGAAGAGTGGGTGCTGCATGCTCCCGCACAGGGCATGTTTCTATTACCTTATTTCATGTATTTAGCAGGCACGTTTTTGGGCTTGAGGTAGGATATGGTTTGCTGGGCTCCACTCACTTTTTGTTTTGTAGTTCATTTACAATATTGTAAAAAGCACTATGATGGTTGTAGGATTTCTCCTTTTTTCTCAGAGGCATGCTTTTGGCTTGCTGGAGGTGTCAAACTAATACAGCTGAATAATGATTTAAAACAGTTTGCTCTGTGTATTGTTGTTTGTCGCCTAACATGTAGAAAATGTAAGAGTAGCATATGGTATAAATGTGCAATAAACTGGCACCCCCCATCTAGGCTACACCTCACAATTTTACCCAGCATATTTCAGGATTAGCTCTGATAAGTCACAATACTGGTCATGATTGAAAAATATATAGATACATACAATAAAAATAGATTATACTGTAAAACTCTTGTATTATTAATTTATTACCAAGATGCTCATGTTATGTCTGTTGTGTTTGTGTTGGATCAAACCTGTCATGCATGCATGCCTCAGAGTCTCCTGATAAGTTCGACTGAGGTAAGTGCCACCCCAGGGTGAGAGGGGGCACTGCCATTAACTGTATCATCTCCTTTTCCCACAACCCAGAGAAGATGCTCACTGAGGTCATGTGCATCCAGCCGTGACGTCTTGAGCAAGCTCCACTCCTTCTGATCCATTCACCATAAAAAGTGTCAAGCAAGAAAAGAGGTGTCTCAGAACTGGTCAGCACAATGTGGCTGACATAGTTTCAGCATCTTTTCTGTTGTGCCACATGAACATCCTTTTACCTTGTTTTTATTTCTGAACATGTTTTAATTAATTGGGGTTAATGGGATGGTACCCCAATATTTCTCTCTGCTCCTGACTGCCTCCTTATCACTGGTCACACATTATTGTCAGCAAAAAGAAGTTGCAACTAGACAATCCTAGCACTAACTTGCGTTTCTTATTCTCTAACACTAAAATTATTACATTAGAAAAACCCTGACAAAGCCAGACTTCATTCCTAAATTAATTACTTTCTCTATTCTGCCAAAGTTGTGAAATGCAGCAACATATAAGGGACCAGAAGATGATATGGTGTCAAAAAATGGGGTAAAGCTTGATACCAAAAAACTCTAGATTAAATCATCAAAGCCAAAACTCTAAACTAAACAATAGTCAGAAGTCAAAAGCAAGACCAGAACACAAAATCATAAAGAGCTTATGCTGGAAAGTTTGCTTGTATCCATTATCTTTGACAACCAGGATGTGCTTAACTCTGAACTTTATGCTGTTGCAATAGAGACATCACATGTCATGTATGTCACGTTGTCCTGCCACAGCAACCCCAAACCAATAGACCACAAAAAAACAGCACCCATAAAAATCACAAAATGAAAATAATTCCCATTTACTTAAAATAAACTAAAACTTAAAAAATGACTGAAAAAAGTAGTTCTAATACATGAAAAACCCTCAAAATGAATTCAAAAGTACCTCAGAAAGAGTAAAGGCAAACAGAGTTTTAAAACAAACATAACATTTTGAAGTACTAGTCTTTCATAAATTTGTCTCTTTACAAAATTAAAGCTTTAGACACAGTTTAAGGCTAGCAGATATCTTATATATAAAATAACCATTGTGTATCACGTGGCATGTGCATCATGTGCCTAGGAAGCAAGTAGCATCATAACACCCAGCCACACAAAATTTTGGCACACATGCAAAGAGGTTGTACACTGCAAATACACAAAACACCAACCTGGTGTCACCAGAATAATCGTAAAAAATAAAAATAATCAATTAGTCATCTTTAATCATTAATTAATTAATTACTCATCAGAGCAAAAATAAATGTGAAAAATAACACATTTTTGACAATGCAATCTAGTAATTACTAAAAACTTGAAAGCCTGTTGTTTTAAAAATAAAACATAAGAGCTTGTTTTGTCTATACTATATTCTGTTTGGACAATAGAAAATGGAAATACACTGTAGATATAACAGACAAAGTATCTATAACTGAACCCCAGAGGAAAGTTCACATGATATTGTTAGTTTTCTGCCTGCAACCATATCAGCCTACCATAAATCATCAAGACTGTCACATTCGATATGGGGATTAAATCCATAAAATTGTAATTCTGAGGAGGCCATGCAGCATTCCTGTAAATATAGAAGATGTTTACTTACTATTGCCTGTCATCTTTCAATTAGTCAGTATATAATTTAGCACTTTTTTTACAGCAGACCTAGCATTGGGTACTTTACTAAACAACTTACTGTCTGTCTTATTATATAATCTGTTTGGGAAGTTTATGTCATTGATATTCTTCCTTATTGACTTTATTGTTTAAATTACCTCTTTTATATTCAGCTCTTTGACTGATTTATTTCTCCTGCTGTAATATTACTGATTGCATTCGTAAAATGTTCTATGGTGGTATCTACTATACAGCAATCTATCAGTCCATTTTCTATGACATTTTTTCCATGTTTTAAGGTGAGGGGAGCCAGAGCGTATACAAGCAGTACTGAACAAAAGGGACCTGGAATCCTGGAATCAGCCTTTAATTGGGCAGCAAACCAATAAGAATATAAAGTGTACAGACCAAAGGAATATAATTTAAATCAGTGCTATTTCCCTTGACAAAGTAAGCAGTTTTGTATTATTTTTCTCTATTACTGTGGTTTCTATACCACTACTGGTGAAATAAATAAATAACTACTGTATACTGCTATTTGTTTCAGGCTGTGTGCATTTAATTTTTATATTTTAATAGTAGTTGATCTCTTTCATAGAGTGAATATTCAATAAACATTGTCTGAAAAGAAGATAAATGGCAGCCCTAAGCCAAGCTCACACAAGCTTGCGTCACCCACTTGAATTTATATAGACAGTGTGAAGATGTTTGAGAGACTGGTCCTGGACTATATGAGTCCTCTTGTGGTAGACGACTTAGACTGACTGCAGTTTGCCTATTGGACAAAGATTGGTGTGTAGAATGCAATTACTGTATGTATCTGCTCTACAAGGCTTATTCTCACCTGGGCAAAGCAGGCAGCGCTATGAGGATTATTTTTTTGAATTTCTCCAGTGCCTTCAGTGCCAGCCAACCGTCCTTGTTAAGAGGTAGGGTCAGAGATATGCAGGTGGATGAGCCTATGGTGTCCTGGATCATATACTTTCTGTCAGTCAGACCGCAGTTTGTGAGACTCAAGGACTGTGTTTCTGATAAGGATGTTACCAACACCGGAGCACCACAAGGAATAGTCCCGTCTCCTTTTCTCTTCACTCTGTATACCTCAGACTGTAAATATAACAACAGGTTATGTCACTTCCAGAAATTGTCCAATGATTCTGCACTTATAGAGTGTATTAATAAGGGGGATGAGACAGAATATAGGTGTCAGGTGGTAAACTTTTTTGTTGGTACAGAAATAACTGACTGTAACTTAACATCAGAAAAAACAAGGACCTGGCTGTTGACATTTGCCTCACCAAAGAGCTTCTATGACTGGTTACTATTTTGGGAGTGGATGTCAAGGAGGTGCACTCCTACAAGTAGTTAGGAGTTCCAAATCAATAACAGGCCAGACTGATCTCATAACATAGAGGAACTATATTAGAAAATATAGAGCAGGCTCTTTTTTTTAAGAGACTTTGTTTTTTTAATGTGGGAAGTGACATTAAACACATCTTCTATATATTCTATGATGGCCAGTGACATTTTCTATGCTGTGGTGTGCTGCGCTGGTAATATAACTTCAAGAGAGGCCCACCAAATCAACAAGCTAATTAAAAGACAAGTTCAGTTATAGGACACACTCTAGACCTCCTGGATGTAGTAGCAAAGCAGAGAATTAAAACAAAACTGAGTGCCATTATGAATAATGCTGCACATCTTCTCTCTGAAAAAAACTAACAATGAGTACTTGCAACCAACAAATTATTCAGCAGATGTGTGTCAAGAAATGTTAATGGGACTCCTTAATACCAACAGCAATATGCCTACATAATGCCTTACTATGACTTTGCAAACTTTTCTAAAAAACTTTTATTGTGGGGTATTGAGTGTAGATTGATGGGCAAAAATGTCAGATTTATCCATTAAAAATAAATCTTCAACAAAATAATGTTTGCAGAAAGTGAAGGGGTCTAAATACTTTCTGAATCAAGTGTATTTTGATATGTATTAAAAATGTAAAAATCACACTTTAGTGCTTTTCTGACTTCAAAATAAGATTAGAGAAAAAGACAAGCAAATTAAATCAGATCAATAAAAGGTAAAATGACTGAAAGATTTTGAAACTGGTTGGAATAAAAACCGTCTCTTATAGTGGGTACCCAGGACTGAATATGAGAACCACTGGTGTGAATGAATTTCTTGAAATGATCAGAAAAGTTGTTGATTTTTATACAGGCCTTAATTTGAAGTTGGGAAAATGACCACCATCCCAATGTAACCATGTGCAATGAATTATGAGACAACATTGAGAGACAGCAAAAGCTGACAACTTGACCTTGCAGCTGCAATGTACCAGCCTCCCTAGATATTTGGCACAATATAAAATCACAAAAATAACCTAAAAAGGAAGAATGTAAAATATTTGACAAAAAGCAGAAAATCTTCACAATAAGCTCAACTGTATCAGACAAAAAGAGTTAATAATACCACACACTATTCATCTTCTACCAAGAAATACATTTTTGAGAGTGCTGTTAATTTTTTTTCCCCAAGTAAGGTGATGATTTTCCAGCATTTACTCTATTACATGTTGGGGATGGGGCATTTGACTAGAGTCTTTAATACATAACTGTAGCTGGTTTATTGAATTGTGACATACATTATGTATTATACAGATACAGTATAATGTGAAAAACTATTTGCCCCCTTCCTGATTTCTTATTCTTTTGCATGTTTGTCACACAAAATGTTTCTGATCATCAAACACATGTAACCATTAGTCAAATATAACACAAGTAAACACAAAATGCAGTTTTTAAATGATGGTTTTTATTATTTAGGGAGAAAAAAAATCCAAACCTAATTACTGTGTGAAAAAGTAATTGCCCCCTTGTTAAAAAATAACCTAACTGTGGTGTATCACACCTGAGTTCAATTTCCATAGCCACCCCCAGGCCTGATTACTGCCACACCTGTTTCAATCAAGAAATCACTTAAATAGGAGCTGCCTGACACAGAGAAGTAGACCAAAAGCACCTCAAAAGCTAGACATCATGCCAAGATCCAAAGAAATTCAGGAACAAATGAGAACAGAAGTAATCTGAGATCTATCAGTCTGGTAAAGGTTATAAAGCCATTTCTAAAGCTTTGGGACTCCAGCGAACCACAGTGAGAGCCATTATCCACAAATGGCAAAAACATGGAACAGTGGTGAACCTTCCCAGGAGTGGCCGGCCGACCAAAATTACCCCAAGAGCGCAGAGACGACTCATCCGAAAGGTCACAAAAGACCCCAGGACAACGTCTAAAAACTGCAGGCCTCACTTGCCTCAATTAAGGTCAGTGTTCACGACTCCACCATAAGAAAGAGACTGGGCAAAAACGGCCTGCATGGCAGATTTCCAAGACGCAAACCACTGTTAAGCAAAAAGAACATTAGGGCTCGTCTCAATTTTGCTAAGAAACATCTCAATGATTGCCAAGACTTTTGGGAAAATACCTTGTGGACTGATGAGACAAAAGTTGAACTTTTTGGAAGGCAAATGTCCCGTTACATCTGGCGTAAAAGGAACACAGCATTTCAGAAAAAGAACATCATACCAACAGTAAAATATGGTGGTGGTAGTGTGATGGTCTGGGGTTGTTTTGCTGCTTCAGGACCTGGAAGGCTTGCTGTGATAGATGGAACCATGAATTCTACTGTCTACCAAAAATCCTGAAGGAGAATGTCCAGCCATCTGTTCGTCAACTCAAGCTGAAGCGATCTTGGGTGCTGCAACAGGACAATGACCCAAACCACACCAGCAAATCCACCTCTGAATGGCTGAAGAAAAACAAAATGAAGACTTTGGAGTGGCCTAGTCAAAGTCCTGACCTGAATCCAATTGAGATGCTATGGCATGACCTTAAAAAGGCGGTTCATGCTAGAAAACCCTCAAATAAAGCTGAATTACAACAATTCTGCAAAGATGAGTGGGCCAAAATTCCTCCAGAGCGCTGTAAAAGACTCATTGCAAGTTATCGCAAACGCTTGATTGCAGTTATTGCTGCTAAGGGTGGCCCAACCAGTTATTAGGTTCAGGGGGCAATTACTTTTTCACACAGGGCCATGTAGGTTTGGATTTTTTTTTCTCCCTAAATAATAAAAACCATCATTTAAAAACTGCATTTTGTGTTTACTTGTGTTATATTTGACTAAATGTGTTTGATGATCAGAAACATTTTGTGTGACAAACATGTAAAAGAATCAGAAATCAGGAAGGGGGCAAATAGTTTTTCACAACACTGTATATTAAAATTAAAACATAAAAATACACTAAAATAGCAAGAATTTGTTTTTGCAGCCACATGTTACAAATAAATGTTATCTCTATGGTAATTGTCATCAGCTCAGTGCAAAAACAGAATAATATGAAGCCTAATTAAGCAGAGGGCATAATGGCAATAGATTACTGCTTGGGAGCTGGTGTATTTGAAAAGGAATCTGGTGGGTTGGTATCAATGACTGAAGCATAGAAATATGCAAAACAGTTGTGGAGAACCTGTGTTTATTTACTTAGAAGATGTTTTATCCAAAGTGACTTACAAATGAGGTCAACATAATCAAGGAAATGCCAGTCAGGGGGACTGTTTAGAAACAAGTGTTACAGGACAGTTTGAAAAATGAATCATCACAAGTGAAGAGCTCAGAACAACAGACAAGCTAGTTACACTTCCAAGGTTACAAAAAGCAAGCAATTAATATCAGCTAGACAGAAAGTCACCAAACAAAAGTGTATTTTAACACTTCTTAAGCTCATTGACAAAGTCAGCATTTCAAATGGAGGTGGGCAGCTTATTCCATCATCACAGGTGGCTACATGGTGCCTTGAACAGGTAGTGGTGGCGCAGATTGCCACCACAGAAAAAAAGGAAAAGACAGCAGAGAATAGTAGAGATTAGTACAGGATACGGATCCCTGAAGAATATGATCATTCTATGCCCATATAGTCTATTAGGAATAAAATTAAAATGTAGCTACGTAAATGGGAAATGAAAATAATGGGTTTTTAGCAGTTTTTAAAAAATATTTTACATTAGTAGCCTGGTGAATTTCTATTGGTAAAGTATTCTAGATTTTATGTGCATAATAGCAAAAGGCTGCATCACCACTACTTTTAAGCTTGGCTCTTGGAATTATAAGCAGACCTCCATCTGAAGTTCTAAGGTTACGACTTGGAGTGTAGGGGGATAGGCATTCCAAAATATAGGACGGAGCAAGATTATTGAAGTCTTTACAAACCAATAGTAGTATTTTAAAGTCAATTCTGAATGACACAGGTAATCAATGTAACAACACTAATACTAGTGATATGTGCTCAAATTTTCTTTTTCTACTTAAGATTCTAGTTACAGCATTCTACACTAATTGCAACCAATTTATATCTTTCTTAGGTAGCCCTTTTAGGAGTGCATTACAGTATTCTAGTTGACTAGATTTTACTCATTTTTTCAGCACCTTGTGAAGTTATAAGAGATCTAACTTTTACTATATTCCTTAAGTGAAAAAATGCAGTCCTAGTAATCTGGTGAATATGTAATTTACAGTTTAGGTCAGAGTCAATGATTACCCCTAAATTCTTTACCTCCGACCTTGACTTTTAAACCTAAGTGATCAAGTTTACTTCTAATACCGTCACTATTTTCCTATTTGCCAATCAATAAGATTTCTTTTTCTTTCCTTATTTAGATTGAGAAAGTTTCCACTTATCCATTCTGAAATACTGCTTAAGACATTGGATTAGAGAGACAAGAACATCAGGGTCATCAGATGCTAATTATAAATAAAGCCGTGTGTCATGTACATAGCTGTGGTGCCTCACCTTGTGCTTTGGGATAATTTGACCTAATGGATTAAAAAAAATATTGGACCCAGGAGAGATCCTTGTGGTATACAATATAATATATCATGGGTCTCCAAAGTACAATCACCACAACTAACAAAGAATTTTCTATTTGTTTAATAAGACTGAAACCAATTTACGACTCTGCCAGAAAGACCACCCATTGTCTAAGGAAGCTGATAAAAATACTGTGGTCTATGGTGTAAAATGCTGCCCTCAAGTATAAGAGAGCAAGAACAGATATGTGGCCTCTGTCCACATTAACCCTCAAATAATTTATTATTTTAAGCAGTGCAGTTACTGTGCTATGATTTGTTTTAAATCCTGATTGGAATTTGTCAAGATTACTTAATCATGTAATCATTTAGCTGCTTAAAAGCTGCCTTTTCTAGACGTTCAATTAGGAAAGGCAGGTTAGAAATTGTTTTAAAGTTGTCAAAGACAGAGGGGTCAAGATTATTTTTCTTGAGAACAGGTTTAACCACTGCAGTCTTTATACAGTCAGGGAAGACCCTGTACCTAATGATGAGTTCACTATATCAAGTACATTATCAATAATATTATTATTATTAAGGACATTAGAGACTTCTTTAAAAAAGCCTGTTGGTACTTGGTCAAAGGAGCAGGTGGAGTGTTTGAGCTGGGAAATTATTCTACATAGTTCAGGTGGATCTGTTCCTGTGAAAAAATGTTAAAAGGGCATGATGGAGTATAATGGGATTAATTTTGCGTAGATGTACTATATTATTTCTAATATTATTTATTTTTTGTTTAAAAAATATAACAATCTCACAAGTTTAACTAGTAGTTTTTAGGAGGCATTCAATTGAGTGAGCTGGATTTAGAAAGCGATCGATAGTTGAGAATAAAACTTTTGGATTACTAGCATTATCATTTATAATTTCAGAGAAATAGGACTGCCTCTCAAGCTGTACTACGTTGTTATAATTTTAACATTTTTGCCTTCAAATTTCATAGTGGACTATCAGTTTAGTTTTTCTTCCTTTATACTTAGATGTAGAGCATGTTCTCTTTAACTCAAGCACACTTTGGGTCTTCCAAGTTGTAACAGTGCTGGGATTTTCTTAACAGTTTTTACAGGGGCAACTATGTCAGTTACAGGTCTAACCTTAGCATTAAAGCTTTCTACCTTACTCTTTATACTATTAGCATTATTAAGGCAAGCACAACAATCTGACTGTTTTTTTAAAATATTAGCAAAAAGTAAATCTGCAGATGCATCAAAATTTTTTTAAGAATACTTTTCTCAGAAGTAGTAGTTATCAGTATTGCTACATTAAATAATACACAAAAATGGACTGATATACTGATATCCATGACCTTCCTCACATCAACTTTTAATCCTTTTGAAATCATTAAATCCAGTTTACATCCTCCCTTATGTGTGTGAACAGGCTGACATACTGACTAAGATCAAAAGAGTGTAGTAAGTTCATGAATTCTCTTGATTTTGGGTCACATTGGTTATCCACATGAAAACTGAAATCATCTACAATTAGGAACCAGTCATAGTTAGTTATTATCATAGATACCAAGTCTGAGAATGCCTCAATAAATGAGATATTATATTTTGGAGATCTATAAACGGTCAATACAAGAGACTGAGACACTCCTTGAAGATACTCAAGAAGTGGCAAGTGTCACACACGTGCGCATGGGAAACAGCTGAAGAGCCTAAACACTAGTAATTCTATGCCAGGCCAGGGGGTGATGAAGTGTACTGACTATCTCTCTCAGTCCCTTGCAGACCTTTCCCGGGAAATCCCGCCTGTTGCCAGCCCCAAGGATGACGTCATTTCCGAGCACGAGGACGCCACTCCCAGTTTCTGCACCGATGATGTCATTTACCTTCCAGGACTTTAAAACTGCCATCTTGTCTCAGTACAGTACAGGCATTCTATTCTGGACTCTGACCTAAGCACATCGTGCTACAAAAAAAAAACAGCAATTTTGCAGCCGAGAAAATATTATATGGGTGGCTGCCCCAAGTCTTTATGATGTCTCCGACTCATTCTTGTTACACAAGATACTCAAAAGATGTGAAAGTACCAAAACCTGCATCTTTACAGTTTAAGTGGCTTGAGTAAATACTTGCTAAACCAATGCCTTTTTTTCGTTTGCATCCAAATGAGCAAAGCTGTAATTCAGAGGTGCTGCTTCTGCCGCACCATCAGAGGTGGGCCACATTTTACTTAGTGTAAGAAAGTTGATTTTCCTATCACTGATAAGATGGTTAATGTAAAAGATCTTGCTGGTTAATGCTTCAATATTTAGTAAAGCTACATTTAAGGTATCAGAAGAGCAGAGCTGAATTGGGGTGTAATGGCAGCTTTAAATGGTAATTAATTTATTTGTGTTTATGCTGCTTTCTGCCGATTTTTATTTAATCTATTATTATACAGTAGTTCTAATACAGTGTATATCTATAGGTGAAATAGTAATTACATTATTCACATTTATACAGCTTTGTCTGGGTTTTTTATTTAGGCTATGGTTTGTTATTATAGTGCTAATACAGTGCACACCTAAAGGTGTACTCAGTATTGAATTATAAAATCCTAATATGGCATTATAAAGAACATTACGACCAAATCTACGTAGTCAATAAAGACAGATTACCTTTGAGATTTTATCAGGGAGGACTTGGTGTCCAATCTGCTTGGATGTAGACCATCTCATCTATAGAAATGCAGTCTCTCCAAGAAAAGATCCCAGAGAGTACATAGAGTGAGCATAGAGTGGATCTGTAAGACTGGGGGATTGTAGCAACATGGACCCTAAAGGACAGCTGATCATCGATCACCATCCCAATGTTGCATACCAAGTAGGAGGGTGTTAGCAATAATGAGACAAGCTGAACAGAGATGGAGAGCTGAATAGAGAAACGAGATGGGATAACAATAAGGTTTGGAGGGAATTACAGGTAGAGCTGCATATCATCACCTAGCACTGGTAAGAAAAGCCATGGGGCTCAATGATAAGGCCTAGTTGGGAGGTGTATAGAAAGAAGAGGTCACAGAACTGATCCTTGGGACACAACCTGCTTACCTAGTGCACACAGTAGGATCTGCTCAAAAAGTAGGACTTAAACAATCTGAGGACAGTCCCTGTGATGCCAAGGTCAGAACCACTGAAGAAGGGAACCTGGATTGCAAGCAGGGCAAACCTGTATAGAACAGGGGAATAGGGACCATACTTGATCTTGAGAAGCCCAGTGAATTTAGAGTTGGGAGAAGAGCTGCTGGAACATGCAACTAACAGGAAGACGAGAGGTAAAAATTTGAAAAGAGGAATAGGAGGTGAGATGGGAAGCGTTAGGAAGGTGGACTAGCCACAACACTTATTACCGAGGATGACCAACCTGATTTAGGAGTGTGTAGAGAGGGAATGGAATTTATGTTTATTTGGTTTATGTATTTGTGTTACTCTCTTTGGTTATCATTCCCTAGTGTAGTTTGACTTATAACAAAGGCATTTATTTTGTTTAATGTTGGCCTTTTTATCACAATCCTGGGTTTTGGAAATGCAGGACAGCACCCTCATTTATCACACTCAGTGGATTTTTCCCTAACCAAATGTCTGTATTGATACATGGAATAGTGATAAAAAATAATTAATAAGAAGCCAAATTCCAGTAGTTTATCATTGGTTCAGTAGAATCTAGATGAAAGTATAAAATATACCCCTGGAAAGAATAGAAATAATCTTGTAAAATAAACGAACACAGAAAGATACAGTGCTTATACAGGATTAGGCATATAGAAACAGAAACCGCCACCAGTTTCACTAAGTAAGCCATACTCCAGTCAGAGGTGGATCAAAGTTTACTGAAAGAATGTGTAAATGTACTGGTAAAAGGAGAGAATTCTATAGGTACTCTCCACAAAAGTGTTCCTTTTACTTTTAAGTAAGTGATTTTTCTTCACTAACGCTGTTTTAGGAAGTCATTAAGAGTGCTTATTTTAGCTCTGAAATTCCATTGCATGCAGTTCATGGGGGAATATTGAGAGGCCAAGGACCAAAACTCTTACAACCATAAACGGAACCAATCAGAGGAAGTGTGTGAAAAATCCTGTAATAGAAAATCTGAGCATTTCTAATATTAAGATGCCCAAAATTCAAAACCACTTTACTGAAACTATGTGTCATAAAATCCACACGTCCAGTACAGCTACACAACTTGGACTGGTTTTTAAGCAGAACAGCTAGTCTTGAGTTGACAGTTTCTTTTTGTGATTCTGAATACAGTATTCTCTCAGTATAAATGCATAGACCTCCAAATTCAAATACATTTTCTGCATTTTAAGAGTATTATGCCTGGTGAAAAATTCCCGTGGCTCTGATATTAAAAAAAAGAAAAATTGGACAGGGAGATGAAGATTGAGGGCAAAGGGAAAAGAATTAGTGAAAGAACTAGGAGGTGCTATTACCTAATAAAAACTGCTTAGTAAACCAAATCATAGCACAAGACAAATTTTATTGTGAGGTAAGGCAAGCCCTTTAAAAACAGCAAAACAAAAATCATAAACACCTAAAGCTTGGATACTGAGAAGAGCACAAAGCCATCTTTTATACACATGATGAATAATGTGTTATTGAGTCACATGACAAACAACTGATCATGGCCACCATATGTAATATGGCAGCACCCAGGATCAAGATGCAATAAAAGGGCATAGCCTGAGATTATTCAAAATAGTGGCATGCAAATGTAATATTATAATGTTAAAATAATCAGAAAATAATACAAAAAAGGGGTTATAGAAATGAATTTGTCTATTTCACTCACTTGCTGAAGACTTTTCACCAAAAGTTCCTCTGCACTGATATTTATTAATCTTTATGAACCTACTTAAATGACCTTCAAGCAATTACATTATTTTGGGAAAATACAAAAGAACCACAATTCTATTAATTCTAATTTTTACAGATAGCTATGTTTTGATGAATGTACCCCTAATGTTTTTACAACTTATTGTAGTTAGACTCCAGATATGTCTTATTTTAATACAATACAATACAATACAATTTATTTGTGTATAGCCCAAAATCACACAGGAAGTGCCGTAATGGGCTTTAACAGGCCCTGCCTCTTGACAGCCTCCCAGCCTTGACTCTCTGAGAAGACAAGGAAAAACTCCCAAAAAAACCTTGTAGGGAAAAAATGGAAGAAACCTTGGGAAAGGCAGTTCAAAGAGAGACCCCTTTCCAGGTAGGTTGGGCGTGCAGTGGGTGTCAAAAGAAGGGGGTCAATACAATACAATACACAGAACAGAACAAATCCTTAATGCAGCATAAAAATAAAAATTTTAGAAGTTCGGAGCAGAATTTAACAGTAGATTATATCACATAATAAGATTTGGATATTTTTAGAGTCCTGGAGACCTCATCCATCAAGCTGCCTCCCCCATTTGGCCATTTCATGGCTAAAACAGTGCTGGGCCAGCCAATCCGATGAAAGGACCCCTCTTTCCCATGATTCCTGCGATCCTCTATCAGGGATGACTTTACCATAGGCAGGCAAACAACTTGGCAGGTGGGTCGTGGCACCAGTTGCCACATTTGAGTACCGAGAACAGATACAGAATAGGTGAGGGTTAGTATTCAATTATAACTATCATGTTTTACTTATGTTACTTATGTTTTAGTGCTAATGACTAAAAACAGAGATGCAGTCTGTACAGTTAATCAGCAGCTCTAGTCAGGATATGCTGACAATTCAAATGTTGCACAAAGTACTACAAAGCCAATAGTACTGGAATATTTATAATAAATCCCACATTTCCATATATAAAATAGTTTAACCAACATGACTTAAAGAAAGACTCAGGATGGTCATTGAACATAAACTGTAACAAGAATAAGCAGTCTTTAGAACATATATTTACTCTTAGGACTTTAGTAGAAAAGGCATTTGAAAGAGACAAAAAGCTGTGCCTACCCTTTTTAGACCTTAAACCTGCCATTGATATGGTACCAAGAACAGAGATTTGGAATGCTGTGGAGCATAAGTTAGTACCAAAGAAGTTAACAGCAGCAGTGAAGGGAGCGCAAGTAATTTTGAGGCTCCATGGAATAATCCATGGATAAAGGAGTCAATCAAGGGAATAACTTGAGTTTTCAACTGTATTTATCACCTTTATGAATGAATTTCATAGAGGGCATGCTTTGGACTTAAGCATTAGTCTTTATTTAATAGAGACTACAATGAACGGAGATCAGAGAAATTGAAATGCATCTAGATTAGGGAGGATTATTTTGTCTTAATAGTTCACAGGGGACTGAATTTTTGTAACTATCCTAGGATGCCAGGGCATTGATACAAGTCTGAATATTGCAGATATATTTTAGCAGCAGACCTTATTTTGAATACTAGAAAAGGATTTTTTTGGGACAATGGTGGGAGATGGACCTTTAAACTATCAGATTTATTTGGGTGGGTGGACTGAGCTAGGGTAATGTCAGATTCCAGGACTGAATTGCTGCCTCTTTTCACTTGCAGCTTTTTTCGTAGGTACAGGAGCAGCTACTCTGTGATATCCACATCTTCATATAGATGCTTCCCTTTGTCTTCTGTAGTTTGCTTCTATGCAGACTATCCGCTTTTAGCGGTTTGTGCATTCTTTACCTAGATTTATTCTTCTGAATAGAATTCTGTGTAAGGGTTTTTGAATTAGGCACATTCTTTACATTTTGTTTTTCTGAGGCATGCAGATTATTTTGAGTATGTTTGAGAAAGTTTTCTTGATTCTGAAGAATCTTATTTTAGCATGAATTTTCTGTCTGTATTTTTGAGTATTCATATAATAAAATTTAGTTTTAGATTACTGATTATGAACAAAGGCTTTCTCTGATATTGAAGCATTGTGAGTGAACAGTGTGAATTAGTGGTGTCACAAATGCATGTCACAGGGTCACCATCGGGGCTTGTCCAAGGTAAGCAATACCTTCTTGGGATTAGATTGTCACTGATGGTTTTGTCTCTTTATGTTCCCACAGCGCTGGATGATGCCCAGTGAAGGCAACTGATTTCACTCCTTCCAGTTGGAGGACTATAAATTTGCGTTGTTCCCAGAAGGTAGTGTCGCATTTGGATGTGGAAACACCACAGGACAAAGCTCTGCCCCAGACCTGACCAATTAAAAGAGGCACTGCAGCCTTTTGTTTTTGTATGTTTTGAACCACCAAGTGCTACTTCTGTTTTACCTAGCACCATTAATAACCAGGACAACCCAGCTGGCATCCCAACATTTATATTAGATCTTATGTCATACCTCATTCAATCATAGTGGACACTGCCATTTTTTTTGCCCATTACAATGGATACAAAAGTTATTTATTGCGTTTCCTTTTTTAAAATGCAAGTAGCCAGCAATTCAACAAAGGCCTGTTTTGAATTAGAAGAATGTTCAAATACTTGCCCATTTTTATGTATGAGAATTTTACAGCAGATGGTAAAGAACTGGTTGACTGGGCAGAACAATTTGAGGTGGCAAGTGAAATAAACATCTTGAATGAAGATCAGATATATAAAATGATGGTGCTGCTGGGGTTAGTCCTAGAGATTGAGAATAGGTAGGATTCCTTGAAGGAAACAATACACAGATGCTATGGAGTTTTTAATCAATCAATCAATCAATCAATCAATCAATCAACATTTATTTATATAGCACATTTTCATACAAAAAAATGTAGCTCAAAGTGCTTTACAAAATGAAGAATAGAAAAATAGAAGACACAATAAAAAATAAACATAAGTCAACATTAATTAACATAGAATAAGTAAGGTCCGATGGCCAGGGTGGACAGAAAAAACAAAAAAAAAAAACTCCAAGAGCTGGAGAAAAAAAAATAAAATCTGTAGGGGTTCCAGACCAAGAGACCGCCCAGTCCCCTCTGGGCAATCTACCTAACATAAATCAAACAGTCCTCTTTGTATTTAGGGTTTTCATGGAAGGACCTGATGATGATGGTCACGTAGACGTCTGGCTTTCAGTCCATCAATGTTGGTACATCATGATGCTTTGAGTAGGTGGTGGTGGCGCAGGCCGCCGCCACCACAAAGAAACCGGAAAAAGAAACAGAAGAGAGAGTAGGGGTCAGTACGGATTTTGGAGCCACTGTGAATAGTTATTATGATGAACATACAGAGTATCAGTATTAAGTTAAAGTGAAGTTATAAAAAGGCCATGTTAAAGTAATGTGTTTTCAGCAATGTTTTAAAGTGCTCTACTGTATTTGCCTGGCGAATTCCTATTGGCAGGCTATTCCAGATTTTAGGTGCATAACAGCAGAAGGCCGCCTCACCACTTCTTTTAAGTTTAGCTTTTGGAATTATAAGGAGACACTCATTTGAGGATCTGAGGTTACGATTTGGAATATAACGTGTCAGGCATTCCGATATATAAGATGGAGCGAGATTATTTAAGGCTTTATAAACCATAAGCAGTATTTTACATCAGAACTGGAGAAATGTGTTCGGATTTTCTTTTCCTAGTTAGGATTCTAGCAGCTGCATTCTGCACTCGTTGTAATTGATTTATGTCTTTTTTGGGTAGTCCTGAGAGGAGTGCATTACAGTAATCTAGTCTACTGAAAACAAAAGCGTGAATTAATTTCTCAGCATCTTTCAATGATATAAGAGGTCTAACTTTTGCTATATTTCTTAAGTGAAAAAATGCTGTCCTAGTGGTCTGATGAATATGCGATTTAAAATTCAGATTACAGTCAACAGTTACCCCTATGTTTTTTACTTCCGTCTTAACCTTTAATCCTAATGCATCAAGTTTATTTCTGATAACCTCATTGAATCCATTATTGCCAATTACTAAAATTTCAGTTTTCTCTTTATTTAGTTTGAGAAAATTACTATTCATCCATTCAGAAATACCAGTAAGACATTGTGTTAGTGTATCGAAAGAGTCAGAGTCATCAGGTGCTATTGATAAGTACAGCTGTGTGTCATCAGCATAGCTGTGGTAGCTCACGTTGTAACCTGAGATAATCTGACCTAACGGAAGCATATAGATTGAGAAAAGCAGCGGACCCAGGATAGAGCCTTGTGGAACACCATATCGGATATCATGTGTCTTTGAGATGTGATTACCACAACTCACAAAGAATTTTCTACCTGCCAGGTAGGATTCAAACCAATTTAAGACACTGCCAGAGAGGCCCACCCATTGACTAAGGCGATTTCTAAGAATGTTGTGATCAATGGTGTCAAATGCAGCACTCAGATCTAAGAGGATGAGAACAGATAAATGGCCTCTGTCTGCATTTACCCACAAGTCATTTACTACTTTAACAAGTGCAGTTTCTGTGCTGTGATTTGTTCTGAAGCCTGACTGAAATTTATCAAGAATAGCATGTTTATTGAGGTGGTCATTTAATTGCAAAAGGACTGCCTTCTCTAGAATTTTACTTAAGAAGGGCAGGTTAGAGATGGGTCTAAAATTTTCAAAGGCAAAGGGGTCAAGATTATTTTTCTTGAGCAGGGGTTTAACTACAGCAGTCTTAAGACAGTCTGGAAAGACCCCCGTATCTAATGACAAATTAACTATGTCCAGAATATTGTCAATTAGCACGCCTGATATTTCTTTGAAAAACCTCGTTGGTAATGGGTCAAGGACGCAGGTGGAGGGTTTTAGTTGAGAGATTATACTATGTAATTCAGGTAAATCTATCCTGGTGAAAGCATTTAATTTGTTTATAATGGAGTACCGGGGCTTTGGAGGTTCTGCAGTGTTGGGGAGATATACTATGTTATCTTTAATATCAGTAATTTTTTGATTGAAAAATACAGCAATGTTCTCACAGGTTTCACTGGAAGTATTCTGGGGGCATTCCTTTGTGTTACCTGGGTTTAACAGACGATCAATTGTAGAAAATAAGACTCTGGGATTACTAGCATTGTTATTTATAACATTAGAGAAATAGCAGCGCCTCTCAAGGCGGACTGTGTTATTGTATTCCGTTATTTTAGCCTTCAATATCTCATAATGGATAGTTAGTTTAGTTTTCCTCCATTTACGCTCAGCTCTACGACATGTTCTTCTTAAATCAGACACTCTTTGGGTCTTCCACGGAATAACAATACTAGAAGATTTTTTAACTGTCTTTTCAGGTGCAACTATGTCAACAGCAGCTCTTACTTTAGAATTAAAGTTTTCCACTTTACTATTTACACTATCCTCGCTATTATAGTTGGCATTATAAACGGACTGATTGCTTAGAATGTTTGTAAGTTTTAAAGCTGCTGATGAGTCAAAGAAGCGTTTTTTAACAAAATGCTTCTCATGAGTGTTTTCTATCTTTATTTCTATATTAAATAGTAGAAGGAAATGGTCTGATAGACCAATATCAATGAGGTGGATTCGATTCGTCCTTGGTTCAAGGCAGAGTACACAATAAGGGAAAGAGCGCCAGAGTCTTTGAGGTCACTATTGAACATGTACTTGAGTGCTTACCTTTAGAGAGGTACTTGTGCAAGGCCATCTTATTATCAAAACTGTGGAAAAGATTATGCAAACACCATTTTTAAAAAATATTTAGGAATACAGAGGATATGTGTGAATATCATCCTATTTGCCTGTTGTGGTTTCTTTAGATTTCCCAGATCAAGGTGTGGATCAAGCTTTGAATCAACGTTTGCAGGAAGAAGATGAAGGACTTCTCACAGAAGACTATGCTCACAAGGAGATCTGTAAAATTAAAACAAAGTGCTAGAAATAAATTTATTTCAACAATGATGGCTTGGATGCATTCTGATCTGTGTAAATCTTGAAATGTAATTCTTTCCCTTATAAAAAATTACTTTTTTTTTACCTTGCAAGTTATTAATTATGGAACAAAACAAAAGCATCCAACTAAAGAGAGTTGCCCAACATCCCTTACAGCTTTTCTTGGATAAAATGTACACAGTGACTGAGCTCTGAAAGCTGTCACTGTCAGTTTATGACATAGCCTTTTTCTCTACCACACATATGCATTGTTGTTTTCATATATACAGTATATGAATGTTTGCTTGGTGTCTGATGACTTTAAATCACTTGTTTGAACTAATATCAAAGTTCAATACCAAAAGAACAGCTTTGACTAAGATACTATATTTTAATATACTGTAATTGTTATATCTAGAAACTGCAGGTTTTCAGCAGCACAAGCAACAAGCGCTGGATTAACAGATTGCTCTTATACTATTTAGCTGATTGTATCTATGGTGTGCTGTTTGTGTTCTGGAGGTTTCATAAACCATAGTCTACTTTGGCATATGCAGAATTTAAATATTTCTTTTATGGGATGCTGTGGCTGGGAAACTACAACATATCTAATAACATGTTGCTGTTCCTATTAAAGGTTAATGAGTAGAGAGTTTTCAATAATGAAGGACATGTGAGAGGGAATTGCTGATATTCTGCCGATTTATCACTAACCCATATTTGAGGACACAGCCTAATTTATAGTGTTGAATCAAAGCCAGGGTTAAATTTTTTCACATATGATAAATGCATTTGAAGATGTATTGAATTGATGCACTGTGGACTTTGGAAAGGATTTTATAAAGGAGTTATAAAGTGAATGTCACATAAATATTGATGCATGTTGATGTCATGGATAATGTACATGTTTAAATTGAATTTTCCTCTTTATGCTAATTTCTTACCTGCTGAGGAGTAAATGAAGTTGTGGTATGATTTTGTTAACAATACTGGATGGGATCCTGGGGATCAGTTATTGTCCAGTGTGTGTTAGTGACCTTCTGTGGTGCCTCTACCATTCTTCTTCTTTCGGCTGCTCCCGTTAGGGGTTGCCACAGCAGATCATCTTCTTCCATATCTTTCTATCCTCTGCATCTTGTTCTGTTACACTCATCACCTGCATGTCCTCTCTCACCACATCCATAAACCTTCTCTTAGGCCCTCTTCCCTGGCAGCTCTATCCTTAGCATCCTTCTCCCAAAATTCTCATAATCTCTCCTCTGCACATGTCCAAACCTCAAGCTCTGTCTCCTGCTTTTTCTTCTCTTCCACAATTCCCATTACTGTTGATCCCAAGTATTTAAACTCATCCACCTTCGCCAACTCTACTCTATGCATTCTCACCATTTCACTGATCTCCCTCTCATTTACACACATGTACTCTGTCTTCATTCCACTGCTCTCTATAGCATATCTCCAGGGTCTCCTCAACCTTCTTCCTACTATCACTACAGATCACAATGTCATCAGCAAACATCATAGTCCACGGGGACTCCTGTATAATCTCGTCTGTCAACCTGCCCATCACCATTGCAAATAAGAAAGGGCTCAGAGCCAATCTCTAATGTAATCCCACCTCCACCTTGAATGCATCTATCACTCCTATCACAAACCACACCACTGTCACACTTGCCTTGTACATATCCTGTACAACTCTTACTGTACGTACTTCTCTGCCACTTCTGACTTTTTCATACAATACCACAGCTCCTCTCAAGGTACCCTATCATATACTTTCTCCAGGTCCACAAAGACGCAATGCAACTCCTTCTGGTCTTCTCTATACTTCTCCATTAAAACCCTCAGAGCAAACATCACATCTGTGGTGCTCTTTCTTGGCATGAAACCATACTGCTGTTCACTAATCATCACCTCACTTCTTAAAGTAGCTTCCACTACTCTTTCCCATAACTTCATACTGTGGCTCATCAATTTTATTCCCCTTCAATTTTGTGCCTTATCTCCTTGTACTCTTGTCTACTTTCTGCATCTCTCTGACTATCCCACTTCTTCTTTGCCATCCTCTTCCTCTGTATATTCTTCTGTACTTCCTCATTCCACCACCAGGTTTCCTTTTCCTCCTTCCTCTGCCCAGATGTCACACCAAGCACCCTTCTTGCTGTCACCCTTACTACATATGCTGTAGTTGCCCAACTGCCTGTTGACTTTTCACTACCACCCAGTCCCTATCTCACCTCCTCCCTAAACTCAACCTTGCAGTCTTCCTTTTTCAACTTCCACCATTTGTTCCTTGGCTCTGCCCTCACACTCTTCCTCTTCTTGATCTCCAATGTCATCCTACATACCACCATCCTATGCTGCTTAACTACAATTTCCCCTGCCTCCACTTTGCAGTTTTCCATCTCCTTCAGATTGACTCTTCTGCATAGGATGTGTTCTACAGTACATGTGTGCATCTTCCTCCACTCTTGTACGTCACCCTGTTCCTCCCTCTTCTTAAAATACGTATTCACCACAGCCATGTCCATCCTTTTGGCAAAATCCACTATCATCTGACCTTCTTCAGTCCTCTCCTTGACACCATACCTACCCATCACCTTCTTGCCTCCTGTCTTCACCAACATGTCCATTAAAATCCGCTCCAATCACCACTTTCTGTCACTTGGGTACATTGTTCATCACTTCATCCAACTCACTCCAAAAATCTTCTTTCTCATTTATCGTACATCCAACTTGCGGGCATATGCATTAACAACATTCATCATCACACCTCCAATTTCCAGCTTCATAATCATCACTCTGTCTGACACTCTTTTCACCTCCAAAATACTCTTGACATACTGTTCCTTCAGAATAACCGCTACCCCATTTCTCCTCCCATCCACACCATGATAGAACAATTTCACCTGGCCTTACTCCCTTTCCATTTAGTCTCTTGCACGCACAATATATCAACCTTCCTTCTCTCCATCATATCTGCTAACTCTCTCCCCTTACCAGCCATACTGCTAACATTCAAAGTTCCTACCCTCAGTTCCACTCTCTTTACCTTCCTCCTCTCTTCCTACCTCTCCTCTCTTCTTCGGCCAACAGTAGCCCAATTTCCACCAGCACCCTGTTGGCTAACAGTACTAGTGGCGGTCGTTGTTAACCTGGGCCTTGACCGATCCGGTATGGAAATTTGTATTGTTGTCCGCAAATATTGATTTGGCAAAATTTTACACCCAAAATTTCAAATTTTAATTTAATTTTTTAAATTTTAAACCCAGCCACAGGGGATGCACAAACCAGTGTCTTTCTTTGTACCGGTCCCAAGCCCCGATAAATGGGGAGGATTACGTCAGGAAGGGCATCCAGTGCCACTACCATTCTAAGATGGCAAAAGAAGAAGGCAGAAAAAATACTTTTACAAAATAAAAAACACATGGGGCTTTGTTAATAATTGCTGAGATGTGTTATGTGATTAAGAAAAGAATATCTGACCTGCTCTGTTCATTAAACTGAAGCAAATGGGATGCTACAACAGCTTTAAACCCTGTGGTAACCTGTTCAAAGATCATGTAGGTGTAAAGCCTATATCAAAAGAATCACACATACATATATATATATATTTTAGGCGAATTTTAGGCGAAATAATGAAACCAAGGTTCATGTCCTGGTTTCTCCTTCCATGGAGTTTACATGTTCTGTCTACGTGGGTTTCCTCTTATCATCCAAAGACAGACAGGTTTAGTGAACTGTCATTGCTAAATTGGCCCGTGTGTGTGTGTGTGTGTGTGTGTTCACCCTGCAATGGACTGGTGCCATGTCCAAGTGTTGTTCCAAACTAGAGCCAAATGATTTCTAAGTTAAACTCCACCTGCCATTCATCCCTGCTCTGGATAAGTGGGTTATGAAAATAGATTAAAGGATTTTGAACTTCATCAACCAGAAATGCAACATGACATAAACCTGGACTAGAATAAGAGTTCCACAAGTTGAATAAATACATATCACTGTAAAGCCAATTAAACACAAGGTGTGATGAAATCTGGATCATTGGGGAATTCTGGACCCAGCAGACTACAAGAAAAGCTATACCAGGGATTGAAAATTAAATTCTGATATAGCTGTTCAAACTGAGATGCAAGGACATCCCCCAGTTATTATAGTGCTAATATAATAAGAGGGCATAGTGACACTATGAATGGAAGACTGCCTCAGAAGATTCTTATAAGATGAGGAGATGCTTTGGAGTTACTCAAGAAATAAACTTTGATAAAACAAGGGTGAAGTGTGACAAAGAAAGTGGGATGTGGCATGACAGTGTACTAGTTAGTGAGGTGTCTGCAATTTATCCAGCTGCTCATTGGGTTGCAGGGTACTCTTGTTTTTTTTTCTCTGATTTCTTGAAAATCTGGAGAGTAAGTTAATTGAGAAGTTCATACACCCGAGTACTGATGTATGCATGCGAGTGAGCCCTGTAATAGGCTGGTGTTCCTTCTGGATTAAAAACAAATGAGTAGACTAATAGACTAAACCAGGGTTCTCAAACTCCGGTCCACGAGGACCGCAGTGGCTGCAGTTTTTCATTCTAATCCTTTTCTTAATTAGGGACCTGTTTTTGCTCCTAATTAACTTTTTGAATTATTTGTAATTTACTCAGGCCCCTTAATTGTTTCTTTTTCCATAATTAGCTGCCAAACAATAGTGAGATACAAAATGAGCCAAACCATGACCAGCAAACTGTGTCCATCATACAGCATCTGAACATAAAGAAAGATGTCTCAGAAAGAAAGAAAAGGTCTCAGGAAGGCTGATCTGCTCAGGTCCACAAATCTTAACAGTGCTCTTAGAAAAGTGAAAATCAACAATTTCAGAAATGTCTGCTATTGCACAATGAGAGCAGCAATAAGCTATGGAATGAAAGAACAAGTTTAATTAACAACAAGAATAATTAAGCAACTGCTTGGAGTGAAATTGGTTAGAGTTTGAGGCCCTGACTTAGTTGGTCTTCTGTAGGTTCACTCACTTCTCATTTAATTTCTGTCTGGCTGCCATTTAAAGAAAGAAATGAAGCAATTCAGAGGAACAATGAAGAATTTCATGGGAAACAAATTTTTAATAACAAGTTAATTACATTTAATTCAAAAGAAGTTAATTAGCAGCACAACAGGTCACTAATTAAAAAAAGGGTTAGAATGAAAACCTTCAGCCACTGCAGCCTTCAAGGACCAGAGCTTGAGAACCCTGGACTAATCTGAAACATCAGAGTTAAGTCCTGCATGAAAATGCAGTTAAACCTGATGCAGAGGTGCCATCTACTATAATATTTCTCCACAAAAGAAATAATGCTACTAGAGTGCAAGATTACTAAAAATATTGATTTATTTGTTAAAATAGGTGCAGCGGCAGGGAAGAACAAAAAAAGAACAAAAGACTAAAAAGGACTAAAATAAACAAAATACAAACAAAACCCTGCTGCCCCTCTGGACCTGCCTATATGGGTCGAAGAACTTTCTCTAATCTTTACTGTTCCTCTCTTTCTGAATGTCTGGCCTCTGTTCTTCCCTGCCAGTGAGATTTCTCCCCAGGTCACTTACTAACAGCAGACACAATAAACTTGTGGTTAAGGGACAACCTTTAAAACCCTTTGTGTATTGTTTTGGAACTATCCTAAAATCAGTAGGACAAAAATTCTTAACTCTGAACAGGTGAGAATAATGCTATTTCAGCTACAGGGCAGATTTTAAATTAGCTATTAACCTAAAATATACCGTCATAGGAAAAAAAAAGCATACTCTCCTTCAATTCTGTGATTATACAGTAATAATCAGGGTTTAAATTATAATTGAGTTGGCATTACTTTAATTTCTATAAACAGAGAAATCTAACTTCAGATAACAAGTAAAACATAACATTTTTTTTTCTAAAAAGTAATCAAACAGTGGCCAGGAAGCAGGTAAAACAATGTGAAAATTTAGGGTACAACCCTGATAACTCCATTTTCTTTTTAACTCAAAAAGAAAAACTGATAACAGAAACAGTCCCAAAAATGAACACAGAACTTAAAAAAAACAAAGATGATCACAAACTAAAGGGCTTATGAAGGAGGTAATCACTCACCCAAGCTCCTCTCTTCTTCATGGTCCTTTCAAGACGATACCACCACCCAGGATTTTTGTTTTTTATGTCCCTGGGACTGGAAGTGGAGAGATTTTCTTCTGACCTTACTGTCAGGCTTGGTGGCCCTCACTTGGTGTGTTTTCTAGGCTGTGAAAAAAGGGAAGGAGGCTGTTAGTAAAAGCGCCTCCACTCGTCTAGAAGTTTGAACTACTTACCTCAACAGAGCTGATTGTGGAGCCCTCTGACAAACATGTTACACAATGTGGAAAAAAATAAGCACGCCCTTCCAACTACCACAATAATTAACAGAGTATTTAGCAGCCAGATGTTATAAGTCATTTTATTATCGGGAAGTATGATTACCTCTAAAAAAGCAAAACTGACAGTTTGGTGTTCTAGATCACTCAGGGTTGTGTTCACATCATTCCAAGAAGAAAGAACATCAGCCATGTCCTTGCTGAAGCTATTGTTGCTGCTCATCAGTTTAGGAAGGGTGATAAGGCCATTTCTAAACAATTTGAAATTCACCATTCTACAGTGAGAAGGACTGTTTTCAAATGCAGGGTTTTCAATACAGCTGCCAAGCTTAACATGAGTAGATGTCCCAGTAAACTCAACCCAAGGTCAGACTGTTCAATGCTCTGAGAAAATCCAAAAAACTACATTGCGTGACATACAGACCTTGGCGAGCATGTTAAATGCTCATGTTCGTGAAAGAGCAATTAGAATAAGATAGAACATGTATGACTTTCATGGAAGGCCGGCTAGGCGAAAGCCCCTTCTTAGTTTTTCCAAATTGCATCTGAACACACCACAAAAATTCTGGAACAATGTCTTTTGGTCTGATGAGACCAATGTGGAGATAATTGGTCATCAAGGCACAGTACCATGTTTGGCAAAAACAAAACAGCATAACACCACAAACAACTCCAACTGTCAAGCATGGTGATAAAGGAGTAATGTTTTGGATTTGTTTTGCAGCCACATAACCTGGGAACCTGCAGTCATCAAGACAACTATGAACTCCACTTTATGCCAAAATATTCTTAAGGCAATGTGTGGCCACCTGTTCATCTGCTTAAGATGGGATGAAATTGGATCATGCAACAGGACTAGAACACCAGCAAATCAATATTTGAAAGGCCAAAAAAAAAACAAATAATCAAGGTGTTGTTATGGCCAAATCAAAGTCTAGATCTCAGTTCCATTAAGATGCTGTGGCAGGATCTTAGGAAAGCTGTGTATAAATAGATGCCCTCAAACATCAATGAACTGAAGCAATGTTGTAAAGAAGAGTGGGCCAAAATTCCTCCAAATTGTGAAAGACTGTTAAACACCGGCAGAAAATGTTTACTTCAAGATATTGCTGCTAAAATGTATTCCTAAATTATAGGGTGTACTTTTTATTCCCATATGCTTTCTGAATGCTTGTTTACTTTTTTAAAAAAAAAAAATAACATTGAGATAAATAAAACATAACATCTCCAGAGTTTAGTTTTCATGACAACACAGTTGTGATTTAGACCAAAGGTGCAGGGAGCATCGTTTTTGAGCTTAAGCCCCCTTTTTTTCTTATTTTTAATAATTACCCCTCCCCCACCCCACTTCTCATATGTATATTACAATGTCATCTTCATATGACAGTGGTGGCAAAAGACTCTGATACAATTAAAACTTGAGAGATATCCCAATTTAGACTCTGACTAGTAAAATACACAATTGAAGGAGGATGTACTTTCTTTTTCCCCATATATTTATGGTGCAGAAAAAAATGAAAGAACTGTCTACATAAGCATAAGGAGAAAATGGGCAAAGACAGCATCAGAACGTTAGAGCTAACCTCTGCACCCTTGTACCGCCTGCAAAATATCCTAAATCATTTGAAAAGTAGAACTCCGTCTCAGCATTGATGTAATGACACAATTTTCTTTGAAGGAAAGGTCAGGACTGGAACCCAGTTCACACCTTGTACCTATATTCATCAAGCCATAAACCAGCACGCGTCGATTCTGGACAACTATAAGAAAAACTGGAAATAAACCAAGTAGGAATGAGAGACACAGCTCTGGAAGCCCTGCGCTTTTAAATTTGTTTAACAAAATCAAGTCGCAGTACGCAGCTAAAAAGCCTGATCACGGAACGATTCCCCTTTACTCCCGATGACGAAGGTATGTTTTTCAGCACTTGAACTGGGGTTGTCCTGCAAAACTGCACGCAGCAAATTCCAGCGACTGCTGGTAACCTGCGCGCAGACGAATGAACGGGCTCACGCAGACAGACAGGTGCCCACGTGTTGCCTGCTGCTCCGGCTCTGTGCTACAGGTGGCTTAACCTGAGCGGCAATTTCCTCGCCCCGTCTCGAACGTGATCTGCCTACAACACCGCCGACGGACAGAAACAGGGTTTGTTTTTGAACGAACAGGCTTGCCTCCTTCTAAACTCCGCCCCCCGGATCACTGTTAGGAAACAAATCTGCAGTAACTCGACGTGTACAAGCAGTGGTGAAAGCCACCTCGCCTGTTGCTTCTTGTGTCTGTTTCGTCCCCCCTCCTCCTCAATTGATTACATTTTCCCAGGACATCTCTTTGGAAGATGCTGGACCCGTCTTCAAGCGAGGAGGAATCCGACGATGGGTTGCAAGAAGAGGAGCGAACGGACCTTCTGTTGCCTGTCAGTTCCCCACGAGCTGCGCCCGCGCAAGGGCGCGATTCTTGGGATGAGAGGCGAGCAGGTAATGCGAGACCGGCGAGCCCCAGTCCCTCGGTGAAAAGCGACAAGGATAAAGAAGAACAAGAACGACAGCAGCAAAAAGAGGAGGAGGAAAAGAGAGCTCGGCAGATCTACGTATTTGTGCTCAGGTGCATCGCCTATCCATTTAACGCCAAGCAGCCTACCGACATGGCCAGGAGGCAGCAAAAGGTGAGTTGAGCTCAGTCGCCACGTTAAACACACTTGTCTGACCAGGAGCACACCTGTCAAATAACCGGCTCTGATGTTCAAAGAGCTCAAATTACATAAAATGAAAGAAGGAAAGTCTTAAAGTTGCCCGGAAGGTCTCGCGCACGCGCGTCCGCACCTACACACACCTGACACGCACGTATACGCCGTAACTTTTAGACCAAAGCAGCTCTTCCTATGAAGGAATGTCGGCGACTCGGAAAAAAGTAAGGAAATGTGCAGGGAGCATGCAAACTACTTTCCATGCTGCTTCCGTCAGGTCATCAGTGGCGGCGAAGTGCTTGTCGCGCGCCCCTTCTTTGTCGCCTGCGTCTTCTGGATGCTCGCATGTCTGATTTCATCCTTGTCATTCTGCTTTTCTCTGCGAGAAATACAACTGAAAAGTAGTCCACCTGAAATGATGTCAGGTTCATTGAAGCTCGTAACGCCTTTTTATTAAATACTTTCGAGTGTGCGTCCGGCCGACGGGCTCCCTTTTAGCAGGCTGAAGTGGTAATTGCAGCTTAGCTATTTTTACTTGAAACACCTACAGACTACTGGATTATTTTTTTCCTCCCCTTGGAAACGATTTGTTTACTGCGGAATCCCACATGCAATCAGTGTGTCTTTATCGGAATCCGATCGCCCCCATCCTCTTTTAATTCCAGTCTCCCTTTTGTTTTCTAGGCTTTTTATCTAAATCAAGGGAGGCAAAATAAATTAGCCGAGACGAGTGATGAGCAAAATAACGATCCTGGAGGCAGAAATTTTATTACTGACATTAATAGTGCATTTTGTTTATAAAGCGCCGGAGACGACGCATACCTATAATATATATATATATATATAAAAAAACATATCTGGGTTTTTTTTTTCTTCTCAAACCTAATTTTTTATAACACAGGGTATCATGGGCCATAATCCACCAGAGGGTTAACATTTGATCTTTGGTTCCATCCTATTATCCTTTTAAAGGATTTCATAATGTTTGCAGTGTGGTAAAAAAGCGCACTTAAACCTTACGTGTATTCCAGACACCTGTAGAGTTAGAAACAACTCTGGAATAGTTGCCTGCCTTGATATCTCAGTGTCGGTGATTAAAATGTCTCGACCACAATACAAGATTTTAATTTCTTTAAAACCACTGATTTCAGTTCAGCAATATTCCAGATGAAGTTATTAAACTAACAATACATTTTAAAAGATGTCTAATGGTGTGGCAACCCTAAAATTAATTACTGCCTTGCCTGTCTGGGCATAGATATGCATTTTATAATCACTTTTTCTGTCACTGTGTAAGAGGGTAGTCTAGAATATTGAAAATGGTTGTGTTCAAAACTGAAATCTGGCATGCCAGCTGGAACAGGAAGTGGCTGTTTTTTTTTTTTCTTCTATTCCTATTAGTAACAAACTGGGAGGGATTGCTTGTTGGTTCATGTGTTTTCCTAAGGTATTCTTTCCAGTGCTTCCCAAACTTGGTCCTGGGGACCCACTGTGGCTGCAGGTTTTTGTTTCAGCCAGCTTCTGTTTTTAATTGGTCTCCTAGGCTAATTAGGTGATGTGTTATTTCCCAAGTTCTGTGTTTTGGGAACAATATAGAAATCAGAAAATTAAGTTTGGTAAAAAAAAAAAAGTATTAAAATGTACCAAGCAGTTATGGGAATAATGTGTTTTTTTCATTTTAACAATATTTTCATCTTGATTTTCATTCTACTTTTCCAGGTGTTGCAATTGTTTAACCCATTATTTACTAATTAGTGGGTTTGACCCCAAAGTAGTTGCAGCCTTTGATTATTCAGTGTTGCTTGCCTGGGTGTCTGCTCTGCCCATTTTAAATGTAATTAATAAGCCACAACGAAGGGGAAAACTGCACAGAAAAAGGGCAAAATATAATGAAATAAACAAAGAGAGTTAAGCTTTTAAATCTATAGCAAAAGCTGAAATATTTCTAAATGTCTTATAAATGTAAAAATCATGCTGCTGTGCTATTCTGAATGTAGAATAAGAGAAAAAAAAAATGCTAATTAAATGAGATCAATGTTATCAGGTGTTGTCACTGATTATAAATCTGGTTGGAACAAAAACCTGCAACCACAGTGAGCCCCCTGTACCAAGTTTGGGAAGCACTGCATTATAAAAGTCCAGCATGTATTGTAATCAAATTAGTAACCCTTGTGTGCATGCATTAAAGCAGTATAATTATTAAAACGGAAAGGAAGTTTTCAAGAAAATGTTTAAAAATTCAATGAAAATCACTGGGCTTAGCAATTAGCTTACCTTATTTTTGGACTATGTTGACCTGTGTTGTATGGCAGATTTTTGAAGGATGTGCTTAGAGAAGAATATTGTTTTGCACTGTACAATTTATCTAGTGATTGATTTATGGAATGATCCCTTACCTCAAGGGACGCTCTGTAGCTACAGTGTTGAATGTAGCAGTACAATAAGGTAGCCACTTTTTATCATATAAGTGTGATTTAGCAGTCTAAGACCTATGTTCCCGTTTCATGCTGTCACTTGAAGTCATTCAAGGAAACTGTTAAAGTGTGGAAACACCATGTTGTTTAATATCTTGTTGCTAATTTTCTTTCATTTTGGTTGGGAAAAAAAAGCTCTTCTCGGTATAATTTGTTGGTAAATTTCTGTCATGGATGAATGATTGTAGCTGTTTGGTACTGAGTAGGATAATCTAACAGGAATACTTTTGCATTTTTCTTCAATAAAATTTGTTGATGTATCTTTGTTATTGGAATACATACATTGTGTGGACTACATTTTATAATCTAGTTATCAACACATTGTACATAGGTCCTTTGTAAATTTGGCTCATACTGGAGAGTAGCCTGTCCACACATTTTCTATGTCTTCCTAATCCCATTTCAGGATCATTGGGCATATCCTGGCACAAGCAAACACAGTCAACATTTATCCTACCCTACACATCTTTGGAATGAGAGAAATAAAACTTGTAAATGTGAAAATATGGTCATTGTGCTATTGCATTATTGTTCTGTTTTTAGATTTTTAAGATTTTATTTGGAAGGGATCATATACTAACATGATGAGCTCTTTTATAATATTCAGTCCTTTTGTACATCCTTTAACTATGGTCTAAATCACAGACTTTTAAAATGCAAGGACATTGAGGTGTGAAATTTTCTAATTTATATTAGGGATAGTTATGTTTCCAATATTTGGATCCTTTTGTCTTTTTTTCTTTTTTTTTTTCCTTTCTCTTCTTAATTGGTCTTTCCTAGGCATAGAATCCAGCCATGCATAATGTAATTGACAGCAATCGGTGCCATTTTGCAGACCTGTTAATAATATCTTAATTTCATCATCCATTGACAGAAGCCCTATTTGATAAATTGATACAGGGGTAAGCATTGTCAACAGTTATTTTGCTTTGTTGTTAATGACATGTTTGTAAATCTAGCAAAGTTATAAATCCAATTGTTGTACGGAGGTGTGCATGTCAGCTGTTAATATGATAGCAGCTCAGTTTTAAATATTTTTGATACTTTTAAGGAATACAGTTAAAAATTAATTTGGATAAGTCTTGATGAAAATGTGAAAATATACAGTATCTTAATGAATGCAATAAGTAGGGGTCAGATTATGGAGAAAATATGAAAGTGTTAGGTTTAAGTGTTGATTACAGCCAAGATATATATTTTAGCATACACTATGTTAGATGTACCATCTCAATAATTTTTATTATTTGAAAAGGATGGAATGATTTCATCCACTTTTTTTTGCATTTTAGTTATTTTATTAAAATTAAATAACATTCAATACAAGCAAGTTAAGTTTAACAAAAGTAGGTTTAAAACGCATGAACCCCCACCCATGTGAAAGAGATCTAGGCCGGCAGAGTAAAACTTTAAACTATTAAAAATAAGTAGATAAATTAATAAAAATAAATAGAATAAAAAAGAGGGTAGAGAATCCTCAATTTAAATGATTATTCCTAAATGTTATTAATTAGATCCTGCCAGGTTTTGAAAAAGGTTTCTACACAGCTGTTAATGGATTAGGAGGGATAGTGACACCAAGGCTGTTTGAAAGGCATTTAAAGATTTTGGTCCAAAACTACAGTATGTTAATTTGGTACACACCCAAAATATATGGCCCAATGAGGCTGGAACTTGATTGCAACGTTGGCAGGTTGGATCTTGCCCTGGAAACATTTTGGACAATTTTAAACAAGACCGATGTGCTCAATATATAATTTTAAGTTGAATAATTGTAGAGTGAATTCTGTGCATTGCTACCTTCCACTCCTTCTCTGAGATGTTGAGTGAGAGATCCTTTTCCTACTGTACTCTTGAATCTTTGAAAGGGAGGGACTGTAAAATGTTTTTACATATTAAGGAAATGATGTCTGAGTCCTCAAGACTGATCAATATTTTTTATAGGATAGAGGTAGGTGGGAGGTGAAGAAAATTGGGCAGGTTTTGTTTATCAAAGTTTCTAATTTGAAGGTAGTGAAAGAAATGTGTTGCTGGAAAGTTACATTTGGAGTGTAATTGTTCGTAGGATGTAAAGATGTTGTCTATGAACAGATCTCTAAGTGATTTAATCCAGAATGTTTACAAGACATTAAAAACTGTGTACATTTGAGAGGGTGGAAAAATGTAGTTCTTGTGCAGAGTTGCCACAGATAAAAACTTCTTTATCTTGAAGTGCTTCCAACATTGGTTCCATATTCTGAGTGAGTGAAGCACTATTGGGTTGTTAGTATATTGACAATGACTTGTACTTATTGGGGTACAAAGCAAGGAATATAGAAAAGTACTGCAGGATTTTATTTCTGTTGCAGACCAAGCCTGTGTATGTTCATCTATTTGTGTCAATGTCCAAGTTTTAATCCCTTGTATATTTGCTGTCCAGTAATAAAATTGAAAGTTAAGTAAAGCCATGCCACCTTCTGCCTTAGGTCTTTGTAGGATCGCCCTTTGGACATATGGATGTTTTGAATTCTAATAAACATCAATAAATCATTTTATAATAAATTAGATTCAACCATAACCTCATTTATGTGCAATATTTTGAAATGGAAAAAGAAGCTTAGGAAGGATGTTCATCTTGACAGTGTTATTTCTTTCAGCTAAAATGAGATGAAGGGTAGACCATCTTATGCAAGTCTTAATTTTTTCCATACAGACGGCAAAATTTTGTTGATGAAGAGCTTTATGTTTACTTGTGATGTTTACCCCTAGGTATTTAAACTGATCTGTGATGATAAAAGGGAAGGTGTCCAATCTAATATTGTGCTTCCTTAAGAGGCATTAGCTCTCTTGGAAATGTGTTCTTTTGAAATTGCGGCACATTAAGTAACTAAACAATATAGTAATATGACAGAAAAGGCGATATCCCTCCCATTGTGATTATGGCGGTAATATAATATATAATACTTAGATACATCTCTGGATGCGCTGGGACACATCATCAGTGATGTTTCCTGAGATCATCGGGTGTTTCGGGTCTCACAACATCAGACACCCTCTCTCAGGTGACCCAGCCGGGGTTGGTCACGCCCCAACTTGTGTCCCAGCAGCACTGGCCCACTTTGCGGACCTCTTGATCCAAATCCACCTCGAGGCTCTTTCTGCGGCTTCTGTGATGGACTTAATGGCTCTCCTCTTTGCAGCTCCTGTGATTTCAAGCCTGGCAAAGATCTTACACAGGGATCGGGCGGCAAAGCCTCTGCACCCTACTTCTATGGGCTCACAGCAAGCCTTCCAGCCCTTCCTTCGGCAGTCCTCAATGAGCTCCTGGTACTTGAGCTGCTTACGCTCATTTGCCTCTTCCATGCGGTCCTCCCATGGAACTGTCAGTTCCAACAAAAGGACTTGCTTGGACGATGCAGATATTAAAACTATATCGGGTCTCAACGAGGTTGATGTTACAAATTCCGGGAACTTGAGCTGCCTGCCCAGGTCAACCCGGCGGTACAAGAATCACATGAGAAAAATATACTTTAGCTTACATTTACTGACGGTTGACGCGGTTACAGACGGGAAGCATATGACAAAGACTTTATCCAGGTGGGAATTTGGATCAACACAGTCTGCCATTTTTTGTCCCCACGCTGGGAGGGTTTTCGGAACTTTGCCGACACATGCTTCAAAGGGTCTGGCTGCTGTCCAAGCCTTTAAATAATATCTGCTTCACTTGCTGGTCTTCTCTGGTTTCCACACAAGGGCAGGAAAGACGTAACCCCACCTCCAACAAGAATAGGACCATGCTTACACTGCAGTTCTTATTCTCCCAACAAGGAGAGAAGATTTTGTGCTGACGGAGGACAGAAATACACTATTCTGTGTTTAGGCTGACTATACAATCCTCCAGTTGTCTTTGGCTATCTAGTCTATGCTTGGCTAGCAATTCTAAATGCTGAGCCCCTGTGTGCCAAACTTAGCATGCACATGTGAATGAAACTCATAACAGTACAGGGGGTCCTCGGGTTACAACGTTTCGACATACAACGTTTCGAGTTTACAACACTCACTCCCATAAAGACTTAAAAAAATTGAGACATGAGAAGGAATAAAGGTAAGCATTTTTTTTACACTCATTTTTTCTGGTACTACAGTACAGTACAGTATATTTATGTCCTTTTCTTTTTTTCTCAGGCTTAGATTTTGTGTTTTTATGTTCTAGATTATGATTTTGCAAATGTGTTAAGATAGGTAAGTGACTTAGGCTAGAGTGTGTTTCGACTTGCACCAAAATTCGGGTTACATCACTTTTGTAGTAACGGAACTGTGTCATAACCCGAGGACCCCCTGTATTGTTCTGATATAGTGACATAAATATTAAAGAAAAATGTATTATAACATATTGTGTGCTTGAAAATTCACTAGAAAGAGCACACTTTTATTCAAATTAATTCTGAGACCAGAAATTCTGTTAGTGCTGTTAAGACTGCAGGCACAGTATTTTATGGATCTGATATATACAGTACCATATCAACTGCATATAGAGAAATTTTCTGTTCAAGTCCGTCCATCCATCCATTCTTCCGCTTATCCGAGGTTGGGTCGTGGGGGCAGCAGCTTGAGCAGAGATGCCCAGACTTCCCTCTCCCCGGCCACTTCTTCTAGCTCTTCTGGGAGAATCCCGAGGCGTTCCCAGGCCAGCCGGGAGACATAGTCCCTCCAGCGTGTCCTGGATCTTCCCCGGGGCCTCCTCCCGGTTGGATGTGCCCAGAACACCTCACCAGGGAGGCGTCCAGGAGGCATCCTGATCAGACGCCCGAGCCACCTCACCTGACTCCTCTCGATGCGGAGGAGCAGCGGCTCTACTCTGAGCCCCTCCCGGATGACTGAGCTTCTCACCCTATCTTTAAGGGAAAGCCCAGACACCCTGAGGAGGAAACTCATTTCAGCCGCTTGTATTCGCGATCTCGTTCTTTCGGTCACTACCCATAGCTCATGACCATAGGTGAGGGTAGGAACATAGATCGACTGGTAAATTAAGAGCTTTGCATTACGGCTCAGCTCCTTTTTCACCACGACAGACCGATGCAGAACCCGCATAACTGCGGACGCTGAACCGATCCGCCTGTCTATCTCGCACTCCATTCTTCCCTCACTCGTGAACAAGACCCCGAGATACTTGAACTCCTCCACTTGGGGCAGGATCTTGCCTCCAACCCTGAGAGGGCACTCCACCCTTTTCTGGCTGAGGACCATGGTCTCAGATTTGCAGGTGCTGATTCTCATCCCATCTGCTTCACACTCAGCTGCAAACCGATTCAGAGAGAGTTGAAGGTCACGGCCTGATGGAGCAAACAGGACAACATCATCTGCAAAAAGCAGTGACCCAATCCTGAGTCCACCAAACTAGACCCCCTCAACACCCTGGCTGTGCCTAGAAGTTCTGTCCATAAAAGTTATGAACAGAATCGGTGACAAAGGGTAGCCCTGATGGAGTCCAACTCTCACTGGAAACAGATTTGACTTACTGCCGGCAATGTGGACCAAGCTCTGACACCGGTTGTACAGGGACCGAACAGCCCTTATCAGGGGGTCTGGTACCCCATACTCCCGGACCACCCCCCACAGGATTCCCCGAGGGACACGGTCGAACGCCTTTTCCAAGTCCACAAAACACATGTAAACTGGTTGGCCAAATTCCCATGCACCCTCCAGGTCCTTCTCTGATAATCCCCTTTATCTCATAATCATTTCAACAGTGAACTGCCAATGGCGATTGCATGAAACAGTGGTAACAAGGGGAATCCTTGTCTAGTACCACATTCTAGTTTAAAGTAGTCTGAATTAATGTTGTTAATACAAACTGAAGCTTCTGGACAGGTATACAGTAGTTTGATCCATGCACAAATGTTCGGGCCAAACCCAAATTTCTCCAATGTAGTGAAAGGTAGTTCCATTCAACCATATCAAATGCTTTTTCTACATCCAATGATAATATCTCTGGGGTGTTAGACTGTGGGTGAATATATAACATTAAATAGGCGTTGAAGATTGGAAGCTAAGTGTCTGCCTTTAATAAATCCAGTTTGGTCTTGTGATATTACCGAAGGAAGCACTTTCTCAATCATTCTAGCTAGGACTTTGGAGAGTATCTTAACATCATTTTTCAAAGTGAAATTGGTCTGTATAATGCACATTGCAATAAGTCTTTATTTTGCTTAGGAAAGACGGTAAATAATGCTTGGTAAAAAATTTGAGGTCGATTTTTATTGTCTCTAGCTTCTGTAAATGTTGCTAATAAAAGGGGAGTTAGCTTAATTGAGAATTTGTTATAAAATTTGGCCGGGTAGCCATCAGAGCCTGCTGCTTTCCCACTCTGAAGTGAGCTTATAGCATCTAGAATTAGTTTTACTCATGTCGATCACCAAGGAAAGAGAGGCGGCGGACTAGCAAACATTTACTCAAGCCGGTTAAAATGTAAAGGTGTCAATTTTGGTAAATTCAAGTCCTTTGTGTATCTCGCCGTTATTATTCATGGAGATTCTCATGTTCTAAATTTAACGCGTCTTTCTTTGAGGAATTCTCTGACTTAATGTCAATTTTAATTACGAACTATGACACACTCTTAATAGTCGGTGACTTTAATTTTCATATAGATAATCAGTGTGACCAAAAAGTACAAGAATTCATGAACCTCGAGGACTCTTTTGATTTGAGAAAGCTCGTTAATCAGCCTACACATAAAGCAGGTCATACGTTAGACTTGGTAATTACTAAAGGACTAAAAGTTGATATAAAGCAGGTCATTGATACGGGTCTATCAGACCATTTTCTTCTACTTTTTAGTATAGAAATAATGATAGAAAACACTCATGAGAAGCATATTGTTAAAAAATGCTTCTTTGACTCATCAGCAGCTTTAAAACTTACAAACATTCTAAGCAATCAGTCCGTTTATAGTGCCAACTATAATAGCGAGGATAATGTAAATTAATAAGATGGAAAGATTTAATACTAAAGTGAGAGCTGCTGTTGACATAGTTGCACCTGAAAAGACAGTTTAAAAATCTTCTAGCATTGTTATACCATGGAAGACCCGAAGAGTGTCTGATTTAAAGAGAACATGCCGTAGAGCTGAGCGTAAATGGAGGAAGACTAAACTAACTATCCACTATGAAATATTAAAAGTTAAAATAACAGAATACAATAACACTGTCCGTCTTGAGAGGCGCTGCTATTTCTCTAAGATTATAAATAACAATGCTAGTAATCCCAGAGTCGTCTTTTCTGCGATTGATCATCTGCTAAACCCAGGTAACTCAAAGGAATGCCTCCTAAGTACTTCCAGTAAAACCTGTGAGGCTATTGCTGTATTTTTCAATCAAAAAATTAATGATATTTGAAATAACATAATATATCTCCACTAAACTAAGGATCCTCCTAAACCCCAGTACTCCATTATAAACAGATTAAACTCTTTCACTAGGATAGATTTACCTGATTTACATAAAATAATTTCTCAACTGAAACCCTCCACCTGCGTCCTTGACCCAATATTAACAAATTTTTTTTCAAAGAAGTATCAGGCGTGCTAATTGATAATATTTTTGACATAGTAAATGCATAATTAGGTGCGGGAGTCTTCCCAGACTGTCTTAAGACTGCTGTGGTTAAACCCCTGCTTAAGAAAAATAATCTTGACCCTTCTGCTTTTGAAAATTTTAGACCCATCTCTAACCTGCCTTTCTTAAGTAAAATTCTAGAAAAGGCAGTCATTATGCAGTTAAATGACCACCTCAATAAACATGCTATTCTTGATAAATTTCAGTCAGGTTTTAGAACAAATCACAGCACAGAAACTGCACTCGTTAAAGTAGTAAATGACTTGCGGGTAAATGCAGACAGAGGCCATTTATCTGTTCTCATCCTCTTAGATCTGAGTGCCGCATTTGACACTATTGATCATAATGTTCTTAGAAATCGCCTTAGTCAATGTGTGGGCCTCTCTGGCAGTGTCTTAAATTGGTTTGAATCCTACCTGGAAGGGAGAAAATTCTTTGTTAGTTGTGGTAATTACAACTGAAAGACACATGATATCCTATATGGTGTTCCACAAGGCTCTATCCTGGGTCTGCTGCTCTTCTCAGTCTACATGCTTCCGTTAGATCAGATTATCGCGGGGCATAATGTGAGTTACCACAGCTATGCTGATGACACACAGCTATATTTATCAATAGCACCTGATGACCCTGATTCTCTTGATTCACTAACACAATGTCTAACTTGTATTTCTGAATGGATGAATAGTAACTTTCTCAAGCTAAATAAAGAGAAAACTGAAATCTTAGTGATTGGCAATAACGGATACAATGAGGCTATTAGAAACAAACTGGATACATTAAGATTAAAAGTCAAGACGGAGGTGAAAAGCTTAGGGGTAACTGTTGACTGTAATCTGAATTTTAAATCACATATTAATCAGATCACTAGGACAGCATTTTTTTCACTTAAGAAACATAGCAAAAGTTAGACCTCTTATATCACTGAAAGATGCTGAAAAATTAGTTCACGCGTTTGTTTTCAGTCGACTAGATTACTGTAATGCAATCCTCTCAGGAATACCCAAAAAAGACATAATTCGTTTGCAACTAGTGCAGAATGTAGCTGCTAGAATCCTAACCAGGAAAAGAAAATCAGAGCACATTTCTCTAGTTTTGATGTCACTACACTGGTTACCTGTGTCATTCAGGATTGACTTTAAAATTCTGCTTATGGTTTATAAAGCCTTAAATAATCTTGCCTCATCTTATATATCAGAATGTCTGACATATTATATTCCAGTTCATAACCTCAGATCCTCAAATGAGTTTCTCCTTAGAATTCCAAATGCAAAACTTAAAAGAAGTGGTGAAGCGGCCTTCTGCTGTTATGCACCTAAAATCTGGAATAACCTGCCAATAGGAATTCGCCAGGCTAATACAGTGGAGCACTTCAAAAAACTGCTGAAAACACATTATTTTAACATGGCCTTCTCATAACTTCACTGTAATTTAATCCTGATACTCTGTATATCCAATTCATTATAATAACTATTCATGGTGGCTCTAAAATCTGTACTAGCCCCTACTCTCTCTTCTGTTTCTTTTTCTGGTGTTCTTTTGATGACCATCATCATCAAGTCCTTCCGTGAGATCCCTAAATACAAAGAGGACTATTTCATTTATGTTAGGTAGAATGCCCAGAGGGGACTGGGCGGTCTCGTGGCCTGGAGCCCCTGCAGATTTTATTTTTTTTTCTCCAGCCGTCTGGAGTTTTTTTTTGTTTTTTCTGTCCTCCCTGGCCATCGGACCTTACTCTTTTTCTATGTTCACTAATGTTGTCTTATTTTAATTTCTTATTTTGTCTTTTATTTTTCTTCATTATGTAAAGCACTTGAGCTACTTTTTTGTATGAAAATGTGCTATATAAATGAATGTTGTTGTTGTTGTAGAAATTCTGAGAGTGCCAGAGGTTTATCCAATTCCTATTCACTGAGTGTATCTATTTGTAGTATCTGTAATGCATCCAGAAATGCATAAGATTGTATCTTGTCTTCTATAAACTCATTAGAATATAAGGACATATAGTAGTCTGTAAATGCGTGCATTATATTTTTATGGTCAATGATTTTCTCTCTGTCTTTGTTGGTGATTGCTGGGGTTGCATAGTGAACTTCCTGCTTGTGGATTTGTTGAGCTAAGATCTTATTAGCTTTCTCTCCATGTTCATAGTAATGATGTTTTGATTTGAAAATGAGTTGTTCTGTTTCTTTAGTTGTCAAAAGTTTGAATTCTGAATGCAGAGCCTGTCTTTTCCTGTGAAGTGCCTCATTTGGACACTTGACATGTTCTTGATCTATTCTAGTAATTTCACTGATTAGCTCTGATACCTTCTTGGTTTCCAATTTACTTATGTGGGAAAGATATGAGATGATCTGTTCTCTTAAAGCTTTCAGGGTTTCCCAGAGTATTCCTACAGACACCTCTGAGGATGTATTTGTCTATAAAAAAAAATCAGTTTGCTTGGATATAAATTCTGTACAGTTCTTGTCTGCTAATAAAAGTGGGCTAAGTTGCTAGTTGCAAGACGAGTGTGTGGGACATAATGATTTTAGCTCCATGATCAAAGGGGCATGGTCGAGATAACAATATGGTCTTACTTACAAGATTTAATTGTAGGCAAGAAATTGTTATCTACAAAGAAATAATCAATTCTTGATTAGCAGTTATGCACTGGTGAGTAGAAGAAATATGCTCTTGAGTTTGGGTTTAGAAATCTCCAGGGGTCTGATAAGTTGTGATCAGTTGCAAACTGTGTAATTGTCTTTGCAGATTTAAAACACAATTTAAGTCCCCAGCCATTATAATTTTATGAGTGTTCACTCTGGGAATGGATGCAAATATGTTTTGGATGAAGTCCCTGTCATCCACATTGGGTACATATAAAAACATCCAATTTTTAATACAGGATAAGGGGCAAGCTTTTTGACATATGGTTGAGAAGTTGGTCTTTTCTGTTAGGATTCAGCTGAAGTAAGTTTTCCTTCAGGACAGCAGAGTGGCGCAGTGGATAGTAATTCTGCCTCAAGGATCCGCTGAACTGTCTTTGAATCATGTGCCTGGTAATTAATTCTGTATAGATTGAATGTTCTTCCCGTGTGTGTGTGTTTTCCTACAACATCCCCTAACATGGATGTGTTCATGAGTGGGCTTTGTGATGGACTGGTGCTCTGTCCAGGGATTGTTTCTGCTTTATAATTGATTAGAATGTTATGTCAAATTGCCTTCTTACAAGCTCTGATTTGCCCAAGGTAGGTGGTGATCATGTCACCGCGTAATTTGCTTCCAGGAGCTTTTTTTTTTTTTGATGGCCCATTAAAAGCAAGCCCTGCTAAACTGATACTCCTTAAAGTGCATTTTTTTCCATTTAAAACAATGGACTGCATGTAGGCTGAGAGAAAAGGACTCCTCCATATAAAGCAGATGTGAGGTATTCCTACATAGCTGGAGTGTTTGTATTCAGACAGTAGCAGCATGGAAAAGCCATGCAGAATGAGACCCAGCATCACCAATTAGTAGTGAAATTTCAGGAGTTGAGTGAACTGGGAAGAAAACATGTATCGAGATTTGGACATGGCAGTCAGATTAGATATTGAGGAAAAGCTGGAATGTACTGTAGAATATGATAAACTCTTCTGACCTATGGCCAGTGGTTTATTTTGTCCCTAAGAATATTCCGGAAACTTGGATATACAGCAAGTGCTTTCCTGCACTTATGTATATTCATATGTATGACCTTTAAGCTTCTACTCTTAAAGCATGGAATCAGTTCATTTGAATCAAATGTCATGATAATAGTGTTTATCAGACGTCCATTTTCTGGTCCTACTGTTTTCCAGGAGAGCATTGTATAGGTGTGCTAGAACATATCCTGACTCAAGGTCTGAACTAAGAACCAGTTCTGATTGAAGCACCAATTCATTACATTCATGCACAAGCACATCGTCTTTTCTGTTGGGCTAATTTAATTTGACCAGTCTGCCCAACATCATGCATTTTGAATGCGCGAGGAAACAGAAGTTATCAGAAATGTCCCAAATGAATCTTGGATGGGTATGCAAACTTTGCATTAAAAACAGCCCACTTGACAATTGAAAGGTGATCTAAATGCTATGAAGTGCCAGCACTACAGAATATTTACTCTGATGCTGTGTCTATAATATGTCTTTAATGCATTTCACAGTCTTTGGTCAAGTTGAAGCACAGATGGTATAGCTGCATTCAAAGAAGGTTTATGAGACAAAACTCCTTCAAAGTCAAGGAACCTGAATCTGTATTAAATATTTTTTTCAGTTAAAAACATAACTGTAATTGGGCTAGATCTCTACAAAGCTGTTCTGTGATTTAAGATAAATCATGACTGCACATTTAACTCTAGCCATTTTTAATGTGTGAATTGTACAGTTTTGCTTTTTAACATTACTATTACTGTTTTTAAAGGGTTGCGGTATTATGGTAAATTCTATGTAAAAATTATGTCTAGATTTCTGCATTTGTTTTAGGTGCTGGAATGGATATATTGAACTTAAAATGTACATATTAAAAGACTTATAGACGGGGTGGAATAATTCCTAGGGCTAGGCAGTTAATCAATACAAAAGATTTTTTTTACATTAATAGAGTAGTTGCTTTTTCAAATGGATTCAATGGAGTGCCACTATTTTTATTTATCTACTTATTTAGGTTATTTAAAAGTTGTAATAGTGTTAACACCATATAATAAAACCTTGTGGTCTTAATGTGTTACTTTGGTTTCGTGATTTAATTCCAGCTTTGTGCTTAATTACTTAAATGCTTAACTAAAATCATCAGTTGGCTTGTTTTTAGACATTTAGATAGGGCTGGTTCTCCTCAGTATTGTATAGGTAATATTGCCTTTGCTACCACGCAGTGAGTGGAGAATGCTGACACTTTGGGGTCTGAGAGTATGGCTTTCTGTAGAGAAAGCAGCTTACAGAATTATCAGAGACTGTTGAATTAGACACCCATCTAGAAGACTGTCTGCATGACAATGTAATGGAAATGTCAGCCAGCAAGAACTATATCATTAAGCACACCATCTGCCTTTGCTCACATCAATAGTTTCTGTCAGAACTGAGCATATTGAAATGTTATAGAACATGAACCTCTCCCCTTGAGTATGTCAGCAACTTATGTGCTGGCCTGATTGGGGTATGTAACCCCCATTCTTCTCATTATTTGATTAGTTTGCAAATAAAGGTTCAGCAAGGCTGGTAATTGGCAACTACTTATGGGTTTTGATCAAGATAATTAATATTTTGTTTAAGTAACTAAAACCTGCAGACATAGAATTATGCCATAAAAAGCATTGCTCACCTTTGTGTTCAAAGATCATTTTTTTTTACCAGATTGCAATATTTAATTATAGAGTAGTCTGGCAAACACAGCGGCAAAAGTGTACATTGAAGAAACGGCATCATCTTGTGTGGCTGTAGTTATTCATTAAATTTATAATTCTAACCAGATTCTCATGTAATTTTGTAAAGAAAGGTTGCTGTAGTACAATATGTTCCCTCTTTATGTCAATGGAAAAAAATGTGATATGCATTCTGGGAATTTCCAACATGGTAGCCCATAAGTTTTTTTCCTCTTTCTAAACAGCTGAAACGTTCTGCTAAATTGTTCATGTGACATATGTATTTCCAAAAATGAACTGGATTCAGACTGAACAATACAAGTCTTTATCAGCCATATATCAGTGTAAAAATTTCATGTCACACATAATAACTTGCATCACAAAAATCTCTCATGTATCCATGTGTTTCTAGCGTTTGGAATGCACAAATTTTTGAAAAAGTTGAAAACCGTGTTATCAGCCATAACACATGTCATTACAGTAGTGGCCCATTAACTCACACAGGTTCACATCCAGAGCTCTCAAGACAGTGTATAAATGGGAATGCACTTTAATAAATGGTTAGTTCTGTAAACTGCATGGGCCGTTTGCTTATAGGTTATACAGTGCATAGGCTAATTATTGTCAAGGTTATAGAGCACAACAGTACTTGTATTCAAATATTATTTAATAATAATAATGTTGAATATAAATATATTTATATAGCGCTTTTGTCACTACTTAAAGTGCTTTTCAAAGTGAGTGGGGAGCAACTTCAACCACAACTAATTTATAGCATCCACCTGGATGATATTACAGCAGCCATTTTTGTGTCAGTATGTTTACCACACAGCTATCAGATGGTGAAGTGGTATGAGATAGACACTTAGAGGCCAGGGGCCTCATGTATAACGCCGTGTGTAGAATTTGCACTATAACATGACGCAAGCACAAAAGCCGAAATGTGCTTACGCACAGAAAAATCCAGATGCAGGAATCTGTGCGTACTCCAACTTCCGTGTTCTTCTGCTACATAAATCCTGGTCAGCGAGAAAAGTAACGCTCGTGCACGCGCATGCTGTCCCGCCCCAATTCCTCCCAGAATTACGCGTCTTTGAATATGCAAATCAATATAAATAGCCCTTAAGCTCAGCCTTCTGTGAAAAGACAATGGGAAAAGCAAGAGGGAAAAATATAAGAATTTCAGTGAATACCAAGTGGTGGCAAAGGAAAAACATACTATTTGTTGATTTAAACCGTGGTATAATCAACAAAAGGAAGTTGATCGAGTGACATAGCGTGTTGGAGAAACTTGAAAGCTCAAGTTCACAAAGTCACACAGTGTCGGAAATAAAAAGGAAGTTGTCAGATATCAAAGTCGCCGTGAAAAGGCGAGTCGTAGCCCACCATCTGAGTGTCATATTAAAGTTAATTAGGGTACAGGGAGGAAAAAAAAAAGGCACACAGTGGGGAAAAAGCACGAAATGTCAGCTTCAATCTCAAAATTTCCACTTTAATCATGTAGTTTATTTTGTCATTAAAGTAGAACATCATAAACTTCATTTTAAAATCGTTTAATTAACCAGTTTGTCAAATTACATCGTAATTAAAGTAGCACGTTAAGTGCTTTGTTTTGTATGTGATCTTCTATGTGCTCTATGTGTGTGAATCACTGCTTGCTTCTTAAACTGACTCTCTTCCTCCGACAGGACACAGAATCCATTACACTCGTGATATTACAGCTCTCTGAATAACTAAAATACTGAGATGTATACGTGATATCATTTTCATTAAGATAGGAGTTAAAGCACGTTATTAAACATGGTTTTCACGGCACAGTGATTGTGTGCGACAATCGATGAAATTATTTATTGCAGCAGTACTCATGGGCGGCTCTAGGCTCGTGGCGGCCCTGGGCAGAGAAAGAATCAGTGGCCCCTTCGCCCGCCAATGTCAATATGGTATCTTATGCACGGTGGATGGCCACGTCCGTTGCGGACACTGCATAGCTGCCTCGTGCTCATTACAGAAGCATTTAACTTTTGTCGAAATTTGCATTTGCGTTTTTAGCTGTGTCGTTATTTTCTCTTTCTGAGTTATATTCAATATATATTGGCATGGCCGCCCCTGCCGTCCTTGATTTTCTTTCTCCAAGTAACCGATCGCCACACAATCAGCTCTGTAATAGACGTTAAACCATCTGTAAGCTTAGAGTGCCGATTCTTCAAAACGTTTAAGGAACATTGAAATATCTTTGTAGTACACGTTTAATTATTCTATCCTTCACGCCAGTCCCAGTGAAGAATATAGATTATTTAAATGAAGTTTAAAGTTTTATCTGTATAATATAATAAACATATTTTGCTGCATTTCATCTTAAAAATGATATCGTCATCATATGTAAATACACGCTTTATATAGTGGCTCAGGTTGTGCAATATTATAACTGTAGTGCAAGTTTACATTGAGGTCATTCTACTTAGAAGTACAGATATTTCTACAAGGAGCCATTGATTGAGTGCGTTTATAGTTCTTGAGATGAAACTGTTTCTAACCCGCGAGGTCTATACAGGAAAGGCTTTGAAACGTTTTGCTGTGGCTGAGACATCATGTGCTTGATGCTGTATACTGATAATTCTCTTTTCGATCAGCTGCTGCTGTGATTCACACTCAGATACAGTGATATAAATACTCCGAGTGGTGCAGTGAGAGTAATATGGAAAAAGATGATCCGCTGTGGCAACTCCTAACGGGAGCAGCTGAAAGAAGGAGAAGAAGAAAAAGAAGGTGCAGTGAGAGTAACAACGCTAAAGCAGTTATGGTATTTGGAATACTATGGCTATTCCCTGGAACATTATATTGTTACAGGTTAATTACAATCAGATGCATTACACTAATAAACAATATGTGATTAATTTTAGTGTATTTATAAAGCCACGTCAGGAAAGGAAAGGATAACCACACAGGAACAGTAGCACTGCTTTGACGCTGGGTGCTGCCAGTCTGCAAAACCGCATATGACAGGGTATGAGCTACTGTGGAAATGTGTGTGGCTTTACGCCAAGTTTGGGTTTTATGCATAGTGATTTGAACGTGGAAATGTTCTTGCACAACATTTCTGTGCATACGCATCGTTTATGCATGAGGCCCCTGATGATTAAGTGGCCAGAGTGACTAGTCCATGGATGGAAATTTAGCCTGGACATTGGTATATGCCCTGCTTTTTACAAAGGATGCCCTGGATCTTTTATGACCACAGAAAGGCAGGACCTTAGTTTTACGTCACATCTAAAGGAAAGCACACTTTTTACAGCACAGTGTCCCCATTACTGCACTGGGGAATTGGGATCCACATTCATACCACTGGGCAAGCACCCCCTGCTGGCCTCACCAGCACCTCTTTTATAACCGATTGAGCTCTGAGAAGGACTTGCCTGCATTCAATGGAAGTAACGAGATGTTCTCGTAGTCGGTTCTTATCCTGAATTAAAATGCTTAAGTTGCTTTAACTCTTCCAGTCATGACAGAGGTGGTTCATTTTGAAAACATGGTTTAGTACATTATTTAAAAAAAAAAAAAAAAAAAAAAAAAAAAGTAAAAAACATTTTTAATTGTGATATAAAAATAAAGTGTTATTTAAACCACAATATATTTAAACCAAGAAGTTTCAAGGACCATTTCATATATCACAGTTAAAGAAATTGTGCTGAATGAAACCTAATAGTAAGCAAAGGAATGCCTACCAAAACAGCTTTGTTTTTAGAAGTTTGGGTAGAAAGTGCAGAAACTGTTTTTTCAGCATTACTTATTCTTCTAATTTTTTCCCCAAAAAAGAGAATAGTAAAGAGGTAATGAAGATGTAAAATTGCTGCAACAGTTGGAAGAAATTGAGTTTAATCTGCTAAAGCATGGCATATATTGTAGAATAGCAATGTTAGTCCCTGTTGAGTAAATATTTTTTCCAGTTTCTTATAGTATAACACTTCTCTAAATCGCTGAGATATAGGGGATGGTCTCTGGTTGTCCTAGCTGAGTTGAATTAGGCAATTATTGAGTATAAAGATGGATATATTTGAGTTTTTTATTGAGGGAGGAAGTTTTATCTAGGATTAATTCAGATTGGCTGGTACATGGGTGAGGGTGTACGAATATTCCAAGGGCCTTGGCCTCAAACAGGTTTAAGTACTGATGTGCCAAAGAACTTTAGAAGCTAAAACTTGTATTCTAAAAGAACCTGTTGCCTGGCTAAATGTCTCTCTTAGCTTTGGTCTAAACCTATAGGTAGATTTTTTTTAGGCGAGACTGGGTAGGTGAATGTAGTATAATATATTAAACTATTAGTCTTTTTTGTTCATAGACTGAGGAAAGTATTTCTTCTAAAGTGGTTTTCTGATGGATATGTGTGATTCTAGGTATAAGGTACTCCTTACATTGACTTATTGTTAGTTGCCCTGTAAACCTTGTTATGACTTTTAAGATTACTTGTTTATCTGCTGATCTGTTGAATAGCAATGTCTCTTTAGTGTGTATATATATATATATATATATATGAGGTAGTTTAAGGGAAGAGGTGTTTTTGCAGTAATTTTATGTTTCTGATAGAGCAATTCTGATAATGCTGAAGTATTATGTACATACAAGTCTCTAAATGTCTATATTATGCTCATGCCAGAAACTAACGTGCTCAATATTTCAATGAAGGGGGAAACGTGATTTGCTTTAATGATATAAATTCAAAATGCCACATGCACTGTCACTAAATTTTAATGAGTTTTGAATTAAAAGATTTTTACTGTTAAGTGACAATTTGTTTATAAAGGAGCAAACTAGAGAGAATGTAGAAAGGAAAAAAATATTAGACTCTCTTTTCATGCTAACACATGCTTGAATAGGTCAGGAGATATTCAATTCAACCTTGAATACTCTTGCCTGAGAACATGCTACCCAATATGTTCCAAATCCATTTAGTACCAAACGTCTTTCAGTCTTGCATCTTTGAAAGAGTTATTTTTCCCCAAACAAGACCAATACTTATTCCAAAAAATTAAAGATGTCTCTGCATCTAAATCTGTAAATAAGGTTTTTATTATATGAACAAGACTAAATTGAAAAATACAAAAATATTTTTTAAAACTATTCTTATTTACCAACAGTAATAAAGCTCTGCATAATGGAGTTGATTTGTATAAAATTGATTTTGAACAGGTCTTTAAAAGGTTGAGTAATTGTGGCTCCTAAATAGCAAGTTTAATAGGTAAATTGACAAAAATAGTGTCCGTCAGTAATAAGATTGTTTCACTGGCATTTATCTTGAGCACAATAATCTGTTTTCCATTACCAATTACATATTTAATTGAAGAGTTCAGGATAGAGAGGGAGTTGCATATAATCTGTTTACAAGACAAGCTTTTGTACTTTTACACAGAAATGATGCAACCTCTGAACGTTTACACAAACAAGTAGATAGTGGTTTAGTACCAAGTGGAAAGGGTTGAGATTAAAAAGGGGACATCCTATTTAGACACCACAATATAGAGAAACAAGCTAGTTTTATATTTGTGCAAACCAAGTCATACAAATAACATGTAATAGTTTAATCCACATGTTAGTGAATGTCTGGAAAACGGGGACATTACCAAAAGCACTTATCATTTTGACAAAAGTAATGATTCTGTTTATATCTGTGTGAGAATTTTAAATTGTGCATAAAACCTTTAAACCTTTCCAATTAAATACCAGAATAGTAATTATTCTGTATTTTGAATAAGAATTAGTTTTTAGATTTATATTAATGCACCCTTGTGGTGTTTACATATGTTTTAAAGAACAGGTTATTCAGCTTAGTGTAGTTTGTGAATTCCTTATTCAAATGAGACTAAAATAATGTAAAGTTGAGAGATGAGAGTCACCAGGGTTCTTCCTTTAATGACACTGTTAGGTGATGTTTTCCATATACTGTATATCCGTTTTCTCTGGGGAAAAAATGCAACTTTTATGCCAAATGTACTTTTTACCAGGATCTTCCGGTGCTGTCCTGTATGTAATAATAATACTAATAATAATAATCAGAAAGTAACATCTTATAAACCCTTTCCATTTCATTTTAAATGTTTAACTCAGTTTATTTTTCATATGTACTTACATGTTTCCTTTTAGTTACCATTTTGTTTTGTTGAAAAGATGACAAAGCTGGATGGAGCTGAAAAAGTTTATAACCTGCACTGCTGGAATAAGTCTAGTAACTGTTGACATTCAAAAGCACTGTATTGTTGCTCTTGTAATATAGAGCCCTAAATGGCCCACACTTTATCAATTATAGACTTGTAAATGCAATATAAAGCATTTGGTGGGTGTTATTATAAAATTCAAAGCTTATATGAGGTAAACAAGAAGTCTATTGTGGGATATTATTCTTTAGCCGCATTGACAGCAAATAAATCCATATGGGAGAAATTATATTACATGTTTGTTTTGTACACTGAAGTACATGACAAGTATAATCTGTTGTGTACAGTATTACTTCCAGAGGACCATTTCAGAACCTTATCAATACTGTTTCAAAATGACTGTTAAATTTGCAGATCACATGGTCAAGATCCTCCCTTCCAGCATTGATTTAGTTTGACATGGATGTGATTTTGTTGTGGATAAATAGGTGACAGTTTTGTGGAATACTGCACATATAATAGAAAAAGTATTGATTATAAATATACTATTGGAGGCTGAAGCTGGAAATAATGCCTTTTTTTATTTTTTTGGAAAAAAAAATTAGTATTCCAGTGGACTTGACATTTTCCATAAACAATATACAGAAATAATTAAAGAGGTTGCTGGCTTACACAGTGTGCTTTATACTGTAAGTGATGTACATATCAAGAGATTCTATGCTTAAGATGTGCAATTTACATGTGAGGCTATCCTAGAATTCTGTGTGCAATTCTAGGTCTCAGTATTACCAGAAAGACACAACTACATTAATAGAAACCTAGGGAAGGGATATTAGCTTTGTGGAGTGTTGAATGGAATTAATTCTATTAAACTTTGAGCAAACACAATAAAAGAGCATATTTTCTTATTTATTTCTATTATAAAGTGTATGCCACATTGTTCACTTAAAAATTAGTTCTTCAACAGTAGTATTGGGTTACTGATGCAAGCTCTGTAAGGTTAATATTTAACTAATATAGAAAGGAGATAACTTTGACTATGTCGAACAGATTACTTTACATCTCCTATTCTTGTCAAAGTTTCATTTTATGCTTTTAGACAATTATGGAAGAAAGAAACCTGTTTTCAATAATCAAAAACATTTGTCTAATTTGACAAAAATTTTTGGAATGATATTTATACATTTTTTTTTAACAAAATCATCACACAAGTACCAACCTCATCTTTATAATATCTCACAATCTGCCCTTTTTCATTGTGGCTTGATTTTATTTAACAATGAATGTTTAGTAAAATCGGAAAATGAATATACTTGCAGTTTTACATTGCTATGGTTTGTTGAATTGCACAAAATAAATACTCTGTAGTTTACTAGAGGGCAAATAAAGAATTTACTACATGAACATGATTTTTAAGGGCTTCCCTCCACTTATCTGAAAAATCACTATATTTAAGCTAACAAAATATATTTCTTGTATGGCTAATAAAGGAAGACGTTATCCTCAAATAGCATGTCCTTCAGCTTGCATAATGAAAGTCAAGCATACAGAATATCACCACAAAGGACTTTTCAAAGCACTTGAACTATAGTCCATATCAACAAGAAACTAATGCAAAACGAGTTAAATACTAGGAAAAGCATACAGAAGTTTATGCTGTTGTACATTTGTTGTTCTTTTTTCCAGAAATGCACTTGATAATTAATGTATAGATGCGAGAAAGAAGAAAGAAGAGTTGTGTTTTAGTAGCAAACATTAATCCACTTGTGTCTCTTCAGGAGACACAAAGCTAAATGTTCTTTAACCAGCTATAGTTCCTGACTGAAAGGTCGTCTTGTAACAGAGGACACAAGATTTTACATTTATATTTGGCAATTTATTATACTGTAAATAATTTCATTTTTGCTAAGTCCTGCTGCTAGCATAATTATAAACTTCAAATGTTTAAATGCATATATTGTTTGAATATGCTAATGATAAAATGCTCCAAAATGAATTTTATACTCCAGTATTGAAAATAATGTACTAAATTAGTAAATAAAAGATGTTACACCAGTTGGTACAGCATTTTAATACACCTGGATCCTCTTGAATATTGCATATTTTACTGTTTGTGTTTGAATGACAGCTACACACAGTCTTGACATATACCTACCTACCTACTTGCTCCAGAAACTAAACACAGGCTTTCCAGGAAAGACTGAAGAGTGTGTTCTCTTAGTAACTGAAACATACTGTTTAGTCTGCTTTGGAAAAATAATAGGGACAATTTCCATAATCTTCCAGTCTTGAAATTCTGTTCCTTGCAGTATTGATGAAGCATTTTAAATAAAACCACAGTATTCAGTGCTTTCCTCATTTCTGACCTCACCTCCTTTATCCTTGCAGCCTTGCCACTGCTGAGATTCTGAAACACTGCAGTAAGTTCACCCAGATGCTTTGGTCAGTTCGTTTTTAAAGAAGAGTATGGTCATTGCATTTAGAATTTCAGAAATGCTCTTTAAAACCTCTCTACAATATCACTCCTAAATGTAAATGTTCCTTTCATTATTGATCCAGCATTTGCTGTGCCTACACCTTATCTTCTTGAGTTGATGATTGGTTAGCAGAACCTCTTCCTTACTCTATGAGTCTTTAGTTATATTCTGACAAAACTTCTTCTACACTTTAACATTAAATGTGGTCAGCTTTGTTGCTAATGCTGTTTTTGCCTACAATGGACTATCAATAAAATGTAAAGATTCAAATATAAAATTTAATAAAAAGCCTCCATGGTTTCAAAGAGTGCTTTCAAGGACTTCTGCCATGATAGGCACTAATCACCTGTATTTAAGAAATCCAGGATGCTCGGAATAATTGCTAGGCCTATATGTGTAAATGGGCAAATTCTTTTTTGTCTACAACTTATATTTTTTTTGAAGTGACACACCCCACTCACCAGTTTAAACCCCAACTCTTATTTCTACTAAACCTAGGGCCTATGTTGTAGAGCAATATCAGAGTTTTAGAGTGATTACCCTCCATTGAGAGGCCTGACTGCAGAAGTCAGGTTGTGTTAAGAAATTAGGCTATGCACAGTCTTTTATAAACCTTGTACACCTACATTGTTTCCTTTGGTGCATTTTTGACAAAGTTAAAAGTCGTTAATCTAATTTCACAGTTAGATAAACAGAGCAAAGCTTTTAATAAAATATGTTTAATCTTGGTCTATGGAGCCATTTCTGGACAAAGGCAGAACCGTAACAACAGTTGCGTAAAGTGTGACAGGAGCTTCCAACTGCAGCTAAAGTCATTCACGTACTGAAGTAGCATTTCACATGTGCTCTAATATGGTAGCACGGTGGTAGCCAAGGACATGGTGTTACCTCACAACAGCTTAATGTCAGACACAAAAGGAATTCAACAAGGATTTAACTTTTAACCTTTTTTTTCCCTCAGTGTACATGATTGCAATTGGACTTTTTTCAGTGGTTTGGACTGGCTTATCATTTTTATATGTATTTCTTTTATTGTTAAAGTAGATACTGCAATAAAACAGAACTCCTAACTGGCACTGAAATGCAGCTTAATAATATGAATTTCTTGTTTTTAACTCTAGGTGATACTGTCATACTTTGAATTTTTAATTTCATCCCATTCTTACTCACCCTTCATAAAACACTTAAAGAACGTTTATGTCCACTTACCCAACATTTTAAGCATACACTCTCTCGCCTATCATATTCTGTTACTGTGAAGCTTTATTTCTTTCATCACATCCCAAACTGATTCTGTAATGGCAGATGACTCTTATAATCTGTTAGTCTTGGCACCAGCTGCTTCAGACCTCAGCTGAAGAGTTTTTACTCAGACTTGTGGCAGTCTGCAAATAACACCTGTTTTGTTCAGTTTTTAATGGCTACCGGTGCCTTCTAGGATTTAGTGCAAAATTCTCTTGTTAACTTTTAAAGCATTAAATGGCCTTGTATCAGACTACATCAGTGACTTCCAGCATCACTACAATTCTTTCCATCTATGTGTTTGCAGTGTTGCTGGCAAAATTTTGGTATGCCCAATAATAACATAAGTACTATGGGTAACTTAGTCTTTGTTTAAAAGAATTGAAGGCTTTGGGTTCACCTAAGTAAAATACTTAAATCCACTGATTCAAGTAATTATTTAGATAAGCAATTTAAAACATCGTTTCAGGAAAACATTTATGTTACTGTACACTGACATTCTAACCATTTGCTCAATTCACCCTCTCTGTCCAGATTTGTTATGATTGTATTATGTATCTTTATTTTGTTTATTGTCTTATTGAACTGTGTATTGTTTCCCTTTTTGCTTACTTTGTTAGCCAGAATTTGTTTCATGTATTTATCTTTTAGACCTTATTGCCTGGTGCTTTTTTTTTGTATGTAATGTTATTTTTCCTACTGTATATTTATTTTATGCTTTTCCCTTTATTTTTGAAGCACTTTGAACTTCGAGAGGATAAATCCAGGCATTTATGCCTATATTTATGGAGAGTTATAGATTTATAAATCCACATTTTCATCAGACTTGGCTTTCAAGATTTCACTTGTGCCTGCATCTATCCTTTAACTGTTCCCAGTTAATCTAATTCAGGTTTTTAAAATGCCAGTTTTAGATAGGTGATCCACTTCCCTGTGTTTTCTGCCTGCCTAAGAGATGCTTGGTGATCATTGCACACACTCTGTTTTACTTGACTACCATGCTGGTAAATAGAAAGTAAATGAAATCCATTTCAGTTATTAACATAGGTACGTCAGAAGTAGACATCTAGGAGAAAAGCAGCTTGTTAAGATACAAACTTGAATAACCTGCACTCATTCAGAAGGACTGGGAAAATGAAACTGGAAAGGTATTTATTGGCCAAAATACTCTGTTATCGTAAAATACAGAAAACAATGAATCCCAACAGTAGGAACTACGCTATGCACATACTTCATATTTAAAGTTGAGAAAAGAGCATAAAGGTGTCTTCTTATAAATCGCTGTGAACTGGAGTGAAAACACTCTGATTTTAGTCACTGTCTAATTTAGTGTTCCCCACTACTGAGTACTGCAAGCTCTAGTAGTTGGATATCACTAAATATTTTTATAGAATATTTAAATATTTATACAAATAGGTGTATTGTTGATGACAACATCTATGGAGGCCAGTACAGACCAAAAAAAAAGTGACCCCCATATGAATAGTTGGTGGACTATTCAGTGGATGATAGGTGGCATTAGATTTATAAATGGGGTCATTGAAGCAGAATTTTCGAGGTTGCCAGTATATTTCTGACAATGTTAGAAAATAATAGAAGTATGTTATCACTTAATTCAGTATGTTTTGCTGATAGAATGGTTTTGTCATTTTTCCTTTTTTGGTATAATGATTACTTTTATGAAAAGTAGTTTTCTCATGTAGAAGATAAATCAGGTAATGTAGAAGCTCCAATATAGGTGATTTTAAAAATTACTTTATTAGGAAAAAGTAAGACCTGCTTTGTTATGGAAATCTGTAGATTTTGTGAGGCATTAGGGCCAGGTCTGGTAAATGCTTTTTAGAGACCTGTAAATAAAGCTGTTTAATTGCAGATTCTATTCTATGCATATACAGTACATGGATAAGCAATATCTTTTTCTTAGAGTATTTAAGTAATGTGTGTATTTGGCATAAAAAGTCTTTATGTAATTACTTTAATTTTAACAGTAATGTTTTTATATTTTTAATATCTTAAAATTTTATAAAACTAGGGGGCTCTGCCCCATGTTCACTTTGCTCGCCAACCCCTTTGTTTGGTTAACCAGATATACAATTTAAAGAGATTGTTATTTTCATTCAATTATTTTCATTCTTTTTTTATTTTTTGATATTTGCCAGTAATAAAGCTGTAGTGAATGAGTTCCAACCCGGGGCTGGTCTGCTGCATGGTTTGCATCCCGCGCTGCGAGTCCATTATTTAAAAGTCTCTACAGCAGCTGCTGCTTGTTCCGTGCTGCGTGATCTGCATGTTGCGCTGTTCATTGTTCATTTAAAAGCCTGTACAGTAGCTGCTCCTGCTTGTTCCATGCTGTGTGATCTGCATGTTACGCTGCGCGACAATCATTTAAAAGCCTATACAGCAACTGTCCTTTTGTCTCACTTTGTTGTCTCGCAGGACATTAAAGTGTCTCGGAGAAATTGTTTGTAAGTAGGACGTGATGTGCAAGTAGTCTCCCGGGACTTCAAAGTGTCTTCCGTGAAGACCTGCTGTGCATGTGTACCGTGCCAACATTTTTGAATTCTTTGCGAAGTTCTACTTTGTCATTTACTCTTTGTCCTTTGTTTCCCGCCCCGGGTGTGGTTAAATGTCTTTCTTACGGGACATGTAATGCTGCTCGTGTTGTGATGGTGGTCGGGGCTGAATACATGCTAAGGAGATCAGCTGCTGTCTTGCTGCTGCTGCAGGCGAGCTGCTTGTTCTGCTTGTCACGCTGCGCATCAATCATTTATATGCCTGTACAGCAGCTGTCCTTTTGTCTCACTGCCTTGTTTTGCGTGACGTCAAAGTGTCTTCCAAGAAGATCACATCTCATCTCCCTCCCAAGATTTTTTTTTTATATAATAACTAATTTACAAAGTAAATATCTATTACATTTTTTAAACCATTTTTTTTAAGCCATATATATATATACACTAGGCGGCTTACCCCCGTTCCCTTCTTTTGCCAACCCCCCTGGGCTGTGCTACGCACCAGCCTTTTCATGTCTCTTCCACTCGTGTTGTGTAAAGGGGAGCTGAACGCACCTCAAGGAGATGCGGTCGCTCCTCTGAAACCCCCTCTTAAACGGTGATACAATGGGAAACAAATGCAGTTTTTTTTTTTTTCCCCCCAAACATTCTCTTTACTTGATCAGCTGCTGGTTTGCTGCTGCTGCCGTGCCGTGTGATCTGCATCTCGCGCGGTGCTTCAAACATTTAAAAGCCTGTACAGCAGCTGTCTTTGTCATCTACTCTTTGTCTTTTATTTCCGGCCCTGGGTGTGGTTAAATCATTTGGCACAAGGTCTCGTGGGACGTGAGTTCTTGATATTTTAGTTTATAATTTAAAAATGGAATAAGAATCTGAAAATCTAACAACATCACATTGAAGTTCGATAAATTCTGAAAAGAATGACACCCAACATATATATATATATATATATATATATATATATATATATATATATATAGGTTTAAAATAAGCCGATTTAAATAGTGACAAAAACATGACATCAAAAGTCGCATAAAATCGTTGCACTTTTAGGCTTAGGATTTTATATATGAGTAAATATTGCTTTTCTTTTTATTTGGATAATATATAATTTTTTTTTTTTTTTAATTTTATAAAATAGAAAGTCAAACCATCCATAGAAACTAGTGTGGTACATCAATCAGAATAAGAGACTATGACACAAATTTAATTTAGTATTAAATGAAATGCTGTAGATTTAAAATAACTGCAAAATGAAGTAGTAGTCTTTGCAATGTTTAATTAAGCATGTTTATAGTATACAGTAAATAGTCTACTCGTGTGATCTCAGTTTTCTTATTTTTATAGAAATAGAAGCAATTTTAAAAGCCTGAAAAAAATACACACACCTGAATTAGCATGCCTTCTTTGACTGAAGAAATGTTCTTACATAATGTTTATTACTCTTATATTATTATAGTAACTATTACTATTTATGTGTATGTCTATATCAGTGTGCACAAAAATTCACCCTTTTTTATTTAATAGCGTAGTAAGTTTTTTGACCCTCATTGAGTGCTGGATACCCCACTACCACTACCCATCTTTTGACCTGAGTTCTCCAGTTCATTCTGCGTCCTTTACCCTACTGCTTCTTCTGTCTTCTACTCTCCAGATTGACTTTGCTCTCTCTGAAATATTGCATAATACAATCGTCAAATGAAGTTAGTAAAAAATGGAACATTTTTTAATTAACTTGCACTCCCAGAACAATTATGTAGTTTTGTTTCATAAAGGCTAATCTTGCATATCTTGTCACATTCCCTGATTTCCAGTGATTTTTAGTTGAAGACTTAATTTACATAATGTTAGCGAATCAGGAACAGTTATGACCTAATCTGACATTCCCAGCAACTCGGTCCATCCAGCATGTGACTTGCCTTGATAAAGTCAAACTGGCTTCATTTTGTCTTAAGTTGTGGGGTTGGGCTCATGTTTATGTGAGAGCTGACAACTGTAGGTGCTTGTCTGGTAGTATAATGCATATAATACAGCAATGAGGACTAAGGAAGGAGGATATTTTGGATTTTGCAAATAGAAGAGAGTCTTATCTGTCTGATTTCTCATGTTTTACATACCATGACAGAATAGACAAAAAGGTTAGACATTGTGATGGAACTCACTGTACCTGTAAAGCATTCGTATAACATTGACTCTGTATATCCATTGTAACCACAAGAGGGTGCCCCAGAGCCCAAACCACAGACACTGTAATGCCCAACATGTTTCTGGGATAAAATAAAAGATATTTATTTATCAAAATCACCCTTCTCAAAGATCATGCAGAACCAAATCTTCTTTCCTTCCTCCTTTCCTCCAGTTGAGCATTGCCCGCTGTCTCCTGACTCTTTTTATATCACAGAGTAATTGTGGTGTTTTTTATTTTTTTTTGGATGTGGCAGTTTGGCCATGTCTAATATTGAAGTGATTAATATTGAGGTATTTTTTTGGTAGCAGGCAGTGTTTAATCCTGTATTAATATTTTGTAGAAAATATGTGATATACAATCTTGCCAATGGGAAGCACCCAAACACTGATTAGAAACTGCCATGAAGTTGAGAAGGTATCACATCATAAATAGTCATTTTCAAAAAGTTTCAATAGCATATCTTATCTCTCAGACTAGTATTTTGTGTATTTATGTTTTTTGGTAACCTACTATATAAAGTTTAATGTGTGGTTTTGCATCTGTCTGGTATAAATCCATGACACTGAGCCTGAACACTGCCAGATTTTGCAGAGATTCCCCATTTGTACAGGAGAAGACTGAAGGCCATGTTTTGTTCCAAAATTTAGTCAGTGCATACAGTACAGTGCCAGGTACCCCACATGTGTTTGTCCTGTATGCAAATCCAGATTTTGCACAAGTCTCCCATTTTTACAGGGTAGCATTATCGGCTATGTTTCGTTCTGAAGTTTAGTTGTTGCCTTTATCCCGAGCAGCTCTGGGTACTCTTGCTAGTTGTATAATAAACTTAATTAGTTCTAGCAATTGTAATAAAATAGCATTGACATTTCATTGCTCATAGTGTTACTTTGCACATGTAGAAGATCTTGGTGGCTGTGAATAGAATTTGTTAGCATATCTCTTTAGAAAACTGTAACCTAATATCTCTTCTTAATAGATAAGATGCTCTATTAAGGGATCATAATGTAAAAGAAAAAACAACAAGCTGAGAGCCTTATGTATACTGCTGTGAGCAGGAAAAAAAATTAGTCTGGTGTTTACATTTTGAAGTCAGTGTCAGCTACACACCATCGGCTTTAATAGTGTTTCGTAGCTTTTCTGTTTTGTTATAATTTAAACTACTATACATTGTTATGGCCAATAAACATGTGTGTGGTGTTGAACTTGTCACAAAAAATGTAAATTATTAAACGTTTATGAAACGGCAAATTTGCTTCAAGTATTGCGTCAATATACGGAGTAGGAAGAACAACAGAATTAAAAAACATGTCATAAATGGAAATCACTGACAGTTATTCTGTGTTAATGTTGTTCTTTTGTATTGTTATTTTCTATTTGAATTCTGTTATGTTATGCTTTGTTAATATATTGTGACGTGCAGGCAACTTGTGATGTGCTGTGCGGGAGCAGAAAGAGCAAAATGCTGTGTAAGTGATAGAACTGGGTGAAAAAAAAATTAAAGGAACACTTTGAAAACTCATCATATCACAATGGGAAATAAAATCATGCTGGATATCTATATTGATATGGACTGGCTAATGTGTTAGGAACGAAAGGATGCTGCATCTTTGATGGAAATGAAAATTATCAACCTGCAGAGGGCTGAATTTAAAGACACCCCGAAAATCCAAGTGAAAAAATGATGCGGCAGGCTAGTCCATTTACCCGAAATTACATTGTAGCAACTCGAAATCATACTCTGTAGTTTGTATGGCCCCTACGTGCTTGTATGTATGCCTGACAATGTCGGGGCATGCTCCTAATGAGATGACAGATGGTGTCCTGGGGGCTGTTCTCCGAGATCTGGACCAGGGCATCACTGTGCTCCTGGAAAGTCTGAGGTGCAACCTGGTGGGTTGGATGGACCGAAACATAATGTCCCAGAGGTGTTCTATTGGATTTAGGTCAGTTGGAGTGTGGGGGCCAGTCAATGGTATCCATTCCTTCATCCTCCAGGAACTGCCTGTATACTCTTGCCACATTAGGCTGGGCATTGTCGTGCACCAGGAGGAACCCAGGAACCACTGCACCAGCATGGGGTCTGACAATGGGCCCAAAGATTTCATCCCGATACATGATGGCAGTCAAGGTGCCGTTGTCTAGCCTGTAGAGATTTGTGTGTCTCCCGCCCCCCCCCCCCCCCATGGATATGCATTCCTAGACTGTCACTGACCCACCACCAAACCGGTCATGCTGAACGATGTTACAGACAGCATAACTTTCTCTACGGGTTCTCCAGACCCTTTCATATCTGTCACATGTGCTCAGGGTGAATGTGCTCTCATCTATGAAAAGCACAGGTCAGAGACATTCACACCAGTGGCCTGCTGGAGGTCATTTTGTAGGGCTCTGGCAGTGCTCATCCTGTTCTTCCTAGCCCAAACGAGCAGATACTGGTCCTGCTGATGGGTTAAGGACCTTATCTGGCCCTGTCCAGCTCTCCTAGAGTAACTGCCTGTCTCCTGGAATCTCCTCCATGCCCTTGAGACTGTGCTGGGAGACACAGCAAACCTTCTGGGAATGGCACATATTGATGTGCCATCCTGGAGAAACTGGACTACATGTGCAACCTCTGTAGGGTCCAGGTATCTCCTCATGCTACCAGTAATGACACTGACAGTAGCCAAATGCAAAACTAGTGAAAAAACAGTCAGAAAAGATGAGGAGGAAAAAATGTCAGTGGCCTCCACCAGTTAAACCATTCCTGTTTTGGGGGTCGTCTCATTGTTGCCTCTCTAGTGCACCTGTTGTTAATTTAATTGAAACCAAAGAAGCTGAAACTGATTAACAACCCCCTCTGCTACTTATAGTAAAGGACCAGATAAATATAACAAGACATTTCATTGACTTGATGCTATACTCTGATTAAAAAGTGTGACTTTTTTTTTAGCAGTATATTTTGTTAATATAGTTTTTCTTTTTTGTAAATACTGTATATATGACTGTTCGCTAAGCTAATTTACTGTATATCATTTTAAAATTAGCCTTACTGTTATCCATCTTTTCTCTTATCCATCACAGCCTCTGTCCCGACTCCTGATGGATAATCAAGGTTTCCAAAGTAAAAAAAAAAAAAAAAACCTTTATTGATGTACTGGCAGGTACAGAAAAAAGATTTTTTTTTTGAGAAGGGGATTATCAGCAGATAATCACACAGCTTGCAATTGACAAACGTGGTGGTTCAGCTCCCCTCTCCAGATCAAAAGAACATAAAGTCTTCATCAGTCAGGTTCAGTGGCTGAGAAAGAGGACAGGAGAGTGAGCCGTTAGGTTGGTCAGGGCTCAGTCAGTCCGCAAACAGCATCAGGTATGCATCAAACTTGGAAATCTTATTTAAATGCCTAAAATCAATACAGAACCAAACTGTCGGACTTTGAGATGAGTACGATTGGACTTTGCCATTCGCTTTTGATTGGCCAAATAACGCCTAATTGGAGCATCTGCTGGACTTCCTTGTGTATCACTTTCCTTGTTGCCTCTGGTAGGTGATACTGGGGCATCTGTATAGTAACACCGGGTGGAGTGATAGTCTTGTGTTCTGCAATTGTCATTAGGCCAGGTGTTGCCGAAAAGATGTCCGAGTTACCCTCAATAAGCGATAGCATTTCCTTTTTTTGGGTGTCAGTTAAATCATTCCCAATAGCGACCTCAGTCTGGGGAGAGGAATGAGAGGAACAACACTAAAGCAGCTATCGTATTTAGAATAGTCTGGCCATTCCGCAGACCATTATATTGTTACAGGTTAACTGCAATCAGATGCCTTAAACTAATACATTATATGCGGTTAATTTCAGTGTATATGATAAAGCTGCATCAGGGATGTGGATCTAAAAAAGAAAGGGAAACCTCACTGGAATAAAGGCACTGCTTTGACGCTGGGTGCAAAACTGAGCAGAGAACTTGTGTATGCCAGGGTTTGAGCTAGTGTGAAAATGTGCGTGGCTTTATGCCAAGTTTAGGTTTTATACATCTTGATTTGAGCATGGAAATGGGAGTACACAACATTTTTTGTATGTACGTATCGTTTATACATGAGGCCCCAGGACTTTGTGATGGTTGTGCCACTCCTTTAAAAGATTAATATGCAAAATTTGTATGGGTTTCCGCCGCCTACGAATTCTGACTTTATAATCCACTGGGGACATGCGCTCTTCTATCACTGCTGGTCCTTGCCATTCGGCGGGAAATTTATGTGGATCGGACAGGATTAACACCAGCATGTGATCCCCCTTCTTAAACTCTCAGAGTTTACTTGTCCTGTCATAATTACGTTTTTGTGCCTCCTACTCGTGCTGCTGATTTTCCACAGTAATAGAGGAGAATCTGGCAATCTGCTCTTGTAGCGAAATGACTCGGTCGACAAACCTCCTCCCAAGGGGTTGTCTTGTGAGTCCTCGTCCATTCTTCCTGAAAAATGATCAGTACCCTGCACGGTCGCCTGCCAAATAATAGTTTGAAAGGGCTCATCCTAATGGAAGCTTGCGGGGCTTCCCGGCCAGTAAACATGAGGAAAGGTACTACAGTATCCCAGGAAGTTGGATCATCATGGGCTACCTGCAGAATCATCTGTGTTAGGGTTTTATTAAATCATATAGTCAGGCCATTAGTCTGTGTATGATAAACCATAGAGTGTAACTGCTTAATTGTGAGACTTTTGCATAGCTGCTTCATGATGCAAGACATAAAGTGTATTTCCTGATCAGTAAGAATTTTACGAGGGATATCAATATGTGTGAAAATATCCGAGAGTACTTTTGCAATAGTTTGGTTGTCCACCCGGCTTAGCACTGCTACTTCTGGGTATCTTGTGGCGTAATCAATTAACACGAGCATATACTGAAAGCCAGTTTTACTCCTCGCAAGCCGGCTAACGTTATCTAATCCCACTCTCTCAAAGGGAATGTCCAAAATAGGCATCAGTACAAGTGGTGGCCTGGTGGGTCTGTGAGCCGAAACTATTTGACAGTCAGGACAGGTCTTACAAAATTGCTCCACATCCCGGCCCATATGCACTCAATAAAAGCATTTCGAGAAATATACTTCCTCATCTTTTCCATGCTGAAGTGACCACCCAAAACAAGACTGTGAGCAATTTTTAAAACCTTCTCCCTATGCTCACTTGGTACTACCAACTGCTCGATACGTCCATCACCCATACAATCAGAAATCATGAGATACAGAAAACCATCCTTAAGTAAAAAAAAATGCGGTGTTTTAAAATTCGGGTCCTCTCTCTCCAGATAGTAAGAATCATTTGAGATGTGGGCTTGTCTGAATGCAAAATCCAAGTTGTTATCAGCTCGTTGTAGGAGAGCAAACTCTGCCTGGACTGTAGCCTCTGCTTCCTCCATGTTTGATGCAAAATCGTACTCGCCTCCCACTACTACCGTGTCCAATGTAGCATTGCATTCCCCTCCCACTGCTATTTCGTTTTTGTCCGGGTCCGTATTGAGTGTCGGGTGTGGGGAGGCTGTTTGCCAGCTGTCCCGGGTCCTCACTTGAGTTTTTGTTCCCCAGCTTGCTGGACAACTCCAGTTCAATTTCAAACCCATTTCAAACCCGCCACTCTCAATCCACTACGGGGGTAGGAGCTCTGCAGCTGGTCAAGACCCGTGTGAAGGGGCATTTCTTTTTCCTATTAGGAGTGGCCAGGGTGAGGTGTCCGATATGGCAGTCCAAACCTTAAAGTTCTTCCCTTTAAATTTCAGAGGGAGTAATATAGTCTTGTATGTTTTAAAGTCCCAATGGATGCAGCGAATGTTTACTTTGTCTGTGGTCTTATAGGGGGTCTGCCAGAGTAAGTCATGGCGGTCTACCCCGAGGTTGCTACCAGAGTCCAACAATGCCAAGTATTCTCATCTGGCCAATGTAAAAAAGACCTTAAAATTGTCCTCTTTTTACATCTTGGGAGAAACTTGAGAGCCACATACCTAGGCCAGACAAATAGCCATTGTTTGCACTGGTGGGAGGTGACACTTTCGACTCAGATGTCCCAGTTGATCATAGCTGAAGCAGCTGTTTTTAGTCTGCGCTAAGGTGTTCACACTCTGGCATCTTCTACCCGTACTGCTGGCAACCCTGAAGGTATCTGCTGGCTGGATTGAAATCGGGATCAAGCCTGGGTAGCCCTGTTATTTCCAGTGGCTTGTGAACCCTCAAATCTTCAGGTCAGATCCAGCAGCTAGTGGACGTTGTTCTGTAGCATTTCATCACAAAGGCTCTCGTTTATCCCTGACAGTACTGCATCCATAGCGAGCTTCTCCACAGTGCGCTTGAAAGGGTCTCTGCAGATCCAGCTTTGAATTGAGTCTACTAAGGCGCGGATCTATCCTCGTAAAGGACATTTCGGATCGATATGCCACAACTGAAACTGGCACCCCTTGATCACCAGGCTCACAGCCGTGCGGAGGAGGGTCTGTTGCTTCAGGTAGTCATAATCATCGAGCCTTTTGGGAGGGAGATTCTGTATGGCTTGGAGGGCTTCTCCAGTTAAAAACTGGGCCAGAATAGCTACCCAGGCTCCACTGTCCCAGTACATCAATGTTGCCATACATTCAAACAGAATATAGGAAACACTCAGAGTTGTCTGAGAGAACCATCTTCGGCAGCACATCTCATAGTCACACCAAGGCAGGGGCAGCCGCCAGAGCCTCATCTTACTCTGGGGGTTGCCGTACTTCTTGGGGATCAATCAGTGCAATGGCCTCACTCCTGGTACCATGTTACATGTGAGTCTCTGTCTTGCAACCCAAAGCACGAAGCTGAGTCTCAGTACTTTAGCAAAACCAGCTTTATTCAGCTTGAAACAGGAACAGCACGGTTATTTATTGTAGCAGAATCTGCCACTCCTCTAATCACAGACACAGCAATCGGACAGGGTCGTGGCCAGGTTAGTTGACAAGTAATACTGTTCCCTGCATTTTTAATGTTCCTTGCATCACCCATCAACGACGGGCACTTATAGCGCAAACGCAGTCGGCTCAGATTTGCTTTCGGTACGAGTTGCTGCAACGCTTTGTAGTCTGCGGTTGCCCCGACAACAGATAGGTTGTCTCCCACAGATGTGGCAATCGAAGATCGTGCTTTGGGACGGTCTTCGGTGTTTCATCCTGTTGGGGGGAGTCCAAAAGAGTATATATTAGGGCTGAGCAAGTTAGCATGTTATTATTGGGTTAACGCATTAATTAATGCTGACAATTAGTTTAACGCGTGTTAATGCAGTTTTTGTTATTATTATTTTGGAAACCTCAGTCTCACTAGTGATCGATAGAGATCAGTGATCTTTTTACTTCGCTTTTTGATACGCTTTTGCTAGAAGGAAAGTTAGGTTTGTTGATTTAACCTCTATTCCCTTCACATGCATGAGTAGCGAAGAGCTAACAGCTTCTAAAATGGCATGTGGCGAGATACCAAAGTGAATGCTCAAAGCAAAACTTTTTTTCATATTATTGCTGAATAGAACTCTGATTTTGATGCAAGTGATCTTGAGATGTTGGTCAAGAACAAATGTGACGTGCCAGCATCAGCTGATTGGTCCACAGCTGATCGTAGTGCTGAACACACTTGTGTAGCTAATGCACCTATGGCAACATTCAACTGGGAGGACAGACACGATGACAAGAGGTACAAACCATATTGCATCTCATTGCAACTGGCACCTGCACGCACCTGTCTAACAAAGACAGCCAGGCAGCCAGCTCACCGTGCATTCCTGCTGGCCGTCGAGCCGCAGATGCTGCAAACAGGTGCTGACAGCAGGCAAAACAGGCAGCAACAGACTTTTTATGTTGATTTATGTGTGAAACCATTGCTTTGTGCACTTTTCAGAAAATGAGTTTTTTGTTAAAAAAATATTAGCCTTCAAAGAGATGCTACTGAACATAGACTGTTTATGCTGCTCCCAGATAAAAGAAAATGATTCTGCTGGTATCTGTTCAGATAACATTTCTAAATCTGTTTTCTTTTTTAACTTGCTGTTATTCGGAAGGTACCTGTTATAATGTTATGATTGTTGCTCTGGACTCTGAGGTTAACTTTTTTTTTCTATAACAAACCAGATAAACATTAATGCCGTGGCAGTGGCAAATAGCTTTGGTTTTATATTTGATTTGGTTACATTAATGTTTAGATTTACAAGAAATATTTTAACTGCTACTATGTAAAGGGGATACGGCTGTTAAAAAGCACCTTATTTGTTTAAAGTGTTTGCAAACCAAATACATGCAATACACTACTTTTTGAGTTAATTATGGAATTTTGCGCATAACAATGTGATTGTCTGTGATTAATTGTGATTTATTTATTCATTATTTTATTATATGTATGTGTGTATGTGTGTGTGTGTGTGTATGTATTGTGTGTGTGTGTGTGTGTATATATATATGTATATATGTGTGTGTGTGTATGTGATGTGTGTGTATGTGTTGTAAAAGAAAAGCAACAGACAGCATAAAGTTTTGGGGTTTTCCGGCCCCGTATATTGCGAACAAAATCAGGTCAAAGATATAAACAAAAACAGTTCATATGCGCGACGCCTTCAGAGGCGTCGTCGGCCATTTTATAGGGGAGGAGCCGGAAGTAGAGGAATGCTGGGAAGGAACCGTGAGGGAGGATGGGACTGCTGACGTCAAGGAAGATGGCGGAGGAAGGGCGGAAGTGGACGTACTGCGGGAAGGTTACAATGGCGGAGCGTCTTTTTTCCTGGAAGACAAAGGAGAAAGGTTAGTAGCCCGCCACACCCTGCCGGCGAACGTCTTTCGAAGCGGTTTAAGGTCTGTCCGCGGCCTCCTACTCGCGCATGCGTGACAGTATATATATATATATATATATATATAATATATATATATACTCTCTCAGGTTAGCGTATCATAATCCCTTGTACCAATAGCTTAAGTTTTCCACATTCAACTTATACGACCGACATCATCATAAAATACCAGAAATTATACTGTAAAATCAAGTCCTGACTTATCCGCGGGAGAACTTATCCATGAGTATATACGGTAATTTATTTCTTTGAATAAAAATTTTGTCTTAATTTAACAGAAAACAATTGAACTAATGTTAACAGAAAAAAAAACTTTTTTAGAATAATATACTGTCGTTGCACTATAGTTAAATGAGTGTTAATGGCTATTCACATAGGGTTGACATATCTTAAATTTTGGAATGACTATGCCATTGATATCCTGTTACAGAAGGACAGTCATGGAACTGTTATTGAAGAGTTTGTTCAGTAGGGTGAATGTTCCTTTTTTTAAGCTAAATATCTCTAAGACAAAGTAATGGCTGTATATTTTAGGTGTTTCCACTCTACAACTCTCTCAGCTATATTAAAAGGGAAGAGTGTTAAAATAATGGAGCAATACAAATATGGAAAGACAGTCATTGATTATAATCTACCGTTTGATCTCGCCACATAACAAATTTGTCAGAAATGGGTATTCTTTCTAAGGAAACTCAAATATTTTAAAGTGAGCAAAAGTATAATGAGAATTTTTATAAGCCTTTTACTGAATCTAATATCGCAAAATGTCTAAACAATGTTATCAGAATTAATATTAAAATTATTGGTTTGCAGTAACCCTGTGTCACTAAGGCTAACTGTATTTTATCTGACAGTTGCCATCCTCTTTGTCCTTAGATTCATTTGTTGCCTTCAGGCTGCATATTTAGGTTCCCAAGGGTAAATAGGCAAAATATTTAAGGACTCTTATTTCCAGAGCTATAAGCATTTTGAATTCTCATAGTTGAACAGATCCTGCTGAATTCTGACTTGTAATTGTATTCTGTTAAAGGTAGTCATTCTTATTTGTGGAAGTCATGTAGGTGTGTACTAATTGTAGCAGTTATTGTTATATGTTTGTTTTTTTTAGCTTTCCCTAAAGTTGTCATATACAGTAAAGTAGCTTATCGAATATCAAGTATTTTAGTCATATATAGTTGGCTTTTAAAGTTGAAAATAAAAACAGCAAAGGCATCACAAAATATTGCCTGTACTACACAAATAGCTTTTATGTTATGTTTATACAAATTTGAAGCTACTGGTGCACAAAACAATATATTAAAGAAATTCATGATCTTCTTTAATGGCTAGAAATTCAGGCATAGGTTATGTGCAACACCCTTCTGCCCAAAGATTCAAATCACAGATGTGCCTTGCTCAACATATTCAGAGATTGTAAACATAGCTATCTTTCTGCATTTGCCAATGCCTCTATGTAAGAGGAATATTATAAAAGTGTAGCTGCTCTCCATATCAAGACTGAAATGGAGGTATCCTCCTCAGATTCCACCACTGTACTATTTATACTTTTAAAAGTTACTTAATAATCCATTTTGCAGGTTAATTGTTGCACATTCTTTACCCTTTGCCTATGGCACCATATTTTATCTGCTTATTTGACTTATTCAAGGAGGATTATAAATTATTTGGTATTCCCGAGATACTCATTTTGTCTTAAAAGCATCAAGTATTTTGTTTTGATGATGTGATGTAGTGAGAGCCAAGCAGATGAGTGGCTTTCCTAATGGACAAAAGGTGAAAATCATTCTATTATTGAGATTTCTGTATGTGCCAGTGGTTGATCAGCATGTTTTTAAAGGAATCTTGCAGTTGTGTTATTTTGAACCTAGAATATTATGAAGGCAGTCTATTTGATTCTCATTTTTAATATGTTCAGAACCCAATCATTCCCTGGAAGACTATAGGGCATAGTCCCGGGAAATGTGTTAACCAAGTACTGAGTAAAGGGTCTAAACTCTTGTATCAATGTGATATTTGAGTTTTTATTTTTAATACATTTAGAAAAACTCTGAAACCCTGTTTTTGCTTGGCCATGTTCACTGTTGAGTGTTGCTAAATGTTAGGAAAATAATGGATTTAAATGATTTTAGCCCAAATGTCTGACAATACTCCTGAATATATTATTTTTTAAACTGCAGAATTATTAGAACATTAGAACACTCTAGACGAGAACAGGCCATTCAGCCCAACAAAGCTCGCCAGTCCTATCCACTTGTTTCCTCCAAGAAAACATCAAGTTGAATTTTGAAAGTCCCTAACGTCTTTCTGTCTACCACACTACTTGGTAGCTTATTCCAAGTGTCTATCGTTCTTTGTGTAAAGAAAAACTTCCTAATGTTTGTGCGAAATTTACCCTTAACAAGTTTCCAACTGTGTCCCCGTGTTCTTGATAAACTCATTTTAAAATACAAGTCTTGATCTACTTTACTAATTCCCTTCATAATTTTAAACACTTCAATCATGTCACCTCTTAATCTTCTTTTGCTTAAACTGTAAAGGCTCAGCTCTTTTAATCTTTCCTCATAATTCAACCCCTGTAGCCCTGGAATCAGCCTAGTCGCTTTTCTCTGGACCTTTTCTAGCGCTGCTATGTCCTTTTTGTAGCCTGGAGACCAAAATTGCACACAGTACTCAAGATGAGGCCTCACCAGTGCATTATAAAGGTTGAGCATAACCTCCTTGGACTTGTACTCCACAGATCGTGCTACTGTATATAACCTAACATTCTGTTAGCCTTCTTAATGGCTTCTGAACACTGTTGGGAAGTTGATAGCTTAGAGTCCACTATGACTCCTAAATCCTTCTCATAAGGTGTACTCTCGATTTTCCGACCGCCCATTGTGTATTCAAACCTAATATTTTTACTTCCTATGTGTAATACTTTACATTTACTGACATTAAATTTCATCTGCCACAAATCTGCCAGAGCCTGTATGCTATCCAAGTCCTCCTGTAATGATATAACCGATTCCAAATGATCTGCTAATCCACCTATCTTGGTATCATCTGCAAACTTAACCAGCTTGTTACTTATATTCCTATCTAAATCATTTATATATATATATTAAAAATAGCAGCGGCCCTAGCACTGACCCCTGTAGAACACCACTCTTAACATCGGCCAGTTCTGATGAGGTTCCTCGCACCATCACCCTCTGCTTCCTGTGTCTGAGCAAATTCTGCACCCATCTAAAAACATCACCCTGAACTCCCACTTCTTTTAACTTGATGCCCAACCTCTCATGTGGCACCTTATCAAATGCTTTCTGAAAGTCCAGATAGATAATATCATAAGCTCCACTTTGATCGTATGCTTTTGTTGCAACCTCATAGAATTCCAACATGTTAGTAAAACACGACCTCCCTCTTCTGAACCCATGCTGACTGTTCAGAATAACTCCTGTCCTTGCCATGTGTTGGTCAATCTTATCCTTAATAATTCCTTCCATTAATTTTCCTGTGATGCATGTTAAGCTTACTGGCCTATAGTTGCTTGGATCTGCCCTGTCACCCTTTTTATATAATGGGATGATAATTGCCATTTTCCAGTCCTTCGGAATCTCTCTAGTGCTCAGTGACTTCCTAAAAATATGTGTCAAGGGTTTATATATGTACTCACTAGCCTCCTTTTAGAACATGAGGATAAATATTATCTGGGCCTGGTGATTTGTTTGATTTCATCTATTTTTTTTTTCTGAGCAGCACTTCTCCCTCTGCAATTTCCAAATCCCTCAGTACCTCCTTAGTAGTTGCGTTTACCTCTGGGAGGTTATCCACTTGCTCACTTGTAAACACCTCAGAAAAATGTAAGTTTAGGGCATCTGCTATTTCACTGTCTGTATCTTTTAATTCTCCTTTACTATTCCTGATGAACTTGACCTCCTCCCTTAACTGTTCTTTTACTACTAAAATACTGAAAGAATCTCTTGGGGTCTTCTTTTGCCTTATCTGCTATATTCCTCTCCAACTGTCTTTTAGCCTCCCTGATATCCTTCTTAATGGTTGCCCTCATGTTCTCATACGCGCTACGATTCACTTTGCAGTCATTAGTCTTATATGCCTTATACAGCAGTTTTTTCCTTTGCAACTTCTCTTTTAAATCTTTATTAATCCACCGTGGAGCTTTTTTTAGTTTCCTATTAATTCCAAATTTAGGTATGTATCTGTCCTGCATTACATGTGAAACATTTTTAAAACTGTTCCACTGCTCCTCGACTGTCTCCACATTTAAAAGCTTATCCCAGTCTATCCTACTTAGACTTTGTCGCATCTGCTTAAAATTAGCCCTACCAAAGTTCAACTTAACAATTTTAGGCTTTGCATCTGCGCTCTTACAAAATACTGAGAACTGTATTACAATATGGTCAGTTGACCCTAGTGGTTCAATCACCTCTACACCCTCAATTCTATCCTGATTATTACAGAATATTAAATCCAGACAGGCTTCACCCCGTGTTGGTGCTCTAACATGCTGTGTTAAAAAACAGTCGCTGATTACTTCTAAAAACTCCTGTTCTTGTGCTCCTCCATCTGCAAGGTTATCCCAGTTAATACTTGGATAATTAAAGTCCCCCATGACTATAATATTCCCCTGTAAACTTGCCTTTTTGATATTACTAAAAAGATGTGTGTTGAAATTACTGTCTGAATTGGGTGGTCTATAACACACTCCTAAAATAAGACCTCTTTCCCTAATATTTTCCAGGCGAAGCCACATGTCCTCACTAAGATGGGGCTCATCATCCAACTGAAGATGACTTGCATTTAAACCCTGTTTGGCATAAACAGCAACCCCACCTCCTTTTCTGTTCTGTCTATCCTTCCTAAAAAATGTGTATCCCTCTATGTTACACTCATCTCCATCCTTGTTATTTAGCCAGGTTTCCGTTATTGCTATAATATCATAATTATGCTCTGCTACATACAACTCCAACTCACTTACCTTATTTTTGATACTTCCAGCATTAAGGCAAGCTATTTTTAATGTGTTAATCCTTCTACATTTACGTGTTTGCTTAGAATTTACATTACTATGCATTTTTATTTCTACACCATTGTTTGTTCTTCCATGTATAGATCTAAATCTGGCCTGTCCTAAACTCCCTGCCCCCCCCATTCCCTAGTTTAAACAATCCTCAACTAGCCTACACATACGCCTCCCCAATACATTGGTGCCCCTCTGGTTCAGATGTAACTTGTCACGGCAGAACAGGTCCCATCTGTTCCAAAAGGAGTCCCAATGCCCCATAAACCTATACTCTTCTACCCTGCACCAAGATTTGAGCCACGCGTTAAGCCTTCTAATCTCCTCAATCTTACTTGGACTGGCGTGTGGCACAGGCAGAACTTCGGAGAAGACTAACTTGTCAGTTCTGCTCCTCAGCTTGGCACCTAACTTTTTGAATTTGGATCGTAGAACTAACAGACTACCCTTATGTATGTCATTTGTTCCAACGTGGACAATGACAACTGGATCCACCCCCCGCTCTGGCCAAGAGCCTATCCACCCTTCCAGGGAGGTCTCCCACCTGTGCTCCCGGAAGGCAACACACCGTGCGAGACTCTCTCTCTCTGGAGCACACCTGCACTTCAATCCCCCTAATGATTGAGTCCCCAACTATCACTACCTCTCTCTTATTGGGAACTGGTTTTGAGGTGGCCCGTTGGGGCTCCTCAACCCTGCCTACCACCTCAGAATTATCAGAGTCACCGTCCAGCTCTGCAAGGACATAACGGTTAGACACTTCTAATTCTGGGGTTGATGCTTCAGGACAGTGTGCACCCTTTACCTTGCGCCTTGTGACCGTGACCCACCTATTCCAACCTGTCTGGTCTGTAATCTCCTCCAGCGCCACCTTAGGGGTGCACACTATCTCTCTAAAGGACACCTGGGCCAAGTCCGCCAATTCTCTATTACAACGCAGGTCAGCCAACTCCTTCTCCAGTTCAGCGACCCTGAGCTCGAGGTGCTGGATCAGCTGGCATCTCATGCAGATGTAGCCCTCATAGACAACTGGCTCTTCCACATCATCATCTAAAAAGTCCAACATCCAACAGGACTTGCATTGCACTGGCCTCATTATTAAAATTTGATTTGGGATTACTAAACTGCTTAACTTTTTTTTTCTTTCTTAAAATTAAATTTCCTCATCTTTCAGCAGCTCCTTAACTTAAATGGTAACACTAAAATCTGCTACAGATATTTTACACCTTTTCCCCTTAAGCTCCTGTACTGTTCTCTCTCTCAGCTGCCTGCTATTTGCCTTTCTATGAGGTTAACTTTACTTTTCTCTGCCTCTTCTCCTAACTTTGCGCTCCTCTTACTTATAAGCTCTTCACTCGCACTGTTTGTATTCCCCCGTATTAATGAACCAATACACTGTCGCCCACTTAACTGTTCTACCTCTGGACCGCTAAGGACTGTTAAATCTAAAATAAACAAATAAATAAAACTTTAATACCTTATTTGCTCCTACAGCCCCTTGTGCCTGATCGGCGTCAACGCTGGCCGCTTATCTGCGCACTGCTGAGCTTCCACCTTTTACTGCTTTGAAGTCAGCCGCGACCTTTTTTTCTTTTCCTTTAAACTAAAGAATCGCTGTTACGACGACGCGGCTATTTATTTACAAATGCCGATATCAGTTACTGCTGCTTTCTACCCTGCCTCCTCGATGCTAATTCAAATATAGATAACAAGAACAGGTACAAGTACAAATAACTTTTCCAAGCGCACTTCCAAACACCCAGCTACATTTGCTCTTGTGCGGGTGAAAAAAAGCAAAAAAAAAAAAAACCTTCTAAAGGGAAAAAAAGCTTTAAAAATTCCCAGACGGTTCCTTAGCGGCAACCAAAACCCAAGTTTTTAAGAGCAAAATGTATTTTTTTATTTAAATCTCACACCACAGAACAAACCAACAACTCTTAACAGACTCTAGCGTTTGCAAAGCACACGTGACTCTCAAGACTCAAGCACCTCCTCCTCAAGACCTCCTCAAGAATGGTTTGACTATTAATACTGTATAGTCAAATTACAGATTTCTTGTTTTCTGTGTTTTAGGGGATAATGGCCTATTTTACTTTTCATTAAATTCATATTATGAAAGATTTACTTACTGTAAGTGTAGTTATTTGTTTTCTGTTCTGCTTTGAAAGAATGTCTTTTTCATATGGTCTTCTGGCAGAGGCAATTCATTACCAAGATTCTGGATGAGTATTAATTTCGGTGTTCAGCTATTTTGCAATTCAGTCTTATATATGAAGTAAGATATTTAGCCCCTTAAATGTGCTTTGACAGTTTCACAGAAAGTTGTAGAACAGATCCCCTGAGCACATTCAGTTTCAGTTAATAAACATCAATTGCTGATAATATATATTTTAACAAAGATATCTTCCAGTAAGAGTGGATTGAATTGCCACTTGCTTTGTTAATCAAGTGTGTGATTTATAATCTACTTCAAAATAACTAGAGTAAAATTAGAGATTACCTTAGAATCATAATTTGCAAATTTAAGTGAAGATTGCATATTACTATCAATGCAGTGTAATTGGAGAGTAGCTAGTATACTTAAAAGTGTAAAAGAAACATAAAATAGGGTGGGCTGCCTAAGTGTTATAGAGCCACAGTGCCACAGATTTTATTCCAACCAATCCTGTTACCAAAAGAGTTATTTTGGTGTATGGAAAATGTCAATTAATTAGATATTCTGATCTCTGTACCTTTTTGTTATTCAGGTATGTTAGAGAGAGCTTCCCATGTAATATTTTACTTTTCTCTGTATAGCAACAGAATAAATTAGAACGTGTTTTTCTCTCATATTTTTTCAAAATGTATTATTAACAGCAAGTACTTAATTATGAAAAGATATTCAGGTGAAAATATTACCAGCTTAGCTGGTTAGCTGTTGCCTCTTAGTCACAACATAGTCCCACAAAGCAACTAAAGTGTTCACAAACACATTGATCTTCACCACCATTCCTCCCGGCAAGCGTTGTCCTCCTCCTCCCGACTCTTGCTTCTGATGGTGGCTGCTGGCTCTCTTTTATAACCTACCCGGAAGTGCTTCAGGTAATTGATGGCTTAGATCTGTCTGTCCACCCACACGGCTAAGCTCCGGAGTCTCATATCTGTGGCCCCAATGCAACCCGGGGGGCTGCCACCAAACATTCCAGGGGAAGTAGTATGCCACCCACAGCTGTTCCCCCAGCCCAAGTGTCGAAGGGGCATCCCGGCCGGGCTTGGAATCCTGTCGTCCGCCATAGTGCGCATCCCGCAAGGGCTGGTCTTCTCCAGGATGGGGAGATGGCGTCCTCTGATCCACAGCTTGGCCCTGTAATGACATAACTATCAGGTCTGGAGGTGTTGCCCCGACGTCCGTGCACTCCGGACGTGTTCCACGTCATGACCACAGCGGCCGCATTCGTAGCAACACCGCTCCCCTCCAGTTCGATCCCTGTTGGGTTGGAAGCAGGATGAAAATTCCTGCCCCAACATCCGCCCAGCTGAGGGCACCTGGTGTTTCCGCCCCTCCGCAGTGCAGCCCTTGACTGCCTTTGAGCAGACGGGCTCACACTGTGCAATGTTAGGAGTCCCTGGCTTCCTTTTCTTGGTACTCCTCTTGCTCTGGAGAGCAACAACGGTCTGGGTCCCCTTATGGGAAGAAGAGAGACCTCGTGCCATCTGCACCCCTGTAGACGTCTGCACCACCGATGCTGGCATGCCATCGGCATGAGGTTGTTTGGCAGGCCGTGTTTACCAGCTGTCTCCTTGCACACACTTCTGCTGTGCAATCACTCATTGCAGCCGCATCCCTTGTAGGAAGTGCAGCTACTTGGCAAGTGGAACTGACATATAACGCTGCCCTTTCGCACGGCCTTCCTATTCCTTGTTTTATGGTACAGGCGTCACTTACCTTTACCGCTGCATCACACAGGCTGGGGAATCCATCGACTTGCTGCTTCAGCCAGCCCAGAATGGCTCCTAAAGGCGCGCCGACCTTCTTCTCTGCCAATCCAGCATCTCCTGGAGCCGTCCCAATTTCTGAACCAAGGACTGTATGGGTGGGAGGACATCCTCCAGCTCCCGCACAGCCAAAAACTGGTCAGTTGTGTCGGCTGGCGGTGGACCCGGACTCGTCCTGTCCAACCCCGCCGACCGCAAACCATCGAGGACCTGGGCTGTCTACGCAAGCACCTTCGGGTAATTCTCAGGATGGGGGTGTAACTTTGCCATCCCCACCTGTATTCTTTTATCGGTGGGGAGCCGACACACATCCTCCACCCCCTTACCTGCCACAGGAAGATCTTCCTACTCCTCCACCACCCCCTGCTCCTCCACCACCCCCTGCTCCATGGGGAAATCCTCATTGGGGCTCTCATCCTCTGAGTGCTATTTGGCGGCGAAGAGGGGCCCCAGATCGGTCTAGCCATCAAACGAGTTCACCCTGTCATTATACCAGGGGCAGGTGGCTCCAGACCACCACTGCAGGTCCTGCCCTGTGTAACACTCCTGGAGCTGATTATCCCTGGGTCCGTCACCTACCTTCTTCCAGATGCCGAAGCCCGGAACTGTCCTCCCCATAAGGAGAGGTGGTTAAAGGAGTCTTTCTGCGGCTCCCTGCTGCGTGTGCATGCTTCGGTGCACTGTGCGGGGATGCAGTCTTTGTGCTGCTGTGCTGTGCGCATGCTTTATGCTGCTGTGCTGGGTCACCATACAAAAGCAATTACAGGTCCCTGCACTACGGACAACCAGGGATCCTGCTGACTACGCCAGTGTGAAAGGCGCTATATTGGCGAACCAACCCGGCACAGAGAGACAGGGAGGCACGCATAAAAATAAAACAAATATTTATTTTTCTTCAGCTGGGGGACACGTCTTCCCCATGCTCCTCAGTCACAACACAGTCCCACAGAGCAACAAAAGTGTTTATAAACGCACTGGTCTTCACCACCACTCCTCCCGGCAAGCGTTGTCCTCCTCCTCCCGACTCTTGCTCCCGATGGTGGCTGCTCGCTTCATTTTATAGCCCACCCGGAAGTGCTTCAGGTGATTTATTGGCCTAGATTTGTCTGCACTTTTGGGTGTGGCTGCATCCCTGCCCACGCGGGCTCAGGAAGCCATGCAGCCCCTCCTGGTGGTGGCCATGGAGCCCAACTGGGTAAAGCTCTCAAAGCTCCCGTATCTGTGGCCCCAATGCAATCCATGGGGGCTGCCACCAAACGTTCCGAGGGAAGTAGTATGCCGCCAACGGCTGTTCGACCAAGTGTCGAAGGGGCGTCCCGGCCATCTGCCACAAGTGTCTTTCTGAAAGGCAAAAAAGAAAACATCATCTTAGTAATAGTGTTTGAGACAGTAGTCAGAGAGCTTGAGTGTTTTGATTAAACAAGAAGTTCAGTTCACAATAAAATTTTTTATCAAATGGAAAAACAATTTAGGACAAAATTTTGCTGTCACTTAGTCCTTCCAGGACTGGAACTGCCCACCTCTGCCCTACAGTATGCTTGTAACATTCTAATGTTTGCTGATTTTTAATCTGAGTCCTGAACTGTAATTGGTTTTAGATAGCAGTGTTGCAGCTGATAATTTTCATTATGTGTCTGGGCTTAAGGCACAATTAAATTCTCATGAAGATGTAAAAGGTTTGATATTAAAGTTATGTTAGGCCTATTTTGTTTAACGATTTAAATAGGAAATGTAGACATTTGGCAGAATAAACAGGGTCTCTTTTTTTTTTTTAAGTATTTGTGCGCGTTTAGTTTTTTTATTTAGTCAGATGTTTATTTTGCTCTTCTGTTTTGTATATCAATAAATTGAAACTATTCTGTTCAACATGTTACAGGTTACAGGATCAAACTGTTGGCCGTAAGTCTGCGTCCTTATTACTTGCCGAGAGAGTTTGGACACGTCGTTGTTATTGTTTACATCCCTCCTCGGGCAGATGTGGAGAGAGCGTGTGACGTCACCCACGCTGCTGTTACTAAATTACAAACACAGCACCTCGAGGCACTTGTGCTAATCTCTGAAGACTTTAACCATGTGACTGTGGACAAAACATTACCTGCCTTCTCCCAGTATGTAGATTGTAACACCCGGAGCAATAGGACTATTGACCTACTGTATGCAAACGTTAAAGACGCATACAGCACAACCCTGCTGTCTGCACTTGGGAAAGCAGATCATAACCTGGTTCTGCTTCAGCCTCACTACAAACCAAGAGTGAGGGAGCTACCTACAACCACACACTCATTCAGTAAGTGGTCCCCTGAGGCAGAGCAGGCTTTGAGAGACTGCTTTGGAACTACAGACTGGGATATCCTGCAGGGGTCACATAGTGAAACATTGCGGAGGTTGTTGACTACACTACTGACTACATCAACTTCTGTTTGGATGTCGTAGTTCCAGTAAGAACAGTACGCTGCTATGCTAACAATAGGCCATGGATTACAAGTGACATCAAGGGCCTTTTGAACCAGAAAAAAGGGCTTTTAAAGGCGGTGATCAGCATGAGCTCAAGCGCGTGCAGAAGGAATTCAGAGTCCAGCTCAGAGCGGCGAAGTTCAGTACAGGAGAAAGCTGGAGCAGAAGTTGCAGAATAACAGCATGAAGGAAGTGTGGGATGGGATGAATGTCATCACTGGCTGCAGCTCGAATGTGGGGTGCCACCATTGAGAGAGACGTGGAAAGAGAAAACCTGATGAACAACTTCTTTAACACTAGAATTACCAGAGCCTACGAAAAAACTCGTAGGTCCGTCCCACCTTAAATCGCTTCTTAAAACCATTCTCACCTCTCCGCCAGCGTCTTTTGTTAATCTAAATGTGCTGATAAAAGAAAAGCTGCAAGTAGCCGGCTATTCCATCCCCCCAACGACTTAGAACGTGCACAAACTTCTCCCAGCTCATGCCTTGATTATCTGGGAGTGAAGTGGAGTTTTAGAGTCGAAATAATAGATCATTATTTGGAATACACGCATTTCACGTGTGTTCTGTTTCTACAGTAATCCGTGTAAACACATTTTTAAAACAGAAATGTTTTTCATATTGTAGTAGTAAATGACAAAATGTAAGCATAAACTATATAATGTATGAAGCCTGAAGTCCAAATATCAAACACATTTACAAAAGGTACAAATATAACAGAACAAGTATGCTTTTATTCAAAAATATAACTGCAGAAAAAAGCCACCTTAGCATGCCACATTGACACATACTTCCTACAACTGTCACGGTAGCATAATGGTATCAGCCGTTGACTAGTATTCAAAAGGTTATGAGTTCGATCCCACGCGATTCAGTTTTGAGACGTAAACTGCTGTTATTCTTACTATTTTATAATAAAAACATACATTTGATTTCAGTGTGTAATAGCCGTGTAATTTATGATACTTGTAAAGGTTATTTTTTTTTTATTCACTTTTCATTCTCTCAGTCGTGTTCAGGATCCTTCCCTACACCCCCCCCCCCCCAA
>JANRMT010062792.1:71845037-71870694 GCA_026402145.1 Polypterus bichir lapradei
ACCATTTAATTTGACATCTTTGGGCTGCAGGAAGGGAGGAGAAGGAGGAGATATTTCCACACAATGTCCATCTTCGTTTCGAAATTACATCCACAAACACATGTATCTGGGCTCCGACTGACGCTACTAACGCTCTCGGTTGTTTGTTTACAATCGCGCAAGCGGATACACGTGGCCGCATCCGTTTCGTAACGCAAGATGTGGATCGTGAATCAAAATAAATTTTATTTTAAACTTCCCGATAACTTATTATAAATTTTATTAATAAAATCAACAACTAAAACACTTTTTTGAATAAATTCTTTATTTAATTTAAAGTACCGGCATGCAAAGTTACTTCTTCATCTGAAAGATGGCTCTGTGGTTTCATCATTATTTACTTCCGTATTCATCGGCAAAACCGGCATTGCGCTGGAAATCTGGAATCTGAAATGATACTCGTATAAACCGAACCCCAAACTCCAAGCCAAAAATCTAGGACGAAATTCTCGGCTTGTATTCCGGGATCTACGGTATTTAAGGGAATCATCATTCCATTGCTCACTTTTAAAGGAGGCTGGTGTTTGCCTGAATTGAAACTGTAATATTTAGAGAGGGTCAGATTCTACCACAATGGGTGTGGTTTCACCCTGAGAAGTCAAGGAGATTGTAGAGAAAGTCTTGTCTTGCGACATCTCAGGATTCACTACGTCACACTAAGCGGACACATGACTCCTTGAACTCAGCTGTACATGAATTATCCCCATCCATTACTTTTAAGAGCGGGTTGTGTTAAACTGCTTTTACTGTCAGACCAGTCTCGCCTCAGTATTTTTGGAAAAGGAGGACTCCTGAGGACCACCACTGAAAGTGCCCTTAGCAAGCCCTTGTAGTTGATGAAACACGAGGCCGACTTGTGTCAGCGGGTTTCGTGAATGTAGATCAGACTGGTCTTACCTTCTAATCACTATTATGGCAACCCAAACTGGCAAGAAACAATGTAGCGTATCAAAACCATTATCTTATGGCAATTAACAAGTACCACTCTTTTAAAGGGAAGAGAACAGCGGGTTAGCCAGTGCACAATACGTTTCTCCCTCCACCCAGCTGCAGTCCTTGGGCTTGTTGAGCATAGGGCAGTGAGGAGTGGTGTGCCCTACCTCGAAACAGTTGAAACAGTGCAGTGGATTTGTGTGCTTGTCCTTTGGCTTTGTTGCAGTTTCTATACTGTGGCGGACAGGTTCTTGGTTAGTCCCATCCAGGTTTGATGAGAGGACCCTTCTACCCTCTCGGACAAGCTGCTCTTTATTGCTCCATAGTATCGATTAGAGCCTCCATATTTTTAAATGTTTGCACATTGGCTGAACTGGGTCAAATTGCCACTTGTTGCAGATTCTTGCCTGATGGTATGGGGAGACACCAAACCTTTTTAAGACTTCAGCCAGTGTGTCATAGTTAGCAGACATCATAATAAGTCCTCTGTGCTTCCCCCTTTAGGAACAGTGATATTATGCTAGCCCATTCCACAGTCTCCACTGTCTATTGGCTGTACGTTCAAAAATCAGGAAATTTGATTAATTATCAACGTTATCGTGCAGAGGTACTTGAAACAGCAATAAATGATCAAAAAAACAACTGGTCTTTACAGACTGGCAACCACAATAGAAATTAACTGATAGAATAAGAAGGGCTGGAAGAAGTGATGTCGATAGGTCCTTAGAGTTGGTTTATACTTCACATTTAGAACGCATATGCACAGGCATCAATCATGGCTGCCATGCGTTCCCAGCGTTCATTTTACGTGTCTCTGAGTATGTCCTTAGAAATTAACACGACGCGTGTGTGAGTTGCAGTACTAGCAAAAAAATCGGGGGTGCAGTGTGTTCAAATTGGAACGCAAGCCTCTGTTTACCATCACCATGTGATGGCAAGCTGCCTTGCAGATCCTACAGGATCATTGTGTGTGCTTCGGTGTTTGATGAATGGTTCGATGTGGTGAAGCAAAATGCTGACATACTTAATGCATTCGAGGTGCTTTTACATTCAAGCCTTTCATATTCCCTGTTTTAATGATGCAATGCATTATAAAGGTCTCGCATACCATCTTCTGTGTCATCATTTTTTTTTTTTTTATTTGTATGGCAGTGTATTTGAGCCACAGAGAAAAAAATTAGGGATACAATGGAAAAGGCTATTTTATGATTTTAAGTGGAAATTACGGCTTTAATCTCAATTTCCATTTTAATACCTTAGTTTATTTTGTCATTAAAGCAGAACATCATAAACATAATCATAAAACTGACCCAGTTGTTTATTTCTAAGTGCTTGTGATGCTTCCTCCTGTGCTGACAGCAGCGGCAGGCAGTAATTGCCACACAGAACACATTAAATGTATGATATTCCTGCTCTCTGCACATTTAGAACACTTAGATTTATACTGGATATCACTTTCATGATGAAATGCATTAAATTACAGATAAATCTTAAACTTAATTTAAATAATGAATACTGTTAATAATTACACATATGGGGGCTGCATGGTGGTGGAGCGGTTGCTCTAGTTTGCTTCCAAAGACATGCTGGTTTGGGGATTGCTACTGTACTGTATGTGTGTGCTTTTATTCACCTTGTGATGAGTTGATGCCCCATCCAGGGACTGTTTGTGCCTTGAGCCCGATGCATGCTGGAATGGGTGCATCCCTGGATTGATGGATGTAATCATTAAACATCCATCCTTTTCAGCGATATTGTGGTAAGGTGTCCTTGGAATTTAATGGATGTTTCAAGCAATTCCCAACACAGGGATGCCAAACATGTTCACACCGTGATGATATCTCGCACTGCCTCCTGGTGGAATCTTCCAGTTTTACGTAAAATACGCCCACAAGTGTAAACAGTACACCAGTTGCGTAGCAGAAGTGTCCGCAGGAGCTCGTGTTTCATCACGTGAAGTATAAACCCGGCCTTAGACTCAGGCAGGATTTCCTTTGGTTGGTCTGCAGAGGAAAGAGAGAAAGGGTCAGTGAACATTGCCGTCCTGTGTTCTGGCATGTAATTACATCCATTCAAGCCATTAGCTGCCTCCTATGCACACGTGTGTGACAATATATATATGTTCTGATTTAATTTTTTTTTTTTTTTTAATTCTAGGTTTAGATCATCTTGGTTTTTTATTTTATTTTTATTCACTTTTGAATTTTATTTTTCTAGTTTTTGCACATTTTTTAATTTTGCACATAATTTTCATGGGTGCTTCCATGTTGTTGATGGCAACACATTGCTAGCCCCTAGTATTAAATATGATGGTGCACATTTGTCTCCTAATTTTGGATTGTACATTAAACCATAATAGCAAGAGTAAGGGCAATGAAAACGAACAAAAAAGAAAGCAAGATTTATTTAGGAAGCACCTTGGTTTGACTCTTGATTTTGAATTTAGTTTATTGTATTATAAAGAAATGTTTAAAGTTTGTGTAAAAGACCTGTATCTGTCAAACAAGTTTTTCTTTTGTCTAGCCAGTAAAAAATAATTAAAGCCAACTGAACCTTGCTTGGTTAGAGATATACTGCAAGCCACTTGTTGAGCTCGACCTCGACTTAGTGTTTGTCAGAGGGTGCTTGGAAGATGTTTGACTTGCATAGCCTGATTGGTCTCTGCCCAAAAAAAGAAGTGTGGAGGTGCCATGTGTGCTCTCAACGTGCAAGGTAATGGGTGAGGGTCTGTCACCTTACTGGCAGTACACCTGAGTTGGTTGGATCAAGGAAAGCTACACCTTGGTAGTGAAAAGTGGATCTTGGGATGTGGAATGTAACCTCTGTGGCAAAATGTGGGAGGTTGAAAAATACAGGATAATTTTTGAATCCCCTCTATGCAATGTGCTGGCTCTGGAACCAGGCTTCTTCATCAGAAGTTTTCTCTCTATCTTTGTCCCTGGATTGGTTTGGGGAAGGTCTATTGCTAGGAAAATATGGATGGTTGTGTAAATACACTGAAAAATGAGTGCTTTGCCTTTTTAAAAATATTGACTGCTACACAAAAGAATATTTTTGACTAGCTATGTATTTATTGCTGCTGGAAAATTTTAGCAGTTGAAATGGGAGTAATGGAGGTACATGGAGGATCCTCAGCAGTGAAATTTTGTTGGGTCTACATTGAATTTTTCCGTTTTTGTGTCTCTGTCTCTGTGGCTGAGGTTGCAATAGTGAATTAAAAAGCTCTGTGGTGGTACAGCTGCTGTGTATGAGATATGGTTGGAAATGCTGAAATCACACTCTTTATTGAGGGGATGTTTAGGCTTGCACAACTCTTCAGTGTTATTGTGAAGGTAGAGGCTGTATCTTAGGACTGGAGGACTGGGCTGGTGGTCCTTATTTATAAAAATTGGGACAAAAAGGTATGCTTGCCCGGGAGAATGTGTAGAGGGGGAAGGTGTGTGCTTTTTTTTTATGAATGACATAACCGTGGACGTAGAATTTAAAGTACTAATGCAGTTTTTTAAATAGTGTAATTCTTTTAACTACAGGCAGTAACCCTAAAGAATATGTGGATTTGTAATTTAATTTTCCATTTAAACAAGCAGTGCAAATTTATATTTATAAAAAAGCACTTCTCTGTAAACAGCATCCTACAAATTGCAAATAAATAAAGCATTTAAGTTGTAACTGCTTATATAAATGATTTGTAACAAAAGTGCAGTCAGACTAAACGTAAAGTCTCTGATAGAGTTTCTGTGCCAAGAACACCATCATATTTAATTTGTCTGACTTTAATGCAGATCTTTATGAATTGGTAATGTTCTCAGTCATAATGATTGTGCGTTTAGAAGGAGGGCTGGTGAAATTACATTTGTGTTTTATTTGTTATTTTTGCCCCCTTGGATGCATATTTTAATTTTTCTTCTATCAGAAAAGGGAGTCCACTGTTGCTTTAAATATTTCCCAACGTGGTTGCTTATATACTGTACATTGTTATTGCAGTTAATCTGGGGTATTCTTCTTACTTCATTTTGGGAGGAAAGTACATTTTCAGAGCAGATACAGCCATTTTACTGTTATCTTTAATGTCATTCTTTTAATTAATTTTAAGATACGTAATGGGGCAGCACACCCATGGACATATTTAACTAAGTGCTAAAACTGTACATACATTATTCAAAAAAGTGACAGTCAATGAAATACTTTTCTGGCACATTGGCAAGGCTGTGGAGCAAGGTCAGACTTAGCTGGTCTTGAATGGACCATCCAGAAAGCATCGGTATATGACTTTAATCAGGTATGGCGAATGTTGATGTGGAAAGAAGAATCCACTCACTGATGTTAACCAATCAGTTAATTACTAGCATTGCCAGTGGCAAAACCGATAACTTAAATAATTTGGTAAAGCTCACACCTATTTTCCTTACCATTCTCTGTAGGAGGGGGTCTGTGCCATGTCCTCTGCAATTTAATGGGGAAAAGCATCAGTGTTTATGATATAAGAGAGTAGGCACTGAATATTCTAACTTGAAGTAACAGTTCTTCTCCGTGTTCTTATACTTGGTTCATTCACTGACACAGAGCTTGGCTTGAAAGAGTGGATCTTCAGGGCATCTGCCTCCAAGTCTCTGGAAAATAGCTTGCCAGCCAAAGAAAGCTTCTCAGGTAGTGGGTGGCTGCTTGCCCCCAAAGAGAGCAGATTGTCAACTTTCAGTGCCACAAAAGTGAAAGAAGAGATTATGTTTTCATCTTGTCCAATTTTATACTCTTTATTATGTAGACCTTAACAAAATGTCTTAAATTTCAATTTAAGCTCTTGCTATACCGTTATGTACTTTGTTTCAGCACTTCCTCCTCACTTCCCTTTTATATGTATGACCTCAGGCAATTATTAACAGGTTGGAGAAGGAGCTACATGTTTAATACTGGTACAATGCATGAACACTGACTCTTGTCTTTTAATATACGATGTATGGTTAGAGTTGTTTTTTATGATAAACTATAACCTTGTGTGGGTTTATAATAACTTCCTTATTTAATGTATGTATAGACTTTTAACTATTTTTTAAAATATTTTGTTTAACAAACTGAACTGTCATTTAAATATGATCATTAAGTCTTTTCGTCACAGTAATATATTATATCTAAGTGTAACATTCTTCTCTGGAATGCAAAGCTGATTTTCTGGCCACTTGTATTTTAGCTCGTTTAAGAAAATGTGAAAGCTCTTTTCCTTTATTCTAGGTTTTGTGTACCCATAATCTTCTCTTCTGTTTGCATTTAAACTAAGAGGTAAAAATAGATCTTCCTTCACATCTGAAGTCATTTAACTTTTAAGTGACAACTGTGGAAATGTCGGCATACTCACCTGTCTCTGCTTGTGTGAAAGGTCCCTGTCATTGCCGCAATGCTAATTTATTGTGTGGTGAATTGCATCATGTCTGATGTGAATAGACCTTTAAGATGACAGCATCCCAGCTGGGCCTGAAAAGTAGAGTATTAATAGATACTGATTGCGCTCTTCTTCCCGTCTGTCCACTTAAAGCTAGATTAAAATTAACATTTGAATAGAGGAGGACAATTGGAACTGGTTTGCAAAGGTGATATCACATAGTGGAGTCATTCATGGTCAACGTAATCAACTTTTATATATGTTATAGAAATAGATCTATTCATAAATATGAAAAGTTTTAGACTTTTTTCTTTTTATAATTTCCATCATTTGCTGACTCATGGAAAAAGTTATAAATAATACATAAATGCTCACAAGAATAAACTATACTCATTAAGAGAACTAACTCAAGCCAAAAAATCTACTAACATCCTTTACTTCAAAAGACTGCATGTGTCCCATATCTTTTGGTTTTGCTTGTGAACCCATGCGTTTTATTTTTCATTCATTTGTTCATTAGTTTTTTCAACCCTACATATTTCCAATATTGGGTCCTGTGCAAGTATCTGGTAAAAATCAACCTCCTGGTTTTAAATGAAATAGTTAATTTTGTTATTTTTTAATTAAAGGTACCATTGCTGTGTTGGTCTTGTTGATTTTGTTTCTCTCTCATTGATCTCTCTTTCTGATTGCAATGTTTATGGGTGATTTCAGATATGTTAGGAAATTCTTTTAAGTTGATGTTTGGATGAGCTACATACAGTTAAACTGTCTGACCACTTTTACAATCTAATCCACCAGGTATTTTCAATCCTAAATCTAAGTCTGTCACTTACCTTATGAATACCCAAACACAGATGTATTAATATTAGGTTTTTGCTTCAGATAATAATCACCTCCTATGTTTGTCATAAGTGTTGCAACTACCCCAGAAATTTTTAGCTTACAAATCCAGGCTGCAAGCCCTTGTGCATTATATGGGACAAAATATGAGTGGCTTATATGGGACTCATCAAATCGTGCACCCATATGAGTTAGTACATAATTATTAATTTTCTTTTACAGGTGATTTATTTATTTTTAATCCTTTGTTCACCATATACAATTTCTACTTTTAGGAATTTGTCATTTTTCACATAACTCAACTTACTCTCCAGAGAGTTTTGGTATCAGAGTGTAGGGTCAGTTATTTGTACAACACCCCGGAGCAATTGCAGGTTATGGACCTTGCTCAAAGGCCCAATGGAGTAGCATTCCTTCTGTCACTGCCAGGATTTCAACTGGCAACCTTCAAGCCCAGATCATTCAGCCAGATAGCCACCATTCCCCTTCGTGTGCTGGGACTGAATAAAAACCAGGACAGTTTGGGAGTCTCTGAGGACCATAACCAAGTCACTTCACCTGCCTGTACCCCCAATTTTAAATACAGCATTTTTTAATGTTCAAATTGGAAGTAATTTCTGATATTAATTGTATTTCTCCAGTATTATTAAAATAGAAAGGAAATCAATAAATGTATTTTCCAGTATACAGTCAATAAACTGTTGCAATATTTACATATCTCACTGGTCTCTCAAACCTTATAAATCTGTTATAAATAATTATTTAAGTACAAATCAGGCTATAAACAGTTTGGATAACCTTTAAACAAAAGTACATTTCCAACTTGTATAAAGTGTTCGAAGTGCCAGGTGATGATATATTATTTGAAAATGGAATATCTTCTTTTTAAGATAAGAAAAGCTGAGTCTTTTACCTACTCCAGTGCTGATAAAGACATACATACCTGTCTTTTGTTCTTGCAGAGCACATAATATTATCAGTTTACATTTGACGTTCAATATTGTAGTGTTTGATTGTAAAATAGCTTCTGTTAAAGTTTTTAATTAATTAATTTATTTAATTAATAAAAACAAGTAATTATCCAAGATAAATTTAGGAATTACAGACCAATTTTCAACCTTTTATTTTTGGATTAAGCTCTGGAAAGTACAGTCCCCTTATCGTGACGGTCATGGAGCATGTTTAAACCCTTTCAGTGAGGTTTCAATAAGAAGTACAAGTCTGAGATTAAGACTGCCCTGGTAAAAGATTTGAATCACTTTCTGTCATGTGCTGAAAAAGTTTATTCTTTTAGTTCCTGACCTTTTGGTGGATTTGACAAGGAGCTCCTTTCTGTTCTTATTCAAACTCTTGAATCATATTTGCACTTTAATAATTTACCTATGTCATTGTTTCAGTGTTATGCATCTGGTTGACATACCCCAAATCTTCACCTGTCTCTGCTACCCATACTGTAAATCAAGGCTAAGTATTTGGCCCAGATTTCCTTGTCCTCTTTGAGAAATCTTTCAATATCATGGGCTGAGATTCCATTTTTTTATGATGATTGGTTATGCTTGATTTTCACTTTCAGTTCAGTTCAATTCTATTTATATCACAATGTTTCCTAAGTGGTTATTTTATATCAAGCTGTTCCTACCCTTTAGCTTTTAAAAATCAAAATGAACAATCAAGTTAAACATTAATGGGCCATTGTGAATGTGTTTTCCAAAGTTTCTAAAATCTTGCATGTACTGAATATGTTTCAGCATTATACATGGTGAGTCAAAATTATGTTAACACTAATGATACTGCTATGTATATACTTATATACAATTTTTGTGGACAATTTATGTGCCACATATGGTACATGCTTTGAACATCATGGCTAACAGGTTGAGACACTCCTTAAATCATCTTGCACATATGATGTATGTTTTGTGAATAAGTTGTTTCTGCCATTCAAATGTTAACGTAATTTTGACTTGCCCTGTATATGATGTATAAAGACAAGACAAAACACTTATTCCACAATACTCATGGGGTGTATTGATAAGGGGGATGAGACAGAGTAATAGAGTCAGGTGGAGAACTTTAGTTCCTTAGCGTAGAAATAATTTTCTGCGAAATAACATTAGAAAAACTAAGGGACTGTTTATTCACCACACCAAATAGCCTGTGTGTTTTGTTACTATTCAGGTATTGGATGTAGTGTTGGTGCAATCTTACCATTACTTAGGGGTTTACATCAGTAATAGGTTGGGCTGGTCTCTTAACACAGAAGAACTATATAAGAAAATGCAGAACAGGCTGTTTTTTCTTAGAAGACTGTGTTCCTTTGATGTGAGTAATGACGTCCTTCACATATTCTACAGCTCTGTGATGGCCAGTGCTGTTTTCTATGCTGTGGTATGTTGGGCTGATTACATCACTTCAACAGAGGCATGCCAAATCAACTAACTAATTAAGAGGGCAGGCTCTGTTATGGGATGTACTCTGGACCCCTTTTATACCCTTTGTGATGCCTATAACTGGCACATTCCCTTGGACCCAGGTCATTGATAGTGCTGAAGCTGAGGATAGACTATGCAATGAGAACACTAAGGATACTCTGATCATATGGCTGACGATTGAAAGCGGATTATTTCCTCTAAAAAAAATATAAAAATCGGTGATCAGTAAAAAGGCCAATAATTTCAGCCCCTGCTTTTCTAATCTTTATGGTAATTTAGTTGCAATGCTTCTTCATGCAAGGTATGACAGTAGTTGAGCCAGTGTGTATCCTTTTTTCCTTTTGCATAAGCTTCCTGCAGTGTAAACAAAGAACAGTGAATGAAAGCTGTGACAGATAGTGGGCGCTGTCGTCCCCTTGAACCCTCAGATCAGACACCAGATAAAAGTCCAATTATTATTTATTTTATTATAATAATGTGCACCAAGCACCCTCCACTCCACAATACTCATAAATATACGCAAAAATCAATAATCCATAAACAATCCTCCACTCCCAGACACACTGCCTCCCTTCCTCCCGACTCAGCTCACTCGTCTGGGATTTCCCAGAGTCCTTTATAGTTCATGACCCGGAAGTGCTTCTGATCCCTCAGTCCACGTGATTATCCAGCCCTTCCGGGTCGGGTGAAAACTGTCCTTCTTCATCCAGCAAGTACGTCATTTCCTCTGTCGCTGTGCCTAAGATGTACTTCCGGGTTATAGGGAAAATAGCAGTCCCTGCTCCTCCCTGTAGCGTGCCCTGGAGGTCCCCATGGTATCCAGCAGGGCTGTGATGAAAAACTCCACTGTCCATGATGCCCTGCTGGAATTCGGGGCACCTCTATGTTGCAAGAAGGACTGCACCTGGCGGCCTGGGGGTATTGGCCGGGATGAACGGCCAGCCATATCCCACAAAGCTTGTTTTATCAGTGACGAGTGACAAGTGTGTGTGTGTGTGTGTATATATATAATATACAGTAATTTTTTGTGAGTGTTATTGAGTGTTGCTGTGATCAAGGATTCGATTATCATTATTTGTTTCAATCAGGGTCGTATTTGTACGATGTGTTGTGTTCAAGTTACATTCTGTGTTTGTCAGTCGTTGTAAAGATTAAATTCTGTAATTACAGCCACATTAGCTCCACAAATGAGACACACGGGTTTACCGGCAGTGTCAGTAAACATATACTCAGCCTCCCATCGGTTTTTAAAGGCTCTATTTTCAGAATCAACTTTTCTCTTCAGCATCGTGTGGGCTAGCTTTGCAATAACTTGCAGCGTGATAAGCTAGACTTGATTAACGCGGTAAGTGTTCGGCAAGGCAGCTGAAGCGTTGCATAATGGGATCTGTAGTTTATTGTGTTACCAGCGCTTCATATACTGGGGCCATTAATAACAATAATACAGTATATAAAATGATCTCGCGGGCCGGATATAATTACACGCCGGGCCGGATGTGGCCCGTGGGCCTTGAGTTTGACTCATATGGATTAAATAGAAGTTGAAAAGAAATATTTTTTGGAATGTGATCGCGCAAGTCAGTACATCGAGCTTGTGTGCTTCAGTAAGTTACCGTCCCCTCGCTCTTACTTTTTTACCGTTCATCTAATGAATACACTGAGTATGGCTTTACCAAAACAATCATTGATCGCGAATAAAGTATCCATTATTCATGAAGCTTCAATAGGTGAATAGGTGATCTGTCTTTCTGCGTTAACTGCATGCGTTTTCATACGTCTCACACTAAGGGGATGCGAGGTTAAAATAAATCGAGAAGCGCGTGTACATACTTAGTGCATCCCCTCTCGGGAATCGAACCTCGGACGTGGGCGCTACAGGCGAATGCTTTACTATCGCGCCACGCCGTGTGGTTTATCTATTTGAGCATAGCAGTGTAATTCGGTTTTTGTTCAGCACTCTTTGGAACTGTTACTTTTTGTCTGCGCACTGCGTCAGTTCACGTGAGCCGCTGAATATGGTTTTATATGTCACTCGCTCGCTTCTAATTGTTTCGCTGCCTTCTTAATTATATAATGCATGTTTTCTAAAGCGCGTTTTGTAGCTCTTCCTGGCTTTCTACGTAATGCGTGATTACGTGAGAGGCGTGATGATGTCATACGAAACTCCGCCCCTCCAGCTGAACTCCATTACAGTAAATGGAGAAAAATAGCTTCTAGTTATGACCATTATGCGTAGAATTTCGAAATGAAACCTGCCCAACTTTTGTAAGTAAGGTGTAAGGAATGAGCCTGCCAAATTTCAGCCTTCTACCCACACGGGAAGTTGGAGAATTAGTGATGAGTGAGTGAGTGAGTGAGTGAGGGCTTTGCCTTTTATTAGTATAGATTAACAATTAACACCTGTAGTCTATAGCTTAATTATAAAAATACACTTTAAACTATATTGATGAGTGAATCAAATACCTCTGACTCACTCATCATTAAATATCCTGAACCATGAGGACTTGGGACTTGAAATTTGGAATGTAGGTTACCCTTGGCTTGCTAAGAAATGTTTTTAAAAATTTCATGGTCCAAGCGCGAAATTTCTTATAGTTTTTTAGACCCGTTTGTATATATGTTTGCTTTTCATGAGAGAACTACTTAACGGATTTAGATCGGGTTTTTTTCTATAATTTGCTTGAACATTCTGTTGATTTTGCGACTTTCTCATCACGCTAAGTATCATAGTTCGCATGCGGTAACGATTTTTTTTTTTTTTTTTTTATTAATTTTATTACAATCCATACAAAGCAATCAAGTTTTTACAAAGAGAAAAATTAAGAACAGATCGATCCCCACCCCTGAGAGAGAGAGCAAGCCAAACGGCGTTAAATTTAAGACTTGGAGACATACCTAAATTAATAAATTCTCTGTGCCTTTTGAACTTATTTTAAAATATTACTGATTAGATCCTGCCATGTTTTGAAAAAAGTCTGTACGGATCCTCTAATTGAATATTTGATTTTTTCCAACTTCAAATAATATAACACATCGGTTTCCCACTGACTTAAAAGAGGAGAGTTTGGGTTCTTCCAGTTTATGAGAATAAGTCTACGTGCCAAAAGTGTAGTGAATGCAATCACAATTTGTTTGTCTTCCTCCGCTTTAAACCCATCTGGAAGAACACCAAACACAGCTGTTAATGGGTTTGGAGGGATTGTGAGTCCAAGGCTATCTGAAAGGTAATTAAAAATGTTTGTCCAGAATAATGTTAATTTGGTGCAGGACCAGAACATGTGACCTAGTGAGGCTGGGACTTGGTTACAACGTTCGCAGGTTGGATCATGCCCTGGGAACATTTTGGAGAGTTTTAGTCGAGACAGATGTGCTCGATATATAATTTTGAGTTGTATAATTGTATGCTTTGCGCATATGGAGCTCGAGTGAATTCTCTGCATTGCTACTTTCCACTCCTTTTCTGATATATTAATTGAAAGATCTTTTTCCCAGTGTCCTCTTGGATCTTTAAAAGGGAGGGATTGTAAAATGATTTTATATATTGTAGAGATGGAGTCTAAATCCTTGAGATTGAGCAATATTTTTTCCAGCATGGATGAGGGTGCAAGATGAGGAAAATCTGGAAGGTTTTGTTTAACAAAGTTTCTGATTTGAAGATAGTGAAAGAAATGTGTAGCTGGAATGTTAAATTTGGAATGTAATTGCTCATAGGATGCAAAGACGTTGTCTATATAAAGATCTCTAAGCAAGTTAATTCCAAATTTTTTCCAAATATTAAAAACTGCATATGTTTGTGAGGGTTGAAAGAGGTGGTTCTCTTGCAGGGGTGCCACAGATAGAAGCTTCTCCGTCTTAAAATGCTTTCTACATTGGTTCCAGATTCTAAGCGAGTGGAGCACAATTGGGTTATTAGTGTATTGCCGATAACGTGTGTTTATTGGAGCACAGAGCAAGGAATACAAAGAAGTACTGCAGGAATTTAATTCTATTGCGGACCAAGCCTGTGTATATTCTTCTATTTGTGTCCAGGTTCTTATCGCCTGTATATTTGCTGCCCAGTAATAAAACTGGAAGTTAGGTAGAGCCATGCCGCCTTCTGCCTTTTGTCTTTGTAGGGTCGCTCTTTTGATGCGTGGATGTTTTGAATTCCAAATAAATGAGGTTATTGTCGAATCTAATTGCCTAAAAAATGATTTATTAATGTATATTGGGATGTTTTGAAATAAAAAAAGGAGCTTAGGAAGAATATTCATCTTAACAGTGTTAATTCTTCCAGCTAGTGTGAGATGAAGGGTTGACCATCTATGCAAGTCTTGTTTAATTTTTTCCATGCAAACGGCGAAATTTTGTTGATATAGAGCTTTATATTTACTTGTGATGTTTACCCCTAGGTATTTAAACTGTTCTGCAATGATAAATGGTAGGGTATCTAATCTAATATTATATGCTTGAGAGTTCACTGGAAAGAGTACACTTTTATTCAGATTAATTCTGAGACCAGAGATCTTTTGAAATTCTGTGAGTGCTGCTAAGACTGCAGGTACAGAATTTTCTGGGTCTGATATATACAGTACCATGTCATCTGCATATAATGAGATTTTCTGTTCCAGTCCTTCTCTGCTAATCCCCTTTATCTGATCAGTATTTCGACAATGTATTGCCAGTGGTTCAATGGCAATCGCAAACAGCAGCGGTGACAAGGGGCATCCTTGTCTAGTGCCACGTTCTAGTTTAAAGTAGTCTGAGCAAATGTTGTTGATGCAAACTGAAGCTTCTGGGTTAGTATACAGTAATTTAATCCATGCACAGATGTTTGGGCCAAACCCAAACTTCTCCAATATAGTAAGAAGGTATTTCCATTCAATCATGTCGAATGCTTTTTCTGCATCTAATGATAATAATATTTCTGGGGTGTTTGATTTAGTTGGTGAGTATATTACATTAAACAGGCGTCGAAGATTGGAAGATAAGTGCCGGCCCCCAATAAATCCAGTTTGGTCTTGTGATATTACCGAGGGGAGCACTTTCTCCACCCTTCTGGCTAAAATTTTTGAAAGTATTTTAACGTCGTTATTCAGAAGTGAAATTGGTCTGTATGATGCACATTGTAATAAGTCCTTATTTTGTTTTGGAAAGACAGTGATTAGTGCTTGGCGAAAGGTTTGTGGAAGAGATTGGTTATCTCTGGCTTCTGTAAATGTTGCTAATAAGAGGGGGGCTAGCTGAGCGGAGAATTTCTTGTAAAATTCTGCAGGGTAACCATCAGGGCCTGCTGCTTTCCCGCCTTGGAGTGATTTTATAGCATCTAGTAATTCTGATAACATCAGAGGTTTATCAAGTTCCTCCGCACTACAAGCGTCTATTTGTGGTATCTGTAATGTATCCAGAAATGCATTAGATTGTGTATTGTCTTCCTTAAACTCAGTAGTATATAGGGATTTATAGTAGTCTCTGAAAGTGTGCATTATATTTTGGTGTTCGACGATTTTATCTCCGTTCGTACTAGTGATTACCGAGATTGCGTTGCGCACTTCTTGCTTGTGAATTTGTTGAGCTAAAAGCTTATTAGCTTTCTCCCCATGTTCATAGTAATGATGTCTGGATTTGTAAATTAGTTGTTCAGTTTCTTTAGTTGTCAAGAGGTTTAGTTCCGAATGGAGAGCCTGCCTTCTCCTATGTAGAGTCTCGCTTGGTAGTCTGGCATGTTCTTCATCTATTTTAGTAATTTCGCTTTTTATATCTGCTACTTTCTTGGCCTTGGATTTATTTCTGTGGGAAAGATATGAGATAATCTGTCCTCTTAAGAAGGCCTTAAGAGTTTCCCAGAGTATCCCTGCAGAGATCTCGGGGGATGTATTTGTCTCTAGAAAGAATTTGATTTGTTTGGATATAAATTCAGTACAATTCTCATCAGCTAATAGAAGCGGGTTGAGGCGCCATCTGCGGGGTGAGTGCATGGGGCTTAGTAATTTTAGCTCCAAGATCATAGGTGCATGGTCAGAAATAACAATAGCATCGTATTTGCAAGATTTAATCTTAGGCAAGAAGTTATTGTCTATAAAGAAGTAATCGATCCTTGAGTAACAATGATGTACTGGTGAGTAGAAAGAATATGTTCTTGAATTTGGGTTTAAAAACCTCCAGGGGTCTGATAAGTTGTGATCAGTTATAAACTTTGTAATTATTTTTGCAGTGTTAGATGCCGTTCCCCCTGTGGAGGAAGTCCTATCTAAAAGTGGATTCATAACACAATTAAAATCCCCAGCCATTATAACTTTATGAGTGTTCAGATTGGGAATGGATGCCAACAAATTTTGTATAAATTCCTTATCATCAACATTAGGTGCATAAACATTTATCAAGATCATTTTACAGTTAGATAAGTCTCCCATAACCATTACATATCTCCCTTCAGGATCCAATACTACATCTGATGCTACAAATGGAACAGTTCTATGTATGAGAATTCCCACACCTCTAGTTTTCTTCGTAAAGCTAGAATGGAACATTTGGCCAGTCCAGTCTTTTTGCAGCCGGAACTGATCCTTGCTTATTAAGTGAGTTTCCTGTAAAAATACTATTTTAGCATTTAGACCTGTTAGGTGAGAGAGTACTTTCTTTCTCTTTAATTCGTGATTCAGGCCTTTAACATTCCAGCTTACGAAGTTAACTGTCCCATCATGGAGACACTGATTCTGAGTTTTTGATGTCATTTTATAGTCTTATTATAATTATAAAGACTGAGAGGATAGATTAGGTATAGATCAGGCCTGCTCTCTTTCTCTCCCCCCCTTAACCCCCCACCCTCCCTTTTTGCCTCCCCAAGTGAGGCTAAAACCCACTTCACATAGTCCCAGTCCTCTGACATACCCAGAGACAGAGTACGTCCAAAGCAAAACAAGCTCCAATGCAGCGGCGCTTCAGGGTTAAAAGATAGAGATATCTCTAAGAATAAAATAAAAAAAAAAAAAAAAAGGAGTTTTACACTTAAAATATATATATAGTCTTCAGCAATTTTAGTGCATTAAGATGATACACCCAGATAATAAACCCAGGGGATGGTATTAAAAATGTGTCCAGAAGAAGCATAACCAGTCTTAATGCAGTAATAGCAATAACAGTAAACCTAGGGTATGATATTGAACAGTCTCGTTTAGGGTAGAGATGAGATAATTAGAAAAGAAAAAGAGAAAAGTAAATAAATAGATAAATAATTAAGCACAATAAAACATAAACATATAGCGCCCTAGTAATACTAAGTAATAATGAGAATATATGCTGATAAAAACCCGTATTTTAAAACGAATAGATCAGACAAAAGATTATTAATCTTTTCTTCATCGTTTTAACCGCCATGACTCACTATTATGTATCAGAATAGTCCCGGAATCAGCTTTCTTAATTCTTTTTCTGCCTCTTCCTTGCTAGCGAAGACATAGAATTGACCCTGCCATTCCACTTTCAGTTTTGCCGGATACAGGAGGCTGTATTTCACACTGGCTTGCCGTAGCCGCTGTTTAATATTATAGAAGGATGCGCGTTTAGTAGCTGTTGCTGGAGAGAAGTCAGGGAAGATAAGAATGTGGTTATTTTCAAATATAATACCTTCCTTGTTTCTGAGGAGTGCCATCACCTCTAGCTTAAATGATAATCGTTCAAAACGAACTATAAAAGATCTTGGTCGGGGTCTGACGGTGTTTGGTCCGCGTACGCGGTAAGCCGCTGCTATCTCAGATTCTGCTTTAAAGTCGTCCCCGATTATTTTAGAAAAAAGTTCAGCTGCGAATTTCACAGGGTTTGAACTTTCTCGATTCTCCGGCAGACCTTCAATTCTGACATTATACCTTCTACTGCCATCTTCTAAAGCAGCCAGTCTGTCTCCAAGTTTTTCTCCGAGTTTTTTGCATTCGGAACTGACATTTATTGCTCTTTCTTCGGCACTGGCAGCTGAATGTTCGACCATTTCAATCCGATTCGTGAATGTCTCCTTGAGATGCTCCAATTGATCAGTAAGCGTGCTCAGTTTAACCGAGTTTTCCTGAATGCGCTCTTCAATTTTACCCAGCACCTGTCGAAGCTCAAATTGCACCTCTTGACGCAGCCTTTCATTTGCCTGTTGGAATTCCTGTTGGAATTCCTGTCGCAGCTTTTCAGTTGCCTGTTGGAATTCCTGTCGCAACCTTTCATTTGCCTGTTGGATTTCCTGTTTCAGTCTCTCATGTGCCTTTGCCCTTGCTATCTCATTAGCCTTCTCGCTTTTCTTTATGTCTTGCGCGAGCTCAACGAGCAACACCTTCAGTTCAGATAGTTCAATTGTGCTTTCTTGTACCGTAGATGAAGCAGCAGACTTTGCTGTAGCCGGCGTCCCCGCTGCTACAGGCTCGCGTAATTGCGCAATTGAAGCCGCGGACTTCGAGGCCCTTTCCAGTTTCATGTGATCTTCTCCAATCGGCGAGCTATCCAGATCTGCACTCACGATCGCACCTTCGCTCCCCTTTTCGCTCTCAGCTGGCGACGATGTAGCGGACCGTGGTCCCGAGGAGTCTGTGCTTTCGCCCATCTGATCCAGGTCTGTCTCTGAAAGGCCGTATCTGGAACCGGGGCTTGCTGATCGCAGCTTGGGTGTAGCTTTAGTTTTCGATTCTTTCGAACCCCCCTTCTTGTTGGCCATGTTTATATGTGCTTACATATACTGTAGCAGTCCCTCTCGGGTTGAATAAATACAGGATATCTCAAGATAATAAGCAAATAATATGAAAAATAACACCACTGCTAGCGGAGCTCCACTTCAGACGTCCATCTCTCGCATCGGACGAGACCAAATTAACGATTTATTAGTGTGAATCCGACAGAGACTTATCGGGCAGTAGGAAGCGGGACGGGGCCCACCTCATTCACTCATGTGCCTCAGGGCTTAAATTTAACTCCGCTTAGTTAGTGAACGAGAGAACTGCTTAACGGATTTAGATCTTTTGTTTTCTATAATTTGCTTGAACATTCTAGTTGATTTTCCGACTTCCCTCATTCAGCTAAGAATCATAGTTCGCTTGCAAGAACGATATATTCGCGGTAATCTGAGACAGAGGCTTTGGGCCGAGGGGAGGGGGAAGAGTGACGTCAGGGGTAGAGAGCAAGACGGGGCCCTTCTCACTGTCCTGTTTCAATAATACGCGGGTGAAGCCGCGGGGGATGGTTAGTATAGGATATAAGACTTCTCCTGTATAACCAGACAAATAGATTAGTGTAAAAAGTTTTTTTTAAAAGGATGAAAAAAAAACTCAGAATCGGTATGGGAATCGGCTGATCAAGTATCACAAAATCGGTGATCAGTATCAGTCTTAAAAGGGTTGCACCTACTCTGCACATCTTCTTAGGGTCTCCCCAGCAGGAGAAGAGGTCAAATGGTGAGTGCATCAATCTTGCTTGTGTTCCTCCTAAGTGCCCAAGGAGCAAGAATGACCTTGCCCTGTGTGTGCCATCTACTCACTCCACCTGGGGCCTCTTCCCGATTGCTTGCTTTTACACTGCCACACCAGCTCTTCCATGACCCTTCCTCTCTTCACCTATCTTTCTTTCTTTATGCCTTCTTTTAATTTCAGGACTCTCTTTGCGTTTTTTCTTTCATGCCCATCTCTCTAACCTCAGAGGCCTTTATATGCAAGCAGGTACAGGTGCCTTAATTGCAAGCCCCCCGAGTGCTAACAGGGAAACCAGTTAAACTGCATGCACCAACACCCCAGGGCTGCTCATCCACACCAGAAACTGAGCTCACTGTTTTATCTTAATCTGGCATACTGCTATGGACCCCGTAACCACTTTACCACACATCTGGAAGCAGTAGCAAAGAGAATGAAAACAAAGTGTGCCATTATGAACAATTCTGCACATCCTTGCTCTTAAACACTAACACTGAGTATTTTCAGCCAAGGAATTATTCTGCAGAAGTGGCCATGGAAAGCATCTGGGGTTCCTTTTATCAATGACAATATGACTGCATAATGCCTCACTGGGACTGTAACTGCCAAGTCAGAAGTTTTTCTTTCTTTTTAATTTTCTTCCTTTTTAGTCAGTCTGGTGTGTGTTCTGACCATAGTCTATCTATTCTATCCATCTATAGCCAAATTTCCCCTTGGGAAAATAGTTTTACCTCTCTACAAATGCACATTGCGATTCAGACTTCACAATACAATATTCCAATGATATGTAATCTTCATTAAAGAAATGTATGTTTAGTGTTACTTATTATTACCCTAATAAGTCAAAACATTGCAAAATAAATTCAAATCAGTATGCAAATCCACAAGTTATAATGTGTGTTTTTGTAAGCTTTTTTTGTATTAAAATAAAATCTTAAACCTTAAATATTGTAATGAATACCAAACTGGAAAGACTGAGGCACACACCAAATGATAGTTAATCCCAAGAATAGGCATGTTTATTTGACCATGAAAGATGCTGTTTGGAGAAATAGTGCCTTCCTTCTGTTGTCACCTTTAGAAACCCAGCATAAAACAGAAAACATCAACTGGCAACGAGGCTCATTCAGCATTCGGGATCAACTAACACTATAGTGTGCTGTCCCTCTTCGGCTAGGGCTTTTATTTATCCTATACTCTGAATGTCTCTGCTTCTATTCTTGGACCTTCATGGGCTTGTAAGGTGTATCATGAACATTCCCAGAATTTAATGTGTGCAGAGCTCTGCATGCCTGTGTGACAAGTTGCTATCAATCATGCATTCAACGATGCACAGCTTCAGGGTAATCTGCAGACTACTACGATATTACCATAAAATATTAGCACCTCAGTATCATAATATATGTTATATGTTGATTAGTACATACAAGTAAGAATTTAACTGTATTCTGTACACATGACAATAACCGCTCTATAAAAGTATAATTCAAAGTTCCTTCAGTATGAAACCATCCAAATTTAAACATATTTTTTCCTGAGTCAATCTCAAACATTGCTTCAATAATGGCTGTACTTTTATCTTGTTTGAATGCCTTACTGAGACTATAGCTCTGTGTCCTGACTGGATCAAAATGTTTCTTTTTAAGACCAATGAGCATGTCAACACTCTGCAATACTCTGCACCTCTCTGCAGTGACAATATTCCCTTTGCTCGCTAGCTATAAACATACAAGGGGAGATGTATGATTTGAACAGAAAAGCAAGCATTTGGAATTTCAGCAGCTTTCTTTCTCCATCATGCTAAACGACTACAATTAAGAGCAATGTGAAATGCATTGCCTCCTTTTTGTAATCTGACCCTATTTTTGAATTATCAGAGTCTCCAGCTCATGGTTTCATATTTGCAGCTCGTGAGAGCAACTTAACACTAGAATTAGCTAAGCGTACGAAAAAACTCCTAAACCTGGCCCACCTTAAATCCGTTTGGACCTCTTCGTCAGCGTCTTTTGTTTTGTAAATATGTCTAAGCGGAAGCAGCAAGCAACCTTCTATCCCTTCCTCCCACCTCTGCAGAAACAGCAAAAATCACTCTCCCAGCTCAAGCCTTGTTTATCTGTTAGTGAGGTACTGGGAGCTGTATAGTGTAAATAATATATCGTTTTTTGGAACACATGAATTTCATGTGTGTTCCGTGTCTACAAAGATCTATGTAAATGTAGCATGACAGAAATGTTGAACACATACCTAAAAACTTTTTTCATGTTTTAGCACAAATGACAAAATTTTGACATGAAGTGTATAATGTGTGAAGACTGAAGTCCAAATATCAAGCACTTTCTCAAAAGGTACGAGTATAACAAAACAAGTGCACTTTTATTCAAGACTATAACCAAAGAAAAAGAAATCGGGTTAGTGTACTTCGTTGACACATCTGCTTTGGTAGTGCAGTGGTAAGAGCTGCTGACTCATAATCAACAGGTCTTGGGTTCGAGACTTGCCGCGTCACAAAACAAACATTTTGAGTAGTGAGCTGCTCTTATTGTTACTATTATACAATAAAAACATACATTTGATTTGAGTCTGTAACTGCTGGTGTAAATTTATAGTGCTTGGAAAGGTCAGCATTTTTTTTTTTTTTTTTTAATTCAGTTTCATTCTCTCAGTCTCGTTGATGCTTGACCCCAGTCTGGCACTGCGGTTTTCAAACATGCTTTAACAGAGGTGAACTTGGATGAGAACGAGGGTTCTACATCGGAGAAAGAGAACAGAAGCCCTCCCCTTCCTGCAAGAAACGTCCACTCACACTTAAGAACAATGCAGTTGCACCAGGCGTAACGGTGAAAGATGACACCGTTTGGATGCAGCAAGGGTTCCGGTGTCATCCTGCCAGTCAGTCTGCCCCACACCTGTCCTTCAAAGAAAAAGCACAAAGAAAAAGATAAACAAGGCTTGAGCTGGGAGAGTGATTTTTGCCATTTCGACACATTTACAAAACAAAAGAGGCTGATGGAGAGGTGCGAACAGATTTAAGGTGGGCCGGGTTTACGGGTTTTTTCATACGCTTTGGTAATTCTAGTGTTAATAACAAGCTTGTGGGTGCAGTAGTGATGACTTGCTACATTAGATGTATGTGTGTGTGAAATGTTGTCCCACTTTCACATGCATTGAGGCATGTGTTGTCTGCCAACAATTTTTCCCATTCATATTATTATTCAGAGTGTGAATAACTGTTCGGCCAAAGTGTACTCATTTTGTCGTATTATACCTTAGTGCTAGGTTTTTTAATTAGATTTTTAAATTCCCTGCTGTCAATGAAAGACATTTTTATATATTGTTGATGTTCATTTAAGTTATAAATTAGTCTGCTTTCATGTTCTTCTTGGTTGGAGTTTGGACTGTGTTTTTATAAGTTGTGAGAGTTTTGAACTCTTTTGAGACCCTCCCCAAAGGGCTGACACGCTGAAACTTAATTGGTGCCCATTAAGGGCTAGTTGTCCATTGCCAAGGCAACCACAGGTTCATAGTGCCTCGCAAGTTCATAGTGTCACAGAGGCAACTGCAAGTTCACCACCTTCTTGAGGAAACAAGTGTGTTGCCCCATGAGTGAGGCAGTGAGCATAATAACTTGGCCTCTGACCTGGCCCCGACCCTGCCCATTTGCTATGTCTGTGTGTAGTAGAGTGGTAGCTCAGGCTGCAATAAATAACCTTGCTGTTCTTGTTTTAAGTTAAATAAAGCTGGTTTTTCTGAAGTCCTTAGACTCAGCCTCGTCATTTGGGTGCAAGGCAGAGACTCGTGTGTCATATTGTACCAGAAGTGGGGTCTTGCACCAGTTGAACCCCAAGACGCATATACCCTACTGATACCGGTGAAGCAAGATGAGGCTCCTGTGGACTCTCCTTTCGTTGCACACCCCAGGGATATTTTGGTGAAGATTACTCCCTCGGACAACCCAGTGTGTTTCCTATTTTGCTTCAAATGCACAGCAACACTGATACTATGGGTCTGGAGAAGCTGAGCAGCTATTGTAGCCCAATTTTTAACCGGAGAGGCCCTAAAGGTCATGTAAAACCTCCCTCCTGAAAGACTCAATTATGACTTCCTGAAGTAACACATCTTTCTCTGCACGGCGCTGAGCCCGGTGGTCAAGGGGTGCCAGTTTCATCTGAGTCACATTGATTCAAACTGCCCTATTCGAGGACAAATCAAGGACTTAGTGGACCTATTTAAAGCTGTTTCTGCGGGGACACTTGAAGCACATTGTGGAGAAGCTCGCTATTGATGCAGTCTTGTCAGGGATAGATGAGGACATTTGTGATGAGATGCTCCGGAATGATGTCCATTTGTTGTTGGACCTTTCCCACAGACTGGAGGACACCCAAGCCACCAGGAAACAGAGGGGCTCCCCAGGCTTGGCTATGACTCCGATCCAACCAGCACAGGCTCCTAGGGTCGCCGAAGGGGGGACTGAGGGCAGCTGCCTTAGCTGTGGTCAACCAGGACCTCAGGCTTGGGAGTGCCACCTGCCACCTGCACAAACCATGGACATCGGTGTTGCCCAGGTATGTGGCTCGCAAGTTCCCCCCAAGATGTTAGTACAGAACAGTTTTAAGGTCTGTATTAAATTGGTTGGATGTGAAATCCTGGCAAACTCTGGTAGCGACCTCTGTGTAGTCTGCTGTGACTTGCTCTGGCAAACCACTTATTGGACCACAGACAGAGTGAAACTTCCATGTTACTTCCCCTGATATTTAAAGGGAAGAACGTTAAAGTTTGGACTGCCATATCAATTACTTCACCCTGGCCTCTTTAATCGGGAAGAGGAATGCCCCTTTTCCATGGGGATGGCCACCTGCAGAGTGCCTCCCTTTGTAGTAGATAGTGAGGATCCAGGACAGCTGGTGTACTTTACCCTCCCGTCGCTCGCACCAGCAGCCTCCCCACACCAGGCACCCGTTACAGACTGTGACAAAGTAGCAGTGGTTGAGCGCGATGCTGTGTTGGGAACAGAGGAAGCAGAGACTGCCACTCAGACAGAGTTTGCCCGCCTGCAACAAGCCAACTGCAACTTAGATTTTTGCATTCAAATAAGCCCACATCTTGAATGACTCTTACTATCTGGAGAGGGAGGACCCAAACTTTAAAACCCCACACTTTTTAATTAAGGGTGGTTTCTTGTATCTGATGATTTCTGATTACATGGGGGACAGGTGGATCAAGCAGGTGGTGGTGCCAAGTGGGCATAGGGAGATGGTTTTAAAAATTGTTCACACTCATGTTTTGGGGGGTCATCTTGGTGTGGAGAAGATGAGGAAACACATTTAAAAACACTTTTGTTGGCTGAACATGGGCCTGGATGTGGAGCAGTTTTGCAGGGCATGTCCCAACTGTCAGAGTGCTTCTGCTCATAGACCCGCTAGGGCTTCCCTCTTACCAATGCCTTTTTTGGATGTTCCCTTTGAGAGGGTTGGGCTAGATATTGTGGGCCCACTCCCCAAAAGTAAAAGTGGTTTTCAATATATGCTCGTGTTGGTTGATTATGTGACAAGATACCCTGAGGTGGCCTCTCTACGGAAGGCGAATGCACAGACTGAAACTAAAGCTTTCTCGGAAATGTTCATGCATATTGGCATCCCGAGCAAGATTTTAACTGACCAGGGTATACCTTTCATCTCTCGCGTCAAGAAGCCGCTGTGTGAGATCCTTGCAATTAAGGTACTGAGCACGACGTGGATGAATGGCTGGACTGAACGATTTAATAAAATGTTGCAACAGATGATACCGTGTTGCCTTTTTTCCTGTTTTGTTAGGAGATTTGTTGATTGAGTCATTTCGCTTCAAGAACAGATCTCAAAATTGTCCTCTATTCAGTGGGACATCTACAGTGCAACCAGGAGGTGCAGAAATGTTATTCTGACAAGAACAGCAAACTCCGCAAGTTTAAAAAGGGGGGTCAGGTGCTGGTGTTGGTCTTTTCGGTGTTGGCCATTATACATAAATTTCATGTATAATGGCTCAGCCCAGCAGTAGCGGAAGAGCACATTAGTCAAGTGAATCAGAATTTCCAGTCATTGGAAGCCCATGAAAGTTTTGCATATTATTCTTATGAAAGTGTGGCACGACCTGCATGACGCTGTTGATGTCTTGACAGATGCCCAGAAGGCAGAGTTGCTGACACCAATCGGAAGGAACTCTGATGTCTTTTTGGTCTTGCCTGACCGGACAAAAATTGTGGAACACAAGATCGTAACTGTACCCAGTGGTTCTGTACATGTACCTAGGGAATCCATTCCCGGGAATTCGGGAATCCTGCATGTCATTCCCGGGAATCCTGGGCTCCCGGGGATGACACAGTGCACGGGCATCTCACATGTGAATGGTTTTAGAATGACCGACACTAATTTTTAATAAAACTACTGCAATATGTTGACACCAATAAAAGACCAACCTTATCTATAAGCAGTTCATGCTGTCATATAAGTACATGTATCTAGTTCAGGGGTGCCTACACTTTTTCGGCTTGCGAGCTACTTTTAAAATCACCAGGTCGAAATGATCTACCTACATTAAAAATGCTATATATATATATATATATATATATATATATATATATATATATA
>JANRMT010062792.1:71875858-71910731 GCA_026402145.1 Polypterus bichir lapradei
TATATATATATATATATATATATAGCATAGTTTTACTGTCAAATAATGCAAAGAGTACGCGACATGTGTTTCACCCTTTATGTTGCGCCTCGGTGTGTGGTTCGTTTATTTGGCAGCATGTAGATCGGGGTAATTACATTCATGGCATTCGTAGTCTGAATCACAATCTGATTGTAGCAGATCATAGAATGTTGCAAAGTTTTACTGTCAAATAATGCAAAGAGTATGCGACACGTGTTTCGCCCTAATTCTGGGCTCATCAGGCGTACACACTCACTGCACATCAGCGTCAGAGGCGAAGCCACGGCGTGTGGTTCATTTATTTGATAGCATGTAGATCGGTGTAATTACATTCATGGTATTCGTAGTCTGAATCACAATCTGATTATATGGGTGCATGTGGGATGACCAGTGTGTTAGAAGGAAAGAGATCTCAGACTGGCCGTTCTGTATGTCAATCAAGTGGCAAATGCCATAGGGAGGATATATGATTTTTTGAATGCAACGCGATCTACCTGATCAGATACTGATACACTTGTTCTAAACAACGCCCGCGCTTGCCGTTGCTCTGAAACACCGCCATTTCAGCTTTTACTGATGCATCCAGGTTCTTGTCATCATTTTGTGATGGCAGGTTTCTTGGCACAGATAATGCGGATGCAACAGACTGACGCATTGCAATTTCAATTTGCTGTTCAAAGCTGTTGTCTGACAGACGTCAATGAAGTCTGCCCTATCCCGGCATTCGTGAGCTGCCGAGTGCAGACTCCTCCCAGTCCACTATACTCAGTCTTAGTTGGAGCCAGGAGACTGACGACTGCTGCTGGTTGACTGAATCAATCTGCAAAACACTACACCGTGGGCCAAAAAACCGTGCCACTTAATTATTTTCAGCTATAACTCTGTTATTTCTTGATCGATTTTTACACTTTTACACGCTATATATGCAAGCTTGGCCGTTCCCGGTTTCCTGGGAATTACAGCTGTTTCATTCCCGGGAATGCGGGAATGAAAAATGTCTGGGAATCCTGGGCTCCCGATATTCGGGAGCCCGGGAATGGATTCCCTACATGTACCCCAGTATCCCCTGCCAGAGGCAACAAGGAAGATAATACACAAAGAGGTGCAACAAATACTCAAATTGGCAGTTATCCGCAAAAACAAAAGTGAGTGGCGGAGCCCAATTGTTGTGGTCCCAAAATCAGATGGCTTAGTCCGGTTTTTGTATAGATTTTCAATTGTTGAACAAGATTTCCAAAGCTGATGCACTGAGGCCACATATAGATGACTTATTGGAGAAACACGGGCAAGCCTCATATATCTCCATCTTGGATCTCACAAAAAGGTACTGGCAGGTGTCCCTGAAGGAATCCAGAGAAAACTGCATCTGCTGCCCCATATGGGCTGTTTGAGTTCACCAGGCTCCCTTTCGGTCTCCATGGGATGCTGTTGATTTTTCAGTGGATGATGGTCCAGATCCTACGTTCCCATTCAGTGTATGCAGGAGCGTATCTCAATGATGTGGTCATTTTCAGTAATGACTGGAGATCTCACCTTGACCACCTGCAGTTTGAAGCTGGTGGGGTTGATGGATAATCCGAAGAAGTGCAGGTTGGGTATGTCGGAAACCTATTATTTGGGGTATTCCATGGGGAAGAGTCTCCTCAAGCCTCAGATGGACATGGTTGGGGAGGTGTTCGTGTATCCATGTCCCGAAACACAGAGGCAGGTCTGGGCCTTCCTCAGGCTTGCTGGGTACTACAGGTGGTTCACTCCAAGTTTACGCATTGGGCCGCCCCCTCACTGACATGACACAGGGCAGAAAAAGTCATAGTATTGTCTGGACAGATGCCTGTGCCTTCTCAGACTTAAAGGCCGATTTATCCTCATTCCTGATTCTGTGAAATCTGGATTTTTCGAAGGAATGGATAGATGTAAGTACTTTCAGTTTAGTGAAGGTGGTTCCTCAATGTTTCAAGGTGGGAAGAACACCTCATCATGTTTCTCAGCAGGAAACTACTTCCCAGATAGTACAATTACTCAACCATAGAGAAAGAATAATTAGCGATTAGGTGGTAGTGCAGGCCCTCCGGTACTACTTGTGGGGAGTTAGTTTACCCTGGTGGCTGACCACACCCCCTTCAGTAGGTCTACAGACAGAAGGATGTGAATGACCAGCTCACTTGGTGGTTATTAGTTTACAGCCTTTTGCTTTTGATGTTCGCCACTGTCCCAGGGCTGTGCAATGCTGATATTTTTTTGCGCCTGTCTGAGTCTGACTTAGGCAGTCGGGTTGTCCATACCATTGTAGACAATGCTAAGGAAGGGGGAATGTGAGAGTTTTGAACTCCTTTGAGATTTTTCCCAACGGGGTGGCACGTTGAAATGAGATTGATGCATCCGTTTAGGGCTGCTTGTCTTTCACTAAGGCAACCATAGGTTCACAGTGTCACTCCAGTCGTCCCCACACTATTTGTGGTTGTCATGCAGCATTTCCTGGAAGTCACTGGCAGAGCCAGACTGGACTAGTTTCTTCATACACCAAGTGGTGCAACTTGGACACATCATCAGTAATAAACCCAGGGTGGTAAGGTCATAAGTTTTAGTGAAATTCAAAGCAAAAAGAGGTCACACAGAAACAAAGAGGAAAATGAATAATTCACACAAAAATGATCTTCTTGGTTGTGACGTTTCTGTTTAAGACTTACATTTTATTCACATTTCTTAAAAATATTGTAGTCATTACTATTTATGTTGATATGACATACAGCATTTATATTTTCAGAAAACTGCATGCCTGCATACTCTTCCATTTGTGAGCAAGCAGTCTAACCCAGGGGTTCTCAACCTCGGTCCTGGGGACCCACTGTGGCTGCAGGTTTTTGTTCTAACCAGATTCCTAATCAGTGACAACACCTGATAGCACTGATCTCATTTAATTAGCTGGTATTATTGAACTTTTATTCTACATTCAGAAAAGCACAGCAGCATGATTTTTACATTTATAAGAAACTTAGAAATATTTCTGTTTTTGCTATGGATTTTAAATGCTTAACTCTCTTTTTATTACATTTCGCCCTTTCTCTGTGCAGTTTGCTCCCTTCATTGAATCTTAATAATGACAATTAAAAACAAGCAGAGCAGAAACCCAAGCAAACAACACTCATTCGTGAAAGGCTGCAACTACTATAGCGTCAGCCCCACAAAGTAGTAAATAACGGATTCATTAAACAATTAGAACACCTAGAAAAGTAAAATGACAATCAAGATGAAAATACTGTTAAAAAGAAAAAAATACATATAACTGCTTAGTACATTTTAATATTTTTTTTTTAACAAACTTAGTTTTCTAATTTGTATATTGTTCCCAAAACAGGGAATCTGGGAAACAACAGTTCACTTAATTAGCACAGGAGTCCAATTAAAAACAGAGGCTGGTTGGAACAAAAACCTGCAGCCACAGTGGGCCCCCAGGACCGAGTTTGAGAACCTCTGGTCTAACCTACCAGTCCATGTTTCCATCTGAGGTCATTCTGCCCTTACAGCATTAAGAGTGTTCCATTAATATGTTATCTCATAGGAGACAGAATAGAATTGTCTATTATCTGCATAAAAATAATAATCCATTTTAATTAAGGAAACACTTATGTAAATTTAATATTAGCTTCCTAGAAGGGTGGCACAGTGGTAGTGCTCCTGCCTTGCAGTAGGGAGACCAGTGCTTGAATCCTGTGTTTTCCCTCTGTGGAGGTTGCTGTGTCTTCGTGGGATTCCTCCAGGTGCTCTGGTTTACTAGCACAGTACAAAGGCATGCAGGTTAGGTGAATAGACATTGTTAAATGTGTGTTGATGTTTGCCCTGTGATACCAAGGTGGTGTTCCTGCTTTACACCCAGTGATTGGTAAGAGACTTCAGCTTTTCATTAACCCTGCTATGAAAAAGTGGGTTGGGAAAATCAATGAATGAATTAAATAACTTCCTAAGTTTGGCCCCTACAGCCATTCTATATGCAAATCTGTTCATCTGTGCTGACAAAGGTAGTTATGATTTCTCTTCTTATACAAATAAAGAAAAAAAATATAATGAATTTCATTTTCACATGTGTTCAGTTTGCTATCCATGGTACTTCAGGAACAATTAATTAACAATTGAGTAAAGTCCTGATACTTGTCATCACTGTTATTGTCACAACTATAGTGTCATTATCACAATCAAAATAATTTGGTAATGTAGTATTTTCGTGCCACTAAATAGCAGTGCTAACATAATCTGGAATATAATCAGATTTTTTTCCATGGTTGTAAAATTCCTATCTTCTTCATAAATTGTCACTCTGATGAAGGATCACATGCATGTGCAAGATGCAGTATATGGTTTTTGGAAAGTCAGTTTGTTTTTGTTTTTGATTGATGCTTTATCTCTTAATATGTGTGCTGTATTATTGAGTTTTAAAAAATACACTTTTAAATTAAATGCATCCATTCTTCCATTGGTGAACATGTTTAACCTAGTTTTGTATAGAGTCATGAGGGATAGAGACTATTACAGCAGAACCATTCTAAACAGGGATCATTCCTTGATAGAACAATACAATTATTAGTGTTGTTATTAGGATTATTACAGCTTTATCTGACAGAGGAGGGTAAAAGAAGAGATGAATAACATTTTTGAAATCTATTTTTATTTTTGAGTTTTTACTTGTTAACCATTAAACAGATTATAATGGTGTCTAGCTTTCTACTGTGTATTTTGTTTAATGCTTACCAAAAAGTTTATTTTAGTGATTTTGTGTTGAGTGAATACACAGACCTTATTCGTTTTAAACTTAAATTCAGAAATATTAATGAATCTGTTAATTGTAGTTTGAAGTTTTGTACTCTATTGATATTTGGTCCCTGACTTTTGGGACTTTTTTTGGCTGTGGGTTGTCATTCTGGTTGTATACGGTGTCTTATTTGTTAAACGCATTACATTTGGTTGTACGCATAAACAGCATGGTGCAAGTGGAAACCTTACTTATTTTCATATTTTACATAAATTCGGAGATGCATTTCCTATTTTGCTAATAAGTGGATTGTATTTCCCCTGATTATTACTTTAATATTTTAGTAGGTTGTCTTAATTTGTTTTAATTTAAATGTTTTTTGTTTGTTCTCAAGAATTAATGTAATTTTAATGCCATGAAATGTTCCCCCATAGTCATATGGTCTTAACTTATATTACCTTTCAGTGTTCCTTTATATTGTGCTTTAGTTGTTAACAAATGGACACCATTTAAGTGAACTCTATCCATTCATTAGAAGATCAGTATCAGTCGCTCTGTAAATGTAACTGTTGCCTTGTTTAATAACTTTTGTTTTTTGTAATCTATTTTGCATTATATGGTGAAAGTATGCATACACATCATTGGCTGAGAAAAATGTGACTTGAAATTGTTTGTAGAAGATGGGAAGTTGCAGTTTCAGAATATGCTTTTCCAAGTAGAAAATCAGCCAGCAATCCTTTGGGCATATAGCCAGTTATTTTTGTTTTATTTATTTTTATTTATTTATTTAATTATTTATGGCCATGAGGTATGATGTGATGATGGCATCAGAATACGCTAACATGGAGTGTCCCGTCTTGAAGGGCTTCTTGGGAAATTGCATGGTGTTTGGTGATCAGTAGTCCAGGTGAGAAAGTGTTTTTTTCTTTAATGTATGATACATTGTAATCTCATAACCATAGTTTTGTTCCACATTTGTGTTATTTTTTATAGCAAATATCCAATCCATTTTTTTTATTTAACATTTCTTCTTTCTTAAAAATATAAAGACAGATGTGAAAGAGTTCCAGTTGTTCTGTATTTTGATAAGCTAAACCTAAGGGTCCAGTGCTGCAGGATGCATTTCAGGCAGGAGTCTGTTTATTTGTTATATATATTTAAAGTTCACAAGGAAATAAAGAAAACAAATCTGCTGTGGAATCTACACAGTCAGCTTGACAATTTAAAGCATAGCAAGTAAAAGTCGGAATAGTCTAGTCACTCTACAGCAAAGTTCACTTGAGATGGGAAGGCAGTCAGAATTCAATGTTGTCTACTCATTTAGTGATGTTTGCCCTGGCTGTCCTGGGGATGGAAGTCTAACTGGTCCAGGAAGAAAAACAGAATTTCTAGAAAGAAAAATAATAGTCTTAGGCACATCCTTATTACCGTAACATTTTTTTTTTTTTTTTTTTTTGTTGACTTGGATTGCTTTTATTATATAGTGAGCTAGGCTCATATGTGGAAGTGTTCTTAAAAAGAGTAAATATTTTGATTTTCTTTAAAGTATTGTCACGCTAAATATGTTAAAAAAATTTGATGATTTAGCAATGGCAGCTAGAATTTCTTAGTTTCTGTGGATTTAGTAAGAAATTAACTAGGGCGTGGTATGAGGTTTGTTTTTTTTTTCTTTTTTTCTTTTTACTGGAAAATGGCAAATATCCATCCATCCATTTTCCAACCCGCTGAATCCAAACATAGGGTCACGGGGGTCTGCTGGAGCCAATCCCAGCCAACACAGGGCACAAGGCAGGAATCCAATCCCAGGCAGGGTGCCAACCCACCGCAGGACACACACAAACACACCCACACACCAAGCACACACTAGGGCCAACTTAGAATCGCCAATCCACCTAACCTGCATGTCTTTGGACTGTGGGAGGAAAACGGAGCGCCCGGAGGAAACCCAAGCAGACACAGGGAGAACATGCAAACTCCACGCAGGGAGGACCCGGGAATGGCAAATATTATCCCATTATATAAAAAGGGTGACCGGGCAGATCCCAAGCAACTATAGACCAGTAAGGTTAACGTGCATCACAGGAAAATTAATGGAAGGAATTATTAAGGATAAGATTGAGCAGCACATGGCAAGTACAGGAGTTTATTTTCTGAACAGTTAGCATGGGTTCAGAAGGGGAAGATCATGTTTTACTAACATGCTGGAATTCTATGAGGAAGCAACAAAAGGGTATGAACAAAGTGGAGCTTATGATATTATTTACCTGGAGTTTCAGAAATCATTTAATAAGGTTCCACAGGAGAGGTTGGGCATTAAATTAAAAGAGGGGGAAATTCAGGGTGATGTTTGTAGATGGGTGCAAAATTAACCCACGGGGGTCAGTGTTAGGACTGCTGCTATTTTTAATATATATGGAAATTACTTGGATAGGAATATGAGTAACAAGCTGGTTAATTTTACAGATTATACCAATATAGGTGGATTGGCAGATAATCTGGAATATGTTAAATCATTACAGAGGGACTTGGACAGCATACAGGCTTGGGCAAATTTGTGGCAGATGAAATATAATGTCAGTAAATGTGATGTATTACACATAGGAATTAAAAATGTTAGGTTTGAATACACAATGGGAGGTCTGAAAATCAAAAGTACACCTTATGAGAAGGATTTAGGAGTCATAGTGGACTCTATGCTATCAACTTCCTGACAGTGTTTAGAAACCATTAACTAACAGAATGTTAGGTTATATACTGTAGCACAGTGTGTAAGAGTACAAGTCTAAGAAGATTATGGTCAAGCTTTATAATGCACTAGTGAGTCCTCAAATGGAGTACTATGTGTAGTTTTGGTCTCCAGGCTACAAAAAGGACATAGCAGCGCTAGAAAAGGTGTAGAGAAGAGCAACTAGGCTCATTCCAGGGCTACAGTGGATGAATTATGATATAAAGACCTGAGCCTTTTCAGTTTAAGCAAAAGAAGATTAAGAGGTGACATGATTGAAAGGAATTAATACAGTTGATCAAAGCTGTTATTTTAAAATGAGTTCTTCATGAACAAGGAGACACAGTTGGAAACATGTTAAGGGTAAATGTTACACAAACATTAGGAAATTTTTCTTTATGCAGAGAACCATAGACACTTGAAATAAGCTATTAAGTAGTGGAGTAGACACTATGAATTTAGGAACTTTCAAAACTAGGCATGTTTTTTTAAGAAGAATTAAGTGTATTGGACTGGCAAGCTTTGTTGGGCTGAGTGGCCTGTTCTTGTCTAGATTGTTCTAATATTCCAAAATAAAAATTCCACATAAACTGTAGAAAAAACAAAATCTGCAGGGGTTTCAAGGCCAAAAGACCACCTAGTGCCCACTGGGTATTCTGCCTAAAATAAATGTACTTAAGTCGTTGTTATTATTTTTTAGGCATTATCATGGAGGAATCAAAGCAGTAGGCATCTTGAACAGCATATGTACTGTATATACATATATCCACGATGCTGAAGTTTTTTTTTCTGTTTGAAGGCATCTTCAATAAATATGGCAAACAGACTTGGACATGAAAGTTTCCTGATTTTTTTTTTTTTTTTTCCCCCTTTCAAAGTGATTGTACTTAAATGGATCTATACTCTTCTGATATACTTTAATTTACAAGGGAGCATTGTTTGATTTTTATTGTATTTTGTGTTAACATTCTAGATTTAATATGAACTTGCTTTAATAACAAAAAGATTATTTCACTGTGGTTAATTTGTCTTTAACTCACCATTATTTATATAATCGTCCATCAGTTTATTGGACTGAAGCCATGTTGGCTAAATTACTTTAGGATCATTTTCAGTTAACAAAGCACCTGTGCTTCATTTTATTAAATCAGCAGTCTGTCTGCCAAATATTTCAAACGGTGAGTGATGTTCTCAAAATGTTAGCACATTTAATTTTAATAGTAATATCTTACACTTTGTACTTGGATACATACCTTTTTATCTTTAGTTTTTATTTTAACTTGTTATAGTTTGGAAAATTAGTTTGGTATTCCTACTGTTTTTTGAATAAATGCATGTTTTAAAGTTTTGTTTTTCAATTTTGTTGATTTAAAAGAAAGATTAATATTGTTTCTGGGCATCGTTCTGTTTTGTTCTTTGCTGTTAGTTTGTTGTAATATATACCTGATTAGTTTAGTTCTTTTCTATGTCTTATTTACATGCCTTAACTTACTAGCTTTTCAGATAACTCTATAGCTTTTTAAACAGTTCTTTACCATTTTAAAGCATCACTAGACTTCAGGCAAGTTAACAATTTCTTACTTTTGCTATATGTTTCACCTTCTGTGAAAGCGCTTATTTGAGTGTACAGTATTACCAAAGCTTTTTGCTTTAACTGTTTTCAGTAAAAACTTTTTAACAAATGTTCCTTAGGTTGCTTTCTTTTTGTAGCCACGGTAAATGCAAGAGAGTTTTATAAATGGTGGTGGTGGGGTGTCTGGTTTAGTATTCAGCATAAGGTTAATAAAGGATGATATCTGATTTATCTTACCATATGCATATTCCAAATTTTATTCTCTGACCTTTTCTCTCTAGTAGCTGAACAAATACGGCTTAAAATCAATACTAAAAATAAAAATTACCGTTGAATTGGTGAAGTCCAAGATAATTCAGGATATTAACATTTTTTAAAACAACTTTTGTAATCATTACAGCATGCATTTAAAATCTGGTTTGTCTAAGAATCACACTGTTAGGTTTGCAACATTAGCTGTTTTAAGAGTTGTAAGATTTATGTTTTCATAACTAGCCTTTTAAAACATTTTCCATACAGCACTCCAAATTGTGACTAAAATGGTCACAAATGCAACCAAAAATAGGTTTTGGCGATTGTTGTTTCTATTTAGTTCTTCAGTGGCGAATTAAATCATTAAAAGTTTTGCACTAATTATATTTTAACAGATGCAAAATGCCATTTTTTTATTGTTGAACAGATGTGCTATTAACATAAATGTCGATATGGGGGTAGATATCCCCTTGTGGTTTTGTGAACTGCACTTTACTAAAGGCATGATTGAAAATGTCTATGATTTACTACATCTGATATGGAAGACATTCCAGCCCCAGATGCAAATGTGAGCTGAGTGCAGTTGGTGTGGAATTAGGCTGTTTTATACATACATCTTCTGCAGTGAAGACCTAATATTGGTTGTCCCACATTTACCGGGCACTTTCTGTTGTTTGTTTTTTTTTTTCACTCAGATCAATCAGTACAGTTGTGCATCACTATATGGAACACCTGACTGCAAGCTCAAAAATTCACTGACATTAATGGGAGAGCAAAGCACATTGCACATAAAATGGAGTGGTTGCCTTTTGTGGCATTTTGTTACTTTCAACGTGACTTGTTTGGGGAAATCTCAAAGTTACACTTCACAAGAATTCTTTGATTTTGCCTCAGATTGTAGCAGCTATTGACAATTGTGTTCTCATAATCAAGGGCATGTCAGACAGACGGTTAAGGAATGGAAAGTTGCAGGAGTATCTGCAGCATAGGGTAGAATCACTTGCTCAGCATAAAAATGTATACTAATTTAGAACCAACAGCTTAACTAGTAAACTGTGTTACATTCACCAACATACCTTTCAAACATGTTACATATGTGCTTTTGCTGCATTCGTCACATTTACTTATGAACTAATATTAATGAACAATATCAATAAACATATGACACAAGTTTAGTGTCTGCATATTCATATTTAGTAATGAACTTTGCAGTTCTTACCATCCTGTTCACAGGCACAATCGGTGCTTGGCATTTTGAAGAAGTAAATGCATTTTATATTTGTATTATCAAAGGGAGCAGCTCATTTTGTTATCAGTGTATACAGTCTAAATATCCACTTTAGGTGCCTTCCCAATGCAGGATCTTTTTACAGAAACCAGGGGCCTCAAATTTAAATGGTGCATATGCACAAAAGTGTTGTGCATGCATGTTTCTATGTTCACTTCGAGATGTACAAAACCTAAACTTGGTGTAAGGCCATGCATATTCTCATGCCAGCCTTACCTTGTGCATACACAAGTTTTCACGTTTCAAGTTTTTTTGGACACTGGCTGCACCCAGCATCAAAGCGGTGCTACTGTTCCGGTGTGGTTTCCCATTCCTTTTTAGATTCACATCCCTGATGCAGCTTTATCAAATACAGTGAAATTAACTGCATATTGTTTATAAATTTAAGGTATCCGATTGTAATCATCCTGTAACAATATAATGGTCATTGGAATGGCCAAACTATTCCAAATACCAAAGCTGCTTTAGCGTTGTTACTCCCAGTGCACCACTCGCTGCCTTCGCCATGTGCACAGTCTATTTGAACTTCTCCTATTTGGCAAACGCTTCAGAGCCTTTCCTGCACGAAGTTTGAGGTACAGAAACAGTTTCATTCCAAGAGCTATAAACATACTCAATCATTTCATCAAGTGCTCATGTTAGAACTGTTTGTACTTAGAATTACAATTACCTCACTGTAAACTTGTACTACAGTTATAATATTGCACAACCTGAACCACTTTATGAACCATTTGCACTTTCTGCACTATTTGTACATGTATATTGTACTTGTGCTTTCATATTGTATATTTTTCATTATCTTTTCTTATCGTATTATTATTATTTTTTTTTTTTTATGTTTATGTAGGATCTCCTAACTCACACGCCAGCCTCTGTTTGAGTCGGTCTACCTGTCACTACTACACAAACAGAGCTGCGAGGGACAGCTAGTGTATTATAAGTGGAGATCAGTGCTGTAAGAGAAAGCTCGTTTAGGAAGCATGTAGTGACTTACACACATAGAACATATAGGATACGAACCATTTAACACTACTTTAGTTACGATGGGATCTGAGAAACTCTAATAAATTGAACATTGATTTTAAGATGAAGTTCTACTTTATTTTTGAAATTTCCACTTTAATCTCGTAGTTTATTTTGTCATTAAAGTTGACAATTTAACCTTTTTTTTTTTTCTTCACTGTGTCTCTATTTTTTTCTTTTCTCTGAACCCTAATACACTTCTGTATGACACTACGACAATGTGTTGTGAGTCAATGCGATATCTGGCCACTTCTTTTTTTTATTTCGAACATTTTGTGACTTTCTGAACTTGAACTTTTGAGTGTCTCCGCCATTGTGTATTACTCGATCAACTTCCTTTTGTTGTTTATACCACTGCTTAACCCAACAAATAGTACATTTTTCCTAGCCTTCACTTCGCATTCACTGAAATTATATTTTTTTCACATGCTTTTTCTATTGTCTTTTAACCAAACACTGAATGGAGAAGGTGATATTTATATTGATTTGCATATTAAAATATGCAAAATTTTGGGAGGAGTCTAGGTGGGCATGCATGTACATTACTTTTTACGTTGACCAGGATTTATGGAGCTGAATTACGTGGAGGTTGGTTTATGCACAGTTTTGTGCATCTGAATTTTTTTGTGTGTACATATGTGAGGTTTCTGAACTCTTTTAGGACCCCAACAGGATGGTACGCTGAAGTGTGCCTGTGGAGAATTGCTTATCCGTTACTGAGGAAACCACAGGTTCACGGTGCAGCAGTAGAGCACCGGTTGATATCACACTATATGTCCCTGTCACTCAAGTGTGAAAAAGGGACATTGTAAATGCAGGGAACAGTATTCCTGGCCACGACTATGCCTGTTTTCTGTGTCTGTGTATCGGAGAGTGGTAACTCCTGCTGCAATAAATGACCCTGCTGTTCCTGTTTCAAATTGAATGAAGCTGGTTTTGCTAAAGTACTGAGACTCAGCCTCGTGCTTTCGGATGCAAGACAGTGACTTATGCATCATAGCACATTTCCACTTTTTTCCTTACACCATGTTTTAGTGTGAGTTCTACGCACGGTGTTAAGCATGAGGCCCCAGAACATTTGAAGCATTTCTACTGCAGGAACTCTGACCACTTGTATTTCTACTCCAGGGTATGTACTTTTTGTTCAATCAGAAACTATCGTGGGTGGGCTGGGATGATGACTTGTGCTGATTGCTTGACCAGTGCCATCTTACAAATCTGTTAGTAGTTTGGACTTCAGACAGTTATTGGTGAAGATGGAGCGTTGCACTTCAAACCATGCCATGTATCAAGATTGAAGCAATAATCTCCCCTATGAAGTCACCATCTCTTCAAAGCATTGAGGTGGGGTAGGCCCCCTTGAACTCCCAAATACACCTCACTTTGCACTGCATGACTTTTTTTTGCACATAAGATGTTTTGCGTAAGGATTACAGTTCCTGTTGTGCAGTGGGAATGCAGAATATCGAAGTGGTCATGGACCACAAGTGGGCCCTACATTGTACAGGAACACATTGGTTCCTGAAGTGGGAAAGCATAAGAAACCTTAGTCAAATTTTATTTGCCACTGCTAGTAACATTGTCAGTGTGCACAGCTCTGTATGCATTAATTGTGGGTGCTTTCGAGGATCCCCCTGACCCTGACTTGTATAACCTAGTCAGAAAATGGATGGATGCTTAAACTGACATTTGTAGACCTGCCTGAAGTAATCGGAATGAATGCAAATCCTTTTTCTTTTTATGCATTGGGTAGGATGCTGCATTGTTGTCTTACATCTTTGTGACACTACAAGATGAAAGATTACAACTCGCATCTGATCAGTCACATCACTTTTTTAATGTGTTGATGTAGTGCTGCATCATCACCTCTGTGAGCCATTTTTATGTTAAGTTTTTACTCTTATTTTTCTCATGTATTACTGTGCTCTCTGGAGTAATTTGTCAACATGTAGTCACACACAAGTGCAGTACCCACTGTCACTGATAATGTAGAATAACCAGCACTGTTGCATTTTTGAAACTTTGTTATTTACTTGGCACCATAGTACCAGTTCTTGTGACATCCCTAGCTTGCAGAACACTGTGAAAAGTTTATTAATATGGGTGACAAATTAGTTACCCACCTCACCATGTAACTATGAACAGAACTAATGAACTGCTGTGGACTGATTGGGCAGCTACTTCTTTATTGTTTTATGTTGATCTGTTTTTTTATTTTGTTATATAATTTATGAATTTTATTTTTATTCTCTTACTCTGCTCATTTATGTGAGCATTTTGAAGAAACAAAATGTGGAGGTTTTTCTATATATGTGGGGCTTAGATTTCAGTGTGAGATATTACACAACCATCATTTTATTTAAAAATCCCACAGTTTAAACTTAATAAACTGAAATAAAAGGCTGTAATTATTTAAGATTCTACACATTTTAGAGAGAGATCAGATATAAAAATACATAACTTTTGCATGGTTTAAGCACATGATTTCAGCACTTAGTTGTGAGAAGCATTTGGCAGTCAGGAAAGCTGATGAGTTTGGATGTATAAAGGAATTACAAATTATAGTGAGCTGAATCATTTGGTAATAAAAATATAAGTGCTATAAAGACCTCATAAGGAAATTTTGTCTTATTCATCCTTTTGAATTTAATGATTCTAAAAAATGAGACATTTTATAATAAGTGGAAAATTTGTATACATTAGTAGCTTATGATAGTGACAAAATCAGCTGCTGTATACACAATTATGTTCATTCTAAAATTAATCACAATAGTCAGTGTTGTAAAATTCCGCAGTGTCCAGACTTCCTTAACCCATAGTGCTCTTTTCAAACAAAGTCATGAGGAAGACTGCTCTAATTATGCAGTGACAACTTAATACACTTGTATGCCGAGCTGTGGGGAATGGGAGGCAAAATAGGTTTGGAGCGTAAAGGGCATAATTTTTAGAGGACAAAGGGTGTTACCACACTATATTCTAATATGTTAGTGGTATTTCAGCCTCATAGAAGATGTGCACTTAGCATCATTCATTGTTAGAAACATATTAATAAGCAATGAATTATTCAATATTAGAAGATGAAGGCGTTACTAGAAAATATTAATAACCAATGAATTATTGGATATTTGAAGATTAACTACTGGTGTAACAATTGCAATGTTCTGAAAGCAGTATGCATTTTCAGTTTTGGGCACATTGATGAATGATGAATGGTGTTAATTAAGTTAGTGCATCTCCTATTCTAGGGCATTTTGTAGGTGGATCCACAGACTTATGTAATACCAAAACATCTGATTTGAGACACGTTGAAAGCAAAATACTAAAGACCAGCTTTGAATGTATTCTGAAATAATGGATAAGTTGGTACCCATTTTTATTAAATGCTATTAATCTTCCAGTGCTTCCTTAATATAGAAATGCAAACATATTTAACAATAGCAAATGTCACATAGCAGACATAATCCTGAATAATCGAAGTACTATCTGGTTAATGTGTTTAATGCTTAGATTTGGAATGTGGTAGTGCTTTTTTAGTCGGTCATATTCTAACCCTTTTAGTTCTGCACAGACATTAGGAGAACATGCATGCACGCAGGGCCCAGGAAGCGAACCCTGCTGTCTTTACTTGAGGCTAATGTTTATTAAGCATAACATATTTTTCAATTGCTAAAAAGAAAAATATTGATGAATAAATGTATTACTTTAAGTGCACATGTAGAGAAGAATTTAGTAGTCTTTGGTTATTATATATTTTTTCTAGAATCAGTGCCGTATTCTCCCGTTTGTTGTTATATGTGGAGGTCCCTATGATATCTAACCTCTGTTTGTGAATTTGTACCCTGGCTGTTGGGTTTTTCTGCGACAGCATTTAATGCCACAGAGAGTAGCTAGGGATTTTAAGAAATTACTCACCTCAAGAAAATGCACTTTAATAACTTTCTATTCCAAAAAATCCATTACACGTGCAAAATAAACACTTATAATACTAGTGTGCATTCATTTTCAAAGTAAACAAACAATTTTTTAAAGCCAAGAGTAGCATCATTAAGCACTCTAAATAATTGCAATTAAATAAGAGTCCACATTCCCCACATATTTGGAAGCTATAAACCATGGAACTAGAGGAATTTTCAAATTAAGGGACACCTACTTAAATGCTTCTCTTTTCAAATGCATAAGTAAGCTCCAGGGTAATTGGGGGAGGTAGGTTGGCTTTTCAAACCAGTAGAACAGCTTTAGCAGGTTTTCAAGGTTTAATCTAGGACAGATGAAGAATATTATTAGGTTATATTATATTTTGAATCAAGGAAGCCAATGTAATTCATGATGTGTTGATATATTATACTGAAAAATAAAGCAAACCAGGATGGAAGTATTACCATCATCGTTGGGGGGGAAAAAGTTCATAATATGTGGAAATGGCTCCAATTAGGCAACAAAATGAATTACTCTTCTAAGCAAAGACTTGAGAAACAAAATATCACACTAAAATGTGTTTGATTCTTGTATTTATATTATGCAAGATATTTTAGCATCCTGCCCTTATCAGGTACATTATCAGTTTGGAGTCTCCAGTCTAGGTCCTTAGCAATGGAAAACCTTAGAAAATTCCTACCTTCATGAAAAATAACAGCAATCTGAAAACTAAAAGCTATAAGCAATTGTTGGCTTTCCGGCCAAGAGTCTTGCATTAGAATCCAATCAAAAACGACACTTGTACAGTGCGGGTCAGAGTAAAATTAGAATATATTCTGTTTTTGATTATATCTTATTTTTATCTCCACCTGTACTGTGTGTTTAACGCACATGAAGTTTGAATCATTTCAGATATTAAGTGACATTTTTTAGTTCATTGCGATTGTTTCTGTCAAAGGCAAAATCACAAAGCCAGTTCAGGATTGGGAAAAATAGCTTTATTCAACACATGTGTGGAGTCAGTCTGTGCATTGATTGAGATGACTGAATTACAGCTATGGATTACACTTCATAAATAAACTGGTAGTTACAGAAGTGTGTGATTAGTTTCATTTCTCATGTCCTTTCAAGTTACTGACAAACAGGACCCTTGGAATCAGGATTTACCTAAACTAGATTATATTGGTTCTCTTATCAATATTTATCCTTGTGCTAAAGTAGCAGAGATAGTTGTGGGTCACAGATCAAGAGGCTTTAATTAAAATGCTTTCTAAAATTGCTAAAGGCAAAAACTAACAGTTAACAAGAAGATAAAGCGGACATTAACACTAGAATTACCAGAGCCTACGAAAAAACTCATAGATCCGGCCCACCTTAAATCCGTTCGCACCTCTCTGCCAGTGTCTTTTGTCCTCTAAATGTGCCGATAAAGACAAGCTGCAAGCAGCCAGCTATTCCATCCCCCCACTGGCTTATAACGTGCACGAACTTCTCCCAGCTCATGCTTTGATTGATTATCTGGGAGTGAAGTGGAGTTTTGGAGTGGAAATAATAGATCGTTATTTGGAACACACGCATTTCATGTGTGTTCCGTTTCTACATTAATGTGTGTAAACACATTTTTAAAACAAACGTTTTTCATATTTTAGTAGTAAATGACAAAATGTAGGCATAAACTATAGAATGTATGAAGCCTGAAGTCCAAAGATCAAGTAAACACTTTCACAAAAGGTTCAATGAAAAGACAACAGCTTCTGTGGCATAGCGGTAAGATTTGCTGGCTTGTAATCAAGAGTCCCCAGTTCGATCCCGACTCACTCCTATATTTGCCGTTTTCAGTAGTGAGCTGCTCTTATTGTTAATATTATACAGCACACACATACACTTGGTTTGCGTCTGTCACACATGGTGTACGTTTATACAGTAGGACTTGTAAAAGTTACCGTTTTTTTTTCACTTATTCTTTTTAAATCATGATCATAATACATACTAACGCCCCCCACCTCCCCAGAGATCTTACGCTGTTAGTTTTTATTTGAAACTGGGAATAACTGGAGATGTGAGTGGTGTTTTGAGACAATGAAACTAGACATCCTCTCATCTGGAGGGATAAAAGCTGCCTTCTTCGTATCTCACCGTTGCTTGATTTTTTTTATTTTTTTTATTCAGTTTTATTGAGTGTTCCTGCTTACGCTGAATTAGTATGCACCTTATGGTCTATGATGTAAAAAAAAAACCAAAAAAAAACAGAGACATAGGTATATATGATGTTTGGAATTATTCGTTTTATGACCTGGATTGTACATTTCGGAAAACTTTGGCACAGATGCAATATTATTTATTATCATTCGCATAACATCTTGTGGTTTCAGTGACTGCGTGTTTTTTTTTCCCCCGATCTTGCCAGTCCCCACATGTTGCTGTTTGCTGTTTCTTTTGTACTCCAGGACATGCAGAGGAAAGAATAGTATAGAGCAGTAACTTCAGCGCTATATGCAATCGTCAGATTCAAATGTTAAGAGTTCACACACACACGCAAGGATTGTCCTTCCTACATTTACAACGTGTGTACCTGTTACAATGTACACACTTCTCTCCATGCTGTGGTTTCTATTACACACCTGAAAGAATCTATACTAATAAAAGGCAAAGCCCTCACTCACTCTCACTCACTCACTGACTCATCACTAATTCTCCAACTTCCCATCTATGTAGAAGGCTGAAATTTGGCAGGCTTATTCCTTACAGCTCACTTACAAAAGTTAAGCAGGTTTCATTTCGAAATTCTACACATAACGGTCGACAACATCCGCCATGTTGAACTTTCTTATTTATGGCACCATCTTCACGAAATTTGGTAGGCGGCTTCCCTGCGCTAACCGAAACCGATGTATGTACTTATTTCGATGGTATGACGCCACTGTCGGCCGTCATATTGAACTTTTCAACGGTCTTTGTTACTTATGGGCCCATCTTCAAGAAATTTGGTACACGGGTTCCCAACGCTAACTGAATCCTACTTACGTACATATATACGTCCATAGCCTGCAGCTCGGTCACCGTGTGAGGCGGCGTTGGGTCCCCCATCCCAACGCCTCCCACGTTGTTGGCTGCCTGCCTATATAAGGCCGTCTGTCGCTCCAGTCTCTACATTCCCTTCCTTGCTTCGCCACGGTATTCACGTCTCCCTGCTGATAACTACAGCCTTTTTATTTAATCCACGGCTTCTCCGCTGTTTTATTGTTCATTTATTACGATTATAGTTATTGTGTAGGTATTTTAGACTTACTTTACATTGTTCAGGTACCCATTTCCTTTATCATTCCAACCGTACCCCCATTAACATGTCTATCGAGGTGATCACCATCGATCAAAGAACTGTCACTTACCGAGTGGTTTCCATGCCCGGAGATGGCACCTGCCTTTTCCATTCTCTTTGTTACGTATTGCACGGCCATATCAGGCTCACTCTTGATATCCGGAGGAACATTGTGTCTTATGTATTGAATGACTGGGACAGGTTCAAGGTGTGGACTGATGACGGTACAGGAGATAATTATACTACACAGGAGCACTAGAAGAGTGAAATGCTTAAGTGTACCGAAATGGCCAAATATTTTACACCTTTGGACAACCGCCAATGCCTCTTAAACATCTTAGATTCACAGGTGACGATTTCAGTAGTGGACACTTTGATGTTTAGAAATGTTTAAACTCTCAAAAGCTGGATGTGAAGTTATTGATGAAACCGGTTGTGTGCTTACAATGCTTGACAGATGCCGAATGTCTCTTCAACACAAGTCCTACAAATACTGTCGTAATTGAAACAAACCATGAAACTCAAACCGATTATGACAGCAGCAATCCAAGTTGTGAGATTTGAAACAAGATTACTGTTCACATGGCCAACTGTACGTTGCATGCTCAAGAGTAAGCTCAGTGCACAGCTACAGCTTGGTCATATTATAACTGGAGGGCCGAACTGACAACTGGCATACAATGAGATCCTTAACAAATAATTATTGGTATATTTTCCCTCAGTTTTAAAAAGGTTTAATTGTCTTCTTAATAAAAAATTTTAAGGCAGTACTTCGCCGCTGCGAAGTGCGGGTATTTTGCTAGTGAGACAATATATATGAAAACGTCATCGCACTAATGCAATATTATTTGAAAATGAACAGCGTCAGATCAGGTGTGAATTGTTTGTTTTTTCTGGCTACTTTGAGCAGTTGTTCAAAGCTGATTCTCCGACTAGGACGTTGGATATCTCTGGGTCCACGGTTCTTGAGCCTGATCCTCAAGAACTGTGAACCACTCAGTTAGCTGTGAACCACTCAGTTAACTCAGTGAGTTACCACTCACTTAGCTGTGAACCACCCAGTCTCACTGAGATTGCACAGATGGTGAACCAGCTGTGAGGGGGGAAAGGGCGCAGGGATCTGTGGTATCCGGGGTGAACTTCTCCAGGCTAGTGGTAAGGCTGTCCTCCTGGCATCGCAAGCAATCTTTGCTTCCATTTAGGAGACTGGCATCATCCCAACTGACTGGAAAACAGGACTTGTTGTCCCTATCAGGAAAGGGAAGGGTGATCGCCTGGATTGCAGCAACTACAGGGGGATAACACTGCTCTCGGTGCCAGGTAAGGTCCTTGCTAGGGTCGTCCACAATAGGATCTGTGATCACTTCCTCACCTACCAGCGACCGGAACAGTCTGGTTTTACGCCTAAGAAGTCTACCATCGACCGCATCCTGGCACTGAGGGTTCTCATGGAGTGCAAACACGAATATCGGCAGAGTTTTTCTTTGCAGCCTTTGTCGATTTTCGCAAAGCATTCGACTCAGTTGATCAACCTGCCCTGTGAGACATCCTTAGGGTTCATGGGATCCCCTCGAGGTTGCTGGATATCATGGCCAGCCTGTACACTGATACTGTGAGTGTGGTGCAGAGTGGAGGCAGGACCTCTGTGTTTTTCCCAGTTAATTCTGGGGTTCGTCAGGGGTGTGTTCTTGCTCTTACTCTGTTCAATGCTTGTATGGATTGGGTGCTGGGCAAGGTCGTGGGGTCCAGCAGCTGTGGGACATCTGTTGGTGAAGAAAGATTCACGGATCTTGACTTTGCTGACAATGCTGTGATCTTCGCGGAGTCAATGGAGACTCTGATCGTGGCGCTCGAGAGACTGAGTGAGGAGTCTGAGTGTTGGGGCTTGCGAGAGTCCTGGATAAAAACAAGAAAGAGGCCTTTAATGACCTCTTGGGCACAGCCATCAGAAGTGCCTCTTCAGAGAGAGTGTTGATCTTGCTGAGAGGTTTACTTACCTTGGCAGTGACATTCATGTCTCTGGTGACTCTTGCTATGAAGTCAGTAGACGGATTGGGAGAGCATGGGGGGTCTTGAGGTTGGTGGAAAGGGGTGTGTGGCTCTCCTGATATCTATGCAAACGGACGAAGGTGCAAGTCTTTAGACTCCTGGTGCTTCCTGTCTTGCTATATGGTTGCGAGACATGGATGCTATCCAGTGACCTGAGATGAAGACTGGACTCCTTTGGTACTGTCTATCTCCGGAAAATCCTTGGGTACCATTGGTTTGACTTTGTGTCGAATGAGCAGTTGCTCATGGAGTCCTGAATGAGGCACATTACCTGCATTGTGAGGGAGCATCAGTTACAGCACTACGGCCATGTGGCACATTTCCCTGAGGGTGATCCGGCTCGTAAGATCCTCATTGTTGGGAACCCGAGTGGCTGGACCAGGCCAAGGGGTCGCCCATGTAACACCTGCCTGCGTCAGATAGAGGGTCATTTCTGGAGGGTGGGACTGGACCCTGTGTCTGCCTCAGGGGGTTGCAAACTGGGATCCCGAGTTGTTTCATCTGTAGTGGTTGCGGCAACGCACTGTACCAATGCATGCTTCCCAACTTGACTTGTCCGTGATCACCACTTGCAAAACCATTCCCTTTTTGGTTGTTGTCTTACTGTTGCCAGTGCACCTGTTCTCACTTTCATTTCCACCAAAGCAAATGAAGTTGATTCACAATCACTTCAGCTTCCTAACTGGACAGATTGATATTCCTGAAAGTTAATTGATTTGGTATTAGGCTGTGATGGTTAAGTGTTTCCTTAATTTTTATTTTTTGAGCAGTGTATTTTTTCATGAAAATCGATGGTAATTTTAACACCTTTGAATGAGAAGGATAGCATTTGAAACCACTTTTTGGTCAGCAGTGTTTACTGCCTGCTGTTTATCAATAAAGGAATATCAGAATTAGTTTGAAAAATGCACTACAAATTATAATTCTTTTAGAATTTTCACATTCAAAATAACTTGAAATGGTGAATTGTGCTTTAAGTGTTGTCTTAACATACATCTTGCTCCTGTCACTGTATTATGAATAAAAGGTATACAAAACTGAAGTTAAAAATCTTTTAATGTTTATACACTTCTGCACTATATGCAGCACAGAAATCAGTTTAATAGGAAAACAACAGACATTACAAATGCAGTGGAAGGAAATGGTTCTGAGTTTGGCAGTCCTCTAGTTAAACAATTGAAGGAAATCCTCACTTCCTCTCTCTTAGCAAATTGATGCAATATGTCTTCACTTTCATCCTCATTACCTAATGTATTTTTGAGCTAAGAGTTTACTTTCTTAAATACAAGTAAAACTCCATTCTATCAAAGCACTCTCATCACTTAGTGCCAATATTTTATATTTTATTTCTGTGAGCTTTTTTTATTTCTTAAATTGTAAATTGCACATATTATAGACAGTTACATAAAGTACAGCATTCATTTATCATGTGTGGTAGGAGAAAATTAATATGTTATAATATAAAAAGCTAATATATAATCAACTTAAAAAATATATTACTAAAGAGTCCTTAAGCACTCTGATGTTCACAAATCATGTCCAAGTCTTAGTCATCCACTTTTTTAAAAGGACAGTTTTTAAAATTTCTTTATAATCATATTTTCTGCAATAAATTGGAAAAAACATATTTTTCTGTGCTTTGTGTGCATAATTATATTGTTTGCTTTTTCTAACACTGATCATGCATGGGAGTGGCCTTACTGCCCTTTCATTATGACATAGATAAATCCATCATTCTTTCAAAAAATAATAAATTCATAAAACCACTATATATTGGCTTGTTCTTTGGTGTTGTCTTGTATCGTGAGGGTAGTGTTGATTTGGGGGAGACATGCTCTACCCACGTTTCTCATTGCTTGCTAGGTGTCCTGTGCTACTTTGTCTTGATGAACACAACCAGTTCTTTATATTAATTTGAACAAAAGAATGCTAGGTGTTAGCATGTTCATGTATTCTTGCCCCACATCTTTAGTCCTCTCTCCATGTGTACTCTTGATACTGATCTTAAGATTTTACATTATCAGTAATTTAACAGGGAAAAACCATTCAACTGTGAATGTGTTTGTTGTTTATGTGGGATAAAACAAACAGCAAAAGTATAATAGAAATATACAGCTATTTAAAATGTAGGTAAAGGTTACCTCTGTATATTGAGAGGTGAGGTAAAAAGTAAACAAGGCTAACGAAAAAACAATTTTGGTTGTATAGCCTTAATCAGATTTATAATCAAAGAAAAGGTAAGGAAACAGAATGGATTAATAAAACAGATACATAAAAATGTTCTTTATCAGATTTAAAAGTCTTTTATTGTTTAAAAATAAACTTTTTCTGCTTTACTTTAGACTCATGATGCATTTATAAGTAAAAGTTTTATTTTCCTACCTTAACCATAACCTTTAATCCTGTAACATTATTTTATGTTATTTGTTTATGTTCCTTCGACTATTTTATTATATCAGACAGAAAAATACAATTGTTTCCTATAGTCAGAGGTGGGTAGAGTAGCCAAAAATTGTACTCAAGTAAGAGTCGCATTACTTCAAAATAATATTACTCAAGTAGAAGTAAAAAGCAGTCATCCAAAAAATTACTCAAGTAAGAGTAAAAAAGTATTTGGTGAAAAGACTACTCAAGTACTGAGTAACTGTTTGAACATAATAAATTATTTATTTTTTAGAAATGTAATAAGACAGACAAACATACAGGTGGCGGTCATAAAATTAGAATATCATGACAAAGTTGATTTATTTCAGTAATTCTATTCAAAAAGTGAAACTTGTATATTAGATTCATTCATTACACACAGACTGATGTATTTCAAATGTTTATTTCTTTTAATTTTGATGATTATAACTGACAACTAATGAAAGTCCCAAATTCAGTATCTCGGAAAATTAGAATATTATGAAAAGGTTCAATATTGAAGACACCTGGTGCCACACTCTAATCAGCTAATTAACTCAAAACACCTGCAAAAGCCTTTAAATGGTCTCTCAGTCTAGTTCTGTAGACTACACAATCATGGGGAAGACTGCTGACTTGACAGTTGTCCAAAAGACGACCATTGACACCTTGCACAAGGAGGGCAAGACACAAAAGGTCATTGCTAAAGAGGCTGGCTGTTCACAGAGCTCTGTGTCCAAGCACATTAATAGAGAGGCGAAGGGAAGGACAAGATGTGGTAGAAAAAAGTTTACCAGCAATAGGGATAACCGCATCCTGGAGAGGATTGTGAAACAAATCCCATTCAAAACTGTGGGGGAGATTCACAAAGAGTGGACTGCAGCTGGAGTCAGTGCTTCAAGAACCACCACGCACAGACGTATGCAAGACATTGGTTTCAGCTGTCGCATTCCTTGTGTCAAGCCACTCTTGAACAAGAGATGACGTCAGAAGCATCTTGCCTGGGCTAAAGACAAAAAGGACTGGACTGCTGCTGAGTGGTCCAAAGTTATGTTCTCTGATGAAAGTAAATTTTGCATTTGCTTTGGAAATCAAGGTCCCAGAGTCTGGAGGAAGAGAGGAGAGGCACAGAATTCACGTTGCTTGAGGTCCAGTGTAAAGTTTCCACAGTCAGTGATGGTTTGGGGTGCCATGTCATCTGCTGGTGTTGGTCCATTGTGTTTTCTGAGGTCCAAGGTCAACGCAGCCGTCTACCAGGAAGTTTTAGAGCACTTCATGCTTCCTGCTGCTGACGAACTTTATGGAGATGCAGATTTCATTTTCCAACAGGACCTGGCACCTGCACACATTGTCAAAGCTACCAGTACCTGGTTTAAGGACCATGGTATCCCTGTTCTTGATTGGCCAGCAAACTCGCCTGACCTTAACCCCATAGAAAATCTATGGGGTATTGTGAAGAGGAAGATGCAATACGCCAGACCTAACAATTCAGAAGAGCTGAAGGCCACTATCAGAGCAACATGGGCTCTCATAACACCTGAGGAGTGCCACAGACTGATCGACTCCATGCCACACTGCATTGCTGCAGTAATCCAGGCTAAAGGAGCCCCAGCTAAATATTGAGCGCTGTAAATGCTCATACTTTTCATGTTCATACCTTTCAGTTGGCCAACATTTCTAAAAATACTTTTTTTGCATTGGTCTTAATTGATATTCTAATTTTCTGAGATACTGAATTTGGGATTTTCATTAGTTGTCAGTTATAATCATCAAAATTTAAAGAAATAAACATTTGAAATACATCAGTCTGTGTGTAATGAATGAATCTAATATACAATTTCACTTTTTGAATGGAATTACTGAAATAAATCAACTTTGTCATGATATTCTAATTTTATGACTGGCACCTGTATATAATAATGTGCAAATTCTGTTATTTCCAAATAATAAAATAAAAAAATGAGTAAAATTTAAATAACATCTTTACAAAATAAAAATGCACAAATAACAAAGTTCAAAATCTCAGTTTTTCACAACAAAGCTTTTGAAGCCAATACCTACAGTAGGTAACATGTTTAAACAGTGCAAACTACTTACAGTGACAAGATCTAATGTACACTGACAGTATAATACTGTATATTCACTTTGTGGTGTAGCGGGTCCGTGGCTTCAAAAAAAAAAAAAAAAAAAGGCCAGTTTCAAATCCATAAAGCCATAAAGCAATTGCATGACCGCGGGGAGTTAGTGAGGTAGTTGGAGTGAGTCGCATCTGCACATGCGGGTGCTATCGTTCTCAATTGCTTCATTGGCTTCCTGCACCGTGTGATTAAGGCCCACGGAGACGAGTGTGTATATATACGGGTCGGCACAAAAAAAAACGGGGAATCAAAGAAAAGGGGTTAAAAGACATGAAAGGCAGGCTTGGGAACGACGATCTGGCCACATGCAGGGAGGAAGCAGTGCGAGCTAAGGCCCCATGAAAGAGCATTAGCTGTGGCGCTCTAGGGGCTAGTTCGTCCCACTGAACATTCGGGTGGAGTGTGGCGAGCAAGGTAGGTGCCCTCCCTAGGCTTCCGAGGTGTGAGCGCGAAGGAAGAAGGGAGGAGAGCAGACCTCAGACGGTCTGGCCATGATGCTACGCCAGCAATGAGTGAGCCAGGGAGAATGAGAAGGAGGTGGGCCGAGTTCAGGAGGAATTAGTATGCATTTTAACCTTGGATTTTTAACGGATTTATTTAATGATTTTTTTATCCCCACTTTTCACAGTGGTTTTTATGGATTTATATATGTACCGTTTTTTAAGAACACTGCAACATTGACAATTTTGTTGATTTTACTTTTGTTTTGACTGTTTTTTAATAAAAGCAATTGAGCACTTTTTCCACCATCCTCTGGCCCCATCAGTGAATTATCCTCATATGTCAGCTTATCTTGGTCATAGCTATTGACGATGTGGATTCAGCAGACTCCCATGTGGAAAGAGGGAGTCTGTAGAGGACCGGCATCATCACACACTTGCCCTTCAAATAGCACAGCTGATAGAAAATAACATTAGAACAAGGCAGCTTGTGCACATACAAGAAGTCTCACTTTACCATGACTGTCTGTGTCTGTGCATGTTTGGTTAAAACGTGCTTGTTCTTCACTCAGTGAAGTGATGATTAAGCTTCAGCAGGAGTTGGCTCTCAAGGTTCTTGCAGTGAACAGGAGCCCTGCATGACTAAGAAGTCTCTCACAGGCTGCAGACGCAGGAAGTTTGTGTGTGGTCATGTGACTGCATGGCTACGTCTGATTGGTGAAACAGTCATGTGATTATTGTTGCTACATCTGATTGGTGAAACAGCTATACAGTAGATCCACTGGCAACTTCTCTCTGGCAAAAATATACAGCGTACCTAATGTGTAAATGGAAAAAAGTAACGAGTTGAGTGTTGCCCAATGTAGCAGAGTAAGAGTAGCATTTCTTCTTCACAAATGTACTCAAGAAAAAGTAAGTGCAGTAAAACTGCTCTTAGAAGTACAATTTTTTTTTAAAGTTGATGTAACTCGTTACTACCCACCTCTGCCTATAGTATATTCCTTCCAGTCAGTACACCTAGGTCAAGCAATAGTATTTTAACTTTTGTTTTGTTATAGTCTTGATTGCTGTGTGATAACACACAGTAGAACAATACTCTATAAAGTGAGAGTTGTTTGATTTGTCCTTAAACACTAGAATTCTTTGTTTTCCTTGTTTAATTTGAAAACTAACAACATTCTCATCCCCTTAGTAGTATACTGCATAATCAGTGTTTCTGAACTATATTTTTAACTGAATTATGCTATATGTGATCTATTTGTTTGGGATTTTTGATCATTTATATTTTACAGAGGTTGTACCAGTGCAAATAAAAACACACTTCAAATTCAGCTTTTGAAATTACGTTCCCTCACTGACATGATCTATAATTTAATCATACATTTAAAAAATAGTATAAAAATTTCTTTTCAGGAGTATTATTATATGAACTATGTAAAATAGAAGCATACAAACTGGCAAAATTGGCCAAAACAGTACTGACAATTCTACCAAATGATTCCATGCACAAAGCTTTAGTTTTTAATGCCAAACATCCAATAAGCAGATTTTTTACCACTGGATACTTTAAAGGAACATGCTACTGTAATCTGGCCTTAGATACTTTCTTGTGATAAGTCATTTCATGCCTTTTCAGTATGCATAATCAGGTGAGACATAGTTTTGGTTGAGGGAAAAGCAGACTCTAGGCATTTTCTCACAGTCTCCTGTAGTTGTTGAGTTAATTTAGAGTTAGGGAGATCTGTGATGCTTAAAAGAACTTTAGTGATGACAAGTTCAGGTTCATCTGAGTTTTCAAATGTGCCCATGAAGAATTAAAAGGGCTTGATAAAAGTCAATGATAATCAATTGTGATCTATCATCTTATGGTATAGCTGCCAAAACCATACACAATAAAATTGCCAGAAAGTACATTCATGCTTAACAGCTAGGGTTCTCAAATTGATCAGAGGACATCTGATGCCATGTCATGCTCTGAGATTTGTATTGATGTCATCAATTTCACAGTTTTTTTTGAACAAACTGTACAATAGCTCTAATAATAAAGAATCAATGAGGTCAAGATAATATGTAGCTTTTATTTTTTTTTACAAAACTTGCAGATTGAAAAGAGTACTTTTTAATGTATGCAGGAGTTTTGTGAAAATTTGTTTTGACAACTTCTTAAGATCACTGAAACTAGTTCACTAAAGCCTTTGGCATACAGATAGGTAAATAAATGACTACCTATTCTTGTCTTCATAGCATTGCTTTTTTCAGCAATAGCTTTTATGCAGTGAATATTTATGAGTCATTCTTGCCCCCAACATATCTCTTTCCAACTTGAAGATAAGTGTTCATTGGGGAAATTAGACAAAAGGGGAATATAAATACTTTTTTGTTTTTTGTCTGTTAGTTTCGAACATTTATTTAAAATACCACAGTAACTTTATAATTAGAAAATTCAACTTACGCATGTAATACTCAAGTATCCCCTTTCCCCCCCCACTGTCCGTCGCACAATATGACAAATTCTTTTGTGACTACATTTCACAGTCTTTTTTTTTCTGTGACAACAGGTACTTCACCGAACCTTTTGTTTACTTAAAAAGCTGTTCTTTTATGCAAAATCTGCAATTTTGTGTCTATATTTCCATTATATTTTGCTCAAGCCAAACAATTTGAATTTAAATACAGGACACTTGCATGGGTAATTTTAACATCAAAACATCATGTTTTCATCAGTTGTACTAGTAATCAAAGCACAGTAACATCTGTTGCACCTAGGACTAAATTGGTTTACAGCTTGGGAAGGGAAGAACTGCTGATGCTTCAAGCTGTATATGAATACATTACAACATGCGAACAGAAGGAGACGCTGTGACCAGAAATTTCCAAACCAGTTTACAGCTTGAGAGAGGAAGGCTCTTAAAACATCAAAGCTTTATTGTTTTGGAGACTGACATACTCAAACACATTAAAGAGTTTGAGCAAATTCAGTAATAAAGTAAATATTAAGAGTAGTTGGAAGTTTGCCATTCGCTCCGATCTGCAAAGTTTATTAAGGCTGAGGATGATAGTTCCATCCAGTAATAGGGAACAGCACATAAAATAAGGCATTTTTGGTTGATCAATGGCCTGTAACCAAGGATATTGAGCCTTTGTATGTTTGAATATATTCCTAGAGACCAAAGTAGTATTTAGGTCTGAGATATATTTAAAACATCGTATGATGTTCGTGCCGATAAGTCTCTTGAAGTACTAGGGAAAATGGATTGTGCATGTGTTATTCATATGGTACTTGTGTGGGTTGAAGTTCTAGGGAGTAACATACATGTGTATACGTCTTTCATGCGGTACCTTTTGTTGTTAGGGTCTGTGTGTGCGTATATCTATGTATGTGTGTGTTAATTTTAAGGTGCGATGGTAGACCAACCCGGTAATGAACCTGATGAGTACAGTTATCCCAGAAGAAAATAGGTAAAGGGTAAATAGTGGAAAATATCACGATAATACAAAAGCTAATTTTAAGTGTTATGCATTCCAGTTTTAGTTTAAATAAGATAACATCTTGGAGATAAAATTATCATTTTTGCCTACATAAATTTCATGTTATAACAGGCACAGCAATGTGTGTGCCAGATTCACTTTATACCATAGTTAAATAGTGCAGCACATGCTCCTCATCCAGTCTAGCAGTTGCCACTTCACCTAAGGCTCACTACTAGAACCTCTCTAATACAAAATTTACTTTGGAAGTTGAAATCAAGACAGCAAATAAACAAAGTTTAGTATGAACTGCTTTAACACTAGAATTACCGAAGCCTACAAAAAAACGTACTCCTAGCCCACCTTAAATCTCTTCGCACCTCTCCATCAACATCTTTTGTTTTGTAAATGTGCCAATCAGCACAAGGAGCATGAAGCCTGCTGTTCCATTCCCAACCTTGACGGAGCTCAACTCTCCCAGCTCAAGCCAAGGCTGCTTATCTGTGTGTGAGGTTCCTGGAGTTGTATAGGGTAAATAATACAGTATATTATTTGGAATACATGCATTTCAAGTGTCCTTGTCCTCCTTGACCTGTCTGCTGCCTTTGACACTATTGACCATGAAATATTGCTGATGCGGCTTGAACATCTTGTTGGAATTAAAGGGGCTGCTCTTAACTGGTTCAGGTTATATCTAACTGGTAGATACTTTTCAGTGACTTTAAATTCCTCTTTTTCGTTTACTGCTCCTCTTAAATGTGGTGTTCCTCAGGGATCCATTTTGGGTCCTATTTTGTTCTCTATATTCCTCCACCCTATTGGAGCTATTTTTAGGAAATTTAACATTTCTTTTCACTGCTATGCTGATGATATACAGGTTTATATACTCTGCAATAAATCAAGTGCACAACTGTCTTTCTGAACTAAGATCCTGGATGGCTAATAATTTTCTTGATCTGAATCAAAATAAAACAGAGGTGCTTATAGTGGGCCCATCAGCTAAAGCCCAAATTGGTCTTGGACTTCTTGGCTCTTTCTCTGTCTTTTGCAAACCTCAAGTCCTCAATCTTGGTGTTGTCTTTGTTAGTAACCTCTCTTTTGAGAAACAGGTCAATTCTGTAGTCAAGAGTTGCTTTTTCCAGCTTCGTCTATTAGGTAAGATTAAGCCTTTTTTATCTTCTAGGAATCTTGAGAAAGCTACTCATGCTTTTATCTTTTCTCGCCTTGATTACTACAACTCGCTGTATTCTGGGATTAGTAAATCCCCGATACGCAGGTTACAGTTGGTCCAGAATGTTGCCACTCGCTTTCTGGTTGGGGCAAGAAAGTATGATTCTGTTTCTCCAATATTAGCTTCTTTACACTAGCTGCCTGTCCGTTTTCGAATTGATTTTAAAATCTTGTTGCTAGTTTTTAAATCTTTACATGGGCTTGCTCCTGCCTATTTATCCGAATTGTGTGTTTTACACCAGCCATCTAGAGTGCTTAGATCTTCTGGTCAGTTGTCTCTTGTTGCCCCTCGTACGAAGTGTAAAACTAAGGGGGACAGAGCTTTTACAGCTGCTGCTCCTCGCCTGTGGAACTCTTTACCTCATCACAGTCGTCTACAATTGAACTGCTCAAAACAAGATTAAAGACTCATTTCTATTCACTTGCATTCCGTGACCTTCAGTAATACTGATGGTTTCCTCAGTGATTATGTAACATTACTTCTGTTTATCCATCCATCCATTTCCCAACCCGCTGAATCCGAACATAGGGTCACGGGAGTCTGCTGGAGCCAATCCCAGCCAACACAGGGCGCAAGGCAAGAATCCAATCCTGTGCAGGGTGCCAACCCACCGCAGGACACTTCTGTTTATTATTTATTTTATTTATGTTCATTTATTTTATTTCTATTTATGTTATTCATGTTAATTGTATGTTTTTTTTTATAATATTATTGTAAAGCACTTTGGCCAAAGCATTCCTATGTTGTTTTAAATGTGCTATATAAATAAAATAGACATTGGCATGTGTGTTCCGTGTCTACAGAGATCTGGGTAAGTGTAGGATGAAAGGAAATGTGAGGCAAGAAATGCTAAACACATACCTCAAGCGGAAACTTTTTCCATGTTATACTAATAATGACATGAAGTGTATAATGTATGAAGACTTTAGTCCAAATATCAAATTAACGTGCGCTTTTATTCAAGAATATTACTGAAGGAAAAAAAAAATCATTCAATTTACATGTTGCAGTCAATGAGTTAAAACCCAAGCTCAAATGCCAATTGACAGGAAGTTGATGGGTGTTCTTGAATGGGGCAGAGGTAAGAACTGCTGCCTTATAACCCAAAGATACTGGTTTTGAGTCTTAGCACTCCAAGAATTGAGCTGCTGCTATTGTTTTTACTATAATGTAATAAAAACATACATTAGATTTGATTCTGTAACATTCGGGGTAAATTTTGGGTACTTGTAAATGTTTGCACTTTTTTTTTTTTTATTATTATTATTCAGGTTTATTCTATCAGTGATGTTCATGTGGTACAATGAACTTGCCTCTCCCTCTCTGAGTTGATGTAGTTTATCTCCATTCTTTTCACACAAGCAGTAATGACCACAGTTGGTGCTGTGGCTGACTCCTGCTCAGAACTATTTGCTGTACCAGCAATCAAAGATACAATGTCCCGTGAGCACTATCAAACTACTATACCGCATGGGCGCTTTGACAACAAAGACACCTATGTAGAACGTGTGAAATACAACAGATTTTCTTCGGTGTCTGACATCTGGAAATTTTTGTTGAGAACTGTGCTTTGAGTTACAACCCAAAGTAAAGACTTTCCAAGTCTGTGGTTATAAAGGTTATGGCGCTGTTTCTGGACAAAGACAGAACTGTAACAACAAACCTTTTCTTTCACAGTACATTCTCTGGCTAATAGACTGCAGCACCGTGACACAACTCTCCTTGGCTCTGAAGGAGTAAAACCAGACACACAAATGTCGGTGAATCATGTCATCTTAGTATCTTGTAGTCACTTGAATTTTTCATTATTCAATTTTATTCTTGAATAAAAGCACACTTGTTTCTTTAAACCTTTTGGGAAAGTGTTTATTTTATATTCCAGTAACCACTTGAATGAGATCGAATCCGTGACTGCCTCTCTCGCGCACGCATGTCATTGTTTGAAAACGCTAGTCAAGACAGGGTATGGGACAGCAGGCTGCTTGCTTCTTGTGCTGATCGACACATTTACAAAACAACAGACGCTGATGGAGAGGTACGAAGGGATTTAAGGTGGGCCGGGATTACAAGATTTTTCGTAGGGTTGGGTAATTCTAGTGTTAAGTACCCTCCTTCCAGCCTCAACCCCTTGTCCACCTGACAGATTTTTATTGAGTGTAGCAATAAATATAAAAGAAAATATAAGGGCAGAAAAGATTACACAAGGCTAACTTTTCTTATCTTCATTAGTGACTTTATAACACTCTTGTAGAGGTGAGGAAAATGGCATTGTGCTTTTGGTGAGTCTAGGAAACTAAAACATCAGATCCAATATACATGTCATTTTACAAAAGGATCAAATGATAAAGTAGTAGATTTCCTGTCATGTCAAAAGACATTTCAAGATAGTTGAACTGTAAAAGTCACTCATTTAGAAGTAGGAAAAAAATCAACAATTTTCTAACGCTAATCTAGCTGTGTATCCCTATTGTTCTTTCCAGTATTGTTATTTCCTTTGACATGTCAGTAAAAGATAAGAATTCTCGTGTCAGTTCCTGAGCACTTGTACCTTAGAATCAAGTAATAGGAAAATAATCTGTTTGCAAAGGCTGAACTTTTGTTTTGCTGCCTTAAAATGGATACAAGACAGAGAACAGACAGAGCATTAAATGTAAGAGGACATGAAAGATATCATAAATTATTATTTTATAGTATGCACTGTAGCACATGGAGGTTGACATATACATCTTGTGGTTGTTGGAGCTTTGAATAAATTGTGGAACAGCATGAGTTTGTATAGTCATTTATGTTTTCATCACTTTATATTTAATGGCACCCACAAACCAACAAAAACCCAACGCTGCCTTCTCAATGTATATATTGTGACAGGGGGCGCTATCGTCCCCTTGAACCCTCAGATCAAACGCCAGACACCAGATAAAAGTACAAATCTAATTTTTATTTGAACTAAACAGTGCACAAAGAACATTCCACTCCACAATACTCATAAACAAACAATAATCACTGCAATAACAATAATCCTCCACTCTCCCAGACGATTTGCCACCCTTCCTCCCAGCTCAGCTACACTCTGGGATCTCCCACAGTCCTTTATATAGTCCGTGACTCGGAAGTGCTTCTGAACCCTCAGTCCATGTGACTTCTTAGCACTTACGGGTTAGATTAAAACTCTTCTTTTCTTCGTCAGCCCGGAAGCGCTTTATTTCTTCCATCCTCTTGACATGGAAGTACTTCCAGGCTGTATGAAAAACAAACGTCTCTGTGCCTCCCTGCAGCATCCCCTGGTGGCAGGGAGGGCTCCATCTGGCGTCTTGTGGGTCTTGGCCGGGTTAAGCTGGCGGCCGTAGTCCCCAATATATGTATATGTATTGTATATATGTGTATACAGTATGTGTGTATATGTATCTTCTCACTCTCTCTCTCTCTCATCTATACTAATAAACGGCAAAGCCCTCACTCACTCACTCACTGACTGACTGACTGACTGACTGACTGACTCATCACTAATTCTCCAACTTCCCGTGTAGGTAGAAGGCTGAAATTTGGCAGGCTCATTCCTTACAGCTTCCTTACAAAAGTTGGGCAGGTTTCATTTCGAAATTCTACGCGTAATGGTCATAACTGGAAGTTGTTTTTCTCCATTTACTGTAATGGAGTTGAGCTGGAGGGGCGGAGTTTCGTATGACATCATCACGCCTCTCACGTAATCACGCATTACGTAGAAAGCCAGGAAGAGCTACAAAACGCGCTTTAGAAAACATGCATTATATAATTAAGAAGGCAGCGAAACAATTAGAAGCGAGCGACTGACATATAAAACCATATTCAGTGGCTCATGTGAACTGACGCAGTGCGCAGACAAAAAGTAACAGTTCCAAAGAGTGCTGAACAAAAACCGAATTACACTACTACGCTCAAATAGATAAACCACACGCAGTGGCGCGGTAGTAAAGCATTCGCCTGTAGCGCCCACGTCCGAGGTTCGATTCCCGAGAGGGGATGCACTAAGTATGTATGCGCGCTTCTCGATTTATTTTAACCTCGCATCACATTAGTTTGAGACGTATGAAAACGCATGCGGTTAACGCAGAAAGACAGATCACCTATTCACCTATTGAAGCTTCATGAATAATGGATACTTTATTTGCGATCAATGTTTTGGTAAAGCCATACTCAGTGTATTCATTAGATGAACGGTAAAAAAGTAAGAGCGAGGGGACGGTAACTTACTGAAGCACACAAGCAAAACCACAATAGCACGCGGGCTCGATGTACTGACTTGCG
>JANRMT010062792.1:71945731-71967549 GCA_026402145.1 Polypterus bichir lapradei
GAAAATTAGTGACGTTGGAAAGTTCAATATGGCGGCCGACAGTGGCGTCATACCATCGAAATAAGTGCATACATTGGTTTCGGTTTGCGCAGGGAATCCGCCTACTAAATTTCGTGAAGATGGGGCCATAAATAAGAAAATTCAACATGGCGGACGTTGTCGACCGTTATCGACCGTTATGACCGTTACGTGTAGAATTTTGAAATTAAACCTTTGTAAGTAAGCTGTAAGGAATGAGCCTGCCAAATTTCAGCCTTCTACCTACACGGGAAGTTGGAGAATTAGTGACGTTGGAAAGTTCAATATGGCGGCTGACAGTGGTGTCATACCACCGAAATAAGTATGTACATTGGTTTCGGTTAGCGCAGGGAAGCCGCCTACCAAATTTCGTGAAGATGGGGCCATGAATAAGAAAGTTCAACATGGCGGACATTGTTGACCGTTATGACCGTTACACGTAGAATTTCGAAATGAAAGCTGTTTAACTTTTGTAAGTAAGCTGTAAGGAATGAGCCTGCCAAATGTCAGCCTTCTACCTACACGGGAAGTTGGAGAATTAGTGATGTTTGGAAAATTCAATATGGCGGCCGACAGTGGCGTCATACCACCAAAATAAGTACGTACATCGATTTTGGTTAGCGCAGGGAAGCCACCTACCAAATCTCGTGAAGTTGGGGTCAGCCTTCTACCTACACGGGAAGTTGGAAAATTAGTGACGTTGGAAAGTTCAATATGGCGGCCAACAATGGCGTCATACCATCGAAATAAGTACATACATCGGTTTTGGTTAGCGCAGGGAAGCCGCCTACCAAATTTCGTGAAGATGGTGCCATAAATAAGAAAGTTCAACATGGCGGACGTTGTCGACCGTTATCGACCGTTATGACCGTTACGTGTAGAATTTCGAAATGAAACCTGCTTAACTTTTGTAAGTGAGCTGTAAGGAATAAGCCTGCCAAATTTCAGCCTTTTACCTACACAAGAAGTTGGAGAATTAGTGATGAGTCAGTCAGTCAGTCAGTCAGTGAGTGAGTGAGTGAGTGAGTGAGTGAGTGAGGGCTTTGCCTTTTATTAGTATAGATAAAAGCACACTTATTTCATTACACCTTTACAAAAGTGTTTTTTAATATTCCAGAAACTACTTTAATGAGATCAAATCTGGTTCTGCCTCTCTCACGCATGCACACACACACACACACATTCATACATGAAAACGTCACTAATTGAGAACACTATGCCATTTGAACATGAGTTACTATCTGAACATGTTTTTTTTTTTTTTTCTTTTTTCGATATTGCCTGTACTCCCGCATTATGGTGCATGGTACTGAAAATGTAGAGAGTCTTTTTCTTTTTGTTGGTGCATACACCATCAACATGGCACTGCCAGGATTAAATACTAGTGTGGAGAATTACTTGCGTACTGAAGTGACAGCAGACTTGTGTTGCAGTACAGCAGTCTGTTAGCCATTGAAAGCGCTGTGAAGAAGCTGTTTGTTGTTACGGTTCTGCCTTTGTACAGAAATTGCTCCATAAGCTTTATGACCACAGACTCGGAAAGTCTTTTTTCCTGGGTTGTAACTCAAAACACAGTTCTCAACAGAACGTTATCAGACATCCGAAATTGCAGCAAACCTGTCTCACATTTCTCACACATTCTTCGTGGGTTCCTTTGTTGTCAAAAGTGCAAATGCCACATGATAGTCTGATAGCGGTCACGGGACATTGTATCTTTGATTGCCAGTACAACAAATACTTCTGAGCAGGTATCAACCACAGCACCCACTGTGGTTATCACTGCTCTTGTGAAAAGAATGGAGATAAACGTCATCAACTTGGAGAGGGAGAGGCAAATTCATTGTACAACATGAATGTCACTTACAGAATAAAACTGAATAATCAAGAAAAAAAAATGTGCTAAATTTTACAAGTAGCCAAAATTTACAGTGGGTGTTACAGACTCAAAATCAAATGTATGTTTTTATTATGTTACAGAAATAATACCAGCTCACTACTCAAAACGCAGAGCGCCTGGACTCAAACCTGGAACCTTTTGGTTATAAGGCAGCAGTACTTACCTCTGCACCATTCAAGAATACACATCAACTTTCTATTGATCGGCGCTGTCAGATCTAAACACTAGCATGACAAATTGCTCGTGTACTGAATTGACTTCAGCTGCAGGTGGAAGTCCCATTTTACTTATGGTGCCAAACAGAGTTACATTTTGGTGCAGAGCAGTCTATTAGTCAGGGAAAGCCATGTGAAGAACTTGTCTGTTGCTACAGTCCTGCCTTTGTCCAGTCTAATAGCGGTCATGGGACATCGTATCTTTGATTGCAGGTACAAATAACAATTCTGAGTAGGCATCAGCCACAGTGCTGCTCTTGTGAAAAGAAAATGTGTAAATTCCCTGTCGATTGACATTTAAGCTTGAGTTTTTAACTCATTGACAGCCACATGTAAATGAAATGCTCTTATTTTCTTTGGTTATATCTTCTTATATAAAACGCTATGTGGCTGTTCGTTTGTCTGTCCAGGATTTTAAATCACTCCGTAACTCGCAAACCGTTTTTCCTATTGACCTGAAATTTGGTACACATATACTACATGATGTCTACTATCCGCTTTCGGGGTGATAATTGACCTCCGATGTTGTTCATCTTTTTATTTTTATTTTATTTTATTGTAGAATCAACACTTGGCAGCAGCCAGCAAGGCGGCCGTACGGCGCATGCATATAGGCGCCGTTCTCATTCCTACCATCTTCGCTGTCACTTCCCTACCTCTTCATATCTTAAATCATTCTTGAGGCAGATTGAAGACTTAAGTGCCAGCTTAAGTGAAAAATTAAAGAAAACGTACTAAATAATTGCAACACAAACACTGACTTAATTAGTTTTAATGCGAGAAGAAGAGAAGAAGCGGGCCGCTAGGGTGGAGAACAGAAGAGCTACTTAGGGAGCAGCAAGCGCATAAACCTCTGTGCAGACTTTTTGCCCCCAAGCTGAGCTCCATCAAGGTCGGGGGATGAGACAACAGGCTGCTTGCTGCTTGTTCTGATCGACGCATTTACAAAACAAAAGACGCTGATGGTAGAGTGTTAGAGGTGCAAAGGGATTTAAGGTGGGCCAATGATTACAAGCTTTTTCTTAGGCTTAAGAAATTATAGTGTTGACAGATCTGAGTTTCTGTTCCCTTCAATATGCTTTCAATTGGTATCATTTATACTTTACATACATTATTAAGCCAATTTATACAAAATATACATAGCCATGCCAGCCCTCTTGGTTTTATACAAAGTAACAATGCCACTGTATTCATAATGTCTGTGAATTAGCATCTATGTGTGTATATCTCAATTTAATATTAGTTTACTTTAATTAAATGTATGAAGAGTTTTGCAATCTATTTAAATACATTAATATTTATTAACTGTTTTGGGACCCCCCCCCCTCCCCCAACGGGACGACGTACCGTTGTGCGATTGGTGTATCTGTAGAGGGCTGCTTGTCCGTCGCCGAGGCAACCGCAGATTTGCAGCGCTGCAGCATAGTGCAATGGAAACAACTACAAGGTGATTGATTTTGATCCGTACCACCCTATATGAGGACAGATCCAGGGCTTAGTGGACCTGATTCAAAGCTGGATCCTTGGAGACACTTTCAAGCGCATTGTGGAGATGCTCACTATTGATGCAGTCCTGTCAGGCATCGACGAGAGCCTTTGTAGTGAACTGCTACGGAATGATGTCCACTCTCTGCTAGACCTGACCCGCAAGCTGGAGGTGTGCACAAGCCACCTGGAAACAACAGGTTGATCTGGGCTTGACCTTGATTTTAATCCAGCCAGCACAGATTTCCAGGGTCGCTGGTGCCACGGATGGAACACAATAGTGCGAACTGAATGCAAACAATGGCCATCGGTCTGGCCCATGTATGTGGCTTTCAAGTTTCCCCCAAGATGTTAAAGGAGGACAATTTTAAGGTTACTATTATGCTGGCCGGATGGGACTCTGGTAGCGACCACTGTGTAATCCGACGTGGCTTGCTCCAGCAGACCCCTTATGGGACCACAGATGAAATGAACATCCGCTGTGTCCATAGGGACATTAAACAAACAAGACTATATTACTCCCTCTGAAATTTAAAAGGAAGAACTTTATGGACACAGCTGCCATATCAGACACCTCACCCTGGCCACTCCTAATTGAAAAAAGGAATGCCCTTTTCCCATGGGTCTTGGCCAACGGCAGAACCCCTCACCCCGTAGTGGATAAAGAGGGACTCGCCACAGGCAATGTCAGTTAAGGGGCCAGGTTTGAAATTGAACCGGAGTTGTTCAGCGAGGTAGGGAACGAATCCTCAAGTGAAGACCTAGGACAGCTTGCAGACTTAGCCATGCCGTCACTCGCTCCAACAACCTCCCCAGACAGGACACCCAATATGAACCCAGACAAAATAGTAGTGGGAGGTAAGTGCAGTGCTGCATCAGACACAGAGGAAGCAGAGACTGCCACTCAAATGGAGTTTGCTCATTTGCAATGAGCTGATAGCAGCTTGGGTTTTACATTCAGACAAGCCCCCATCGCAAATGACTCTTACTATCTGGAGAGAGAGGACCTGAACTTTAAAACACCACATTTTTTAATTACGGATGGTTTTCTGTATTTGGTGATTTCCGATTGCATGGGTGACAGGTGTATCGAGCAGTTGGAGATGCCAAGTGTTCATAGTGAGAAGGTTTTAAAAATCGCTAGAGCAATTCTATAAGGCCTGTCCCGACTGTCAAATAGTTTCCGCTCACAGACTCGCCAGGGCACCCCTTGTAAAGATGGGATTAGATATTGTTGGCCAGTTTCCCAGGAGTAAAAAAGGCTTTCAGTATATGCTTGTGTTAGATGATTACGCCACAAGATACCTAAACAATTTCACTCATATTGGTATCCCTTGCCAGATTTTGACTGATGAAGGCACGCCCTTTATATCTCGCATCATGAGGCAACTATGAAAAAGTTTTGCAATTAAGCAGTTAAACTCCACAGTTTATCATCTGCAGACAAATGGCCTGACTGAATGATTTAATAAAACCATAAAACAGATGATTTGGCAGGTGGCCCACAACAACCTGACCTCCTAGGATACAGTAGTGCCTTTCCTCCTGTTTGATGTCTGAGAGTCCCTGCAAGCATCCACTGGGTTGAGTTCTTTTGAACTACTATTTGAATAAGAATAAGTTTGATGCATGTCTGATGCCGTGTGTGTTCGAGCTGTTGGAAAAGCTCGGGCAGGCCTCATATATATCCACCCTGGACTTCATGAAGGGTTATTGGTAGGTGCCCTTGGAGGAGTTCAGTTGTGAGAAGATCACGTTTGCCACTCCAGACAGGCTGTTTGAATTTACTGTGTTTACTTTTGGTCTCCATGGTGCACCAATGACCTTTTAGCAGATGGTGAACCAGATCCTGCATCCCCACTCCACATATGTGGATGTCTATCTTGACGATTTTGTCATTTTCAGTTACGACTGAGAATCCCATTTTGTCCTCCTTCAGGTGGTAATTGACAGTTTGCGGCTAGCGGGGTTGATGGCTGACCCTAAGAAGTGCAAGCTGGGTATGTCGGAAACCCATTATCTGGGATATTCCATGGCGAAGGGTTTGCTCAAGCCTCAAATGGACAAGGTAGGGGAGGTGCTTGCATATCCCCGTCCCGAAACACAGAGTCAGGTTTGTGCCTTCCTCGGACTCGTGGGATACTATAGGCAGTTCATTCCTAATTTTGCACATTAAGGCCTCCCCCCTCATTGACTTGACAAAGAGCAGTAAGAGTCGAGTGTTGTCTGGACCAACGCCTGTGACAGAGCCTTCTTGGACCTAAAAGCCACTTTATTCTTGTTCCCAGTTATGCGCAATCTGGACTTTTTAAAGGAATTTATTCTGAAAAGCGCTTTTGGTTTAGGAATGGTGGTCTCACAATGTTTTGAAGGGAAAAGAACACCCCCATCACATTTCTCGGCAGGAAGCTGCTGCCCAGGGAGTTTAATTATTCAATCAATGAAAAGGAGTTTTTAGCGATTGAGTGTTGGAGGCCCTCCATTACTACCTCTGGGCATGGCAGTTTACCCTGGTGACTGAACACGCCCTGCTTCAGTGGCAGTACAAACAGAAGGATATGACCGCATGGCTCACTCGGTCATCTATTAGTTTGCAAGATTTTGCTTTTGATGTTTGCCACCGTCCTGGAGCTGCACACACCAATGCTGACGTTCTCCCCCTCCTGGCTGAGCCCAGCTTGTAGGGTTGCTTTACCCACACCGGTGTGGACAAAGCTAAGGGCAGGGGGTGTAAAGTTTCTGAACTCTTTTGGGACAGCCCCCAATGGGACAACATGCTGAACTACTATTGCCGCTTTTGTGTAGGGCTGTTTGTTCGTCACAGAGGCAACTGCAGGTTTGCAGTGCTGCAGAATCAACTACAAAATGATCAAGATCTCTCTATAAGTGCCTGATACTGATGGGTGATGCAAGGAACATTATAAATGCAGGGAACAGTATAACTTGGCCACTGACCTGGCCCTGACCTTGCCCGTTTGCTTTGTCTGTGTATAGGAGAGTGGTAGATCCCACTACAATAAAGATCCCACTAAAATAAATAACCGTGTTGCTCCTGTTTCAAGTTGAATAAACCTGCTTTTTTCTGAAGTGCTGAGAGTCAGTCTCCTTTTTGAGGTGCTAGACAACGACTCACGCATCACAATATAAATTGATTAAATTTATTTTCTGACTCTACTTGAATATATTTTTATACGTGTTAAATTCTAAATTTACCTTCTCACTTGTCTTTTTTTTTTTTTTTTAAAACAAACAAAAAAAAAAGTCTGGTTGACTTCATACTTTTTGGTTTCGGTCCCATATGTAAAATGATTTAATAAACAATCAAATAAGCAAACAATCTTATAAATAGTTGGAGCAGTTTGACAAATTGGTGGTTAATCAAGTAATTAATAAAATGGTTAACTGATTAATTATTTACAAAACAATAATTAGTGGCAGACCTAAATCAGATACTGTATTTTATAATAGTAGGCCTGGCAGGGATAGGAAAGCATTTAATTATAGAGCAGGACAGTATTCAGGCAGTAAGAGGCCTTGTCTGGCTATGCCAAATAGTGTATAGGGTTATAGAGTCAGTGTCATATTTATAGAGTGCAATGAAATTCTTACTTGCTGTATATTACTTAATACATGCAAGTCCCCACTGTCTAGCATCGTGATAAATTAATATAACAACCCATAACTTAAAACTTATGTCTGCCTTACCTGAAAAATACTGTCCATAATTGCGGGTTGGGTTGTCACTGCTAGAAGAAGTTGTTATGTGAAACTGTGGAAGCAAATTTTCCGCACGTGGGAATAAAGAATAGTGAATGGCAACGCGAAATGAGCCTGCAGTCCCAAGTATGTTATAAGTGTCTCTGTATCTGTGTGTCCATGTGTTGGCTATGTCTCTATCATTCCAACAAATGGCGCATCACAACCATTTGTAGTAGTAAAATGTATTGCATCTGTCATTCAAACAGGTGGATTATCACAAACATTAACACTGCTTTTACAAATTCCATATCAAATGACATATAACAGAGACTTGTGTGTTGCTCATCACAAACATTTGCAGAACTGTGTTTTATTACTACAGTTGTGATGCACCATCTGTTGAAATGAAAAAAATAATGAATTTTATTACTACATACATTACAAAGCATATTCCAATAGATGGTGCACTGTAAGTGTTAATGTCTATGTTGATTAGTTAGATAGGTAGCACAGCTCTTTACCCTATAAACTAGTATATAGCACATTTCACATTTATCGACAGTAACTTACAGTGGCTTTCATATCTATTATGTAGCACCATATCTACCACTAATTATGGTACTGGAGAGTGATGAAATGTTGCACACTGATTAGTGTATCTAAGTAGGAATTTAACTGTACAGTACTCTGTGCATGTGACAGTAATGACCCTATCAACCAATTTGTATGTGTTTCCTTACAGCCCATAATAATATGCTAGTAGCCTTGGAGCTCCCTAGCCCTTTAAAGGAAGACAGAAGTCTAGGATTGTGAGAGTACCTCCAGAGGGAGCGTTATGAAAATGATCTCAAGAGTTCCGTAAGCCAAACCTGATCTTAAAAATGTTCCCAGGAAATCCTGTGAATAACTTGTTATAAGTTCCTTAGGCCATATTGCTCTTTGGACTTGTAGTTGAGTGATAAGAAGAACGGGAGTTAGGAAGTAGAGAGGCAAGGGCAATAGCTTGAAAAGGTGCAGAAGTTCATATAGGAAGGTTTTTTGTTTTTAAAAAGTGGGCTATGTGTTAGACATTCAGTTGTACAGACTTGGTACAAGTCTTGTGTCTAGTTGCGCCGGTGTGGAGAATTGGATTTTGTTTAGTTTGTTTATTTGTTGCTGTTCACTACTTTGTACACCGTATTCATCCACTCCTGTATTCTTATTTCATAAATTAAACACACTTTTATAGTTCTATGGTATCCCTGCTGCTCATTCTTTGTGTAAGAATGGTTTGAGAGCACTTTCTAGACACCAGAATCACAACTCACTTTAATCCTTTATATACTGCAAAGGTATAGCATCAGGCAAATATTTATACAGAACCTACATTTATGTCACTGATGTTTCAAAAAGCTTCATTTGCTTAGTTGACCTTCATGACAATATACCTCTTGAGACCAGATATAATTAAAAGAATCCAACAGAATGACATACTTAAGTCAATAACTGTTTTTGTTTTGAGGCGGAAAGTACACTTTTTTTTTTTTTTTTTGCAGGATGAAAATTGTTACCGCTATTGCACAAATGTCTCAAAGTTTTTATAGGAAAGCAGGACTAGATAATTCTTAGGTTTGCAGTAATTCTTTTTACTATGCTTCTTTTAAATGCTTTGTGGGCCATATGAGATGCTGGTAAATTTGACACTAACAATGTTTATTTATCATTGTATTAAAACTTGATAAATGACAGTACAGGTACCCTTAGGCCACATTTCTTGAAATAAATCTCTTTGACTTTCTGTTAATTGGGTTTGCCTATTTATGCTTTATGAGCACATTTTTTTATTTTCATTGCCATCTTTGCTAAAAGAAAAAAGATTGACCTTACAGCTGAAAAAATAAACAAAATTTGAAAAAAATGTTTTTTTCTTTTTTGTTTTTCAAATTTGTGGCTGTTTATTTCCTCTTAGGCTATCTGCTCTCTGAAGTATTCATGGGCTCCTTTAATGTCTAAGAAGGCATCAATGAATCATTGTACTTGCTACTTATAATACATTCCTTTAGGGCTCTTACCACTGATGGCAACATCAAGATTTCTGTATTGCTTAATAAAAAAAAAAAAAAGAAAACTTAAAGTAGACATTCTAAAGAGTATGAGTGATGGCAAGGGAAAGCCAGTAATTTAGCCTTAAAATAACTGTAGTATTTTGTTCTGCTGTAATTCACACCATTTCAAAAGCAACTTGGAGCATGTGTGAGTCTCAGGATTCTTTGTAATGCACACAGAGTAATCCATTTGTGGTGGTAGTGCTCTGAACTGATATTTTATTGCTTGCTTTCAAAAACATATCACAGTTAACTCAGCTATGGGTAAGGAGATCTTGAGACTGGTACCGTATTGGGAGTTCTCTGACCTCAGGCAAATCAAACAGTACTTGTGTACTCATTACTTTTACAGGAGGTTTTCTCCCATTCTCTCCTCTTTCCTTCTCAGGTAGAGTTGCCCACAATCTATACAAGCTGCTTCTGCATTTGTAGTTTACTCAGCATTCCTAGACTATTGATTCAACACTGTTTAGCCAAAACAATAGTCAGGCATCTCAGTTTAACCATAGCCCTGTGGTCTGCATTATCCTGGTTGAACTGTTGAACAGTTCAGTTTTCTTCTTTGTTGTTATAGTATTTTGTTTTAAGGTCAGCAGTTTTATGTCTTTAAGCCTTCTGACCATGAAAAATAATTGATTTTAGTTTTTAAAGTTGTCCTTGATGGAGACTCTGTGAATGCATTTTGACTATTTTGATTAAATGGGCAAATTGATGTTGGCCTGCTTATTATATTTAAGCACAATTATTTAATGTTTTCTTCTATTTTACATTCTTATTTTGTTAAAATAATCAATCTGAATTTGAAGAATTAACAACAGTTTGTGAAATTAAAACATAAGTAAACAGGCAGACAAAGAACACTTCTTACATTGAAGTTGCATGAAATATAATCCTGTATGACAGTTTGGGGGCGCTGTTGTCCCCTTGAACCCACGGATCAGACTCCAGACACCAGATAAAAGTCCAAATATAATTTTTATTTAGACAAATAAGTGCACAAACCACCCTCCTCTCCACAATACACATAAACAATAAACAATCAATAATCAATACTACAGTCCTCTCCTCTCCTCTCCTCTCCTCTCCTCTCCTCTCCCAGACGTGATGCCACCCTTCCACCCAGCTCAGCTTACCCGTCTGGGATCTCTCACAGTCTCTTATAGTTCATGACCCGGAAGTGCTTCTGATCCCTCAGTCCACGTGACTTCCTAGCACTTCCGGGTCAGATCAAAACTACTTTTCTTCAACCCGGAAGCACGTCATTTCCTCTGTCCATGTGACTAGGACGCACTTCCGGGTTGTAGGCAAAACACTCGATGCTCCTCCCTGCAGCGCCTTCTACGGGCCCCTGTGGTATCCAGCAGGGCTGTGGATGAAAACTCCAATGTCCATAATTCCCTGCTGGCATTCGGGGCACCTCCATGCTGCAGGGAGGGCTCCACCTGGCGGCCTGGGGGTATTGGCCAGGATGACTGGCCGGCCATAGTCCACACCTGTTAAATCCACATACATGGAAATATTTCTTTGTTTTCAGTAGCCTATGAGGTGCATGCCAGCAGAAGTTCATACAGTTCACCCAATGTTAACATAGGGACAAACTGTCACAGAAACATGAGACTGTGAGGAGTAGGTAGTTGTTTGAAGCTAACAGGAATGCAGTGTTTTCTGTACGTGGCGGAATTTGTGCGTGTACAGAAGTGAAATTTTTCTTGACTCCTTTTGTTTAATTTTAACAAGGTAGACAACAATATGGTCTTATATTCATTATGCATTTTATATTAAGTTACTTCTTTCTGAATTAATGTTAACAGTACTTAAGCAAAAAATGAGGTTGCGCTAAACAAATAATTTAATCCCTTAGGAAATCATTATGTGTTTAATTGATGTATTGTAAAGGCATTTTAAAAGGACATACCGTAAATCCCGGAATACAAGCCGAGAATTTCGTCCTAGATTTTTGGCTTGGAGTTTGGGGTTCGGTTTATACAACGAGTATCATTTCAGATTCAAGATTTCCAGCGCAATGCCGGTTTTGCCGATGAATACGGAAGTAAATAATGATGAAACCACAGAGCCATCTTTCAGATGAAGAAGTAACTTTGCATGCCGGTACTTTAAATTAAATAAATAATTTATTAAAAAAAGTGTTTTAGTTGTTAATTTTATTAATAAAATTTATAATAAATTATCGGGAAGTAGTCTTGCGCTACGAAATGGATGCGGTCACGTGTATCCGCTTGCGCCATTGTAAACAAACAACCGAGAGCGTTAGTAGCGTCAGTCAGAGCCCAGATACATGTGTTTGTGTTAATGTAATTTCGAAACGAAGATGGACATTGTGTGGAAATATCTCCTCCTGCTCCCTTCCTGCAGCCCAAAGATGTCAAATTAAATGGTGAGTACAGTATGAAATTGTTTCTAGAATAGAATGCCTTTTAATGTCACTATACGCATCTACATTGAGATTAAAAGCAGCTCCTTCAGTGCAGAAAAAAGTTCTGTATAGGGCTTGTATGGTTGTTTTTTAGCCTTAGCATAACGCCGTATCTGCGGCCCCGCTTCTGCTTTCTTTCCCTCCTCCGTCTGTGTCATCTCTTAGACCCGACAACAAACCACGGAGAGCCCGCTGGTCTCGCTATGTTGTCTGGGATGTTGTGCGTGTGATGAAAAACACTCAAAACAGATGTCTGGCTCTGGACACCGATGTCTATAAGGTTCTGAATGGTGTAGCGGATGTTCGCCGAACCGATCGTGCACAAACAAGGACAAAAAAAAAGTACAAAAACAACTAAAAAGTGCACTGAAAAGGAGAGCCCTGAGCCGCTGCGCGCCGCCATGCTCCTAGCCTAATCGAAGTAGGCTAGGCACATTTTATAACTTTTTGGTTAGTACATTAGAAAAATGATTGGTGTTTTTTATTATATAAAGGTTAAGGAAGTGTTGCAGTGGGAGGTTCGGAACGCATTATGGGTTAGCCTTTGCGAAAGAATTAAGTTCGTAAGTCAAGGGTCCACTGTATTGCGTATTTAAGTTAATCAAATTTATAACAAGTCTCCGGAAATCCACCCGCCGATGTACCGTATTTGCGTATATAGTTTCAACACAAAGGTTCCAATTTACCAAACTTCTCCGCAATCACTTCCTGTTTTCCATCAAAAATGCCGGCAGTCTCAAATTCTCGCCGATAAACATTATAAATATACCCGAAGAAACACTTTTAAGGAAATTTAGAAAATTTTGCTTGGAGAAGGGGGTCGGCTTAAATACCGGTCATCGGCAAATACATGTAATTTAGTCGGTAGAGAAAGGGATCGGCTAATATACCGGGTCGGCTTGTATTCCGGGATCTACGGTATATGAAGATTTCTGATTATTTTATAGCATTAGAGAACTGAGATTAGGAAATTCTGTAATATGTCTTTCAAAGCATTATACTCTAATGAAAAATTGAGAGAGCTTAAAGGAGCTAGTGGAATGCTGTCATTTTCCCAAAGTATGGGTGCCATGGAAAGTTAGATGTTGTAAGTCAAATACACAAAAAATAAGAAAAAAAAACTCTTGTTATTGAGTTGGTGAAATAGTGGTATTGCAGTGATTCGAAAATATTATGAAAAGAGTGTAAAGTTATTAAAAGATTAAATGAGATCATGAAACAAAATTAGTGTAATTTTCTCAAAACTCAGTCCAGATTATGATTGTGGGGAGCAGCAACATGGATGGTCTGCCAGCTCATTGAGGGCCCACTCATGTAGTCACCCATATTCATTCATATACAGTAGATCCAGTTCGGATTTGCACTAACCACTTTGCCACTCTTTTGATAAAATGAAATTAAAATAGTGTCATTCATGTATCTCACCTTCACAAACATTTTCTGAAACAAAATATTTTGTTGTGTATTGTCAACATTTAATCATTTAATGCATAGACTCTATACTATACTGTATGTTTTTTAGTATGACAATTTCATCAGAAGGTATTCATTGTAGTCTTTTTGGTTGTGGCAAGGAACTTATCAATCCTTTAATTTACTGATCTCTCTTTTCATTATAGAGGAGCTTAACCCAGAAACATTTTAAATGTAATATCCATTATATTTTAGATATTGACACCACTTTTACGCAGGGATGTCTAGATATAAATAGATGGATGGTCTAGGGTAGTTTTACAATAACTCTTTTTCAGTGAATTTACTACAATACTATTCTTAGGAATTTCTGTGATCTACATTTAACAGAGTATGAGTCAAACAAATCAAATAATTTAACTAATTCACCAAACTTAGGAGTTGAAAAACTCAGTGTGATCTAATTTGTTGCTATGCAAAGACTACTTTTTTTTTTTTTTTTTTTAAACTTTGATCCAGTGTCCCTGAAAAAACTTTAATGGAAAGATTAATTCTCAGATTAGATCTTTTGAAAGTTTCTCTCCCTTTGAAAGGTTTCCTTCATTTTAATGTTAATTTTCTAACACTAAATTGTGTAATTTTTGATAATTTGAATCTGTTTGCTAGAGAAGAACTTAGTTGATTGCTGTTAATTAGATAATTCAGTCAGGCCTCCACTTTATTTTCCTTAACCTTTCTCAGTAGATGGGGATTTTTACCTGTTAGACTTAAAATTGATTTTTGTTTGAGATGGAATTTTTTTTTCTTAGCTCCTTGTCACAATTTCAATAATCATTTTAATACTTTCTGTTTTGTAGAAAAATATAAACAAATGTATTTTCATTGACAGTAAAAAAAAATGAGTTCTGTCTTGATGTGATATGCACCAAGTACTCTTGATTACTTTCTTACATTCTCACATTGTTAGAGACAATAACTTAAAAGGAAACATGGAAAGCAATAAAGTAGGAAAATAGAATAAGAGATGTACAAACACACACACGACTTGGTGTGCATTACTGAGCAAAATATATAGAATTAGAGCTAAGGTTCTCTTGCTCTTCCTCTTATGTTGTCTCACTGTGGTGAGTCCAAGCTAAGACATCAACAATGAAGACCTTTTGAATCACTTCAAACATCAGGTCATTGAAAAGCATAGCACAGGAGAAAGTATTCAGTAATATCAGAATGGTTCTGTAAACCTGGCAGCTGGGTAAATAAGACTTGGTAAAGGATATCTCTGTGAGGTAATACTAATAACACTGTAGTCCATTTTAGAACAGATTGAAACTTTATAATACAGCAAGGGATGACAATTACTATAGAAAGGTACTATAAAATATAATTTGTTTTATAAAGAATATATATTACGTGCAAACCCAAACCTGCACATCAGTCTATCAGTTCGAGGTGCCAGCATGATGACAACCTTTTCTTAGTAAAGGGAAGCTTTTCTATAATATGGTAAAATATAAATTGGAACTTTAAACATAGAGGACAACTTTTAATCTGAAAACCTTATAATGAAAGAAAATATCTCCTTTCATTGGGTTAAAAGTTGAAATTGCAAGACCTAGCTGTTATTACAGGAAAAAAAAAACTAGAAATAAATGGAAGTTAAGGGTTATTAAAGTGTAAGTTCGACAGTATTTAGAATAAACATGCAATTTTGGGGAGATTAATAGTTAAGGGTGAAATTAATAAAGTGCTACCATAATGATGATACAATGTAATATGGAAACTTTTTTTAACAATTTGAATAACATTTACATTACAAGAGATTAAACAGCTTTGTCATGTTTTTCATCAACTTATGTCCTTAAAAGACTCAGCTTGAGTTATGAGAGAAGAAGAACTGAATTGATTGCTGTTAATAATTAATTAGACAATTCAGGCAGATCACCACTTTATTTTCCTTAACTTTTTTCTGTAGATGAGGATTTCTAGCTGTTAGACTTATATCACAATGTGACTAATGCATACTGGTTTATGAAACAGGATAATATATTTCTAGGATTATAGAAAGCTGCTACTATATATTGACATAAAATATGGAGTGCAAGACAGATAAGACAAACATGGTATCCGACATTAAAAGGGTGCTTTTTGCTGATTTAGAGCTTTTATGACTTTTCTTACTATGTATAAGCTTTTTCTTATAGTGTGATGTCACAGTCCGCTTAATCTTACACAGTGCAGGTGAGAAAAGCTGAACTGTTAGGTTGTGACAAAAGGCTTTGTCTGTATTTAAAAACTTCTAAAAGTTTTAAGTTTACTTGACACTGGTAATCATGATCCAGTTGCAGCAGCAGTCTAACCTAAGAAAGTACATGTTTAACTGGCTGTTTTCTGTCTACTTGGAGTTCTAACTTTTCTTTGTACAGGTAAACAGTTTTATGATTTTAAGGATGAGGTCCAGTGTTGTGCTGACCTGCATGTCATTGCTCAGGGATCAAGTAAATAATTTTGTTGGTGATAGATTTCACTAAATCTTTACAACATGGTCCTTTACTTGTGGTGTGAGCTTGCTGTGGGTTTTAGGTTCTTCACAGTGTCCTTTTTAAATTCACATAGAGAAGCATGACTTTTTTTGACAGTTTCTTTTAGTTCCCTTCTTGAAGCATCTTTTCTTTTTCCAAAATGGTCCTAGTCAATGGAATAAACATTACCTTTGTAAGAATTGTTTAGCTTGCAGTTACAAGCTTAAAGTGTTTGTGTCCTTGTAGGTGCCTATATGAGTGTCTGCTCATCTGTTAACTCAATTTAAATCTGTTGTTACCAGATGAAACTTGAAAAGCAAGCTGAAAAAGAATGATAGAGCTTCAGAATCATTCAGCTCAAATGTATTTTCCTGGAATGCAGGTAGTATGAGGCAACTGTCATTCTGCACATCTGTTAACTCTGTTTTTTTTTCTGCAGAGAAGCTAGCTGAAATCCTTTACAAAATGGAGCAATCCCCCCTTGGCCATGCACAAATAGCCAGTAAAAAAAAACATTACAAGATATATATTAAAAACATACACCGCAGATTTTTATTTATTTATTTTTTTTAAACCCAGCTACTGATTAACAATTTGTGGTGGGTGTTTTATTGCCTTGGACATTGTCTTTGCCTATTTGGTGGCTTAGATTATCCCACTCTTCCTCAAGGCAGATTCTTAGATGACTACATTCTGTGCGAAAGAGCATTGTCTTCCAGACAGTTAAAGTTTCCTGTCTCCTGCCAGCCTAGAATAGTTTATCAAACCTCCTGGTAGTTTCCAGGGCCTCTCATGTAATTCAACGGTCTTTCAGAATTTATTGTGGGTAAATGTGCCTTTTGGGAAACCATGTCTATACAGTGGTAGGTAAAGATATGCTTTGACAGCTTTACTTTCTATTTTTTCTCTGTCTGTCTGGATCAGCATCTCATGGTAATATTCTTTTGCTGATTTTTTTTTTTAATAATTAGTAACAGTCACCTTTTATGAAATAGGTATGGATTCTGAAAGTATTGTAAAAGGACATTGACATATCTGTTGTAATATTAGTTTCTGCAGTTTATGTGCTGGGTAGAAAGCCATTAAATTTCCCCTAGATGTACTTGAGAACTTTCTAGAGTTGTTATTTGACCTTTTTATTAAGAGGTTATTGGACCTTTTTACTAAGAGGTTTTGCTTTCCTAATTATGCATGTTTTTCAGTGAAGTTTTTACCACAACTGTTTTTGTTTGTGAAATACAGGTACACAATTTTATATAATTTTACTAAGAAGCGAAATTCCTTATGTTCGATATGACAATAGATATTTAATATGATTCTTTAATGTTTTATAAGATGTACATAGTGTAGCATAATCCATTTTCAATTATTTAAAAATTGAGAGTGAAACAACAATCATCAAATGTCTATTTATATAGCTTTCCTATTGCAGCAATATCATGTTTCTGAAACTCCCACTGTAATTTACTGCTGCAGTTTAAAACTGCATGCCAATGAAAACATTAAATGTTGATCCTCTGTATTATTTATTGTTTAACTAAAACATGTAGTTTAGCACTGTTTAATAGAAACATTCTTCTGTGGTCTTGAAAAAGGTTACAAAATCAAAATATTTTTGGTAGTTTTGATGATTGGTATTAATTGTTATAATAATTATATATAGTTTTAATTGTCTTTTTTTGTTGTAGAAAGTCTTGTTTTCATAATAGTGGGGAAAAACTTGAAACAATTTTTTAATTATGTTTTAATTGTAATATAAGTGCCTATGACCAAACTGAGAATTGATTCCAGGTCCTGGAATTATGATCTGTACTAACATAGTAACAATTAATTTGTGTTTTTGTTAGAAAATGAGTATATATGAATGTCAAAAGACACTCTTGTGAATGAATGCAGACAGTGACTCAATGGAGATGTTTGCATTGATAATGAACAAAATGCCATAAGAATTCATTACTTGTTTATAGTCCATTAAAACTGATTTGCATGATTAGAGTGTAGATAGATAGATACATACTCCAGCAGCAGCATACTGATAAAAATAAACAATATTAAAGAGTAATAAAAATGCAGGTAAAACAGACAATAACTTTGTTTAATGTTAATGTTTACCCCCCACCCCAGGTGGAACTGAAGAGTCGCATAGTGTGGGGGAGGAATGATCTCCTCAGTCTGTCAGTGGAGCAGGACAGTGACAGCAGTCTGTCGCTGAAGCTGCTCCTCTGTCTGGAGATGATACTGTTCAGTGGATTCAGTCGATTATCCATGAATGACAGGAGCCTGCTCAGTGCTCGTTGCTCTGCCACGGATGTCAAACTGTCCAGCTCTGTGCCTATAATAGAGCCTGCCTTCCTTACCAGTTTGTCCAGGCGTGAGGCATCCTTCTTTTTTTATGCTGCCTCCCAAGGACACAACTGTGTAAAAGAGGGCACTCGCCACAACCGTCTGATAGAACATCTGCAGCATCTTATTGCAGATGTTGAAGGATGCCAGTCTTCTAAGGAAGTATAGTCGGTTCTATCCTCTCTTGCACAGAGCATCAGTATTGGCAGTCCAGTCCAATTTATCATCTAGCTGCACTTCCAGGTATTTATAGGTCTGTACCCTCTGCACACAGTCGCCTCTGATAATCACAGGGTCCAGGAGGGGCCTGGGTCTCCTAAAATCTACTACCAGCTCCTTGGTTTTGCTGGTGTTTAGGTGTAAGTGGTTTGAGTTGCACCATTTGACAAAGTCCTAGATTAGGTTCCTCTACTCCTCCTCCTGCCCACTCCTGATGCAGCCCACGATAGCAGTGCTGTCAGCGAACTTTTGTACGTGGCAGGACTCCGAGTTGTATTGGAAGTCTGATGTATATGGGCTGAACAGGACCAGAGAAAGTACTGTCCCCTGTGGCGCTCCTGTGTTGCTGACCACAATGTCAGACCTGCAGTATGATTCTGATTAGGCACAGATGTACAATTGTCTGTCAGAAATTGCAGTTATTTGGTATTTTCTGTGGCACTTCTTACTCTAGCCTTAAAGTATGTATTCTCTATAACTATATGATTTATTATTGCTGCCTGGTGTTCAATTATTTTAATACATTGTCACATATTGCACATGCTCTTTTATGACCTGCATTATTATTGCTGCAGACATTTCTTCTCAGCTCACTTCAAACTCCCTTAGTGGTATTTCTTGTTATTCTAAGTAGATTTCTCAATCTTGTCAGTTGTGATACACTGCTGTGTAGAGCCATATTTTAAAGTGATATGCTGTTGATACAAAGCCGTATTGTAAAGTATGTACTGTTGTCTGAAGGACTCCACTTGCCCCTTATTTTCTGGGACATCCTACTTTAACTGCTTTTTTCTAGTAAATACAGACAGATAACCAGTTTTTATATGTAAGTCAGACATTCAGGCTTCTCTTTGTTCATAACTTTCATGGAATACTAGTGTATAAAGAGTCCATCCTATATGACGATTCTGTTGATGAGTATGTGCTAAATCTGTGTTTCACACAGACTTGAATAACTTATAAAATCACTAGGAATAATAGTAGTAGTAGCATTAATATTGTTACATGCTGAGAGTGCAGTGCAATTATCACTTGTATATTTGAACAACACAAAACAGAATAATAAATATTTTGATTTATAGCAAACTTTTTTAGTGTTTGTGCATCTCTTCTAAGTAGTTTACAGTTTTTATATTGATGTTGGTATTCAGTAGTGGCAAAGAAGTGGGACTGAGCTCTAACAAATCCATTATCCCCACCTTTAGTAGTTTCTCTACCTGTGAAATGAATGTGTGTAGACATATAATACTGAGCACAAATCATAGACACATGTTAAATTACTCAAAAATAGTGAAATGCAAACAAAATCCTATAAAAACAGTAATCAGATTAAAAAAAACAGTATTTATTTTACGTTAAAATGGTATTAGTTCTCATTGATACCCTGTTATGCAATTTTAGAAGACAATTGGATCGTGGTTTGCTTCTGGCATTTTGGAGAACTTGCCTTTTTCTTCTGTATACTTCTGCAATCTCACTTCCTTCTTTCTCTCCAGGTAATTGTAGATGGCCTCTGTAATATTGAGATTATGACTTTGTGGAGGCTATATGATCTGTTGCAGATCTCTTTGTTCTTGTTTTTACTTAAGATAGATACAGTATTTATGACCTTGGCCATATATTCGGGGTCACTGTCATGCTGCAGAATGAAGTTGGGACTGATTTGATGCCTCTATGATAGTATTGCATGATGATAATAAAATGACAGCACTTCTCACAATTGAATAATCCATTATGTCTGATGACATCTCCAACTCTGTTTCCAAATTGTAACTGAGCATTAGCTGCCGTTATTCAGCACCCATTTCATTGTGTTTTGACTTTGTCTGCACTTTAGAGCAATGGCTTTTTTGGCAGCAGTTCTCTAAGAAGACCTCTTCTGATAAGACTTTCTTGGACTTAGAGGAGTGTACTTGGATTCTACAGGTTTATGTAATTTCAGAGCTGAAAGCATTGTTGCATTTCTTCAGATTTTGAAGGAATATTGGTTTGATACATCCTTCATGTGCTGCACTCAGTTTCTGTGGTGGACTACTCATTTTCTGGTTCTCAGCCTTGTCTATTTCCTTTTGCTTCTTAAGAAGAACCTGGCCAGAATATGTTGATTTTCTTGTCTGCTACAAAGTTCCTAATTGGCATTGGCTTGGCAGATACTGTACCTCACTGTTTCTCAGTAAATCAGTGATTGTGAAAGCATACGAGTGATCAAATGTTGGAAAATATATGTATATCTAATTGTGTGTGTAGGTGTAAATTCAATTTTCTATCTTTAATGCTATTTGTCAATCATTAAATCATGTAAAAGTATAACCATAAGTTATGCAACCTTACTAAGAATCAGATTTTGTTAGTGAAAACAAATGAAAGATTGATTTTAGGCTTGGGTGTCTTTTGTTTGGCACTGGTATTTTCTGTGTCTTTGTGCATATACGAGGTGTGGCAGAAAAGTAATGAGACTGGCAACACTGCAAGCGATCTGGCAACGCTGCGCTGTTGTCCTTGATAGAGCACGTGTATCAGTACCCTCCCATAGCTCAGTGCGAGTTTCAACTCCTTCCGTTAACTACGTGATTTTTGTGACTGCTATTAGCGAAGTTGTGTTTTTGGTTGTGCGTCACGCAAAATGGAACAACGGAATTTGGAGCAACGTTGTGCCATTGAATTTTGTGTTAAGCTTGGAGAATCGGCAAGTGTGACGTTTGAAAAGTTAAAACCGGCCTATGGAGAACATTCTTTATCCCGAGCTCAAGTTTTTTGCCAGCACAAATCATTTTTGGAAGGCAGAAAACACGTTGAAGATGAACACCGTTCAGGGAGGCCTTCAACTTCGAAAACCAATGAAAACATCAAACGTGTGAACACTCTTGTGAGATCAGACCGTCGTTTAACATTAAGAATGTTGAGTGAACAATTAAATTTGAACAGATTTACCGTTCATCAAATTTTGACTGAACATTTGCACATGCGAAAGGTCTGTGCCAAAATGGTGCCGAAAAACCTCACAATTGAGCAGAAGGACAATCGAAAAAACAAGTGTCTTGATCTTCTTGACAGAATCGCTAATGAGCAAGATTTCTTTAGTCGTGTGATCACAGGTGATGAATCATGGATTTTTGAATACGATCCTGAGACCAAGAGGCAAAGTCAGGAGTGGCACACTGCAAACTCTCCTCGACCAAAGAAAGCTCGAATGAGCAAATCGAAGATCAAATCAATGCTGATTTGTTTTTTTGACAAAAGGGGAATCGTCCACAAAGAATTTGTTCCTCCAGGACAAACTGTCAACCAAGTTTTTTATAAAGACATCCTTGAAAGGCTCAGAAAAAGGGTCATTCGCGTGAGACCAGACATTGCAGACAAATGGATGCTCCATCATGACAACGCCCCATGTCACAATGCCCTCTCCATAACAGAATTTTTGACCTCAAAAGGCATTCCTGTGGTTCCCCAGCCCCCTTATTCACCTGACCTCAGTCCGTGTGACTTTTTCCT
>JANRMT010062792.1:71967949-72013287 GCA_026402145.1 Polypterus bichir lapradei
CTTTTTCCTAAACTGAAAAATGTCCTCAAAGGACGTCATTTCGGGACTTTAGAAAACATCCAAAAGAGTGTAACAGACATGCTGAAGACCATACCGGTTGAAGACTTCCAGCGCTGCTACCAACAGTGGGAACAACGTCTCCATCGGTGTGTAGCTGCCCAAGGGAACTACTTTGAAGGGGATAACATTGATGTTTGAAAAAAATAAAAACTTTGGTAAATAAAAAATCAGTCTCATTACTTTTCTGCCACACCTCGTAACTCAGTTGCGTCAAAAAAAAAGCTGTTAGTTGATTGTCTGCCCTTATGTTTGGTTGAGTGCATGGTCATAAGATCATATCTTCATGTCCATATATTGACAAACACAGCATCACTCTCATGTAATAGAAATGTCTGATTTGACTTCCCGTTTTTTGTTCAGTGCTGCAGGGATAGATGTTGATTACAGGTGATTGCAAAAACAGTGTGCATTAGGTTTACAATCTCTTTAAACTGCTGCTTCCACTTTCTATTACTATCCCCATTTGTGATTAACATTTCACCATCATTACACTACAAAAAAGCATTTCTTAAAGTAAGCTAAATAATTGTAAACACCAATTTTTCAATAATTCTTAAAATAAGTAGAACAAGATTTAATGTCATGGAATAAATACCTTTCTACTTAGTGTACTTCCTCCTCCTTATCCTCATCCTCATTCAAAGTCATCATCTGGTTTGGCAGACCCTTTCCGAGACCTGTTTAAAATTCTTCCTTACTTGAGTCTTCACTTTGACAACTGCTGCTTTGATCACCTGTTACCTCTCACTCTGATCTGGAGACTTTCATGCTATCTATAAAAGCAATGCCCCCTTGTTTATTTTGATAGTATTTGTTGACTGTGTTTTTTTCCTATAGTTCCTTGGATCCCATTATATGTAATAGTGTAGGCTTGATGAGGTCTCATTCAGTCCTTGTGATTTGATTACTCCAAAATGCATGAAATGAAGTCCTCAAGGTGAGGAATGAAATTATCCAGAAGAGAAAAACCTGTGAGGCATTATCACACAATCTAATCTTCCCAGTTAATGACCCTGATGTATGTCACAACCAAGTAGTAATTATCCAATACTTATGCATCTGTTTTTTATCATTGTCCAAAGCAAGTCAGATGACATTAATAAATAGATAATTAACAACTTTCTTTTTAATTAGTAATAATATGCTGTAAGTGGGGCGGCATGGTGATGCAGTGGTAGCGCTGCTGCCTTGCAGTAAGGACACTAGGGTTCGCTTTCCAGGTGCTCCCTGCGTGGAGTTTGCATGTTCTCCCTGTGTCTGCGTGGGTTTCTTCCGGGTGCTCTGGTTTCCTCCCACAGTCCAAAGACATGCAGGTTAGGTGCATTGGCGATTCTAAACTGTCCCTAGTATGTTCTTGGTGTGTGGATGTGTGTGTGCCCTGAGGAGGGCTGGCACCCTACCTGGGGTTTGATCCTGCCTTGCGCACTGTGCTGGCTGGGATTGGCTGCAACAGACCCGTGTGTTAGGATATAGCGGGTTGGATAACGGATTGATGGATGCTGTATGGTATACTTGCGATTTGTGCAAAGTTCTTTTTAAGTGAGGAGGTACTGGCGTCCATCCCAGATTTTGTGACGAGTAATAATCTAAGAAATTTAAAGGACAATTCTTTACTTTGTTTTTTGTTCGTAAAGATTAATTTCTTTTAAAATATGACTCATTTTTTTTTTAAAGGTTTTAACGTTGAACTGACCTGGTATATCGATAACAAGTTCTTTTGATATTAAAAATATTTTTATAAATTTGTGTGAATTTGTGTTTTAAAGAATAAGATTTAAGTGCTTTTGCTATCTATCAAATTTCTTGTACAGAGTATGATTATAGCCAACCATAGCTACACACAGCAATCTTGAGTGAAACACATGTTTAAGAGACTGTTTTGAAATTTTTACATATTTAAAAATGAAATGTAATATTTACATTTCCCTCCAGTATTTATGAAAGTGTTTAAATGAGAGGCTGACAGTTTTTTCTTTTTTTTCACAACACTGTTGTTGATCAAGACTGTCTTCTTTTGATGAAACTGAGCTGAGTTCTCATTTTCTTTAAAGTTTCTGTATAATGAAATACCATTATCAGTAAAAAAACATTTGTCTTTAATGGCCACTTAAATGATTTGAAGGCAACTGGCTTATCTCTGTAATGCTGGAATATGTCTGTTTGACCAGTGACGACGATGATGATGAAGATCAATTCATTTTGTAGTCATTGTACTCTGGTTAGTTATGATGTAAGTAGAGCTTGGGATGCTTTGGTTTGTACTTGCTAGTTTCTATTTATTAATGTGATAGTGTAAACTGTTTTAATTTTTATAGCTTAGACCACCAACATTTGCTTTTGCTTAAAGAATATAGTAAAACCCTAGAGGGTTACAGTTCTGAGAAAATTTTTATTTATAGCATTCAGGCATAATCTTGTTTACATTGTCATTTTTAAGGCATAGTGATTTGGAAAAGTAATATTGGCCTTGTGAGAGAACATGATGGATTTTTTTTATTGTAAATTATGTTAATTTATGAAAAATGGATGATAAGATGGGTGATAGAGTACTCTCTCAGTGGTTAAACATAGTTTGAATGGCCTAACAGCAGGTGTCTTTAGGCTCCATCTATGCCCACTCCCCAGACTTCTTTCATTTCCAAATGTATTGCAGATAAGAGCTCACCAAGATGTACTAAATATCGAGGAGGACATCAAGTTTATGTTCCTACTCTTTTTTTTTTTTTCTTTAACTTACCATATGCCCTTTCATTGTTTCATTCATCTTTTTACATGGCAGCTTCCAAGGTAAGCTCCACCCCTTCCTTTTTTAATCACCACCACTGGAACCTTTCAGACTTTTTACTCTGACACCTGTCTTTCCTCATCAGCAAGACAGGGTTACAGAAACTAACATAAAAAGAAAGCAAGAACTCCTGATTCATTACAAGTTCACACCCCATATCAGCATTGAAGAATATTCCTTACTGCAATGTTTTAATTTATTTTTTAAACTCCCACAAAATGTAGTGGATCAATAATAACAAGTATTACCCTTCCTTCTCTGTAGCATTAAATTATTGTAGGAATACTACTGGGCAGACACTATTCCTAGGCCAAAGGAAGAAATTATTTAATATACATTTAAATGATACACTTCATTACTTTTCTAATTATAAAGTAGAAGATAAAATGTATATGCTGCTGTTCATTCTTCCAAAACTAGTTACATTTCTTTTATGTTCTCAGTAGTTCAGTGTACAACCAATAACCAAGCAGCATTGTGCTTGAGCTAATTCCTGTTGTACTCACTTGTTACCAGCTACTTACTTGTTGGTATTGTTTTTTTATTTTTGCAAAAGTAATGTTGCTTAAATTTCCCTGTTTTTTCTAATATTTGAGTTATTCCTTTGACTAGTGTAAAACATTTTTGACTAGGATTCAGGAACCCTATGTGCCTTTAAACCCACAAAGACCAGGTTAAGGTAAGAAGGGATCACTATATAAAAATGTTTCTGGCATTCCTTTCTGATACTGAATAATTATAAAATCGCTTTCCACATTGTAAATAATTTAGTTCATGGGTCACGTTTTTTTGTAGAAGTCTGATTGTTACTTATCTTTATTTGCAGCTTAACAAGCAACAGCTGATAACAATCAGAGAAAGATTCCAAGCCTTTTTGAATGGAGAAACTCAGATCATGGCAGATGAAGCTTTTTGTAATGCAATTCGAAGTTATTATGAGGTAAGTCCCATAATTTTGCAATATAACGTGATACATTCAGTAAATGTTGGATATTGATCAAGAAGACATGTTTAAGTTAAGAAATATTTAGACAATGCAATTTATTAAATGATTTTCTTTTGTAGTTTAACAGTATTTTGTTTTCCACCGCAGGGTCCGCGCACACACACACACCCTCACACCAATCACACACTAGGGACAATTTAGGATCGCCAATCCACCTAACCTGCATGTCTTTGGACTGTGGGAGGAAACCGGAGCACCCAGAGGAAACCCAAGCAGACAGGGGGAGAACATGCAAACTCCACGCAGGGAGGACCGAGGAAGTGAACCCAGGTCTCCTTACTGCAAGGCAGCAGCGCTACCACTGTGCCACCAATTATTTTATTTTCATATTCACTAAATTTGTTAAATCACCAATTAATATTCAAAACTGTAGCTCATGTCAGGGTCCCAGAGTATCTAACGAACACCCACAGTGAAGAAGAGCATAGCATGAAACTAAAGACGCAATATATATGAAACTATATTGAGAAAGCTTTTAATATTTCAGTAAGCATAAGAGAAGGCAACTGCCTTAATGTGATGTGTAATCTTGCTACAACCTTTGTAGAGATCTGTAACTTTTTTGCATTATCTATTCCTTTGGTTTTTTTTTAATGTATTATTTTCTTGCAATTTGTCTCATTTATTACTTAGACATACATTTTCTATTTATCATGGCTATGAAGATCATGAAAAAAGCTGGGCTATCTGCCAACTGTGTTGTAGAAATTAGCACATACTGGTAGTTGTTAAATGCAGTGTTAAGCCAGATCTAAAAATAGAGGCCCTATTCACTATGGTGGGAGGGAGTGTGTCCATCTCCTAGGTTTCAGAAAGCATGATGGTGTGACATGGCTGTGCAGAGCTTTATTTGTTCACATAACTGTTAATCCTAAAATGCGTTGGTGTGGTAAACTTCTCAGTCATGGAAATCCCCACATTAACATTATTTATGATGAAAATCAATCAGGAAAATTTGTTTTGCATTTCTTGTTATATTTTTGCTTTTGTTTCTTTTACTTTAGATGCCACTTGTCTCTTATTTGATGAAATCTAGTAACATTTGTAATCCTCCATTTGTTAACTATGTACTTTGTGTTTCAGCAATAGCAAAGCAGCAAATAAATTAGACAGCAGAGTCTAATGAATCCTTTTCATAATATTATTTTCACCTGTGATAAAATATGATTAGTAGTAACATGGAAAAGAAAGTGGAAATCGGTGCCTTTAAAGAGTTAAACAGTGAAATGCAAACTATTATAAAGCACAGTTGGCAATACATAATTTATCCTAAATTATATTGGTTGGAAAAATTTAAGACTGCAAAGACTTTACCTTTTCCAGGCCTTGTGTATTTTGCTAAATTCTTGTTCAGATAACAATATTACAGTACTAATTTCCGTGTTATGTCTTTTGCCTTTTGCAGTCAACTTTGAGAAATTAACTGTTAAAGGCATTTTGGAAATAATTTCTGGCACAGTTAATGTGTAATTAAAAGCTATTTTTTGGATTATTCTATTTAACATTGGCTAAACATGACAATGCAAACTCCTAAAGCTTGTATCTATGGCATGACATAAATGTCGTCATTGTTACACCTTCAGTTTTTAAATTAAGATGTAAATCATGCTAAATAGAAAATTAGGGAAGGCTTGTATTGTCGGCTTTAAAGGTTCAGCAGTAAGCTAACCAAACACTAAGCATTACCCCTGTACTGTTTTGCAATTTAAAGTACTTTAAATCCACTGTCTGCATTGACGAGATAAACTGGCCTAAAGCAAAATTTGTTTTTATAGCTGCAGCTGCAAGTAATAAGACATTTGGTTATTGAATACAAAATAGTTTCACTGTCTATTATACAATACCTGCATGTTACTGTTAACATGTAATATTAATTTAAAAATGTATTAAGGCTCAAAGCAAAAACATTAAAAATACTTTTTTTTAATTGTCCTGAAATTGATTATTTCAGGATATTTGGTGTTCATTGAAAAGTTTTCTGACCTTATTTTTCTGTTGCAATTAAGGAACTGTAAATATTGAGCTTTGGGATAAATTCAAATGTATAATTTGTATTCACTCATGTTAGAAGTATATTAGTTAGGCAAGCTAGATTTTTGCTGCAGCTCAGCAAACATCTGGCTTTGGTACTACAATATGCTTAGTTTTTGTCACAGAACACACAGAGTGCTCTTATGTTTACTATATGTGTAATAGAATGAAATCACAATAGAAAGTATATAAAATACTCAGCCACTGTACATGGCTTCTGCATTACTAAGAGTCATGACTTTCAATGAAGACAGCTTACCCATTTTCAACCATTTCACTTTAACCCCACTTTTTCATATCTGTCATATTTTTCCAGTTGTAAAGATGTGTTTTGATACTATCACAAATCTCACATTGATGTGTGGAGAAATAAGATGAATGCACATATAATAGTTTACAAATGATGCAGAAAAGAATATATGGGTGTTATTTATGTTGCTTAGTTGAAAAATTTTGATTACTTTTTTTTCCGTTTTGAACAAACATTGTTAAGGGGGAAATAATGTTGGACAGTATAAAAAGAATCATTCACAATCATAACAATTTTTGAACTTTTTGATATTGATTAGTATAAAAATCTGTATTAGGTCAATTAAAAGCAAACATCCACAAATTATTTTATAACAAAACCAGAAAATCTAGTTTAAATACATATTGAATATACTATAGTATAGCATATCTGTAACATTTGGATAGTCATTTAACTTTAGAAGTTACATAATTAACAGAATGAGATCTGCCTATGTGCTGTTAATGCATTCCAAATGAGTTCTAGTTTATTCACCAATATATAAGAAGTCTCATATTTGGCTTATACAGCTTCTAACAAAAAATGCATCATAAAAACAAAAGAGATTTAAACAAGTCTGGAATATTGGAGTGGCGCCATTCAGTGGAGGGTATGAGAAAATGTCCATGTTATCACTTAAACACAAAGCATCATAAATTTGGTACAACTGCGACTTTGTGTTGAAATCAGGAGCCTCCACAATTGAATATATACACAAAATGGGCACCGTTTAGGGAACGTTTCATTAGGTCTTGACAAAATTATATAAGAAAGAAGTCTGTTACTGATTCTGTCAATGTCACTGACAGAACTTGCTGCTGCCAGGCTACTATAATTTATTCAGGTGAATAGTAAAGGTCAAGGCAACCCCAATGTGGTGTTCAAGATCAGTGGAGGATAATCTTTCCTCCCCTTAAATATGCTTTGATTTTGCAACTTCTTTTGAGGTCTGATTAATGCTCACAGTGTCTCTCTTTCTACTGCCTTATTACTTCCATATCTTTTCACTGTTCACATGCCCCCTGTTTCGCTTGCAAATTTAGGTCAGTTATTTGTTGTTTTTCCGTTTTAGGAATTGCAAACCTTTCCACATCATTACTGTCTCAATCATATTCAAGTCTTGTTACAGTGGTTTACTCAGTTTATCATGTTTTTGGAGATTAACCTTCTGGAGTCTATCCTTAGAACTAAACCTTCTACATAAACATAGAACTATACCTTCTACAAAATATCTCTTGGATTTTTTTAGTAAAGCAAACTACAGTTGCACCTCTGTGACCTACTATCAAGGTTGATGGTGTCCCATTGTGCCCATGTTTTTGAGCACTGTTACCATTTAAAATGTGCAAGGGTGGGTAGGCCATACAGTATCTGTTTGGTGTAGCGTGGATTAGTGGTTGAATAGAGGCATGAAAAAAAATGTGTTTCATTGTGGGATGTTTTTTCACAGCAGGGTAACTGTATAGTCTAAAGTTAGATTGATTACACAACATAGCAACCAAAAAAGCACTGGCTTACCTAGGTGGCAGTCACTGTTTCTGTATCACCACTAATAGTGATTGGGTAGTCTCTTTATTTCTCTATGGTTCGGGTATGAAATGAAGCAAGAAACCCCAATGGGCAAGTGCAATCGAAAAGCATTAGTAAATTATTATGCTGATGTTACTAATTTCCACCCCTTTTTTTTTTTAGAGAGTGCCTGAATTTTTAGCCTTATTACAGGTGAAAAGATGGACATCTTTACTACTTTGAGATGTGAGTAAGGATGAACAGGTTAGGTACTGAATGTTTCTGATTTTGGGAACCTTATGCTGTAGATTCTGGTACACTGTGAGTAAAAACTTAAAAGATTAAACTACATGCATAATTTTAGTTATCTGTAGGTAGAGTGGGCACCTTTCTGTTTTTTGTAGTTTTTTTTTTTTTTTTGTCTATGGCTTAAAAATACTGTGCCAGTAGAGTTTGGGCTATTGCTTTCAGACTTGCTAAATAATCACATACTGTTTCTTTTGTTCTTTTATATTATTTGTACTAATTATTCTTTTATAAGTCTGGCTCTTGGGATATGAATTTTTAAACAGACGTGTAAAAGTTGTATGCTCAAGGGTTTTTTTCTTTACTTTATAGATGGTGAATTTCTTTTTCCAATCAGTTGTGATCAGAACCTCTCACCACATAAAAATTGCATACTCCTTTGGTATCTGGTTCTGTATTTTGTTAGATTTAACAAGTACAAGCTTTACTTATATGATCAAAAATAAATTAACTACTGCAATAGTGAGAGATTTCATGCTTGTTGAAAATGCCTTCCTACTTATGGAAAGTCTTTTATACATTTAAGTACATGGAATCAAACACAGTTGCTGAGATAATAATATATAATTGTGAAGGATATCTATCTTACCATGATCATGTGGCCCTGTTCACTAAAAAAAGAGCCAACCCACGTCCTTGCAATTAAAATAGATTAAAATAACATTTCATTGAGAGTGTCACTCATTGTCTTATTTAGTGTCCTCTTCTTTTTTAGAAGTCTTGCTGTGAAAATGCAAATTAAGATCTTAATAAAAAATCCTTGGTGACTGAGAGTATTTCTAAAGTATGCCAGAATCCTTAAAACTTTCAGTAATAATATTCTTCCAAATGGGAAACAACTTTTGCTACAGCTTTATTCTACTCGGCACTTCCCTATGAAATAACATCCATGCATTATCCAACGTTCTATATCCTAACTACAGGGTCACGGGGGTCTGCTGGAGCAAATCCCAGCCAACACAGGGCCAAGGCAGGAAACAAACCCCGGGCAGGGCGCCAGCCCACCACAGGGCACACACACACACCAAGCACAATTTAGGATCACCAATGCTCCTAACCTGCATGTCTTTGGACCATAGGAGGAAACCGGAGCACCCAGAGGAAACCTACGCAGACACGGAAAGAGAACATGTAAACTCCATACAGGGAGGACCCGGGAAGCGAACCTGGGTCTCCTAACTGTGAGGCAGCAATGCTACCACTGCGCCACTGTGCCATCCTATGAAATAACATGACACCTTTTATTGGATAAATAAAAAGATTACAATATGCAAGATTTCAAGGAAGCTCAGGCCCCTTCTTCAGGCAAGATATAATTACGTCTTGCCTGAAGAAGGGGCCTATAGCTGCTTTGAAAGCTTGCATATTGTAATCTTTTCAGTTGGCCAATAAAATGTCATTTTGCTTGACTTCTCATTGCATCCATAAGGGCTAACATGGTACAACAGCGTCCTACTGTGAAATAACAGATATTTTGGTTAGTGTAATCTGTCATAAGGTAAGTGAGTAATATCATTACTACATTTTGTGAAAGATAATTGAGAGGTTTATAAATATAACATGTATGGAAAAGTGTTTTGCCTTATATTTCTTTATTGTGCTGCTCTTTTAAGAGTAATTGCATGCACTTTTATATAAAAAAGTGCACATTATAATTTATATAAGTCAATGAGGGATAATTCTGAGTTAAAATAGTGCAATTTTAGAATGGTTTCACATTTAATTGCAGCACTCAAGTTTGAAATGAATAATTAAATATTTATTTAGGTTTGTTTTAATATTATCAGATTATTGGAAATTATTGCGTCTGTGCTAATTATTTAAAACAGCATAACGTGTCAAGATTGCTTACAACGTTGTAGATGTTAATTTTTTAAAATACCCTTTTTAATATAAACATTTCTGTTTCATGTTAGTTTTGTAGCCAATGTTTTTTTGGAGATTATTTTCCTAATCTATACTAATAAAAGGCAAAGCCCTCACTCACTCACTCACTCACTCACTCACTCACTCACTCACTCACTCACTGACTGACTCATCACTAATTCTCCAACTTCCCGTGTAGGTAGAAGGCTGAAATTTGGCAGGCTTATTCCTTACAGCTCACTTACAAAAGTTAAGCAGGTTTCATTTCGAAATTCTACACGTAACGGTCATAACGGTCGATAACGTCCGCCATGTTGAACTTTCTTATTTATGGCACCATCTTCACGAAATTTGGTAGGCGGCTTCCCTGCGCTAACCAAAACCGATGTATGTACTTATTTCGATGGTATGACGCCATTGTCGGCCGCCATATTGAACTTTCCAACGTCACTAATTTTCCAACTTCCCGTGTAGGTAGAAGGCTGACCCCATCTTCACGAAATTTGGTAGGTGGCTTCCCTGCGCTAACCAAAATCGATGTACGTACTTATTTCGGTGGTATGACGCCACTGTCGGCCGCCATATTGAATTTTCCAAACATCACTAATTCTCCAACTTCCCGTGTAGGTAGAAGGCTGAAATGTGGCAGGCTCATTCCTTACACCTTACTTACAAAAGTTAAGCAGGTTTCATTTCGAAATTCTACGCATAACGGTCATAACGGTCAACAATGTCCGCCATGTTGAACTTTCTTATTCATGGCCCCATCTTCACGAAATTTGGTAGGCGGCTTCCCTGCACTAACCGAAACCAATGTACATACTTATTTCAGTGGTATGACACCACTGTCAGCCGCCATATTGAACTTTCCAACGTCACTAATTCTCCAACTTCCCGTGTAGGTAGAAGGCTGAAATTTGGCAGGCTCATTCCTTACAGCTTACTTACAAAAGTTAAGCAGGTTTCATTTCAAAATTCTACACGTAACGGTCATAACAGTCGATAACGGTCGACAACGTCCGCCATGTTGAATTTTCTTATTTATGGCCCCATCTTCACGAAATTTGGTAGGCGGATTCCCTGCGCTAACCGAAACCGATGTATGTACTTATTTCGATGGTATGACGCCACTGTCGGCCGCCATATTGAACTTTCCAACGTCACTAATTTTCCAACTTCCCGTGTAGATAGATGGCTGACCCCATCTTCACGAAATTTGGTAGGTGGCTTCCCTACGCTAACCAAAACCGATGTATGTACTTATTTTGGTGGTATGACGCCACTATCGGCCGCCATATTGAATTTTCCAAACATCACTAATTCTCCAACTTCCCGTGTAGGTAGAAGGCTGAAATTTGGCAGGCTCATTCCTTACCGCTTACTTACAAAAGTTAAGCAGGTTTCATTTCGAAATTCTACGCATAACGGTCATAACGGTTGACAATGTTCGCCATGTTTAACTTTCTTATTTATGGCCCCATCTTCACGAAATTTGGTAGTTGGCTTCCCTGCGCTAACCAAAACCGATGTACGTACTTATTTCAGTGGTATGATGCCACTGTTGGCCGCCATATTGAAGTTTCCAACGTCACTAATTCTCCAACTTCCCGTGTAGGTAGAAGGCTGAAATTTGGCAGGCTCATCCCTTACAGCTTACTTACAAAAGTTAAGCAGGTTTCATTTCAAAATTCTACGCGTAACGGTCATAACGGTCAACAACGTCCGCCATGTTGAACTTTCTTATTCATAGGTAGAAGGCTGAAATTTGGTACTTATTTTGGTGATATGATGCCACTGTCGGCTGCCATATTGAACTTTTCAACGGTCTTTGTTACTTATGGGCCCATCTTCAAGAAATTTGGTACGCGGGTTCCCAACGCTAACTGAATCCTACTTACGTACATATATACGTCCATAGCCTGCAGCTCGGTCACCGTGTGAGGCGGCGTTGGGTCCCCCATCCCAACGCCTCCCACGTTGTTGGCTGCCTGCCTATATAAGGCCGTCTGTCGCTCCAGTCTCTACATTCCCTTCCTTGCTTCGCCACGGTATTCACGTCTCCCTGCTGATAACTACAGCCTTTTTATTTAATCCACGGCTTCTCCGCTGTTTTATTGTTCATTTATTACGATTATAGTTATTGTATAGGTATTTTAGACTTACTTTACATTGTTCAGGTACCCATTTCCTTTATCATTCCAACCGTACCCCCATTAACATGTCTATCGAGGTAATCACCATCGATCAAAGAACTGTCACTTACCAAGTGGTTTCCATGCCCGGAGATGGCACCTGCCTTTTCCATTCTCTTTGTTACATATTGCACAGCCATATCAGGCTCACTATTGATATCCGGAGGAACATTGTGTCTTATTTATTGAATGACTGGGACAGGTTCAAGGTGTGGACTGATGACGGTACAGGAGATAATTATACTACACAGGAGCTCTAGAAGAGTGAAATGCTTAAGTGTACCGAAATGGCCAAATATTTTACACCTTTGGACAACCGCCAATGCCTCTTAAACATCTTAGCTTCACAGGTGACGATTTCAGTAGTGGACACTTTGATGTTTAGAAATGTTTAAACTCTCAAAAGCTGGATGTGAAGTTATCAATGAAACTGGTTGTATACTTACAACGCTTGACAGATGCCGAATGTCTCTTCAACACAAGTCCTACAAATACTGTCGTAACTGAAACAAACCATGAAACTCAAACCGATTATGACAGCAGCAATCCAAGCTGTGAGATTTGAAACAAGATTACTGTTCACATGGCCAACTGTACGTTGCATGCTCAAGAGTAAGCTCAGCGCACAGCTACAGCTTGGTCATAATACAACTGGAGGGCCGAACTGACAACGTGGCATACAAAGAGATCCTTAACAAATAATTATTGGTATATTTTCCCTCAGTTTAAAAAGGTTTAATTTTCTTCTTAATAAAAATTTTAAGGCAGTACTTCACCGCTGCGAAGCGCGGGTATTTTGCTAGTAAACAATAACATGTATTTTTCCAGAATTACATATTTGTCCTTCATATATTTTTTTCATATTTTTTGCAATTTTATTTTAAAGTAATAAAAAAGAACGGATAAAAAATTGCAAGAAGTTCAATATTTTTTGTAAAAACAATTACATAGAAAACCCCTGGCATTCTTCTTGCAGACTTCTTTCTGTCTTGTTTGTCTCTTGTTGTCTCAAAATATTTTTTGACTTTTACAGAAAATGTAACTGTTAGTTCAGTAATTCTTTTTATGTTTGCAATATATATAATTTAGCTTAACTGATGGAAAGCATGGGTTTTAAAGAAAGTTGTCTTTGTCTAACAACATTTGTGACTTCCTTTGGGTCTTTCACATATATATTGTAGACAATCTGAATAAAAATAATGTTATGATTAACAAATTGGTGCTGTATTTTACAAATTTTGATAACAAAGTAAATTTTTAATCAACTCTGAAAAGTAATGTCATGTTTTAAAAAGACCACTTCTAGCACAGTATTTATCTTGCTAAAAAAATAGTGCTCCCTGAAATCTGCTCTAGATGTGAAAGCAGTCAATTATAGTTTGTGGTCGACATCACTCTAAAATGTGTGTATTTATTAACTCATAAATATTTTTTCTACTTTTTAATTGCAGTATTTTGACAATTTTTCAGTATATGCAACAATATTGTAATGTACAGAATGCATTTTTCTGATTCATCTAATGTTTTTTGTTGTCTTGTTATGGAGATGTGTGCCAGACTGTTATCGATGACAGTGCTTCCCTTGCTCTGTTACCTTTTCTTCAGCTTTTGAAAAGATAAGAGGGAATAAGGAAAATGTTGATACTAAAAAAAGTTTTCAAACTGTAGTACTTTATGCTGAATTAGAGGATTGTATTCACATAAAAATATGAAGTATATTAAAAGATCTGCAAAGAAAATCAAACAGGGTATGTAAACAAATAGCTTTGTGATTTGTTTTTTTCCTTTCCCATGAAAGGTCATGTGCTTGGGAGAAAGAAGAAGCATCTTTTCCCTAAGTGGGAAAGATTTGGCCTCCTACAGTACTCAGGGCAGTGTAACCAACTTTCCCAGTGAAAACAACAAAAAAGACAAAAAACAGCAAAATCCATAATCACATGCTTAAAATATCCAGTGCCATAACCATAAAAAGATTTTAGCACCAAAAACAAATCCCAGAGCACTATCTTACCTAAACACTGATATTATCTGAATGACATAAAAGGGATCCTGTAGTCCAAAGTCCTTTAAGCAAACAAGCGCACAAGCTGAAGACTTTGGGCATCAGAATTGAGTTATATATGGCATCTGTGGCTAAACTGCAAGCAATCTGCAAGCCTACATTTTTTCCACCTCGTTCCAAAAAGGAAAAAGAAAAAAATATAAGCCATCATGCACCCACAATGCAGTCCTTGAATACAAAGGCATATCATAAACGCCAAAGTGACCTGACAAAAGTCAGAATCATCCACACCATGGCAGTCCTCATAGTATTAGTAGAGGCGATAGCCCATCGGAGATCTGTAAGTTGAAGGCAACAGGTGGACAGCATTGGAAATTGTCCAAAGGTCTATTCATCTCAGTGAGCCCTTTCTGTTTTTCATTTCAGGGCATTGTTTAGCGTTTTATTACAAAAAAAATTATTTCCTTCAAAGCAGAAGTCTGACGTTATGTGATGCTCACAAAATACTTTTTGGTGGTCTTGATAATCAATAACTCTTGTTATAATATCAGCATAATGCAAAGTGTTAAAATGCATAGAACTCTCAATTATTGGCTGAAAAGAGGAAATATCTGGAAAGATAACTGCCCAGAGGCTTTGCAGATATGCCAGCATGTTGTTTCCTGGCCAATCTTTACGTCCTCTTATCTCGGGCTGTTGCAGTGATTACAGTACTTCATCTATATGAACATTACTGTCAGTGCCTCCACCTGGCTGTTGATACTACCAGTCTCTGTCATGATGCAGTCAGTTATAGTCTCAACTGAGGCCATACCTTTCTGTAGCTTGTTGAAGGCAACTCACAACTGTTCCTATCAACCCCGAGATCAGTGCTGTATAGTAAAATGTAATGAATTCAACCACTCCATGAAGAAGGAAAGCTTTTAGTGAACGATCTTCAGCTCAAGTTGACTTTTTCTCTTGTCCAGAAAGAGAAGAACCAAATCTTTTTTTGTAGAGTAGCCATATTTAAAAGAAGATTTGTAAGTGGCAGCTTGTGTGCTGTTTTGGTACAGCTCTATATAATACTGATCACATGGAAAAGATGCAAGCAGAAGTAGAGATAAGCAACCATCAGTAACATATTTTAGTTGATCTCCCCATCGAAAACACATTTAATCAAGTCTAAAAAGTCAAAGTGCTACCTCTGTAAATTTTGTTTTAGTTTTTCAGCTTGGAAATAAACTTCACTCATTTTGTTTTATTTAAAGAGTTAGATGGAATGAAAACTGACCAAAGATTACAGGAGAGATGATTAGGTACTTCAGTGAGTAATGTTTTGAAACATGTTCACAATACATTAGGCTAAAAGATTCTGAATGTTAATGCTGGGTGTGAAAATGCACAAATGAATTATTGTTTGCGTACTACATGCTGATGCAGGCCCTCACTATGTTTATGTATTGAAATTGTGATGAATTTTCACACACTTATCACTTTTTGTATGTTTATAAGTTCATATTTGTCAAGATCACTTGAACCACAGCATTATTATTTTTTTATTCTCTGAAGTATCAAAGATTTTCCAAATAAGAAAAGTTGTTTCATCCTGTCTCATAATCCTATAGTCACAGAGAAGTTTCAGATTCTGTCTTGTGATCTGCAGTGTCACCTCATTATATATTATCTCAGACAAATGTTCATTCTTCTTGGCTTCCATTACCCTGGCAACTTTTCTAGCCTAACATTCGAAGATGCATGTCAGCAGTCTTGCTACAAAGGATTCATATAGCTTGTGACACTTTTAGTTGAGACTGAGAAAAGTAAAGCAACTCACCACATACCAGAAATCCAGCTGGATGAGGCTGTCTCAGTTTTCAAAGTCTGCCCTGGCTTAGGGCCTTTTCTAAGTTGTGAGCAAAAATGACAGACAACATACATTATCTGGAAAGGTGTGTGTTTTTTTTTTTTCCCCAGGTATAATTTCATACATCCAAAAACTGTAGATAACAAGCCTTCCTTACCTGTCATTGCAGAAATCAAAATGTGTCCACTTGCATTTCCCTTTTTTAATTCATTAAACAGATGTGGCAGCAGCTGCATCTGTAAGCCTATTTGTCACTGGAAACAAGAAAAATGTCATTCTATATGCCTTTTTTTGCTTAAATAAAACCAGGCAGTAATTAAACAAGTTATATTTTTAACACTCATTCAACTCTGATCTCATTCACTCAAGAGCAAGATAACCAAAACAACAACCTGTATTAAAAATGTTTAATTTTTCACTGTTATGACAGTTGGCCTTCTCTGAAAGAATTGTCAGCACCCTTTTTTTTCAAATCCCCATTCCCCACATGTACAGCTCAAGTAAACAGAATTGATGTTTAATTATATGTCAGATCAGATACATTATGCGGTGTTTTCCTTCTCTGTGGAATTTTGCTTCAGAGTGCTGCTGTAATTGGATGTGATTAGTGACTTACTAAGGTAGTATTGTGATCCTTCAGGTAGTTTTTGCGTCTACCTTTCTACATGTATAGCCATAACCTGCAAATGGGACATTGCCTTTTAGCAGATTTTGAGAAATGGATGGATGAATAAAAAACACTTTTAACTCTTCAGCCACTGGCACCACCTTCTGGCTGATTATCCTGGAGATATTTCTCACACAATGTAGCTTTCCATATAAACCTGATGAATTACCGCTTTTAGCATACGTATTATTGTGGGATGTTATGGTATGGCCTTCCCTCATTCCCCCAGAGCTTACACACACACATACACCTAAAACATGCATACACACACATTTAAGTACTGATTATGAGCAGTGCCATTGCAACATTACTACCTTTTTATTGCTCCAGATAGGGACTTATTAAATTAGGCTAGGGCAGACAAATGGGTGCCCCCAAGACAAAGGAGGATACGGAATGCACCTTTTTAATGTCATTTAGCAACACTGTGTTGCTCATTATTAGAGGCATCCCACCTCTGCCTTCTAACCCTGTGGAAGATAGTTTAAGTCTAACCACACCAGGTGCCTTGTATTTACTTTATTACCTCACCCGTGATGTCCAGACAAAGGATAGAAATAAAAAGCAGTATTTATTAAAATGCAGTAAAGAAGCAAAATATGGATGTAAAGCCCTTATAAACTTGCATCCTGGTCTAAAAGTCAAAAGCTTCACACTATCCAAATAAAATTATATTTTCGACTAGGGCCTGAACAATATGGGTGTTTTAGATCAATAATGAAAAATGTGTGTACAGCAAAGATGACCAATTACCAAAACCTGTTGTCCTGATAGTGCTGGAGTGTCTAGTTACAGGTATTAGGTTTTCCTAAAAAAAGAAAAGGTGAAGTGGTTTCACATGAACATGTTTAATATAACATGTAGACAGGTTAAATAAGTGTTTGTTTTTTTTTTTAAGCAGAGAGACATCTGATGTTTGTTCCTCTCTCTGAAGTATACATTGAAAGTGCCCTGAGCATAAATGTGTAATTGTTTTAATAATTTCATTATATAGTCTTAAATATATAGAATAAACTGCAATGACAACAAAGTTGTTGGATTATGCAGTCTCATGTGATGATTATATGAACTAAGACTTTTTTAGGGGATTAATGAATGAATAAATGAATCAATGTACACATAAATATCATGAGAGATATGTGTATTAATGAAATTAATTGAAATATATTTATCTCCATTTACATGTGTATAATAAGTACTGTTTAGAGTAGATTATTATTGTTATACAACCAGGAATGTGCTTGCCATAGGATTATTCAGCATTATTTATTTTTAGTTTTAAATATATTACCAGTTTAATTTGAACATATTCTGATGGCTGGAAGAAAGGATGCCTGTTTGATAGGCTAATGGAATGTTTAAATTTGCATATCTCCTAAATTCCCACCTGTAATACAACCAACACTAACTTCTGACATTAACAGATTCTGAACAAAAATGCAAAAGAGCACAAAGTAGAAAAACCTAAGACAGTGAGCTAGAAAACAATGAGATGAGAGACTATTGCAAAAGAAGCAGCATTTGAATGCATTTTAATAATGTAAAAGGCATAAGGGCACCAATTATAATTCATAATACTGGAACATTTTATTGACATTTAAAATGGTAGTTGTCCTGACTAAAAAGCTGTTTGTGAACCAACAGATTTTACTCATGAGGTGAGCAAATGATTTAATTCACTGAGAAAGTCAACTTGCTGTTTAATAGTTTCTGCTTTCTTTTTTTAACTTCTGCAGTTGTTTGCATGTATATTTTTTTATTTGCAACACGTTCAGCTAGGCAAATTACAAAAGTGGTTTGACAGCTTTTCTCACTGCTACTGTAAGATCAGGAAGGACCAAGTAATACACAAGTGGTGTAATTTAAAAAAAAAAAAAGCTACAAGACATTTTTTTCATTACAGCTCTGTGTAAAAGTAAACGTACCTGCTTTGCAAGGATTTGTAACATATGATAACATAAGATTTTTTTCATTCACGTAAAGAAAAACCTGCTCCTTCCAAAAGCCCAAGTAGGCATTTTCGGGCGCTTACTTGCATATGAAATGTAATTCACTCGAGAGCCGCACTATTGAGTTGAGGACAAACACAGCAGGTTGATGTACATTTAATGACAAATAAATTGTTTTATCAACCAATTGCTACAATGTGAAGTCAAGCAATCTAAGGCATATATTTGCCTTAGAAAGCCAAATATATGTCCCCTCTAAAGCTGACAGACTGGGCATTCCAAAAATTAGACTGAATAAGACCTGCGCATCACTTTGAGAAGAAAGTAAACACTGGAGTAGTGGTGAATCCTTATCTGCACACTCTCAAAGTGAAAGTGCTAAATTGAACAATTGCTGCAGCATAAAGATTTAAATATATATAGATGTTTAAAAGCAAAACTCCTGCTGTTTTTTACTGGATAAATGCCTGACCTTTGAAACAAAGATGATATTGGTTGAAGAGTAAAACCCTTGTGCACATTTGGAGTAGCAGACCCCCGTGACCGTGTGTTAGGATATAGCTGGTTGGACAATGACTGACTGACTGACATTTTTAGTAGGCTTTACAGTAGCCATTTTGGCAGTGGTTATACACAGATAAACATGGAATATAGCATTTTAACAGGAAAATGGTGTAGCTCAGGTATAACAATAAGTAAATAAATGACTGTATCTGTCCTCTGTAAAAATGCATCTTATTGTCAGTTCCAGGGATGATGCATGTGGGTGTAGTTTAGCATTTTCAAGCACAGCAGCAATATATTATTAATGTTCAATTCATTTAACATTATTATGCATGTCAGTCAAGGGCAGTGATTACAAAAAAAAAAGTCTTTTACTTTTGTAAAAAAAATAACATAATAAATGTGCTTTTCTTTGAAGACTTTTGGCATCAAAATATCAGTGCTGATACTGATGCATATGTAGAGATCAAATATCAGCCCGATGTATCAGCTCTTGAGATTATTGTTTGGGCCCTTCTTTCAGGAAAGATATGAAAGCTGAGCTGTGTCAAAGGATGATTCTGTGTAAGTGAGATGGTGCATCTTCAGATGACTTTTCTTTATTCAGAAGTCTATAGAATGAACAGTGTGTGTTTCACCCAGATGGGTGAATATTATTTCTAGCTTTCGGCAATTATTTTTTATGCAGTTTTTACTCCATATTGGGTTCTGGACCAACTTATAAAAAGTATGTGCAAAACATCATATTTGTCTGTTTTGTAACTAGTTCCCAAGGGATAAATTAATTTCACTTGACCTTTTGAATTATATATTAAGTGGTCATTCTGACATAGGGTTTTATTGTGATTTACACACTTAGACATTTGGAAATAATGTATGCATATGTATATTCCAATCTAAACTGAATAAATCAAGCTATAATGCAGATTCATGATGGCCATTAATCTATGTATAAAAATCAGTGAGTAAAATTTCAAATTTAAAAAACAAAAAGACTTCACACTTCAGTCACAGTTTGTGATACTCCAGATTGCCCGCAGCTGGCATATTCTTCTTGAACCCAGGTCATCGGTAATCATGTACCGAGGATGGCTAGGGCAATAAGGACATATTACAAGCAAGGTTGGTGTGTCCAAAAGTGCTTAGTACAGTTTAATTACAAGTTAAATCAAAACTATCAAATAAATAAATAAGGTGCAGTGCAAATCTTCATTTATAAATAAGCCAATAAATAATCCAATGAAAACACAGTAATGGTGAGGAAGTTCCTCCAAATAAATAGTTAATAAGTGCTCAATTAAAATCCTGGGTGAAACCAATTACTGTTTTCCTTCCTAGTGTTCTGTTACTCATACTTGTCTGGCCTACCCACCCAACTTCCATACATGTTCAGCGGAGCTGAAATATTAATGAAAGTGCCCCTTCTTGACTCCTGTGCCAGTCACCATCACTCTGCATCTTCTGGGATATGCTGAGCCTGAATCAGTGTCCCTACATTTTGGCCTCTAATGGATACCTGTGACCTTGGCTATTGTGCTGCAGTCCACCCCTGGAGTGCCATTCACTAAACTCTGCAGCAGAGTTTCGTCTGACAGCTTTGCTGCCATCTATTAACACTGGCTCCCTACCAATTCTGATCTTTCACATGTTCTTCTCCTTACTTCCGTGATCTCGCCTTTCTTCCCTTTTATTTAACCAATCTCCCCACTCATATCCTCTCAGGTTCCTTTTATACTGTTGTGAGTGCAGGTGCCTGATTACACCATGAACCAAGCACAGTATCAGTTAGGAAATTGGCTCAAGCAGTTAGGCCTTCATGTGCAAATGCAATTAGCCAGTCAACCGCTTTGGGGCTACACAGATTTACCGTTGCATGCACCTACACTCGCAGAGCCTAAATGATTCACCACCAGTTCAATGCAGCTTGTCATTGAGTTGATTGGTGAAGCTTATTTGAGCAAATTTGGAGTATGAAAGCAGTTTATTGTACTTTAAAAAAAATGTCAGTAGTACCAATATAGCAATTTGTCTGTCCAGCATAGTGTAGTAGTGGAAGATAAGTATCTGACTGTGGAGGATTGCATGTTTTGCATGAGGATGGAGAAATGAAGAAAAATATAAATGGTCTATGTAAAAGAAAACCGGTAAAAAAGAAGTATACAGAAAGATCAAAATGCTCTGATGGAGTAAAATAGATAAAGTTACTATCTATGGTCTGGGAACATACTTGAAAAACATAATTTACTATTCTAGTATACTCATGGTTGCTAAAGTAATAAAAAAAAAAATAATGAGGTGTTAATGGTCACCCAATAAAGAAAAGGCAAAGATTAGTGCACCACCAGATAACTGTTCCAAATTAATAGATGGTGATGTAACTAAAAGAGAAACATATTCATTACTTTCACTTCTTTCTATTTATATAATAAAATTTGTCAAGCACACAACTGGTAATCAACTTTCATGGCTTATTATTTTAGAGCAGGAACATGTGCCACCTTTCTCAGCAAAATATATTTAATGATCTTTGTTCTCAGTACTCGTGGACAGCTTGTCTGAAATCTTTATTAAGATTGACAACCCCCTAACTGACATTCGGTTAAAGCAGACAGGGACTGGTTGTCCGCTGCCGGTGCAAATGCAAGTTCGCACACTTCCTGCGTAACATGTCTATCGGCACCTGGTGCAGGGAACATTTAAAAATGGCCGCTTGCCTGGATGTGTACCTCCATTTGAAGGACAAAGGACACTCATTTGAGGACTTTAACGTCCAGATATTGGATAGAGAAGACAAGTGGTTTGAGAGAGGGGTAAGGGAAGCTTTGCATGTGCAAATCAACAACCCCTCACTCAACAGAGGTGGAGGCCTTAGGCATAACCTGTCTTCAATTTATTATGCTGCCCTTTTATCCATCCCCAGGAAAATCAGGCCCAATTCACACCTCCACCAGGTGGACCACTCTTAACGACCCACTCTATGGGGGTAGGAGTGGCTGTTAAAAGGTGTGACTGTTACATCTACCCACACTTTCCCCTCCCTTTGTTTTACTCAACGAGCCTATTCAGGGCAGGTGTGAAGTGAAAGTAACCTGGAGGATAAATTTGTAGTCTCTAACAACATTCCTCAGACTGAAGAAGCTGCTTGGATGAGCAGTAAAACGTGTCTACCTAACAAGAAAGAAGTCCACTTGCCATGACTCAGCTACCAGATATACTTTGATAATGTTATTGTATTGACAACAATAAGGCTTCTTTTGTTTTGGAAACCTGGACTTGCTTTCTCATCTCTTGTGCAAGTCTGTGACCCACACTTTACATTATGAATTTCTTCTTTCAGCTGCTCCCATTAGGGGTTGCCACAGTGGATCATCTTTATCTTCCTGTCCTCTGCTCTGTTACACCTCTCACCTGCTTGTCCTCTCTCACCACATCCATAAATCTTCTCTTCAGCCTTCCTCTTTTCCTCTTGCCTAGCAGCTCTATCTTTTAACATCCTTTTCCCAATATACCCAGCATCTCTCCTCTGCACATGTCCAAACCAACGCAATCTTGCCTCTCTGACTTTGTCTCCCAGCTATCAAACCTGAGCCGACCCTCTCATGTACTCATTTCTATTTCTGTCTATCCTTGTCACACCCAATGTAAATCTTAGCATCTTTAAATCTGCCACCTCCACCTCTGTCTCCTGCTTTCCTGTCAGTGCCACCGTCTCCAACCCATATAATGTAGCTGGTCTCACTACCGTCCTTTAGACCTTCCCTTTTACAGACCTATAAATACCTGGGAGTGCAGTTGGATGACAAATTGGACTGGACTGCCAATACTGATGCTCTATGTAAGAAAGGTCAGAGCCGACTATACTTTCTGAGAAGGTTGGCATCCTTCAACATCTGCAATAAGTTGCTGCAGATGTTCTACCAGATGGTTGTGGCGAGTGCCCTCTTCTACGCGGTGGTGTGCTGGGGAGGCAGCATAAAGATGAAAGACGCCTCACGCCTGGACAAACTTGTTAAGAAGGCAGGCTCTATTGTAGGAGTAAAGTTGGACAGTTTAACATCTGTAGCAGAGCGACGGGCATTAAGCAAACTCCTGTCAATCATGAAGAATCCACTGCGTCCACTGAACAGTGTCATTTCCAGGCAGAGGAGTAGCTTCAGTGACAGACTTTTGTCACTGTCTTGCTCCACTGACAGACTGAGGAGATCGTTCCTCCCCCACACTATGCGACTCTTCAATTCCACCAGGGGGAGTAAATGCTAACATTACTCAAAGTTATTGTCTGCTTTTTTATTTTTATTTTTTTCATTTTTATTACTATTTAATATTGTTTTTTGTATCAGTATACTGCTGCTGGATTATGTGAATTTCCCCTTGGGATTAATAAAGTATCTATCTATCATCTATCTATCTATCTATCTATCTTTTACTCTTGCTGATACCCGTCTGTCACAAATTACTCCTGACAGTCTTCTCCACCCATTCCATTCTGCCTGCACTCTCTTTTTCACCTCTTTTCCACAAATCCTGTTTCTCTGTACTGTTCATCCCAAGTACTTAAACTCATCCACCTTTGCCAATTCACTCCACATTATGAACAAGGATTAAAATTCTAAAAGTTGCAATGTTAGTTCTCCACGCCATAGGCAGTGGAGGTAAAAGATATGGGGAACAACTTGATAACTTAGAAAAACCCAGAAAATGGCTGTTAAACTGGTGATGATGATGAAGAAAATGTACTTTTGCCCTTACTAGATTTGCACTTAAGTATATGATTTGCAAAGAGTTAAGTAGTTCTTTGCTCCAAAAACTCTCAAGACGCAGTTGTCCATGATCAGTCTGTGATGACACGATTATGCATAGCTGTATAGAAGGTAGAAAAATTGAATCCACAGCTGAGCAGTACATTTTTATTAGAGAGAGTTATACTATGACACTTGTCAGTCTTTTTCTGTTTATTATTGCTGTAAACAAGAGGAAAAGTGTAGTTGGTTATTTTCTAGCAGCCATTTCACTGCCTACTGTTATTGTTTCTCGTTTCAAAGTACATTCTCAAGGTTGCATGGGTCATTTACCAGTTAAGCCAAATGAGTCAGTGCTTCATTCTACATATCTACCTTTTTTCTTTATAATTAAAATGGCTTTTATGAAGCAGAGAGTAGGTAGCTTTGCAAATTTGAGCAGTTTACAAATGGCTACTTAACAAATTTTACCAGTGGATACTTAACAAATTTTTCTCAGCTGGGGAAGGAGTTCTCAGAAAATATCTTTCTGTGATTAAAAAAAAAGCAGTGCAAGTCATCAACACCATTTATTTTTCATTTTACTTAACTTCTGTGAAACAAGTAGCAAATATTTATAGGCACTTTTTGCTTAACAACAAAAAAATGTAAAAAATGAGTGGAGACCATTCGGTGTTATATCAAAGTAAACTTGGGAATCCTTTTAAGAGGTTGCATCATTTAAGTAAGTTTCATCAAGCTTGTATTCATTATTCTTATAATCCTTTTGCCTATGTGGCATCTTGCCTTTGTCTAACTTAAATCACATTTTCTTAGTGTTTGCAAAATTCTGTTTGAATTCCTTTATCATCTGTGTTTATTATGCCTCCATTTATGGTGTCATCTGCAAATTTCACAAGCTTCTTGTCATTAATATACATTAGAAGTAACAGTCTAGGCACAGACCCCTCATAGGCACCACAACCTTTTAGAAGGATTTTTTAATCATTTTCTACAACGTCCATACTACTCTAGATCTGAAATGTATGGATGCATGTTTATTTTTTAAATTGAAATACTGAATATTGTCACTTTATTGACTAATCTACAAACCTACAGGATTTACAGATTTGTCCAAAATGTAATGTTTAAGTACAGAATCTCCATAGTCAGCACACTTTTTTCATGTATGTACAGTATTTTAAAAGGATGGGTGTCTGTGCACATAAGGAGAAAAGGAACTGGCACAGCTGACAGTGTCTTGTGAGCAGCAATGAAAGCTTCATCAAGTCCAAGTGGCAGTTTAGCACTCTGTTTCCAGGGCTGTTTCATATCACCATTTCAAGATCTATTTAAATATCAAAGTAATTGATGTCCCTTTGGAGTAGATTGTATGGTTTTATTTTGCTTTACACTTTTGTTGGACAGAAATTCTTAGTGAGTGCTTGTCAAAACAGCCTGACTTTCACCCATATATAACTCAAACAATACTGCCCCTAGGTTATAACAGGAATGACATGTGTCCAGAGTATGACAAGATTCTTAGTTCATATCTTCCACAGTCTGGTAATTCTAACTTACTACAAACATCTGACAATCAATATAGCACAGACAATAAATAGAACTTCTGATAATACTGTATATACAGTAAGCAGTCAGAATTGCCTTATGAACTGAAGATAAAAACTGTCACTGATTCTACCTGTACCATTTGAATGGAGATAAAAGTAATTGTGCATGAAGGCTGAACCCCTTAATAATATAATGTGCCCATGGCTAGGTATTGTTTAAATATCTGAAATTTGCCTGATCTGGGAAGGTACCACACCAGATTTTATGCAGCCACTGAGGATCATTCAGAAGTAAACACAGTTGGAGACAATCTGGGCTTTTCTCAGCAAAAGGTCTAAATATATTCAAATTTAAAACATAAACCCTTAAAATAAAAATTATTTGGTGTAACTACCCTTAAAAAAATCAAGGGTAGAAATCATTATATTCATAAAAATGTAACATGGCATTAATATGTTCACATAGGCATGTTCACTACAAACGTGAAAACAAAAAGAAGGAACTATCATATTAGTAGACTCACAAAATTTAATGGTCATACTCGGAGCTAAAAGATACCCAAAAGAAAAACTATTTTCTTTTTATGAGCAGTAATCCATCTGTTATTAAAGTGAAATACTTAACTACTGCAGGGTGGAAAAGGAAATGTTTGAAGACAGTTTTGCAAGACTGATGCACTGCTTTGAGGAAAAGACTGTATTTTATGTTTTAAGTACCTTATATGCCCTAGTTTTCTAGGCATTTTCAGTTCTAGGTCAACTTATTCTAAAGGACAACATTTACAGTTCTCATTGTTGCAAAATAAGACATATTTCTGCAAGAAAAACAAAGTGCATTAAAGCCATGTTAATATTTGGGGTTAAGGAAAGATAACACAAATATAAACACAAAAGTAAAAATTTTTACAAGCAAAGCAGTAAAAAATCATAAATCAGGCACTATGATAATTTTTCATTAAATAAAGTAGAATACATGACATACAGAAAGGTACATTTGGTATTAACATAAGAGATACATTGCTGCATTATCTGATACATACAGTTTTCTTAAAAAAAAAAAAAAAACAACATGTTTTAAACTAACTTAAAAGTATAACAGATGCTAAATTTGCAAAGGGTGATTATGCATTTAGACCCAAGAATAAAAAAGGTCCTGTTTTGGATGCTTAATCATCTTATGGGACTTGAGCTAAGCTGCTAATTAACCAAATCACAAACTAAATAGTCTTTATTTGTGTGTGTCCTGTCTTGATAAAAATGGGTATAATATCATTGATGTTTCCATTACTGTACAAGTAGGCTATAAAGAAGATGGATGCAAAATATGGAGTGCAATTTTAATGAAAGATGCTTACAGAACATTGTGTTGTTCTGGAAATCAGTCCTTAGGAATGCTTGTAGGTACACATCAGTGATGCAAACTTGCAAAATGAAAACATAGTCAAGTTACGTTTTCAGTGAGGAGAAGTAAAAATGAAATCTATAGGAGTAGCAAAAATAATGTTTGTCTAGCCTACTTAAGTAAACATGCCACAGTATAATAGTGACATTTTTTTCTTGTGTTTTTTTATTTTTGTTAGAAGTCTTCATGCATTTTTATTTTAGGCAGAGCAAACAGATCATGAAATTGACTGACCACAGTTTTTAATAAGTTTTTAAGAAGTTTTACTAAGCACACTTGAAAAACAGCTTTAAGTAGGGGGTGCCTGAATCTTACTTAATTTATAGCAAGCTATCTAATTTCTCAATGACACAGCCTTTCTACAGAATAAATCAATTACTGTTTCTGAGAAGAATATTTTGCTCAGTTTTGTCCACATTCTGTTTGCCAGTGGGTTACTAAAACACTGTCCTGCCTCTCATTTACTTTTTCAAATGCTTTTGGTATCATAACCTTCATTAGCTCTGCTGCCGCCTTGGTATCTACAGCTGCTTGATGCCAGTCTACTCAATTTATAATTTATAATTAACAATTTATAATTAAAGAATCAAACACTGCATTAACACACAAATATTATTCATCAGTTCTCTGTTAAGGGCCATTGCATATTAATAACTACAGTAATTAGGCATTGGTAGAAGATGCTCTCTTTTATGTTGGCTCTCAAAGTACAGTAGGTTTTTTTTTTTTTTTGTTGCAGCTAAGCACATATTGTTTGCCTGTTACTGTAGATTCTCTTGGCATGCGTGAAACAAATTGAAAAGGCTCCCATTAGCTGAATTTTGTATCAAGTGTCATGCCAGATACTTGCTTTTGGCTATAACTGAACTATTTTGTGACATGAGTTTTCCGTAATGTTGAATTATACAAGGACAATCAACATATCCCGCTTACAACTGACAAACCTGCATGAAGCCATATCTTTTGGAGAAGGAAAGTGAAAACTAACTATACTTTATAAAATTATTTTCCATTGTTTTCACTATGTTTTGCTTCAGCATTATCCAATGCAGAGTTTACCAGAAATTAGAGCATATCCAGCCAGAAAGAGGCACAAAGTAGGAACCACTGAGTGGGCATTAGTCCATCTTGAGGGCCACTTACTCCTGTAAGACAATGTTTAAGACATCAGTTAATCTCTGTAGGGATTTAATTCTGTGATTAGAAAAAAATAGTAGAAGATTATATAGAGAACATGGTTTAAAATCTTGCCTAGTACAGTAGTAAAATATACCTAAAGACCACTAGCATGTCCTTTATTTGACCCATTATTTCTCTATGACTCTTTGTAAAAAAAAAAAAAAAAAAAAAATGTTTTAAGCCTGCCCTGATATGGACAGGTGCCAGAATCCAGTGTAGGCAAAATATGCCCTGGGCTGCCTTGACTCTCTGCTGGAATAAACATGTTCAGCAAGTCGAATAATATGATGAATACATATTTAATTCACTTCTTAAAATAAAATTAATTTAGTTTTGCTATATTTTTTACCATTTCAATCTGACTCAGAAGTATACAGAGTGGATTCAGTGTATTCAGATTAGGTCCTTAATTAAACAAAAATCAAATAAATGATGACTTTTGAGTAAAAATTACATGTTCTTTTTAGTACTGGAAAGAAGTATCGTATGTTGACTACATCAAATATAAGCAAAAGACATTTGTGTGCTTACCCACATTGAAGACAAAGTGGAATTACTAAGGTGCTAATTATTCTTTTGTTTTCTTAACACTGGTTTACACTGTATAGGACAAATATTTTGTTGTTTTTCCCCAAAATCTGTGATACACACTTGTACAAAACATCTCTATTATTTATCAAAGCTTCCAAGTTCCATTGAACACATGCAATAAGTACTGCATATTCAGTGTTTCAAGTTGGTGGTAACCCACAAGAACACATTTCAGCTATGTTTAAAATTTTAATGTAAGCTTCCCCTCACTTCTCTCTACTGTCCTTTTATTGTCCTCAATGTAAACAGACTGTTGGTCCTGCATCTTTCAGTTTTAAGATTGGTAGCTTCATTTTTTTTGTATATCCTGTCCATGGATGAAACCTACAAAAAGAATCAAAGCTTTAAGCACCACATTAATTCCCAGAATTATAGATTTTGATAATGTTAAAGCTAGATGAGTTCCGTTCTGTCAATCTAAAATGTGGAAGGGTTCAGTTGTATGTGTTTTAGAACTGTAAGCTTCTGCATATGAAAATATGCTTTGATAGTTGAAAAATGAAAAAGGATGGAAGAAGCAGAGTCACTCTACAATATTACCACCTTATTACCCTCAACTTTCCATTCATCATGTTTTAAACAAATAAAATTACAAAACCATCTGGAATTCTGGACAAAGGAACACATTAACTTATGGCTGCCTCCTAGTTTATAACGGTAAACTGGGGCACAGTATATGAAAGTCACAAAATTCGCCAAAGATGTTTACTGTCAAACGAATGGAATGAATGTACTGACTGCTGTGGTGAGTCTATAAGAAAAATTCACTAAGAAAGAAGTTAAATATTAGCAAAGAACTGAAGGTGCACAAAACCGTCTTAACAGTTCTCCATGAAAGAGAACTTGGAAAAAATGCATCGTATCTGAATCTGATTATTTTCTTTATGCTGTTTGCATACTTTTGATATAGCCTACATGATTGATTCATTTGTTTCTTTTTTATTTTGAAGTTTCAGTTTCAGAAAACAATGTTTGGATGCACATAAATTGTAGCATCCTAGGAGTTCTTTTCCCAACTTCAAACACTGAGTATATTCATGATGTTGCAGTTTTCTATATTTGTTTCTCAGTTTTGCTTCAATCCTAAGTAGTATACAAAGCCAAGCAATACATCCGATTGTTTAAAATGGCATGGAGAGAAAAAAATGTATTGAAGAGAGTGTTGTCATCTGTATGATAATGCAGGTTGAATCAAGTCACCTTGTTGAGGTCTTCCTAGTTTTCAAATATAGAGCAGAATTAAAGCAAGCTGTGAAATTTCATAGTTGGTTCCAAGAGCTTCAGGATTAAATGCAATGGAAACATAATAGACTTAGCTTAGTTCTTAAAAATTTCACTGTTTAATGAAAATACTTAGGGTTTTGTATTGCTAGCAAATAGCAGATAGAGAGGTTCTATGGAGGAATAGCTTACACAAATCGCAATGTATATGAGAGAGAACAGTGGCCTTTAGTTGGACTCCAGTTTGTATAAACAGAAGACAAATGCATCTAAAAATGATGTGGCACTGTATAATGAAGACCAACCTTCTACACATGGATATGCAATACGACTCGGCAGCAAGAACAGCAGCAGCTAAAAAAAAAAAACAGTGACATAAACATACTGCCCTATGTTAAAAAAAATTGGGAGTGTGCTCCCCTCGACTTTCTCGTATACTGAACCACTTCCAGTTATGCAATATTTCTCAAATATCATATCTCTTTGTTTGCCATCATTACTAATTGATAATATCAATGCATTATCATTTATCTGTATTTATAATCAAACTTTGTATTAAAATGATATTTTCACACATAGAGAGGTCGAAAACGATGGTAGAATTTTTTCATGATTACATATGCATTACCTAGATTATGTGCAAAGTAAAAAGAGTTACAGTCACCTAAAAACACAGGAAAAGTGTTACTTATTATAATGTTTGTTGCAAAAAATTGCCATTGGTGCAACTTCATTTAGCTACATTTAATTATGATAACGATGGCGGAAATAATAATAATAATAAAAAAAAAAAATCATAAAATTAAATTACCAGGAACACGACGGGGGGGACGTAGCAGCTTATTGTTCCCATTAACATGGCATGTTCAATGTTTACATGTTATTGTTAAACTGATGATATATAAATTAAAATAAAATTAGTAATTATTGAAAGAATATGCATTATATTGAATGCAGTTTTTAATATTGTGTACACATTTATATTTCCATGATACAAAAATTCAGATAGTTGTTTAAATAAAATGCTACTTCAGGTTGAGTAATTTTTCTCAAATTTCATGTCTGTTTGCTTTTTATCATTATAAATATCTATACAAAATTTGAATAATCTATCTATAATTATTACCATAGTTGAAAATTCACAAAAGTATTCAGTTAAAGTACCACTTCCGGTTGCATGATTTTTCTTAAATTTTATGTGTACTTATTTTTTGTCATTTCTAATATCTAAAAAAAATTTGAATCATATATCTTTATTTATAGCCATATTTTACTTGAAAAAAATCTGAAACGTGTTCAGGTAAGGTACCACTTCTGGTTGCCAGAAGTTGCTCAAAAGTTGACAAGATTCCTTATTTTTGATACAAAGCAGGTGTACAAAATCTCATTGACCTAAGTCAAAGCATTTTCGAGTTATTGTGTTTATACACAGACAGACCTAATTTCAGAAAATGGTATTTTTAGACTCAGGAAGGTCTAAAACGTCAAAATTCATCAAAATCTCAAGGTCAAATTTTTTCACAATTCCTATACTTTCTGTATACAAGAAAGTAAAAAAGAACAGCATTAAATCTACAGTAAGTTAGCTGATGCTTTTATGCTAGTGGAAAACTGACATTAGTAGTGCTTGTCATATATAATTACAGGCATATCACGTTTTTGAAGTTGTTTTGAACAGTGTACATTTTTTGACTTCCTAAACCATTATTCACTTGTGTAGAAATTTCATGAAGAGGCTAGTAAATAGCATTATACTTCTGTGAGGGGAAAAAGTATCTTAGCTGAGAAAACAGAATTGTTCAATGTTTCTAGTTTTTGTTTAAATTATTTTTTTATTTTACATTTAGAGATTTTTGCTTTCAACACTTATGTTTTAAGGTACTGTAAAGAAGTTTCTCTTCCATACCTTTGATCAATTTTCTTTAAAACTGCTTTGAACTCTCACACAGGTTCTAGTAAACACATTATGGTGGAAGGCTGAAATTTGGCAGGCTCATTTCTTACAGCTTACTTACAAAAGTTAGGCAGGTTTCATTTCGAAATTCTACACATAACGGTCATAACTGGAACCTACTTTAGACCATATATACGGCCATAGCCTGCAGCTCGGTCACCATGTGAGGTAGAGTTGTGTCCCGCATCATCACGCCTCCCACATAATTGAGTGCCTGCACATATAAGGTAAATATTCGTGGGTGCTTATGCAAACGAAGATGAGATGGTCTAGTGTTTGGCACAAACTCAGCGAAAGTGCGAGAGAAACTTTTAAGTGCTGGGTTTTAGCTAACATTAAATAAAGCTGTGGACATTGCAAGATCACACAAGAGAGCGGCTCACGTGAACTGACTGTGAACGCAGTACGTAGAGAACAAGGAAGAGCTCCAAAGAGCGCTGAACAAAAAATGCATTACACAATTGAGAAGGCAGCAAAAGAATATGAAGCGAGTGACGCATACAAGCATATTCATAAGTGCAGCTACTACGGAAACAAAGCACGGTGTAAACTGTAAGTTTAAATTAAGTTTATAGACACGCTGCCGCTGGCGTTTTTAAAATTGCTGGTGAAGGACTGTGCTTATGCAAACGAAAATGAGATGGTCAGGGATACAATAGTGTTTGGCACAAACTCAGCAAAAGTGCGACAGAAACTTTTAAGTACCGGGTCTAAGCTAACATTAAATAATTGCTGGTGAAGGACTGTGCTTATGCAAATGAATAGAAAGCAAATGTTACATTATTTTTAAAATGTTTCCTTTTCTTTTTCATAACTTCTTTAACACACTTCTCCTCCGCTGCGAAGCGTGGGTATTTTGCTAGTAGTCAATAATTACAAACCTCATTACACTGTGGAGTTCTTAATACATAATATGCACAAATTAAATGGAATGAGAACTTTATTGCATACCTACTCATGGATACAGGTCATTAGTAATTGCCACCCAAAAAAAAGTATAGTAATAAATTGCATTTTCTTTTCCTTTGGTCAAAGTTTTTTTTATGCTATTTTAGATGATCTTTTATTACCAGCATTTTGTTTGTAGTATGCTATATTTTTTCACAATTCCCTTTTACCTTTATCTTATAACTAATGAAAGTACCCAGTGTTGAAAATTTGTATGGTGGCTAAATAAGTAAATATAACCCACGATGAGATGAAAAGATGTGCTTTTTAGTAATTCAGTGAGGCAGTGAAATTTTTATCCACATTAATATGGAAAATGCTGTACCCGTTGTCTTAGATGAGATGCTGATATAGTTGGCATAGAAGTTTGTCTTCAGTGATACAAATGTCCTCCCATCAGCCCCAGGAATTATACTTGTCTAAAATTAAAACCCCTCTATCTGGTACACCATATGGGCTCTGTTTGAAGTTGGACCAACAGTACTGCACATGCAAAATTTAATGAAAGCGGTTTAGTTGGTTTTGTTTAAGTGGCTGACAAATATACAGACAAGCAAATTATGATTTTATTTATATAGGTTAACATTTGTCATTTAGAAATAAGATATGATAAACAAAAACAATTCAATAAAACATTTGGGCAAACTTCAGGGTAGTGAATGTGTTGCGTACAGTCTTTCTTTAATTTTGTCTGTGTTTTGAGTACAATTTAATATTGTTTAATTGACTTCATTTTAATGAAATGAAAGACGAAGATGCGTTTAATACAGTCTTCATTAACATAGGAACAGAACCCCTGTTTTTATTAATATTATTGACGGCATTATTTATTTCCATGCTTTAAATAATTGCATGCAAGAAAGAATTTCTTTATATTCTGTACATGTTACACAATTGACCCTAAGAGGGTATCTTGTAGATATGAATTATCTACACTTATACAGAAATTTAATATTTTCCTGCTATACAGTATCTATATGGATTTATTTCACAATTTATCATTATGCAGCACAATTGTCTGTGTTTAGGGTTTTTATATTGCTTTTACATTATTAATATTGGCATTCTTAAATTGTATTATACAATGAAAATTTGAAATCTTTATAAAATATGAAAGACAATATGCTAGATTCAAGGATGCTACAACATGACTATTCTGGGCAGACTGTGGTTTAGTGTAGGTGGTATGTCAGAAAAGGCATTGTTTTGCAAATTAATTCACTGCAACAGCAAGGAGCAAAGGGCAAAATGTGGTGCATATACTTAGTGACTCTGTTTCTGTGTAAGCAGCTCTGTCACACTTATTATAAGATATTCTCTTGCTTGTAGGAATTGCAATATGATTTTATTAATCTTGTTTATTTTTTATTTTATTATTATTTTATTTTCATTAGGGAGCTATTATAGTTTATGCAATTTTAAAATGCCACATAAATACACATGGTGGCTGGGTACGTTTATTAAAATGGTAAAAAATGTGGACTAGAGGGGTGAATGATGCTTTGAAAAAAGAAATTCAATAGATGTGCAACAAGGTAATTCAGACAACACCTAGCTTTTTCTTCTGGTCCAGTCATTTTTTCTTCAACTACAGTAGCCTGATTTGCTTTCCTGTATTTACTTCTGTGAATTGCTTCATAAAAATATTTTAGCTATTGTTGCCATAATGTATAATTTTTAAATGTGAATTCAAGTAGTGAAGAATGTTCCACACTCACGCACAACTCTTCTTTTTAATGTTGTATAAAACCAAATTAATCTGCACCACCATGCTGAAATAGGATAAAACCAATATGTAATGTAGTTTTATTTACAACCATTTAATGTTAGTTTTGTTCATTCTTGAGGCTAATGTGGAACAGTTAAGATGCTAAGGTGGAACAGCAAAACCATAATACCACTGATGGCACAAAACATGAAGTAGTGATCTAGTAGAGTAAGGGAATTGTTTTAAACTACAACATTTTGTAGACATATGTAAAGTAGTACTAATCAGCGAATAGACTTGAACAATTATATATCCGGAGCTTTAAATAAGCAAGATGTAAAATCTGTAACTTTTTTCAAATACAGTCAAATGAATGTTTGAGGTTTTTTCAATTTCTATTACTTTTTTTTATTAATGTCTCAAAATATAATCTGTGAGAGTACCTAGATATCTGGCCTTAATATTAGGTGGTGTTTGTTTATTGATTTATCAGCCATTTTTACTTTTAATTTATATATTTATTATATAGAAACTTGACATCAGTTTTTTTCTATTTACTTTATCTGCAGTAGTGTTGATCAGTGAATTTCGTCAAAGCGTAATTCGCATTGAATTGGCTGCTTTTGTGTCACCCTTGTTCAACAGATTATTTACTAATAATTTGGCCGGTTTAGGAGAACATTTTTCCCAAGTGCCCCATAATGCTTTGCGAGGCCAATGCACCATCCCCTAGAACTGTAACAGCCAACATTGGATGGGACTGCCCCCCGAGTATATAATGCTGATCATCTGCATTACAGACTCTAGTGGTAGAACAGAGAAGTAAATAATGCTGGTTTTCAAAATTTTATTTTTACGAAATATATACAGTATAAAAAATTTGTTATCTCTGCTTGTCGCCAAATGTGCAGGTCAATCATTGCGTTCAATGTCAGTATAAGAGAAGGAAAAGCGTGCCCTATGCATGTGTGATTAACCACGTGCAGGTAAAAAATAAATGTATATCTTTTTGATAGAAGAAAAAGTGCAAAGCATCAGCACAGACAGCTTGGAGAGACTTCAGCGTGACTTTTAAAAATAGAGCAAGCCAGCAGCTTCAATTGTGACACACCACTTTGAATTTTTTAAATTTTCTGCCTTTAAAAGACCTATGTATTTTTTATGACTTTTGATTATGCTTTTAGCATTTTTGCTTTGTTTTAATGAAATATATGATTGTGCATTTCTGACAGTGTTCTTTCTTCTTTGATCTTACAGAGGCATGGTGGTGCAGTGATTGTCACTGCTGACACACAGCTCAGATGACCTTTTTGGCCACAATAATCGGTCTAGTATAGTTGGCTGACATTTCCCTAGCCCTCAGGGACACTTTAAAGATGATTGCACCATTATAATCAATTCAAATCTAGTTCCATTTATCCTTCCCCTTTGACTTCAATCCAGTTTGCTGAGTTCGGAGATATTCGTGAACACTTTTGTGATTTCTGATAACACTGTGGGGTTCGCTTATCACAAATTTGCAGGTAGACAATTCTTTATGTAGTTTTCTTGGTTCTTGTTCATTTAATGAATATATTAGAAAATATGCACTGTATAAAACATACTGTATATATTGGCCTTTAGGCAACCTCAAATTAGGACCTGTGAAATCACAAAAGTATAAAAAATGGCAGTTTTGTTACAACAATAAACACAAAAAGGACACCAAACGGATTAGAGCAAAGAAGGAAATGGCTCGCGAAAGCCACATTCAGCTTTTTTAGTCAAGTTTCAGCCCTAACTAACTAAATGTAGTGCCTACCACTCTTACTCACATTTACATTTACATTTATTTGCTTAGCAAATGCTGCTCACAATGCATTAGTCAACACTTTGCTCCAAACAACAGCTGTACCTTCTCTTTTAAATTCTAGCCTGCCTTGTTCCAACCATTTGAGTGCTTATCAACATCTGTGCTCCCAAGCTTACCACGTAAATGGCCATATGGGTCTTTTAGACCTTGGCCATCAATTACATTTGATTCTTCCATGGAATTGCATCTGGTTCCCAAATTTTATGGAGAAGACCTGCCATTAAGAAGAACCTAGAAGCCCACACTGGACTGATAACGTCAACAGCTCAGCAGAGACTAAATGTGCTTCACTAGCATGACTTGGTGGAACTCCCAATATATCATGCATAGTTCCCCACTGACTTCTAAGTCTACCTGCTAGTGCCCTGTGGTAGATGTTCACCTGCATTATTTTTATTTCCATTACATACAGTTTATATACCGATGCATACAATGGGCACAAAAAACAATGAAAGACATTATCTTTTTTGTCTATTCACATCAAATAGCTACCCCAAGATATTTATTAAACAATGCCTATAAAGGAAACGCCACAGATCTCAGCAAACAGTTGACTCCAGCTTAGTTGCCCCACTGTACATACCACACCCTCTATTACCATTGTGGCGTGTCTGAAAGTACAGCACACGTCCTGTCCAGATCTGGGATCAAGATTGTGCACACTGGCAAAGTGCACTTTATGGACTGTTCTTTTCAATACTAAAAGCAAAAAGTCAACCACGGAGACAAGAAACGCAGTTTACAGCATTCCATGCAATGCATGTTCAGTGTTATACGTGGGACAAACATCTAAAACACTTGCAACACATATACAGGAACATTTCAATGCTGTCAGAAGGAAACACCCATGGTCACTGATTTATACCGAGTGCCAGAGAGCTGGCTGAATCATGGCTGTCTAATGAAAATGCTATTAACAGACACTTGGACTTGAACCCAGCATATGCAGACTTAAAAATAATAAAAAAGACTTTATAACCAACACCTCCCGAACTCCACCTTAGTAATCCACCCTCAACCCTTTTACAACCCCTCCACCACCTATATACTGTGTTTAATTCCTGTATGTTTAATGTGTGTGTGTGTGTGTGTGTGTGTGTGCATGCGTGTGTATGGTGGTATATATGCATAATATATGTGTGGTAAGAGTGGCATGTTAGCACTGCTACTGAATGGATTCATAATTCTGGATTTGACTCCTTTAGTCGTTTGTTCTCTTTCAAAATTCAAACAGATAACAAGTTAGGCCCTGTGTTAGTACAACAGTGGATGTATGTAAGTGCGCCCAGGGATGTTCTGTTGCCAATATCACATTACTGTTTTCTTTCTTCTGCTGCATAGATAGGCTTTGCTCCATTTAACTCTAAAATAGATTTAAAATGTTATGTCAGTGGTTGGTCATACCCCGGGGCAATCATGTGACTGCATTACCCAATGCTAAAGGTTCTCTCTGTATGTCTATAGTTAGATGTGTATATAAACATACTGTATATATGAGACAGAGAAATAGCTTTTTTAATTTAAGTTTTAAAAATATGGAGGATTTTTTTAATTAAAAAAAATGCAGCAACTGTTCTGAGTCAGTTTTGAAGGTCAAGATCTGTTCACTAGTCACACTCTTGTTAAATATTATAGTTAGAATCAGATCCTCATTGATTATCTAAATCAGGTGTTGCTTTCATATTTGAAGTTCTTTTTATTCTGAAAAATAAGAAATACTTAACCCTGTTGCCTTGACAATTCACTATTCTGATGGAAAACAATTGTCTACTTCCATGGAAACTGCTAAGCAAAAGAATGTTTTGGCATAGATGAGACTGGGGAGAGTAAAAGTTACAATACAAATGAATATATGTTCCATTGTGGTAGTGTGCTTCTTTTTGCTATACAGACAAAATGCATTGCACAGATTTCATGTGTTGGAAATAACTGCTGTTCCGGTCTGGCTGTATATCTCCTGCCTCTTCATCCCACTTAGGATTATGAGGAAAACAACTTCATTCATTATGATAAAATTCCTTAAATAATAGTTTCTGGTATATATATATATATATATATATTTATCCAAACTGACTTACAAAAACAAATCATTAGAAATACAATTTGTGTAATAAAAAGTAAAATAAAGTATGTATGTTTTTTTAAGTAGTTTTTTTTTATGGACATATGGTAGTTTTTCTGAAATTATTTTAGTTTCTGTGTCATTTTTTTTAAAAAGGAGATTTTTGAAGAGTTGTAATTTTAAATAATCTATTTCTCAGAGCACCCAGTGGATGTACATGCTGAAAGGCCAATGCATTCATGGCAAAAATCCAGTTTTCTAATTAGAAATGAAGCATAAAAGCCTCATTGATTCTTGTGTGCCATGCTTTATTGTTCATTAATTTATACCCATATGACACCCTGTAGACAAGTAGCAAAGTTGAAAGTTGTTAAACAATATGTCTATGAAAGGATAAAGCTGCCCAAATATCTTTCAAGCTTCGCATTTACTCACAATTTAAAATGACACATCTTTAATTTTACTTCCTCTTTTATGCATACGCTTTTATCCTACTAAATGTCTATGAGGCTGGGTTGTGTTGGCCTATAATGGAAAGTGCTACAACTGTGTCACATCAATTACTTATGGCACTTTTCTCTAAAAAAAAAAAAAGCACCTACAAATGGAAAAGATAGTTTGACTCATAGAGATTACTATGACATGGAAAATGACAATGTATTTCTTGATTAAAAAAAAGTAAAATGTATACCAAAAAGAAGAATTTTTTGTTAGGGACAAAGAAATCGGTTTTGTATGCAAAGCATATGAAGATAATTACAGGATCCACCTTGGAATTGAACTTGGCTTTTTTGTCGCAAAGTCTCTCAGAGTGAGCATGTTTCTTGCATGTTTTGGCATGTTATGGAATCTATACATGCTAATCTAGTTATATCTATACTTGCATGTCTGCCACCATACTTACAAAGAGCCCTGTGCCTGGTAACACATTATTTGTTTGAGATCAGTAGTTCTTGTTAAGTATGTCACATGCTTCAGTTTTATTTTGCAGTTTTAAAAATACCAGTAGTGTGTTGTTTAAGCACTTCACTATGAAATATACAAAGCTGTCTAAAATCTTTACAAAGACATATTCTGATAATTCAAATTTGTTGCTCCATTTTGTCTCACCACCTAGTTACACACAATTCTATAGGAACATATTATATCAGTTGTGACAGTTGACAAAAACTAGATTCACCAAAAATGTTTTTAATTTTAGAAATGCATACAGGCCAATATGATTAATACTAGGACCATGCCTACGTTCATATATTAACTGGATATGGTATTAGAAATGCTCTATGAGTGATGGTTTGACAAAACACCCTTTTTTGGATTGAATTTTTTTCTTTATTTGTTAAAAAAAATAGTTTATTGTGTTCTTATTCCCCAGGACTTTTATCATAATTTATAGAATTAGAAATTCTTTCTTATAAGAATTAATTAAAATTAAATAATATCCAATTTTTCACATATCCTAGTCCTTGTACTTGATAATATAATTCTAAAAACGTTCAATTTCAAAAGGTCAGTCTCTTGGCTAATACATTATGGTAATTGGTGTTCTGTGAAATCTATCACTTAGTCATTTGTAGAAAGGAGAACATTACTATGATTTGCTAACTTAGAAACCACAATCCTTTTGAATGCCCTAATGCAAAGAATTTAATAGCAAAATATGCAAGTTTTTGAAACTCTGTCTCCACTATTTCATCTCATTATCTGTCTGAAATGTTTATGAAACTTTAATTCTTCACAGTTTAGGTCATGCTTTGGAGTTTTCTTGATACACTACTACTTGTGTTCTTTAGTCACATTTGTGTCATCGTTCTAATGCTGCCCTTTCTGACACATTTGACCCAGTTTGTTCTTATGATGAAGACAACTTTATGAGTTGCATCATAGATATTCTGGTAGCTGTTCACTTGCTAACTTTTGCAAAGGGCTTTTAGGGTAGTCACTGCTTCAATGCATCTTATAATTGCTAAGAACTTACCATCAGCTGCGTAACTGTTTGTGTTTGCTGCACACACAGCAGAAGGATTCTAAGAATCTGCCATTTATTTTGAATAACTGAGTCAGTATTGAGAAAAATGTTTTATTTTTTTTATTATACTTGCAGTACTATGTTTCTCAACAGCCTCTTCCAAAGGTAAGTGCTTGTCCAAAGTGCTTTTAAAAAAGTGTATTGAGTTTTCAGTGTGCTATTGGAAGAAGTCAGTGTCCACATGGCTGCACATATTCAATTCTTCTTCATCTCTGGGCACGGTTACTAGTTGCCAACATCTTACTACAAGCTTCCTTTGATGGTGATTGTTCAACTTTGGCCAAACGGCCAGTCTTGAAAGAAAGTTAAAGATTTTACCCATGATGGCTTTTTCCCTTCAAAAATTAAAAAAAAATGTTTTTTTTTCCCTCTCTAAATAAAACAAATACAAAAAGATTAAATATATTAATTCAGAAAGTATTCAGACACCGTCACTTTTTAAACATTTTGTTACATTGTAGCATTAAAATAAAATATGTTCATTTTCCCCTCAGCAAACAACACTTAATACCCCAAAATGAAAAGCAAAAACAAGATTTAAGGAATTTTTGCAAAATTATTAAAAATAAACTGATTTGTCACATTGACAAAAGTATTCAGACCCTTTGCCATGACACTTGAAATTTGGTTCAGGTGAGTCCCTTTCTACTGATCATCATTGAGATGTTTTTGCACCTTGCTTGGAGTCCAGCTGTGGTAAATTTAATTGGTTGGTCATGATTGGGAAAGGCACACACTTTTCTATATAAGGCCCCACAGTTGACAATGTTTATCTGTGCAAAAACCAAGCCATGAGGTCAAAGGAATTGTTTGCTTAGCTTAGAGACAGAATTGTGCAAACTCACAGATCTGGAGAAGGCTACAACAAAATTCTACAGCATTGAATGTTTACAAAAGAGCACTGGTCTCCATAATTGTTAAATTAGATTAAGTGTGGAACAACCAAGACTCCTCCTATAGTTTTTTTTTCCTGGCTAAAGTGAGCAGTTGAAGGAGAAGAGCCATGGTAAGAGCTGTGACCAAAAATCCAATATTCACTCTGGTTGAGCTCCAGAGAACCTGTTTGGAGATGGAAAAAACTTCCAAAAGTAAAACTGTAGCACTCTACTAAGCATGACTTTATGGCAGAGGGACCAGACCACACATAAAAGCCTGATAAACTGGAAAAAATACACCTAAAGGTCTCTCAGACAATGAGAAACAAGATTCTGTCATCTTATGAAAATAGGATTGAATTGTTTGGCTGCTTCATATTTGGAGGAAACCAGGTACTGGCCATCACCACTGCAATACCATTGAAGTGGTGAAGCAAAGTGGAGACAGCATCATGCACCAGGGTTGTTTTTCAGTAAGAGGGACGGGGACAATAGACAAGTTTGAATGAAAGCTGAACAAAGCACAGTACAAAGATACCCTTGATGAAAACCTGCTTCAAAGCAGACTGGACCAAAGGTTCACTTTCTAACAGGGAAATAACCCTAAGCTCAAAACAAAGACAACACAGGAGTGGTTTAGGGTCAACTCTGTTGAAGTTCTTCAGTAAACCCAATTGAACATCTCTGGAGAGACCTGAAAATTGCCTGAATCTAACCTGAAAAAGTTTGAGAGGATCTGCAGAGAAAAATGGCAGAAAATTCCTAAAGACTTATGAATCTTGTCGTGCAATACACAAGAAGACTCCAGGCCATTGTCACTGCCAAAGGCGCTTAAATGAGGTACTAAGTATAGGGTCTGAATACTTGCGTCAATGTTATATTTCTATTTTTTTATTTTTAATTAATTTGCAAAAATGTCTAAATATTCTGTTTTCACTTTGGCCTTCAGGAATATTATGTGGTGTTTGATGAAGGGAAAAAGTAAATTTAAATTCATTTTAGCATATGGCTACAACATACCAGAATGTGTAAAAAAGTGAAGGGGTCTGAGTACATTCTGAAGACACTGTACATGCAAACCTGATGGAAACAGTTTCACCAATGCACTGAAAGTATGGTTAATTGTTGTTTTATTGTTTTAATCCAGCAGAATTTGTTTGAATTTGTTTTTTAAAGAGCTGTATATTATTTAGATAAGACCAAAGGCATTAGTAACATATTACATACAACTTATTCATTCCACTTCTTTAGCATTTCCTTTATTTATTTATTTTTTTTGTTTTCTCCTTACCGTTTAGACAAATCGTACACGGAACTCACAAGACTGAACTCAGTGATTTCAAAATTGGTGGATTGGTGTTTGCAGCAAAAGTAATGGAGGAAAAAATTCAATCTCATTCTTGAGCCTTACCTGAGGCAGACTAAACAAATGAAGAGGTGATGCAATAGACTGAGGTGGAACTGGAAATACAAGCAGAGAGAAATGTATAGCCTGTAGCAGCTGTGAGGTGGTGTAGGTATGGTAAATGTCCAATGCTGCACCCTGATAATGAATGGCTGCGATGTATGTATATATATATGTATGTATATATATATATATATATATGTGTGTGTGTGTGTGTGTATATATATATATATATATATATATATATATATATATATAATACTAGCAGAATACCCTCGCTTCGCAGCGGAGAAGTAGTGTGTTACAGAAGGTATGAAAAAGAAAAGGAAAAATTTAAAAAATAACGTAACATGATTGTTAATGTAATTATTTTGTCATTGATATGAGTGTTGTTCCCATATATATATATAAGCCTCGCGCGGTACTCCACCAACTTTAAAAGCCTTGCGCAGTGCCTGTCTTTTTTGGGTATTGATTTGTTTTACTTTCTCTCTCTCTTAGACTACTTCTGCTCCTGACGCGTATTCATTTGAAAAAGGAACTTATTCTACCCTTTAATTAATAAACGAAACTGTCATCTCTGTTAAGTTTGAAGAGAGAAATGTTTGTTTGCAGTGTTTGAATAAAAATCCTTCTTGTTTCCACGACCTCGTGTGTCTCTGTGCAAATCTCTGATCCAAGCATGACAATATATATATATATATACTAGCAAAATAACCGCGCTTGGCAGCGGAGAAGTAGTGTGTTAAAGAAGGAAAGAGAAACAAAAGGAAACATTTTAAAAATAACGTAACATGATTGTCAATGTAATTGTTTTGTCACTGTTATGAGTGTCGCTGTGATATATATATATATAGCAAAATAACTGCACTTCGCAGCGATGTCGTGTGTTAAAGAAGTTATTAAAAAGAAAAGGAAACATTTGAAAAATAATGTAACATGATTGTGAAAGTAATTGTTTTGTGTATTTGGCGGCAGCGTCACGAAGTTGTTTTCGTCTAGCTGCATTAGAAAATGTACCACGACATCTGACACACCTCCTTTTTACTGTTTTCTCACAGCTTGGATTGCTGATTTAATAATGGTTTTGAGTCTAATATATATATATATATATTTATATATATATATATATATATATATATATACATATCTTCATATCTATATAAATATATACATATCTATCTACATCATATATACACACACATACATACACACACACAAATTATATATGTGTGTGTGTATATATATATATATATATATATATAATGTACATAGGTGTGTGTGTGTGTATATATATATATATATATATATACACATACATACAAACATACACACAGGTATATATATGTGTATATATATGTATGTGTCTATATGTGTGTGTATAGCTTTGGTCACTGACTGCAAGGGAAAAATAATAAAATATAGTCTATTAGTTATTAAACAGTAAAACATTAACGTTTTAAGAAGTACAGGTACATTGAGCACTACTCGAGTGGTTGCGGGTAAACTACATTTTAAAAGACGGTATAACAGAACAGGTAAGTAGTACTAACAGCAGCTAAAATGTATATGGATCATCTCTCGGTAGTTGATCCCTTTTGAAAGGTGCTACACGACGGCTGTGGTATAGAAATTACATTTTCTATGTGAACGTTCAAATTTCTGCCTCTGGTAATGTGCCTTAACGGTATTACCAGTAATTAAAGAAAAATTGTTTTGTGTCCTCTGCAGTGTTAAGAGAGAAAGGCTTTGGTTTGGGATAAAATGAAAAAAGGTGTAAAGAAAGGAAAGTTGCATTTTTCTTTTATATAGTATAGAGAGATGTGTTCGGTGACGTTATGATCGCCTTTTGGGGACAGTCGCGGTGGGTCTTGTGTAGACTGGTGAGACGTCTCTGCCATTAATCGGCTGTGATGGCACTGTCAGTCCTTCACTCGTGTACGTGTCTTCATAATCCGAGCTGAGGCAATCATAATCGTATACGTACAAAAGAAAGTGTGAATTGCCTTAATATTATTTTGCCATGGTGTAGAAAAGGGGTCCCGTGTTTGCACTTGTCTGGGCTATAACTCAGGGGGAGGATGAAAAAAATTAAAAGTGCTCACTTTGCCTTAAGGCAGAAGCGCAGTCAGCGTCTCAAATCCCGGCACAGCCATGCGCGCGCGCCGGCTGCTCGACTTTTGCTGGGAAGGAGACCCCAGTTTTTGTACACACGTTCCACAAATGAGACACACGGGTTTACCGGCAATGTCGGTAAACATATACTCAGCCTCCCATCGGTTTTTAAAGGCTCTATGTTCAGAATCACCTTTTCTCTTTGGCATCGTGTGGGCTAGCTTGGCAATAACTTGTAGCATCATAAGCTAGACTTGATTAACGTGGTAAGTGTTCGGCAAGGCAGCTGAAGCGCTGCATTATGGGATCTGTAGTTTATTGTGTTACCAGCGCTTCATATCCCCGGGCCATTAATAACAATAATACAGTATATAAAATGATCTCGCGGGCCGGATATAATTACACGCCGGGCCAGATGTGGCCCGTGGGCCTTGAGTTTGACTCATATGGACTAAATAGAACTTGAAAAGAAATATTTTTTGGAATGTGATCGCGCAAGTCAGATCTAGTTGATGCGCATTACAGTACATCGAGCCCGCGTGCTATTGTGGTTTTGCTTGTGTGCTTCAGTAAGTTACCGTCCCCTCGCTCTTACTTTTTTACCGTTCATCTAATGAATACACTGAGTATGGCTTTACCAAAACAATCATTGATCGCGAATAAAGTATCCATTATTCATGAAGCTTCAATAGGTGA
>JANRMT010062792.1:72023287-72115424 GCA_026402145.1 Polypterus bichir lapradei
TATGTGTATATATATGTGTATATATATATATATGTGTATATATATGTGTATATATATATATATGTGTGTATATATGTGTGTATATATATATATATGTGTGTATATATATATATATATGTATGTATATGTATGTATGCATATTATGAGGGGCCGTTCAGGAAAAAAAGATTGTTTCGTAAATATATACATTGGTTCAGATATATACATTGGTTGGGATATATTGGTTGATATATATACATCGGTTTGAATACATCCGTCAAATATATACATTGCTTTAGATACATTGGTTGAGATATATATAAATTGGTTTGCATAGATCCGCTCTGATATATATACATTGGTTGAGATACATCCGTTCAGATATATACATTGGTTTGAATACATCCGTTCAAATATATACATTGGTTGAGATATATATATTGGTTGAATTTCATTGGTTTAGATATATATAGTGGTTTAAATAGATTAGTTTAGAAATATACATCGGTTCAGATACATCCGTTCTGATATATATATTGGTTCAGATAGATCCGTTCAGATATATGCATTGGTTGGGATTTATGGGCAGGCACAATGTGGCCACCCATGTTTAGCATCTCCCTTTCGCTTCATCATTGCTTCAGCACTGTTGTAATTATTGTGCACTTTTTATACAAGTAGCACATGCCTGTCTGTCGCGTTTTGTTTCGTAAGCCCTCTTGGTTGGGGGTTCTCGATTTCAAAGCAATTTTTTTCCTTTCATTAATTAAAACACTCGCACAGATACCCGCCTCTTCGCCTCGCTCCTGCTTATTGTACCCGCCTCACTCGCTCCCTCTTTTCCCACCCATGACAGATTCTTCTCAAAAGCAGAGTTACCAGAAAGCATTGATCGCAACCACAGTACGTCCCATTTTTTCACCTCATGAGACGCTGGTTTATCATTGGCGGAAAGCCGCCCGGTGATATCTGTTATTCCGTATTTGCAGCATTTCATTAAAGGGCGATCTGGTTCAGCAAGGAACTTAGTCCCATTTGCTGAAAGGATGTTATGGAGGAAAACACAGGAGTTGCTCTGTTTCTTTAAATGTTGATCAGGAATCAAAATGACCAGAATATTCCCGCTTCACAAATAACTGATGTTTAACTGTTTTTATAGTAAAGCTAACAAAACTACACACGAGCACGTACACGCTCACACACACAATCAAACTCACAAATTGTGGGTCGCACGTACTACTGATTAAGCGTATATGTTAAGGGTGATTATTTTTTCACCCCATAAAACAGGTTCTTCTCAAAAGCTGAGTTACCAGGAAGCATTGATAGCAACCGCAGTACCTCCCATTTTTTCACCTCTACAGACGCTGGTTTATCATTGACCGAAAGCCGTCCGGTGAAAATCTGTGAATGCCTATCAGACAGCCTTGGTGTCACAATCACTCCTGACCCATTAAGAGCCATGTTTGGAGTACTCCCAGTTGGGCTTAAAGTGGAGAAAGACAAATTGACTGTAACTGCTTATACCACACTACTAGCACACATAGACGTATCTCTCTCAACTGGAAAAGTCTCAGGCCACCTATTAAAACTTAGTAGGTAACTGATATTTGAAATCGGAAAAAAATTAATTCTTACTTAGAGGATCTGTTCAAAACGTTTTTTAAAATATGGGAAGATCTAATTGATCATATCTTAGAATAAGCATTTCTATTGCGGGAAAGAAAAAAAAGAAAAAAAAAAAACAATTAGGGATGAATAACCAACTAACATTAATTTTCTATAGATTTTAAGCTTTTGGTCTTAGTGATCTGTCTTTTGTCTGTGTTGTAGCTTAGAGGATTGCCAATTGTTTATTTGTTCTGGAGAATATTATTTTTCTGCAGTGTATGAAATGGAAATTAACATTTATTTTATGCTGGGCTGTAATGCTTTAATGTTGTTTCATTTTTTCTCTTCAAAAATCCCTAATTTTATTGAAATTTAGAAAGACTGAAATAACAAAGTTTCTGAATACTTGAAAACTGGTTCATTTACTTTATTATTCTCTTTTGTAGAATATAAACATTTGCCGTACTAGTTACAATTTAGAACAAGAAATATATATACTTCTTTCTGACACATACTCATTCAACACACACATTTCCAATTTTCTTTTTTATGTCTTGAAGTATTATAGTGACCATTTGCTTAACTGAGACAGGTTTTACAGACTGAAGTTTAACATGCTTATAGACTATCACTATAGTAGTATAAAATATTTTTTGTTGTTTGTGAAAATGCATAAGGAAAGTAATGTCATATTTGTTGGAATAAAAAAAAATAAAAAAATCTGATTTTAACAGAAAACCTTTTGCACCATCATTTGTTCAAGTCGTGGGCCTAACTGAAGCTATGCTTTATGTATAGATAAAAAAAAGTATGTATTTAAAATTATTATTTGTTCTGGATCTTTAAAGGTACTGTATTGTAAAATGTATTTTTTCTGTCATCAATACACATTTTATGCCACACAAACAGCATTAAACAAAAAAAAAGAGCAATGTTAAGTTAATTTCAGGAGTCTAATAACAGATCTTACAATGATACCATTTTCCTAACAGTGCGGGTACATAGTGCCAGTTCAGAAACCATTCTGACTGGCAATGTAACTTAATAACTCAGAGCTAGAGGTTAAGATCACTCAACATCTCTCTCTCTCTCTCTCAGTCTAAACATACAGTTTAGGGATTAGCATTCGATATATATTAAAAAGGTATATGTTAAAAATGCCCTTTGAAGTTGTTCCATGTGTGAAGTTCTAAAAGTCTTTTGGTCCTGTGACTACTTTAAGAAACCTTAATGTGCCTGTGAGTTTAATACTGAATTAATAAGTAGAATGAATTGATATTTGAAAATACAAGATTCCTCAAGATCATCCTTTATAGGTGTCTTTTAACATCAAATGAGATGTTGGTATCTCTGATTGCTTCTTCCCGGCTCCATAAATAAATCTTTGGATTTCTGTATTCTTTCTTTTAATCTGCAGTATTCATTATAAGTCCAGAAAGGTCAAATTTATGTTTATTTACTGATAGATTTATTTCTTTTACTTATGAATTATATTTTTAAATATATGTATTTTAAAATATATTCTTTCACAAAGGAAATGTGACCTTGTGGTTAAGACATTATGCTTTTAATAACAAATTTGTTATTCAAATTCAATCCACTCTATAAATTTGTGCATTACTTAGGGAAAGATGCTCAAAATCTGTGAGGACTCTTCCTGAATCATTAAATAAAATTCTATATTTAGTTAGTAATTTGAACTTCCTATTTTGGTAAGCTTCTGGTAATGCACAATAAACATGAACTCTTTGGAAGCATAAATACACATGCAATGTAAATTTGTATGAAGCCATCTAATGTTATGTGGTAGTTTTTGATTTAAATTAGATTTATGCTACAAAAAACACAAGTTGTAAATCAAATATAGATATGAAATGACTGTTTAGCTGAAATATGCAAGAAAACACAAAAGATACTTTTTCAACTGTCATTAAAGACCCTGCGGGCTGAGCACTACAAAATTAAGAAAATCAGACACATCTTCTGGGCTTCCTACGTTTATATCATATTAGCAGACCATTTTACTTGTTCTCATTTGATACCAGTCAACAATAAAATATATAAGTAACTATTAAAAGTGTGTATGCCATATGAACTCTTACTTTGAGCTGTGGGAAAAACTCTGGTTAGCAATAGTTTGTTGTGCATGTGTTAGGTGCGTATGCATATAATGTTCAAAGCCCCTATTGCAAAAGCCCATGTCTGTCTGTCCTTATGCAATAACTCGGTCCATTGTGGAATAATTTTGTTGAGATATGGCATACTTATTTTGCAAATAAATGAGTCCAAATTTCCAATTGAAAAGCATCAGCAAATTGGTGAACTCCTACATTTTAAAACACAGAAACAGTTTCTGCAACTTCAACTAGGAATTAGTTTACTGTTCAATTTTACCATGACAGAAGGTGCTTGAACTTGTACATTTTGCATACTTTCCCCTTTTACTTGTTTGACCACCACTCGATGCAAGTGAGTCAAACACCAGGCAGAGTGCGTGCACGCAAATGGCTCACACAGCAGTGCCCTTTTCCTGCTGTTTAATATAAGTTTGTAATTAATAGAGTACATAAAAAGTCACTTCTCTGGAACTAAACAGAAGGGGAATGCAATTATGTATGCATATATCAGACTGAATTGATTAAACAATATTATCTGCAAATTAATATTGTAAAGAACCAGCATTTTTAACCTGCAGCTAAATGGAGTTTGAACTAATTAATTACACGGGAAAGGTGCAGTTGCCCTAACTGATGTAAATAGAGGACAGTTTTAAAAATGGACAGTGGTGTCAGGAGGTGGGAGGTGGGAGTCTTCAGTGGCTTAAGAGCTTGATCTCTGGCACTCAGTCCCTGATCTTTCATTCCCAGATAAGCATTAATAATTGTGGTAAGCATCTGATCTTCTTGCCATTCATGTACTTTTCTTATTCCTGTTATATAATAAATCTGTTCATTTCCAAATTCTTACTTATTTATATAATTCTAACACATTTCTGTGTTTTGATCAATGTTAATAGCTTGATAGGGAATCTATTTCAGTTCCTTTTCTCCTTTGATAAGTAAACATTGATACTGATTTTATGCTAGTATTGGTTATTTTGTACTGTATTTAATTATTGGCTTGTACTGTAGTGGATATACTTTAACAATGTTATGTTTAAGAAAATTTAATTTGGGTGGGATTGATTTCTGTGCTGTTAGGTTTTGTCTTTTTTGTTCCTGCTTTCTTTTTTAATTTTTTTTCTCTTTTCTTCTTTCTTCTAGTTTGAATATGAAGTAATTTGTTGTATAAGGTCGAAGTGATTGTTTGCAATGTTGTTTTCTTCAAATAAAATAAATGAAGATGAAAAAAATTAACAGCAATTGCTCACAGACCTTCCACCACTTACACACACCAGTAGATACCATTTTAAAGTCTACTAAAACATGTAATTGCATTCTGCTATCGCTATTACTTTTGAATTTGATCCATTGTTACACAACTATTTAATAAACAAATCTAACTAACTCTTAGATGAAGTAAATAAAAAAGGGATATGCTCCATCTTTCTTATCGGTAAACTTAGTCACAAAACGCACCTGAATGTTATGCCATGAGTACTTTATCTAACTTGCTGTTCTTTTAGGACTGACAAAATATTAATTTCATAGTTCTAGTTAAGATCCAAACCAGTTTCCTAATAGGTCTATGGAGAGATTGACCTGTACATTAGTGATTTATTTACTGACTTTGCAGGCTATAGGTGTGCTGTTGTACTCATGTACAAGGGATGTTAGGCCCCAGAGTACTGCTGTCGCCCCCTTGACTATAAAAAGCATTCATATTTAATTTTTGTACAGCAGTGACACACACAGTGGATTTGATTTAGCTTTTTGACACTACCCAACAGAAAAAGTAAAAACAGACCTCTGCAAATTGATCTACATTACGCAAAATAAACTATCACATAAATATTCACCCCTTCAAGTCAGTATTCAATAGATGCATCTTTGGCAACCATTCCAGCCTTGAGTCTGTGGGGATAAATTGAGCATCTGGACACTGCAATTTTTCCTAGTTTTTCCTTTTCTGTTGATTAGTGTCAAAAAAGCCAAATTAAATCCATGGTGATTCAATGTTGTATAACAATAAAATGTGAAAACCTCCAAGGGGTGAATCATTTTTATGGACACATGTTATGCAATTGCACGGAGGATAAATGGGTTCTCCTATTAAGGCATCCCGTCATTTCAGCCATTTATACCATTAAGTCTCATTAAATATAGTTTGGATATCCCAGCTGTGGACCTTTTTGTGCCTACCAATGTTCTTAACCATCACAATAGATTTGAATTCTCCAGTCTTTCCCCCATGAGCTTTTACCAATTAACATCTCTTAGGATACTGTTTGTCCTTACATTCCACTTTGCGTACCCACCAGTATATACTGTATTTTTTATTTTTTTGTTATTTTCTTTATGTTTTAAAGTTATCTCCTAGAAAGTGCAAACTGCAGCCTCCAAGTAAATTATATTTTATTTGTCATGTTGCCAGGCGTTTTAGGGAAGTGTGCACACTGCTGAAAAGATTAACATTTAAATCCTTTAGCCTGTTTTGCAAACAGCATGCTGTAGGCATTGGCTTTGAAGATTTGAGAACTTTTATGTAAGTTTTCTGAGGTGTTTTGATCCCCTATTAATGTTTGCTTGATTTTTACATTAATATTTGCTTGTATAGCACAGAATTATTAACACAGTCAGACTATAGTTCCAGAGGGCTATGTAACTGCTGTGGCTTTTCATAATCTGCCACTTAATTGAGAGATTTAAGTCACGTAAAAAATGTATTATAGACTTTCAGATGTGAGGCGTTGAGTTTTAAAAGCTTATAAAATATAATTTAAAAAAAAATCGCTAAACTTGCACTGCTGGAATGACCTTGTGTAGTAATAGATATCCATTCAGTGATGCAGCTGGTGGTGACTGAGCATAGAAAGAGTATGTACATATGACTCAACAACTGGCTCAGCTTTATTTGCTTGTGGGTCCATTTGAGAGGAAATATCTAGGTACTGAGAAAACAATTAACACAAATAGCTAGTCTGGCTGTTTGTTTATTTAATTTGTATTGTGTAGTTTTTATTAGGGAGGGGTCCCAGTGATAGTCCCCTACAGCCAGAAATAACAAAAGGAGGTAAAAGATATAAACATGATACATTTATTAATAAAAACAAACTCGAGGAAGGGATAGTCATGCAGTGCACACAAATTATAAACATCAGTAAAACAAAAAAGCTGCTACCTCAGGGATATAAGGTACAGATCATACACCACTGTCTATCTTTTTAAATACTTCATTCATTATAGTTCCATATAAAGCACTCCTCTGCTCACCTCCTGTGTTTTTGTTTTCCTCTCTCCATACCCCAGCTTCTATACATTTTACTTTTGAGAACTGGTTTCACTTCCCTCTGTTGACTCAGCTGGCCTCTGCAACTTTAAATTTCATTTTGGAATCACTTCCAGCAAAGCTCTCCAATCATTTTTGGGTCTTTCTTTATGTACTAGCAACCAAGACCATTCACTTTGTCTTAAAGAGCCAGGTCTCCAAGGCAGCCCTTCAGCTGCCTTCATTATCTGAGGCACAATATAATCCCATACATTGTCTTCTGGCATCAGCTTCCCTGGAGTGAACAGAATGTGTTCTGTCCTTGGCCCCTCTCCCCCCTTACCCTCTCTTTTTCTGTCTCTCTCTCTTTCTCTCTCTCTCTCTCTCTCTCTGGAGCAGGCTTCAGAAAACCCTGGCAAATGTTGGGTTAGCTGCCCTCTAATGAATCGGGTAAACCTTTGGATAAACCTCCTAGCACATCGCACTCACACATATAAGGACAATTGGAATTGTAGAACATCTTTTACTGTCAATCTGGTTCTGTGGCCCTCAGCCTCTGAGGCTCCCCCTGGGTGATGCTCCTGCCCTTTGCAGTCTCTTGCTAGCTGAGCAACTCATTACACTGTAATAACACTGAAATCTTCTAAAACCTTTGTGTATAATTTTAGTTGTGCTTTCTACATAAAGTTGCTGCTCTTGATAAAGTCTCTTTCAGCTTTGTACTCTGCTGGAGCTTTTTGCTATAGTATGTCAGTGTGTGTACAATGTTTCTCTGGTCCAAACATTCAAATATGAGCTGTAGACTAAATTTCTTTTCTAATGCATTCTGAATTTTCTGTAATCTGCAGTCTATAGTATTGTTTTGTTTACCCTCTAATTGTGTTGTTAGATTCATCTCATCCTATATTGTTAATTTCATTATGATGTGGTTTGTTACACAGTAGGACCACTCATTAGTGCTATTTAGCTAGTTGTTTGTGCATGTTCATTTCTCATTTATTGTGGTCATGTTTGCATTCCTCTTTGTAAATTTTGTAACAGCTACCATTTGCTGTTCAAGTACTCAATGAAATGTCTGATAGACTACATTAAAGGCTAGAAACACAAAGTTATGTCTGAGTGGGTTTTATTAAGAACTAGCTGAAATACCCAGCGTTGCCCGGGAGGAAAATAAAGTGTTTTTTTTTTAATTGTTTGAGAAAAAAAAACAATAAAAAAAAAAAAACACAACTTTAAAAATAAAAACGCTCAGAACCAGCTAACTCTATTTAATTTGAAAAGCAACAGGGGCGCAGTGGTGCTCAAACATAAAGAATGCTGGCAGTCGCCTGCTATATACTAACTGTGCAAGCCAGCACGGGATCCTAGAAAGTATTGAAATCATCAGAACTACTCTGGGTATCGATCTGCTATGAGGATTCATGTTGCCGACGTGCTTGCATTGTTTGTGCATTAGTAGCTAAGCAACTGTCTTTCTTAGGAGGTTTCCTTTTGCCAGTGTGCTGGCCTCGCTTGTGTATCCTCGGAGCTGGAGCCCTCACCACAACTCTACATCTCACTTTGCGGCCGGACAGACACACACACTTGCACGTGCAGAACTCTATTTAATTTCAAAAGCAACAGGGGCGCGGTGGTGCTCAAACATAAAGAATGCTGGCAGTCATCTCCATTATGCCCTCTGGTGGTCGTTTGGAGGGTCAACTGGATGATAACATGCATAATTGAGCGCAAGATCACCCCCCACCCTACCCAGATTTCACCCTACAGTATTTTTAGTCGACCATTGAGAAACGTGTATCAAGTTTCATGAAAATCGCTCCAGCAGTTCGGAAGTGATGCTGGAACATACATACACACATTGACTTTTATATATATATATAGACTAGCAAAATACCCGCGCTTCGCAGCGGAGAAGTAGTGTGTTAAAGAAGTTATGAAAAAGAAAAGGAAACATTTTAAAAATAACGTAACATGATTGTCAATGTAATTGTTTTGTGACTGTTATGAGTGTTGCTGTCATCAAGGATTTGATTATCATTATTTCTTTCAATCAGGTTCGTATTTGGAGGATGTGTTGTGTTTAAGTTATATTCCGCGTTTGTCAACCGTTGTAAAGATAACAAGTTTCATTCATCGAAGTGTTCACTACCCAAATCGGTACTCGTGAATCTAAGATGTTTAACGGACATTCCCGGTATTAAGTTGTGGATTTGCCTGCGAATATTTAGCGGCGGCGTGTCTATGAACTTAATTTAAACTTAAGCTTCACACCTTGCTTTCCTATTGATTTGTCTACAAAGGCTTGTTCGGATTCAGAGGGTTGTTCCTTTCTTACTGCATCAATAAACAGCTCGTCTTCCTCTTTATCTGGACATCATACACTACATGCACGGGTTTACCTTTCCCAGTCCTGCAAACTTTAGCGAAGTTGTTCAATTTACCACATTTTTTACACTGTCTTTAGCTGGACATTGACTTTTTCCACCGTGTGCTTTGTTTCCGCAGTACCTGCACTTATGAATATGCTTGTATGCGTCACATGCTTCATATTCTTTTGCTGCCTTCTCAATTGTGTAATGCGTTTTTTGTTCAGCGCTCTTTGGAGCTCTTGCTTTTTGTGTGCGTACTGTGTTTATAGTCAGTTCACGTGAGCCGCTCGGAGTACATGCATCGAAGGTTCTCAGCTGTGGTTGTGCTATCTCGTGCGATCTTGCGATGTCCACGGCTTTATTTAATGTTAGCTCAGTCCCGGCACTTAAAAGTTTCTCTTGCACTTTTGCTGAGTTTGTGCCAAACATTATTCTATCCCTGACCATCTCATCTTCATTTGCATAAGCACAGTCCTTCACCATCAATTTTAACTCCGTTACAAAGTGATCAATAGTCTCGTTTATACCTTGCATCTTCTCACTAAACTTGTATCTCGCGAAAATCGTATTCGTCTTAGGCATGACAAACGCCTCGTAGCGGCAGCATGTCTATTGGATTGCTGCTAACAGACGGCCTTATATGGGCAGGCACTCAATTACGTGGGAGGCGTGGGTATGGGGGACGCAATGTAGGCAGGCAGCCAACTACGTGGGAGGCGTGGTGATGGGTGACACAACTCCACCTCACACGGCGACCGAGCTGCAGGCTATGGCCGTATATATGTATGTAAGTAGGATTCAGTTATGACTGTTACATGTGGAATGAAACCTGTTTAACTTTTGTAAGTAAGCTGTACGGAATGAGCCTGCCAAATTTCAGCCTTCTACCTACACGGGAAGTTGGAGAATTAGTGATGAATGAGTGAGTCAGTCAGTCAGTGAGGACTTTGCCTTTTATTAGTATAGATTATTTGCCATCTACTGCTCATTATAGAAAGCAGCTTTGGTTCTGCCACAATTTTAGAAGGAAGTTACAGTGGGAAAGAAAGGAAATAAATGTGTGTAAAAGGTTCTGTTAAAGGATACATGCAAGACTGTTGGCTCTGAGACCATATTGAAAGTGTGACTGCAATGGGTTCTATGTCGATATCAACAACAGCAGTGGGCCTTTTGTATTTGCATATACAGTGATCCCTCCTCGATCGCGGGCGTTGCATTCCAGAACCCCCTGCGAAAGGTGAAAATCTGCAAAGTAAAAACCATACGTTTATATTGTTACGCTTGGGTCACAGATTTGCACAGAAACACAGGAAATTGTAGAGACAGGGACTTTAAAACACTGCAAACAGACACCTCTTTTACAAAAGTTTAAACTGTGTTCCATGACAAGACAGAGATGACAGTTTCATCTCACAATTAAAAGAATGCAAATATATCTTCCTCTTCAAAGGAGTGCGCGTCAGGAGCAGAGAGAGGAAAGCAAACAATCAAAAATCAATAGGTGCTGTTCGGCTTTTTAAGTACGCGAAGCACCGCCCGACAAAGCCGCCGCAACAAAAGGAGCAAAGCGAAGGTAGTCTTTCAGCATTTTTTTAGAGATGTGTCCGTATCCTCTAGGGCAGTGTGCAAACAGCCCCTCTGCACACACCCCCTCCATCAGGAGCAGAGAATGTCGGAGAGAGAGAGAGAGAAAGGTAAACAATCAAAAATCAATAGGTGCTATTCGGGCTTTTAAGTATTCGAAGCACCGCGTGGGAAGCATATCGTATATCATTGAGGAGTTTCATTTAATACATAATACGTGCTCTGATTGGGTAGCTTCTCAGCCATCCGCCAATAGCGTCCCTTGTATGAAACCAACTGGGCAAACCAACTGAGGAAGCATGTACCATAAATAAAAAGACCCATTGTCTGCAGAAATCCGCGAACCAGCGAAAAATCCGTGATATATATTTAGATATGCTTACATATAAAATCTGCAGTGGAGTGAAGCTAAGAAAGTCAAAGCGCGATATAGTGAGCGATCACTGTAACTGTAGCGTCTGAAGCAGGGTCTTTAATCCTAGAAGTATGAAAATATGTGCATGCTTACTGTAGACATCAGCAGCATTTACACATCATTTACTACAAAGGTTTCAATCTCAGTTCCTAAAGGTCCACAGTGGCTTCATGTTTTTGTTCCAGCCAATTTGCTTAATCAGATGTCAATTACTGCTACTAATTCAGCAATTTTGGATTTATTTTTAGTTAACTTTCAGAACATTTACATACTTATTTTACTGTTAAAATTATGCAGATTTATTGTTTATTGAATTATTTCCTGACAAATAAAAATACTATGCAAATAACAAAGGAAACAAACTAAAATATGTAACTTATATACTTTTATACTTCCGACACTGCCAAGAGTGGCTGCCTGCAGCAGCAGCTCTTGTGGTTCAGAACCAGCCCTAGACAATTTCAGGCCCGAAGCAAACTGATACCGAGGCCCCCGTGGTTAGAAACCGAAACGGCTGGCAACGTTGCTGAACCTGACGAAAAACCCATGTCCATGTCATTCTTAATGTCATCAGCTTCTGACTGCTCGGAGTCGGATACAGGTTTGTGGGGCTTGCAGTATCTTCGACTAATGGAAGTTCAGTCCTGGTGCTAGTGCTGCTGCTGCTAGAGCTAACCGTTTTCGTTAGGAAGTGTTGCAAACTGCCTTTTTGGGTAGCGAAGAATTCATCTTTTTCTGCTTTTTCTTTACGTTTTTGAGCACCTGATTTATATTTCTTTGGCGATGGAACTGAAGACATTTGGAATACAATAATTTCAAACTGTGGAAATTCGGCAAGGCCTAACTACTATCTATAAGACGTTTTTTCTAACAAAATGGAAATATATTGATTTGAAGGAAAGTGATGGCTTTACGAAGAGAAGGGCCCCTTTTATGCTCTGTCGAGAATGCAGTGCTGTGGAGTGGCCCTGACTGAAGCGTAAGTGGCCGCCTACTGAGGACAGAGGCACAGATGAGCCGTGGAGGCAGCACCAGGCCCGCGGGCCTGAGTGAAGTGTAATGAAGATTGGAGTGCCGAGTGGAGATGTCCACTTGGAGCAATTAGGTGATGGAATATGTTGCCCGTGAATTATATATATAAAAAAATTAGTAATAAAGGTTGGAGTGAAGGAGTATGTTGCTCCATTGGGCCCTCCGCAGCAGCGTCGTATCACAGGAAAAAAAAAAACCTTGGGCGCAGTGGGCCCCCTCCAGCTGTGGGCCCAAAGCGGTCGCTTTGTTTGCTTCGCCCTAAGGCCGGCTCTGTGTGGTTTGTCTTTGTTGTTGTTTGATATGTTTTGTTGCTGCTTTTTTTTTTTTTTTTTGGATAACACTGATAACCGAAAATTTAAGAAAGAACTCACACTCACTTACAACTGATAGACATGAGGCCCTTGTCTCTCAGAGTGCCAGAGCCTATCCGGTGGGCTGCCAGAAGAACTACTGTACTTCATAGATGCTGTGGAAAGAAAGAAAGCAGGAGCTCAACACCCACAACAGGACAAGAAGGTATAGACCATACCTGCTTTCTACTATCATGGGCAAAGTAAAGTCACTTGTGAATAAAATCGATGAGCACTCATCGCTGATCAGGAGTCAGAATGTGCTTCACATGATCTAAAACACTGGACTCTGCAGTTGCATTGTACGGATTTAAAATCTTGCAGGAGGACAAAAGTAGGTGTGAAAGTGGCAAGAAGATAGGGGCATTCTTGCCATTTTTGTGAATGAAAAATGGTACAACCCTGGACACACTATAATTAACACTAGAATTCCTGGAGCCTACGAAAAACTTGTAATCCCAGGCCACCTTAAATTCCCACGCACCACTTCATCAGTGTCTTTTGTTTTGCAAATGTGTTGATTAGCACAAGCAGCAAGCAGCCTGCTACCCATCCCCCCCAACCCCGTCGGAGCTGTGGTCAGACATAAAATTCTCAGTGCTCAGGTCTCTTTATCTGGCAGTTAGCTGCCTGAAATTATATTAGGTAAATAATATATTTTTATTTGGAATGCATACATTTCATGTGTGTTCTGTGTCTACAATGACCTGTGTAAGTGTAGGATGACCGAAACTGCTGAACACATACCTAAAGCAGATACTTTTTTTCCATGTTATACTAATAATGACGTGATGTGTATAATGTCTGAAGACTTTATTCCAAATATCAAATAAACATGTGCGCTTTTATTCAAGAATATAAACAAAGAAAAAAAAAGCATTTGATTCACATGTTGCTGTTAACAAGTTCAGAATTCAAGCTCAAATGTCAATTGACATGAAGTTGACATGTATTCTTGAATGGTGCAGAGGTAAGAACGGCTGCCTTATAACTCAAAGGTATCGGGTTCGAGACCGGGCACGTCGCGTTTTGAGTAGTGAGCTGTTATTTTTATCAATATTACTATAATATAATAAAATCATACATTTGTTTTGAGTCTGTAACATCCGGTGTAAATTTTGGTTACTTGTAAAAGTTAGTGCTTGTTTTTTTATTATTCAGTTTTATTCTGTAAGTGATGTTGACGTGTTACAACGAACTTGCCTCTCCCTCTTTCAGTTGACGGCTTTTATCTCCATTATTTTCACAAAAGCAGCGATGACCACAGTTGGTGCTGTGGCTGATTCCTGCTCAGAACCGTTTGTTGTACCGGCAATCAAAGATATGATGTCCCGTGACCGCTATCAGACTACCATGTGGCATTTGTGCTTTGACAACAAAGACACCCATGCACATAAACCACATACATGTGACCCATATGTTGAGCTGCTTGAAGTGTGCATACAGCCTTATTATATACGTATAGAGTGCTGGCAGTTTACATGCCTCCCTCAGCAGACATGTCATTCATAACAGACACTGTATATTCTGTAATAAGCCAACTCACTACTGACCATCCAAGTGCTTTCATCAGAATTTCTGGGGGCTTTAACTATTTAAATATAAAGCAGTCTCTTGCCTTAGTCCGTAAAATTATTCTTTTTTTAAGCATATTTTCGTTCCATCACAACACTATATTTTTTCAGTGGGTGTAATCCACTCCAGATGCATTATGGTCAACCCTCTGACTGATGATTTATGAATGTGTATTTCCATTTTGCATAAAAACTCTGTAAGAGGTACAAAAACACATTTCAAAATGATGTGCCTACAAATTTACTGAAAGCAGTTCACATTTAAACACATTGCAATCTTTTAAACTACAAAAGCATGCTATAAATAACAATATAAACACATTTTTGGAACTCTTATTTTACATTTTTACACAAAGATGAAAATAACTTGTTCACTTTTCAGCCACACACTTATTTTTGATTGCATTGAGTGATGTCTTTAGTGAAGTGTTATGTAAACTAGTATCACAGGTCAGTCATTGTCCAAGTTTATGGATAATAAATCAAAACCTTTTGAGACTCCTTCTTTACAGATTCTATTGTTAATATGCTGTCTGGGTAGGTTCTTGATTTTTGGTTACATATTTAATGCCACAATTGTTCATTTTTGTGGTTCTGAACCCTCCTAATTTTGTGGTTATGATTTCATCCCCTGGCCCTTTCTTCCTTGCCCTTTATGGCCTTCCAAGTCCTTTACATTGCAGGCAGAACAATAATTAAATGTTTCAATAACAATAGGACCTAGATTCTAATAAAAAAACAAAAACAACTGGAATAACAGCCTGCAGCCACTGCAGAATTTCAGGAAAGTTGGAAAGTCTTGATCTTGTAAGGGAAAATCCTTGACCCCTGGTTCAGCACTGACCTTACACACAAAGGCTCTTCAGAATCCAGTAATTTTCCTTTAAAAATGTAAGATCTAATATATAATAGGAGCACAACACAAGATAGAAGTCTGTTCTCTTATTGCTACTCACTGTTATGGCAAAGTTTCTTTGTTAAACAATAGCTTTATTGGATTATTCTAATTACAGAGAAGCTACATTTACATATAACTGATCTTCTTATATAATATGCTACTATGGCTGTCCGTTTGTCTGTCCAAGATTTTAAATCACCTAGCTCGCAAACTGTTTGACCTATTGACCTGAAATTTGGTACACGTATACTACATGACATCTACTATCCACTTTAGGGGTGAAGATTGAAGTCAAAGGTCAACCCAGGAAGGTGAAGGTCAAAAATCAAATCACCTGTAGCCTGAAATTTGGTACACATATACTATACTGAAACTCTGCACTACAGCTTTATATTAAAAGCGAAGAGTTTTGGAATTATTACTCTTTTTATTTTATTTTATTGTAGAATCAACTCTCGGCAGCAGGCAGCAGGGTGGCCGTGCGGCACATGCGTACGGGCGCCATTCTCATCCCTACCACCTTCGCTGTCACTTCCCTTACCTTGAGGCCCAAGTTAAAAAAAATTACAAACTGTCTCATTTGGAAAGATGGATTAAGTGCGCTCAACAGTGTAAGAGATGACTAATTGTGGTAAAAAAGGACACAAAGAAGACATAAAAGGTTTGAGAACACAAATCAGATTTCCTAATTCTTGACATCCAGCAAATACATAAAATGCCTTGAACTAAGCAGTGGTTCCACCATCAACACTGGGCGGTTACCACAACGGTAGAAATGGAAGCAAGTCCGCGGCAGGCTTACTATTCCTCATTTTAGATCAACTGCTTCTTGGCTCGAGAGGAGTGATGACAGACTTCTTCTACTATGAAGTTAATGAAGCTTAAGCATCAGGGCCCCTAATCCCAGAGAGGCCACAAAAGTGACTTTAGTCCACATTGCTTAAAATGTTTTGGTGTCTACTATATGAGAAGGGGTTTTTAAAACCCTGCAGGTAGTGGTTATTTTTGTGGAACAACCCCATTGTAGAAGATGGGGCCTCCATAATAGTCTAACCTTCAGGGCCCCAAAAGAAGCCAACAGAAACACTAAATCACCTGGGGCCTAACATCTTGCGTAGAATTCACACTAAAACATGGCATACGGACAAAACTAGAAATGTGCGTATGCATAAAAAAATTCAGATGCATAAAACTGTTCATGACTAAAGTTCTCTGCACTTTCCCTTTATAAATCCCAACGAATTTGAATTTATTGCACATGCATGTGCCTACAGCTCCTGCCGACTTCTCCTAGAATTTCACTTATTTAAATATGCAAATCAATATAAATAGCCCCTTTTGTTCAGTGTTTTGCTAAAAGACAGTGGCAAAAGTAGGTGTACAAAAAGAAGAGGACCTGCTTAGTGAAGTTAAAGCAAGGAAAAACAGACTATTTGGTGGCTTAAGCAGTGGTATAAGCAAAAAAAGGTAATTGATGGAGTGGCACAATGTAGTGGAGGCACTCAAAAGTTCAATTTCAGAAGGTCGCACAGTGCTGAAAATAAAACAAGTGTTCATATATCAAAGCTGACGTGAAAAGGCGAGTCACAGCCCAGTGTCAGCACCACTGGATGAGGTTACACGATTCCGTGGCTCACACCGTTTTAGCAGCAAGCTTATATACCTCGCTAAGATGCATTTTCACATCATAGATAATTTGCATATTAATAGAGTGGAAATATTTTCTATTTACATAAGAAAAATCATTCTTTGAAGGTGCCTTCATAGCAATGTGCGCGCAGTCAATCGTTCAGATTACATTTGAATAACTGGGCATTGCAGCAAGTTGCACTTTGATGTTTGCCCGATCAACCAAATTGTACGGAAATATTGAGTATCTGGATGACAAGTGGAAAATACCGTCCCATACAGTTGGCATGGTGCAACTCAGTGATGACTAAGAAATTCCCCATCGGTCAGTTAGTTCACGTTGAAAAGCTCATGTAACTAAAAAATTGAGGGTGGATAGAACTTGCATAGAAGTAGATAGAGCACAATTTCTCAAAGTCTGCCTTTGTAAAGCTGGTGCCAGTTCAGCACACAGCTCCAAGAGGATCACTCTTGAAAATCTAAATCAACTAGACAAGAAATCAGTATAAACTGTAAATACGCTCTCTCCTCATGCTCTTCCATTTGTGGTATCTTCTAACAACCCTAAAGCAGTCATCGTAGTTGAAATAGTTTGGCCATTCTGTGAACCTTTATATTGTTACAGAATGATTACAATCAAGTGCCTTAAATTTGCAAACAATTTGCAATTAATTTTGGTGTATTTAATAAAGCCCATGTCATGGATGCAAATCTAAAAAAGGAAAGGGACACCTCACAGAAACAGTAGCCATGCTTTCAGGCTGCGTGACAGTCGTTTGAAAAAACAAGCAGAAACATGCATACACATGGTGTAAGGCTGCTGTGAAAATGTGAGTAGCGTTACGCCAAGTTTATTTTTTATACATCTCAACATGAGTGTGGAAATGGGTGCATGCGACATTTTTGTGCATATGCACCATTTATAATGCCCCTGAACTAGAGGGACACTAGGCACATTGCTGAAAATGTACTGCAGCAACTCCTTTAGTTTTTTTCCTCTATACACAATAGTAGTGCTCACTTGATGGTATTCGACAGTATGATTGGTCTTTGATCAATCAGTGCACTCCCCTTTGTAAATAGCTAGCTAGTAACATATAAATCTTGGGCAGTAAGGTAAGGTAGGATGGATAAACCTTTGGTTATCTTAGAGATTCATGACATTGGATAAAAATCAGAAACTCCAGGCTGGGCAGACCGACAAAAGACAGTATAAGCTTAAAAGCCTAAGATGCTAAAGCATTTTAAAAATAACTTCTCCTTCAGTCTCCTGTGAGTTCCTCTTCAGAGCAAAGCATGGAACAACACCTTAGTGCCTAGAAGCACAAGGATACTGGACACGTGTGTGTTCAAAGTAAATATGGTTAATTGCAAGAGGACATGATGAAAGTACCATTCTCTACCCTTGCTAGCAGTGTACCAAGAAGAAAATGTTGAAACTGATTTAAAATTCTATGTATTTCTTCTCTGTACTGTAGACAATAGAATCAAACTTGAGTCTACAATCATCTATTGACTAATTATGATAGGTTGTACTAGAGTAGTTTTGCACATTTCATTTTTTCATAGATTCATAGGGTCAATATTGCCACATGTACAGATTGCAATGAAATTCATTGCATGTGCTAATCAATATGCAGCATGTCACCTCTGTCTGCATTGATCAGTGAGAATTACTAACTTATTCAGGACAAAATCCAAGTTCAAGTCCAGTTTTACTTGTATACCAAAATGAATGAACCAAAATAGAATATATTGTGGAAAATTAGAGAAAAAACATTTTATCCCTGTAGTTTTTACATGGCAAGTTTTTACATGGCAGATCTGGTACAGTGAAACCATTTCTGCAGTGGACTGGCTGGGCTGCTTTCAGTCTTGCACCCAGTGTATCCAGGATAGGCACGGTCTTGCACTAACTCCCTAGATGAACAGTTCAGAATTTGGTAGGACAGATAAAACATTAACTTAGACTTTTTCCATGAACTATAAGGTATTAATCTGTATGGCAACCTAAATAACCCTTTCTTTCCTCACATCTGTCTCTCTTTAAATCAGTCAGTCATGTCAGTCATTATCCAACCCGCTATATCCTAACACAGGGTCACGGGGGGTCTGCTGGAGCCAGTCCCAGCCAGCATAAAGCGCAAGGCAGGAAACAAACCCCGGGCAGGGGGCCAACCCACCGCATGGCGCACACACACACAAACACACCAAGCACACACTAGGGACAATTTAGGATTGCCAATGCACCTAACCTACATGTCTTTATACTGTGGGAGGAAACCGAAGCACCCAGAAGAAACCCACGCAGACACTGGGAGAACATGCATACTCCATGCAGGGAGGACTTGGGAAGCGAACCCAGGGCTTCTTACTGTGAGGCAGCAGCGTTACCACTGTGCCACCGTGCATTGACCTATAATAATAATACATTTTATTTCAAGGCACCTTTCTAAACACCCTAGACACCGTAAAGGTAATAAAATCATAAAACCAACAAAAACATGCATGTACACATACACATACACATATACATATATCTATGGAACTGAAAATACAGCAATAAGAATACAGCCTAAGGTCATGTAATGTAGCCTAATCTAAACAGATAAGTTTTAAGATGGGATTTGAAAATGGGTAGGGAATCTGTGTCCAGAATGTTTTGTGGTAATGAGTTCCAGAGACGAGGAGCACTATAACTAAATGCCCTGCAGCCCATGATGATCAGGTGTACAAGAGGGGGGTGATCTGAACTCTCTTTAAATATTGACCTTTACTGGCTATAAAAGTTACTTAATGCCTCACCTATTTTTTTTTTTTTTTTTTGCTTCTTTCTCTTCATCCTGACTGACACACGTCTGCTCATAGGTGCACTAATTAATGACTAACAGTCCATATCTCTGCATGTGGTAATTTACAGCTGTAACAAAAAAGCAAAAGGAAGAGGGTACTGCTTTTTTCAGGCAATGCCATTTATTATTTATTGCATTGCTGCTACTGGGGAAAGCAAGTATTCACCCGACACCAACTGAAACTGTTTAAATAATAACTTTAGTTTCATCTGTCTTTTAATTAATTCATCATTAATATTTAAATGAGCAAATCCTGATTGGATTAATTAAGTAATTAAGAAAGTGAAATAAAATTGCACCTCCATGTAACCAGTTTCGCCTTTTTACAGATATGCTTAAAGCTGTGTACAGTAGTTGATTGTCTTATTATATAAAAGAAACAACAGGTATTAAAAATTCGTCAAGCAATTGTGACCACTTGGAGTTGCTCAGACAAACAGAAAGAGAGCTGATGCCACAGGCATTCCTTCCCAGCTATAACACAAATCTCAGCCTATACAAGACTTGCAAGGTTCTGGAGAGACTTATAACAACTCTCTGTATGTTTTACTCAAGTCTTGTAGGCTATTCCCTGAGTCTTCCAATTATTTATCAACACAGGCTTTATCATTAGATAAGACCATCTTATACATAGGTGATACCCTGTGTAGGGAGGAGTTCCTTCACATTCTCTGCCTAGAAGTGAACTGCATTTAGCATACAACACCTCACTATATGTGCAATCCCAGCCAATTCACTTGCCCTTAGCAACATTCTGAAAATCGTCACATTCTTGTACCATATCTGATGTTTTTATTTCAACCTTTGAATCTAGCGTATAGCCATCTGAAAAGTTTCTGTGTGTCGTTTCCTTCTTTTTTCTACCTTTCTTATAAATGTCAGTTATATTGTTTAATAGGTTGTGAGATGAGAGGTGGGAAATATTTATTATATTTTTGTGCTACAGAAGTAAGAGTGCTCTGTGATGCATCAATGGAGTTGCTACATACTGCCAGAATAAATAATATGCTAAATAGTGGGTGGCATATTATAAGAGATGGAATTCACAAATGTATGAGCTTTACTAATTTAATTATACAGTCATATGGCGACCAATAGCAGGCATGTCCACTACCCAAATTGGGTTGCAACCCATAGTTAAAGAAACATTGTCTTAAACAGTAAGGTGATTGGATAAATGTAAGTGTTACCAAAATAGTGCTATAAAACTGCACTATTTTCCCCTTGTAATATTATGTGCAGGATAGGATCCTTCCATTTAAGCAAATTGGACATTGTCCTACAGATGTATTATAAGCTATTACTGCAGAATACTGTATATGGTTTTGAGTGCCACCCAAAATAAAGCCACTAAAAGTTCAGGCTGTAACTGAGATCCCAGGGTTATCTGGTATATACTGTTTAAGAAAGAAACATCCCCAAAACATTTGACCCAGGGAATCTGGAACTTGTAGGTATCACAAATTGAATCTTGTTTCAGGTAAATATTTAATAATCCAAGTGTGCTATACAAGTTTGAGCTATGTTAGAACTTTTTTCTCACAGGCTAGGGATGAATGCATTTTATTCAATGTCATCTTCCATTGATTGTCTGAAAATCTAAATTATTGTCTAAAAATGTCTTGCTTCTAAAGAACTGCTTTAGTTTTAAGATAATTTTGCATTTGTACTGTAGCTACAAATTTGTGTCGGAGCAGGCAGTGTGGAAGATTTCTGAAAGCTTATTCTTGTCTGCCTTTGTGTTTTTTTTTTTTGTCAAGTGAATGCAAGTTCAATGTTATCTGATACCTGATAATTGCGCGTATAATCAAAGCCTGGTAGTATAATTAAAAGGTAGTCATGTGATGGCTTTAATGTCTAAAAAATAATTTTTTTTAATTTGTAGCCTCGTCATATTCCATAAAAAAACTAGATTGCATCTATTTTAAAGAAAGATTATTAAAAAAAAATGTCACTCTGCCTAATAACAACAAAATAATGCAAGGATGTATTTCCCAGAAAAGATTTTATGTATGCCTTAAGTATGCAGGAGTAATTTTAAGTACAAAACATTGTCTCTTTATAGCACTGAAAAGCATTACATGCATTAATGTTTCAGAACAGGAGCATATTGACATTGGTGTGCAGAGTCTGATGTTAAGTATGCACATTTTTAGGGCTTAGTGGAGCTCAAATATATATTTAGGGATGCTCCAATCAGTTACCTGCTGATCTAAATCAGCCAATTTTCCCTACAGTGCTTACAAAAACTGCTTTTTTCAGCTCCTGCTTTTCTAGGCTTTGTGGTAGTTTATTTGCCATACTCCTTTATGCGAGGTAATATGATCCTTGAGCCAGCATGTGTTTGCAAACAGAGAGCATCAAGTCAAAGGTTGTTTTACCAAAGAGAGAGAAATGATTGGAAACCTAGCCTTTACATTAAAGAAAGTAGAGTAATAAACTAAGGAAAAAGAATCAGAGAAGTTACTATGTGCAAATAGTCAAACACCAAGAAAAGATACTTTAATGAATTCAGACCTTATTATTTTCTTCTTTAATTAAAACAGACACCTGTAAGTGCAGCAGCTTACATTTTTAATTGGATAAAGAAAAAGATAAAGAAGGATTTGAAATTGCAGCTTTAGTAAGCTTGTTCGCTTTATAGCAAAATAAGTCTTCTACTTACAGTATAAACCAGTTAAGCATGTTAGCCTTGTGTCTTCTTGATAAACATCTTATGAAAATTTGATACATTTGGTTTTTTTTTTTTTTTTTTTTTAAGATTTGTACTATGTTTATTATACTGTGTTATTAAAATGGTAATCCATATTTATAATTACACCTCAAGAATTAGGAATGTCGAGCTGGTCAACAGGAACAAAAACACACATGTATAAATACAGTAAATTTATATTTTAACAGCAAAAAAGCTGTAGTGCAATTAATACTTCAAAATGATTAAAACTTATAAGTGCATGTATATTTACATTTAAGCAGTTTTTATTTGCCAAAATCAATTCTTTGATTGTATAAGTATATTCTTTTATTAGAGAATTTTTTTTTTTAATTAAACATTGTTTAAGATAGGTACATCACAGAAATAATATGAATAATAACTAATAAGTATGACAGCTTGTAACTGTAATTATGAGAAGCATTTTAATTTCTTTTATGCCATATTTATGTTCACTGTTATGCTGATGACACACAGGTTTTTATTTCTGTTTGCAACTCTGCACTGAATAGGCTGCACAATTGTCTTGTAGAACTAAAATCTAAATAAAATCGAAGTCCACCTGGTCCATCTGCCAGTGCTCACATTAGTATTGAACTCCTTGGGTCTTTTGTGGACTTTTGCCAGACTCAAGTTCATAATCTTGGGGTTATTTTTGACAGCTAAATTCTCTTTTGAGAAATACATTAATTATGTGGTCAAGAGTTGCTTTTTCCAGCTTTGTCTTTTAGCCAAGGTTAAGCCTTTTTATCTCCTAGGAATCTTGAGAAAGTTAAAAAATGCTTTTTTCTTTTCTCTTCTTGATTATAACTCACATTCTAAGGCTAGCAAATCCCTGATATGCAGGTTGCATTAGACTCAGAATGCTGCTGCTCATTTTTTGGTTGGAGCGAGAAAGTTTGCTTCTGTATATCCAATTTTACACTGGTTGCCTGTTAGTTTCAGAATTGATTTTAAAATTTTGCTGCTGGTTTTTATATCAATACATGGGTATACTCCTGCTTATTTATCTGAATTGTGTGTTAGATCTGTTGGTCAGTTGTCTCTTGTTATCCCTTGTACTAAGTGTAAATCTAAGAGGAACAGGGCTTTTGTAGCTTCTGCACCTCGTCTGTGGAATTCTTTACCTAATTTTAAGGAGTCACCTTCAATTGAACTATTTCAAACTAGATTGAATACGTAGTTCTATACTCTCGCTTTCTGTGATCTTCAGTGATACTCATGGTTCCCTCCTGTTAGTCACTTGTTTGTTTCAATTTACTGCTGGTTGTATTGTGTTTTACTGTGTTTTATTTCTATTTATTTTATTTATGTTTATTGTATGTTTTAATGTAAAGCACTTTGGCTGCAGCTTTACTGATTTTGTTTTAAAATAAATAAATTGACATTGACATTATGTAAAAAATATTTTATGTATATTTCATTATTTAATGTGTTTTTATGGTCACTGAACAGTTTTAAACAGATAAAGAAAAACAAATCAGACTTGGCCTATCCAGTAACATGAAATCGCTTTCATCATTAAAAAACTTGATCTAAGCATGCCCAAAATATATTGCTTGAAGGGCGCACAGAAAATGCCACTGGATTTTCACAAAGACTGTTACAATGAAGTGAAGCTCTGCTTGCTAATCTACAAAACAGAACTAAAGCAGCAGATTTTTTTGGACTAGCTCACAAAAGGTTACGTCACTCCACTGGTACTACAGAAGCCAGAATACAGAAAATGTACAAGTCACAAACCGTGTGATAGAAAAATAAAGGTTCTCAGCATGTATAAAAGGTCAAAAAGATAACATAACTGCCCCACATCTACTTATATTTGGTAAAATTGCTGAAAGATCAATAATTGTACATACTGGACACAATCAAGCGCTAGCTCAAGGGTGTCAAACTTCTTCTTCTTTGTCTTTTCTGTTAATTTTAATTGGCTTGAATCGTATATAATTTTCTTCTTTAAATGACAGCCAAACAGTAATGACATGCAAAGCAAGCAAACAAGTAACCATCTACCTTAGTGGTCTCTGACCACCATTGGAATACCACTATTTGCACTTCAACCAATCTTTATAGTTAGCTGTTAATGAACCCTGAATGAATATTTAATTCTCATACTCTTTAGTGCTCTCATTCTGCCACACCAGTAATTTATAAAACTGTTTTTCTTTTTTTTTGAAATCACAATTCAAATGCTTTAAATCAATATTTCTCAGACCTTCCATTTATTGCTTTTATATATTTTATTAAGGCATGGTGTATAAAAGACATACATTAATTATAAATGGGATCTAAGTTAAAATGTACATATGTTTGCTTACTTTGCATTTTATTGTTGTTTCTCTGCTGATTAAAGAAAGAAAAAAAAAACAAAAATCAAGGCAACATAGTGATGTTCCATTAGTATTAGAAATAGGATAATAATGAACAAAGTGGTTGGAACGAACACTTGCAGCCACTGTGGCCCTCCTGGAATTGAGTTTGACACCCCTATGTTGAACCCTGCACTTGCAAGCCAGTGCAAACCCCAGGGGTAAAGATAACATTCCCAACAAGGTGAAAATTCCACTATTTATTGTTAGATTTTTTTTTTATGTTTCTCCCCTCCAAAATTTACAGTTAGACCCTGAGCAATGCCATCTATCCACAGTGCCAGAATGTGTGTTACAAACATTTACAAAAAAGTTTAAAAAAAATCTTTGAGTTAAAATTAGAGTTGCAGCACACATCTTTTTTCCACCAGCTTTCCTCCAGTAATATTAAAATGTAATTGGAGTTTCCAGTAGATTTTGTGCAAGCCAAAACAGTAAAATGGACACATCACATTTCCAGTTTGAATCAGTTATTATTGGCATAGGGTTCATGGTTGGTTCCTGTCTTCATGAAGGATGTTAGGTGAGTGATTAATTTTCACACATCAGTAGCATCCTTGTGTAAGAAATATAGAGACAAACTCATGTAACTTAATGTGTTCAGGCTAGGCTTTTTTGGGGGAGGAATCTGTTTAATCCTGCCCGTGACTACAGGATGCTGTAAGTCAGTTTTATGTAGATGGCTTTTATAATTAACTTTTGCTGTAAAATATATTGTCCCTGCTTTGTTTGGTGCATTTAGGGATATCAAGTCAGTCAGTATAAAAGGTTTTTGAAGAAAATTTGAAATAATTTCAGGAAACGTTCATTCAATTTAAATAGCTTACATTGTATTCAAAAAAGGTTTCCAGCTGTACTGCTCCCTATAGACAGCTGGAGGGGACAACAAATCACTTCATTTAAAAGGCTTTTTAAAGAAACATACAGGTCCAAGAAATGTCAGATCTGGCAGGTTATTATGGAGATAAAAATCTCAACACCTAACAATTTGGATGCTCCTTACATTATAAAAGAGAAGTCCCTCTGGTTAGCCTTTATTATACATTTTGTTTTCTTGACTTACTTTAATTCCGTGTACAGTACTGCTTATTATTTTGGATTTCAGAAAGTACCAGCAATAGTTAATGAAAAGATGCATTGATATTTGTATAGTTTTCTTGTCAAGTTTTACTAAGGCTATAGCCTCGAGTGGGTGAAGATTAAAGGAAGCAGTGTTTTTTCCCTTAATTGTATTTCAGAACTTCTTTTTCTGCTGGTAAGTTGAGTGATCTTTATAATTGCTTGCTACATATTTATTTGCCACAACTCTGCTCTGCTGAGAACTCCCTAACCAAAAATTGCATTAAAGGTTCAATTCCCAAAGTGCCTTCAGTGTTGTTTATTTGTCATTTCCTATATTTGCTTCAGCTTCCTTTCATAGTCTTGTTTTTTGTAAAGTTATTTACTGAAGCTGTGCTGATTATTGTAGGGTATAATTACTGGCTACTGGCAATTTTGGATGAGAGAAAGAGTGGGTAAGAATGACTTTTCTGCCTCACTCTGCACCGTCCATGCAATGCGGCTGCAGAGAGCTTAAACAACACGGCATATCCACATAAAAACGACAAGGGGTGAGCTTTCTTGAAGGATTTTACCGGACATACCTCGTAAACTGAAATATAAACAAAAGAAACATAGAGGTATATACAGGTATACAACCAAAGACAATAAAGAATGATTTACAGAGCAATACATACCAGACAGTGTACATTAAACAATAAAGTTTTAAAAGACATTTAAAAGGCGAGTGATTTCCACGGTTGGATCAAGAGAAAGAGAAGCGCGTAGCCAGAGGTTCAGATTGCTGCATACCACAACTAACCAGACCCAGGGGTTTACTGTATATACCCAAAAGATATGCTTCGGACGTGACCGAAACAAGAGATAAAGGGGTGTCTACGTGAGACACATGGGGTGTATTGTATTCAAATGATTATTTGGCGGCCTACATGCTTTACGTGAGTTTCATAGACATTTATGACACCACTGTGAGTGTGGGACATGACTGACAGGTGTGTTAATAAATGACAAGATGAAGGGGGAGCACAGCTCAACAAATAACAGCTAACCGTGTGGGGCAGAACAAACACTTAATGCAACATATTTTACTCCAGTTCTGAACATTTTGATAACATCAGAAAAGGTTTTTAGATAAACAGATAGTAGATGGTTCTTCCAAGAGGGAAATTTAACATTTTACAGAAGTACAAGAAATATTATAAGAAACAAACATCAATAGCCCCCCTCAAATACACACAAAGAATTACTAAAAAAAAAGCAGAAAACTCCTGATGTTACTAATGATAAGATAATGCAGTAACAATGAGGCATTATAAAGACATATTGCCATAGGTACTATATGAAGGAACATGATGCACCCTTATGATGGGGGAGGCAAGTCTGTAATCATTAGTTAAAGAAGCACCACCTTTATTGGAACTGGAACAATATGAGATGTTTTCCACAGCAGCAACAATTTCTGGAGCCATAGAGACAGACTGAACAAGTAACAGAGAATACCAGAAAGTTGTTTAAAGTTGTTCAGCACAGACTTTAAGAAAACAATTATTTACTCCATCTGGTCCTATGGCTTTGCCTATGTGTAGTGTCCTCTGTTGTCTCCACATTTGGCCATTAATTATGGACAATGCATGCTGAGTTGGAATTTTAGGGGATGATACAGTTATGGATGGTGTGAGAGGATGTGTTCAGTGGAAGAAGCTTTGTCCATATTTCCTTATAGATCATGAGCCCTGGATTGCTTGGGTCCCTTCGAAGCCTCTTTGTCATCAGATTTGAATGCACTCTTCTTTTCATTTATGAGACATTTTAGCTTCATAGTAATCCAGGGCTTGTTGTTTGGAAAAGTGCACACTGTACAAGAGTGTTGACACAGAAGATGATAGTCAGTGATGAAGTGACAGACTCCCTCAATATTGTCCTCATGTGACTTTGCACATAATTTCCCAGTCTGTCTTTTGGAAGCCTGCAGGTTTATTATCCTGGAGGCAACAGTTTGCCATATAATAATAACATGCTTATAGGTGTGAGTTAGATGAATCACATTGTGGACAGATACCACAGATTTACATTTTAAAGGCTTCTTTAACATCTGAATAGAGCAGGTCCAGCTTGGTGTTTTCTAGAATGAAACATGGAAGTTTGTCATTGTTTCTTACCAAAGTCAAATGGTTGCGGTTATCACATATTTTATCTGTAGGCATGGTGCTTCAAGAGATCTTGGGCCCCTCACTTAGACCATACCTACCCTGTGTGAACAACCACCCCACTCGTAATGAAACTCAGACTAAATCATTCTAGATTGCTTAAACAAGCTAAATACAGTCATTATTTTTCCCCAGCTTAGTAGCCTTTTGCTCTTTGAGGCCAGGAGACAGTCTCTCTTATATAAAATGAGGCACTTAGACTCAATTGAATAATATCTGTGTTTGTTTCTCACAAATGAAGTAACTGAATATTCTAAATTTTTCATTATGACGATCTGTAAATATTTAGTCCTCATTATACGTTTTATTTAGCAGATGTTTTCAAAGCAACTTGAATTCTTTAAAGTGAGTTTGAATGATTACTGGGAAGAGTAAATTAACAAATAATACAAAACAAAAATCTAAAGAAAATCTCAAGATATGATGTTTTTAGCTTAAAAAGAGTAGTTGATGCAAGGAGGACTGATTTTGCAGACCCTGCCTTAGTGCTGCAAATAAAACCAGTTAATAAAGAACAGCTGGGATTAAACTAAATGGGGTCTTTTTTTCCTAATTTACTGATACAGCAAAATTGTAATAAAGATAGCCTGAATATACTTTTTATTATGTCTCATTGTTTTGGGCATTATGTTTCAAGCCAGCAGCCACTTAACCAGCAGATTAACTCTGTGACACTGCATGTTTGTTGAAGTAGCCAAATATCCACTACTGACACTGAGGAAGGTCTTTAAAGTGAGGATTTTAAAGAATTACACTGATAAAAGGAAATTATGCCCATTTTTTTCATTTACATTTGTGAGAACATAACATAAAACAACAGTCATAAAATGCAGGCTTAGGAGTGATGTAAAATGTTACTTTTAGGGTACTTGAAAAGGGTTTAGAAGAAATGCTATGAGTACATTGTAGATCAAAAAGAGGGACAGTGGGACAAAAACGTTCCAAAACCTCACTATGAAGGAGTGTGGCTGAAAGTTTTATTAATAAAGATAACATGATAACCTTTCATAATTATGAAAATGATGATCGTGGAAGTGATGTGCAAAAACAGAGCTTGTATAATTCTGCATGCAGCCTTACACAGCATGTCCGGAATAACATGATGACACAATTATTCTTTTATAATTAAACATCAGTCTTTAAATACTTCTTGAAATAAATTTGAATTGCATTTTAAAAGTGGTAGTTGATCTGACAGGCCTAATGCTACACAGTATAAGGGCAAAACTGATTTAGCTGGTTGCATTAACAACATTAGTTAATAGATACTCTTTTTGAAAAGTTGGCTAACATTAAAGTCACTAACAGAAACTTTGTCTATTTATTGGGATACAGCACATTCCATATGCCACTTCAGTACATAAGTAATTCTCCATGCTAATGTTTAGATCTGACAGTGCCATGCTGAATGTGTATGTACCGAAAAAGAAGTGTCTATAGCTTCAGGTGGAAACTGCCATCGCACTTTACGTAACTAATCTTTTCCTGAATAAGGAGTGGCATTGCATGTATACTTTTTCAGCATGCCTATATCGATCAAACACAAGAAGCTCTGCAGTCTACTTTGACTTTATGCTGTAGGATGATAAGTAAATAAATATAGGTGAACAACAATTGATGTGGCGTTTATATAAGTAACAAATGCTTTTCATATAAAGACCATCAAAAAGCATAATCACCACTGGAATTTTGCACAATACCTAGGTGAGCTCTGTAGGTCCTGCTGTTTCATTGAAAGACATGCATGTGACAGATTCACTGGAGGATGACGCCCAACCTGTTGCTGCATCCAAATGATGCCATCTTTCGCCTTTACGCCTGGTGCAACTGCGTTGTTCTTATGTGTGACTGGACATTTCTTGCGGGAAGGGCTTCTGTTTTCTTTCACTGATATAGTAGCCTCAGCCTTATCTGAGTTAATCTCTTTTATTGCACATCTTTATTTGAAAACAGCAGTGTCAGATTAGGGAAGCATGAACATGACTGAGAGAATAAAACTGAAATAAAAAGTACCATAAATTTACACCGGCTGTTACAAACTCAAATAAGATGTATCTTTTTATTCTACAACTAGACATTAAGCCCGTTACAATAACGGGCCCTAGAACAGTAGTGCATAAACATTAGTAGTGTCTGTTTGTCTTGTGTGTGTGTGTGTGTGTGTGTGTGTGTGTGTGTGTGTGTGTGTGTTTGTGTATATGTCTGTCTGCCTCGCGCGTGCCTCTGTGTGTGTGTCTGTGTCACGCGCACCTGTGTGTGTGTGTCTGTCTTTCTGTCTGTCTGTGTCACGCGTGCCTGTGTGTGTGTTTGTGTTTGTGTGTGTGTGTGTGTGTCTGTGTCTCTCTGTCTCTGTCTGTCTGTCTCGCGTGTGTGTGTGTGTCTGTCTGTCTGTCTGTCTCGCGCACGCCTGTGTGTGTGTGTGTGTGTCTGTCTGTCTTGTGCATGCCTGTGTGTGTGTCTGTCTCGCGCGCGCCTGTGTGTGTGTGTGTGTGTGTGTGTCTGTCTGTCTTGCGCGCGCCTGTGTTTGTGTCTGTCTCTCTCTCTCTCTCTGCACAGGGAATGCACAGGAAGAGACTGAACATGTGTCGTGTGGCCCCGCGCATGCGCACTTCACTAGAAGACACACACACACGGACACCTGGACGCTCACTGGGGTTTTTTTTAAAGAGGATAGTAACAATAAGAGCACCTCACTATTCAACGTAGGAAGGAGCCAGAATCAAACCCACAACCTCTTGATTATGAGTAAGCAGTTCTTACCTCTGCACCAGCTAAGCAGTCGTGTCAGTATTGTACCCTACCCTGATTTCTTTTTCTTCGATTATATTCCTGAATAAAAGCTCACTTGTTTTGTTATACTTGTACCCTTTGTGAAAGTGTTTATTTGATATTTGGACTTCAGTCATCACACATTATTCACTTCATGTCAAAATTTTGTCATTAGTACTATAACATGAAAATGTTTTTGTTTTAGCTATGTGTTCAACATTTCTTGTCTCGCATTTCCTGTCATCCCACATTTACATAGATCGTTGTAGACATGGAATAAACATAAAATGCATGTGTTCCAAATAATGATATATTATTTACCCTATATAAATCCAGGCACCTCACATTCTGATAAACAAGCTTGACCTGGGAGAATTTTTTTATCCAACATGAGCTGCTGTGGTGGGGGGGATGGGAGAGCAGGCTGCTTGCAGCTTGTGCTGACACATTTGCAAAACAAAAGAGACTAATGTATGGTGTGAAGGAATTTAAGGTGGCCCGGGATTACGCCTTTTTTCGTAGGCTTCAGGGATTCTAGTGTTAACAATAAACGTATGCTTGCATTGGCTATTCAAAATGGCTTCTAATTTGAATTTTTTGGTTGCTGAGTTTGATTGAGTGATCATGTGAAACAGCTTGTTTGCATCATGTAGGGAGTTAGAATGGACTAACATTGACAAAGTGACCTTTCTGTGAGAAAAAGCGAGTGAACAAATTTCACTTTTCTATCTTTCAATCTTTCCTTGCTGTTCTTTGCTTTTCTCAAACCCAGGGTTTGTCTTTGACATTTCAGTTAAGCAAATTGAAGATGTGTCTAACATTGGCTAGCAAGTAAGAGATCACCTCTCTGATTCAAATTTGTGAGGACCAGCCAGAACTATTCTGTCTATAATAGAGGGGATAATACAATATATTCTGAGTGTGTACTGGTACTTCATTGTTTTATTTTGGATTTTTTCTCTTTTTATGGTGGTAAACATATAGCTACCGAGGTTAATTCTTGAAATTAGATGCAGCCAGTTCCCTAAATGTATCACAGCTTTTGTTAATTACTTACACACCCTCTCTCTGTATAAAAGCAGTGATGTTTTGCTATACCGTCTTAAACATTACTTGGAAAACATTGCACTGTATATTGCTATCATAATGGCAAGAAAAATGCAGTTAACAAAGGAAGACAGACATACTATTATAAGTGTAGGTCTTTCCTTTAGAGAAATTGCAAGAACAGCAAAGGGGTCAAGGTGTAATTTCTAACACCATCTAAAGGCGGTTAAACCCAGAAAAGGTTTCTGACAATTTTTAGTTCACTTGCTACCTGTTAGCAGAATGTCTTATGTAAAATTTTAAAAAATCCAACATTTATATGCATTTTTTCACTTACAAACTTTAATGTACACCTGTTTTCTGTTCTATCTATTAACATGTTTTATAAACTACAGGGTTGTCCTCAAAGCCAGTATAGGATTTCAGCCTATCTAAAGGCATACTTAACTAAACTTAAAAATTTGCATGAAGGCAATTTAGTCTTGTTTTGGGATTGTAGAAAGAAATACTATCTTGCAATATTATGACTGTAGCCTTACCTTAAAAACAGTAGTAAAGTAGGCAGAGCGTAATATATTAGTTATGTCCACAAGATAAATCTGAATAGATTAAGAAACTAACTGTAATCAAGAAGGGGCCTGAGTTGCCTCAAAAGTTTGCATATTGTAATCTTTTTAGTTAGCCAATAAAAGGTGTCATTTTGCTTGGCTTTTCTCTACATTCATAATGGCTAACACGGTACAACACCCTAGTAATATAAAAAGAAAAATTCAGAAATGGGTAAATATATAAATATATAGATCATGTAGGAGTCTCTGTGGCCTTTTGCATTATAGTTGTACATGTAGTGTTCAACTAATTAAAACTGATTCGTTGCAGCTGTCTAGTCTTTAGCAACTAATTAGTGCTTTCAGCTCATCTGGTGTAGACACATTGACTCCATGGGGCACTGATGACACATTCATGCCTTAACCTTTCGAGAGTCTGACACATGCCTTAGCAGAAGATAATCTTGCTGTACATTCTATGTAACAGGTATTTGCTGATTTGTTGTATATTATTCTGCAGCATGCAATGAAGGAAGGTTACTTTTTTTTAAATCACATTAATGGTATAGATTCAGGGATTATGGGATGGCTTATGACAGTTTTAAAAGACATCAACTTAAGATAGATAAGAAAGTGAGGTTTTGTGCTCTACACAGCTTTAATTTATCCTGTGAGGTTGTTCATATTGTTGTATATCTTTTAGCCTTCATTTTATTTTTGTGCCATTATAGAATGTGTTAGATAGATAGTACTTTATTTTTCCCAAGAGAGAAATTTAGCTTTTTATAGAAATAATAATCAACAAAATGGAATTCCAACTATTCAACTTCTGAGGTTTTCATATATTCTGAATATAGATTATTTGAAATACTACTAAACCATTTACTCTTCATAAAGATAGTTAGCTTGTGGTTTCCCTCCTGAATAAAACACTCTATTGTCCTGTTCTTTTTCAATACTACATACTGTATGTGCATAATAATACTTTTGTTAAATATTTTTCTTTAAATATTACCAAATGAGCATATTAATACAGGAACATGTAAACCCCCATCTGTATGATTGTGTCAACATAATGGTAATCTTAAAAAATTGTTTAAAGTTTAAAGATAGCCAATGTTACCTTTTTGTATTGCCATTTGTATTTGTTTTAAGGTCAGTGTAGAGAAAACGGAGAGTGTGTCTATGGTATGTCCCCCAAATGTGTTTGTCCTAAACTGCTCTCCCCTATTTATTTATTTTTTTTAGGTAGCCTCTGCAAACCAGAAATTCTGTCCAGCAATGTTAATATCAGATGATAATGAAAATGATTCACAGACACATGCAGGGCCTAAACTGTTATCAGGAAAGGGATATCTAAACAGGAGGGTAACTTTGGTGGATAGAACAGTTTAATTAACTAACCTTTCAATCTACAATAAGACCTGCCTGTCTGGACAGGATGTCCAATTGAAAATGCACTAAATAAATATTGGTTTTCTAATATGGAGTTAAAAGTAAATGAAAAAAGCTATTAAAATGAACTTATCATAAATGAAAAGACCAAATAAAATTTCTTGCTAAACATCAGTGCATACCTCTTACATTCTAACCACACTACCACTCCAGGCATACCAAACTATCAGATAAGCTAATGCCTGCCATTGTTTTCCTTTGGATTCTCTAGAGCAGAAAGTTTTATTGAAATAGTGTATCCTTGAATGAGAAACAGTAAGATTAAGTGCAACAGGCAGGCCCTCCCAGGGAAATGATCTGCTTAAAGGATAAGCTCTACTTTTTCAAATGAAGTTATTTTTTAAAATCATAGTATATATTGATTTGCTACATAAAATTGTGTTCTAAATTAAACCATTTTTTAAAAATAAATTTTTAAAACTTCATACAATGAAGCTAATGGATGCACAGTTCAATAGATGAATAAACAAAAATATGTCAATTTTTCAAGACAAAAGATGTTCTCAAGAATTAAAGTCTTGGCATTTTGCTCTGTCAGTCATCATTATGTTCTTTGTTTGACCTGCTTCCACAGCTGTAGACTCTATTGTGTTGTTATAGCATGGTTCATTCTCTTTTCTTTAAATTAATAAAATTTTTAAAACCAGCATAGTACTGCATCAGGATACATGCCTAAAACATCTTTAGAATTGCTCATCTTCTGTTACTATGGCCAGAAATTGTAATTGAAATGGTGCACACAAACCAATAACTCAAGGTTGCTTGACAAAAGATTGAAACACTAACATTTGTTTAAGATATAATAAGGAGGCTTGAGGTGTGACGAAGGAACTAGCCTGCATCACATAACAAGAGGCAGGTGAAAGTCAGTTATAGAATCAACATCACAAGCCTATGAGAGTAACCTGTTGTAGTAGCCCAATAATCTTTAAGTAGCTCTAAAGGGCCCTGATATAGTCTACACACTCCTACACACCCCTGCTAAAACTGCAGATTTTGTGTAATAAATAAATGAAACCAAAATAAATCCTGTAAGAACTTATTCCATCTTTACTGCAAAATTACAATCTACCTGTATACTAAGAAGGTGAAAATGAATCAAACTGTTTAGTGAAAAAAAGGAAAAAAAAAACCTGCAAAAATTGTTTGCATTAGTGTACACAACCCCTAAACTAATACTTAGTTGAAGTACCTTTTGATTTTATTACAACACTCGGCCATTTTTGATAAGAGTGTATGGGTTTGGCACATTTGGGCTTGGTGGTTTTTGCCCACTCCTCCTTCAGTTCCAGCTGAAGAAAAGCAGCTCCAGAGCATAATGCTGTTTCCACCATGCTTCACTTTGGGTGTTGTTTTGGTGATGTGCTATGTTATTTTTGCACCAAATATACCTTTTGGAATTATGGCCATATAGCTCAATGTTGGCCTCATCAGACCATAATACATGTTTTGACATGGTTGTGGGAGACTTTTTTTCAAAGTGGCCTCTCTGACCAGTTTTCTCATTGTCTTCTCATCAATCTTGGAGACATATCCTAATCTTGGTAGAGTCATTGTTCAACCATATTTTCTCCCTTTGCTCGTGACTCTCTTCACTGTGCTCCATGGGATGTTTAATGCTTTAGATATTTTTTTGAATCCCTAATTGATACAATTCAATGATGAGATCCTGTTCATGTTTTAAATGCCCTTTGCAGACAATAGCTTTTGGAGTATTTTGCAACCAAGAGGATATCAGAATAATCCTATAGGAACAGCAACACGTTAGCAGAGCTCAATCAGGGCCACTTTAATTGATGTCAGGTGTATACTAACTACTACTATGATTCGTTGATTCCGAACACAGCCAAATCCTTGATTATTAAAGGGCATACACATTAATGCAACCAGGTTTTTGTATGATTTTTTTTTCCTTTTTTCACTAAGCACTTTCTGATTTATTTTCATCTTATTTGTATAGATTGCAGTTTTGCAATAAAAGTGGAATTAGTTCTGATGGGATTTATCTTGGTTTAATTTTTTTTACAGAAAATCTTGGCAGGGGTGTGAAAACTTTTTATATTCACTGTACATGGTAAATGTGTTAGGAGTCAGGTGTGGAGCCATATAAAGTAATTTGTCATGAACGGACACAACAGAAGCACCTGGTAATGTGTTTTGTACAGTTCAGAGATAACCAATGGAAGGATAAGACATGTACTATAACAGAAAGGAGTAACATTGTTCTATAACTTCACTAAACTTTGCTTAATTGCTGGAATGTGCAGAGTGAGAAATAACTGCTGAAATGGTTACTGTATGGCTAACCGCCTCATGCCTATACAAATCACTGGTCTGAATTATTTGGCTAGTTAATGGAGAGGTTATAGGTAAACAAGCTTGTGAAATAAAATGGACAAAAAACGCAGCAATGTACATATTTTTTGTCACTAGTTTGTCCATTACAATTTTTTCATAAAAGTAATGATGGACCATTTTTATTAAATCAACTGGTAGACACTAAAAGAATAAAGGGTCAATTGTAACTATGGTCAAAACTAGGTTAGACAAGTGGTATGTTGTCCACTGTAAAGGAGTTTGCTAAATTCATGGTCAAGAAACAAAACAACAAGAAGAATTTTGTAATTAGAGGAAACGGCTTTCTCAGTAGATTTGGACACTTTTATAATATGACTGCCAAAATGTCAAGGCCAATTAACTGACATAAACAGATACACACAAGGAAATGAACACAATGGCAGTAAAATTATGTCACCAAAAAGGGAGAATAAATTAGTAAATAGTGAATCAATCTCTCAATCAACTTTATTTAAAGTGCAAAATCACCATGCAGCATGGTCCCAATACACTCCTAATATACCCAATGTACAAGTCAGAAGAATCCATGAGACAAGATACAAAATAAGCAATTAAAAAAGAAAATAAATAAAACAAAATTGATGTTGAAGTAGTAAAAACTTAAATAAAATGACATTAAACATTAAAAGTTAAGGTTTGTCAACAAAGGAATAATATATTAAGGAATTTTATATAAATAATAAAACAAAAATAAACTTATTTGTGTATATCAGACAATCACTGCATCCATTTTTCAATTTCAAGGATTCTCTGAAAAAAGACAATTCAGAATCTTTCTCCCAGTATGACGAGTTTCTCTTCGGTCTCATGGTATTTAAGTGTGCTGTCACGATGGATAACTAATATGGAAACACATAATGTATTAAAACACATCAATACAAATGCATAGGAATCTCTGTGTTCCTAGATCAGTGCTAAGGAGAATGCATTGTTTTTTTTTTTTTCTGCTTATTTTTTATTAGATTAATTTCTTATATTTCTCTCTCTCTCTCTCTCTCACACTCATACACACACATTTTCGATTTAAACAAATATACATTTTGTATTTTATGTCCTTTTGGTGATGTTATGGGTATTAGGAAACTGGTGTATATTGTGCATATGTGTTGTGTGGTATTTTGTTTTTCCACCTTAATATAAGGATAAATGTCTGTGTGTGTGTTCTATGTCTCTATTATTCCAAAAGATGGCACTTCACAAACATTTTTTGTAATAAAATGCATTGCATTTGTCATTCCAATAGATGACACATCACAAACATTAAAACTACTTTTATGAATTCCCTACCAAATCGCATATAACAGAGACTTATGCATTACATGGTGCACTGAAAATGTTAATGCTAAGGTCTGTGTTGATTACATAGATTTAAACCCATCTTAAAAAGCACTATATATAATTCACAAGGTATCGCACTATATATAATTCACAAGGGATCACATAAGTCATCCTACTTAGTGAAGTTTATACTGGGGTACTGTAATGTAGGCTGCTCTGTTTAGTAGCTGATCCTCAGATCATTGAAGAAGAATACAGATTCTGTCCTGGTTGTGAAGCAAAATTATAACTCTGGCTATATTCGGATGTATATGTATGAAGAGATGTGTGTTTCTGTGTGTATTAGTGCATGTGCATTTTCATTTATTGTGTGTGTTGATGTATGTAGATTTATGCATTTTAATGCACTATTCAGCATGTGTCTCCTTGTAATTTCTGTTAACAATAAAGCTCTTGAAAACATTTAGAGAAGAGCAAAAAGAAATGGCCATTTTGCTGAGTAGTGTGAGGTGTGTTATGGTGTACCTTTTCACCTACTGTGATACTGGCTTTAATTTTGACTGTTGTTTATGATGCCACTGGAGGCTATGCTGCCGAAAAGTTGATCAGACTAACATCAGTTACACAAGTTACATGTATACTAAATATTAACATAGAATATGAACATGAGTTGGGCCACATATGATTACACAAACTAATTTTTCACTTTTGGTTTATGAAAACTGAATACCTTGGTCAAGGGGGAGGACTCCTTGAACTCTCCTTGAAATGTGTATGTGCTCTGCCTGAGTCTGGAAACCAGAAAGAGTAAATAATGTTTGCTTCAAAAAATGGCAGGGTTCCTGTGCTCTGTTGTTTACATTTGAAAAAAAAAAAAACACTGTGAAATGCATGATTTGTGTGTTTTAACACAGGTATATAATTTTACTAGACCCCTTCCATATGCAGACCTCTGAAAATATATAGCATGTTATGTGGTTTTAAAACTCAATGTGTTCCTCTGTTGTGATATTAAAGTGGGCAATAAAATATAATTGATTTGCTATTGTACTGAAAAACCACAGAAGTGGCCTTGTCCTTTAATGGATATTAAATAGATATGGAGTATGCTATTTTTGTCTACATGCACTTTGTGAGCTGGTAGATCAAGACTATGGGTTTCCAGAGCTGAGTCTATGTAACATTTCTTCCCTGTATTTGCAGCATAAGATCTATGTTTATAGTACATGCTTTCCATTAAGTGTGGGACTCTGCAAAGTCTTCATTTTAAATTCCTCCCAACATCATTTCTTGTTTTCGTATATATGATATGAAGGTGTAGCTAAGGATGGTAGAACATTCAGTTTAGAAACCAAAGGGTTTGCAGTTTGTCAATGGTGAGGTCATCTTGGCCTTTTGCCTCTTTAGTGTGTGATCTATGATACATTCTGGAGTGATTTTCTCTTTTTTGTGATTCAGTTATCTGATAATTAGCTCTTTCAAAGCAGAGGTCATGGTCTTCTAATAGAATAAGTATACTGCTTGGTGGATGTAAAGGGTAAACAACTAATTTCCAGGATGTCTGGGTCTTGTTTTATCAATAGGGTAGTTGTCAAGTGATTGTGAAGTAAGTACAGAGATGTACTCTGGTCTTTGTACTGGACTATGGTAGTAAACTGGGAGCTAAAACATTGAGTGAAGTATTACATTTACAGATCAGTATATATCCTTCCTTTAACTATTACCTTGTGTCTGCATTATATATTAACCAGTAGAATAGGCTTCCAGTTATGAGCATGTAAAGATATTTTCCTGTGTGGCGTTTATAGGTACACTCTCTGTGGTAGAGTTTAGCAATACAGATGGGCCTTTTCATTAAAACCAGTGCTTCCATGAAACAAGAGAAGTAATATTCAGGTGGTTTCACAAGGTACCTACCACATAAATTGTTCCAAAGGCAGTCCAATTAAAGTCCCAGGTACAGATGAATGACATATTGGAGGAATTCTATTTTTCAGCTTGCCTCGGAGAGTCTGGGAACTCCCCAAAAATAGCCAAATACTATTACTAAAGATTAGGTTTCCTGGTCTCTCCAGATTACTATGCTGACACAATGTCCCTTACTTACCGAAGGGAAGTAAACAGAGTTGAATTAAACTAAGCCAATGAAGTGCAGATTTGATCTTTGAAGACTAGCGTTGTCATGCTTGGTTTTGGTCTGAAATGCAAAATCTTTTCTTTTTTTTGGTCTCGTCCGTTGCGAGAGATGGATGTCTGAAGCGGAGCTCTGCTAGCAGCGGTGTTATTTTTCATGCTATCTACTAATTTCCTGAGATATCCTGTATTTATCCAACCTGAGGGGCACTACTACAGTATATGCAAGCATATATAAACATGCCCAACAAGAAAGGGGGTCCAAAAGAACCAAAAACTAAAGCTACACCCAAGCTAAGGTCGGCAAGCCCTAGTTCAAGGTACGGCCTTTCAGAGACTGACCTGGATCAGATGGGCGAAAGCCCAGACTCCTCTGGACCACAGTCCGCAACATCATCTCCGGCTGAGAGCGAAATGGGAAGCAAATATACGAGTGTGAGAGAAGTAGGTCTCGATACCTTGCTGATTGGAGAAGATCACCTGAAACTGGAAAAGGCCTTGCAGTCCGCGGTTTCAATTACTCCACGCGAGCCGGGAACACTGGGGACACCGGCTACAATAGAGCCTGCCGCCACACCTACGGTGCATGAAAGCAGAATTGATCTGTCTGAACTAAAGGTGATAATCGTTGAGCTCATGCAAGAGATAAAGAAAGATATAAAGAAAAGCGAGAATGCAAATGAGAAGCTGCGACAGACGCGGCAGCAGGATAATAAAGTCTTTAAAGATATGATGGGTAAAATTGAAGAGCACATTCAGGAAACCTTGGTTAAACTGAGCACGCTTGCTGATCAACTGGAGGATGTCAAGGAGACATTCACGACTCGGATTGAAACAGCCGAAAATCTAGCTGCCAGTGCTGAAGAAAAAGCAATAACTGTCAGCTCCGAATGCAAAAAACTCGGAGACAGACTGGCTGCTTTGGAAGATGGAAGCAGAAGGAATAATGTCAGAATTGAAGGTCTGCCTGAGAATCGAGAAAGTCCAAACCCAGTGAAATTCGCAGCTGAACTATTTTCTAAAATAATTGGAGAGGACTTTAAAGCAGATTCTGAGATAGCAGCGGCTTATCGCGTACGCGGATCAAATACCGTTAGACCTAGATCTTTTATTATTCGCTTTGAGAGATTATTATTTAAGCTAGAAGTGATGGCAATCCTCAGACACAAGCAAGAGATTATATATGAAAATAATCACATTCGTATCTTCCCTGATTTCTCTCCAGCAACAGCTACTAAACGCACAGCCTTCTACAGCATTAAACAGCGGTTATGGCAAGCCAATATCAAATACAGCCTCTTGTATCCTGCCAAACTGAAAGTGGAATTGCAGGGTCAATTCTATGTCTTCGCTAGCTCTACATAGGAAAAGGCAGGCTCTGCTTTCAGAACTAAACCTCTTGACAACGAAAGAAACTGAACAACTAATTTATAAATCCAGACATCATTACTATGAACATGGAGAGGAAGCTAATAAGCTTTTAGCTCAATAAATTCACAAGCAAGAAGTCCGCAACGCAATCCCAGCAATCACCAACACGAACGGAGACAAAATCATCGATCATAAAAATATAATGCACACATTCAGAGACTACTATAAAACCCCATATAATACTGAGTTTAAAGAAGATAATACACAATCTAATGCATTTCTGGATACATTACAGATACCACAAATAGACAATTTTAGTGTGGAGGAACTTGATAAACCTCCGGCATTATCAGAATTACTAGATGCTATAAAGTAGGGGTACTCAAACAGTGGACTGCGGTCCACAATCTGGACCGCCAAGACATTTTTGGCGGACCACGACTGTCTTCTGCGTAAGTCAAAAGTCCGAATATAAAAGCACCAAAATTATTGTTGTTTTATTATTTTCCAGGAAACGGTAAGCGTGATTAAAAGCGACAATGTAAAACGACATTTTGAGACAAAACACGCCGAGTACTACAATGCGAATTATCCACCAAAGTCAAAGCTCCGTTCGCATAAGATCGACATTAAGTCGTCGTTGGTAGCGAGTTCATTGCTGATGACGAAAGCGACCACCCCACACAATCAAATTTTACAGACATAAGAAAGCATTTACTGATGCAGAGGTTGTTAAAGAATGCATGATGTCTGCTTCTTCGGTTCTGTTTAGCAACAAAAAGTGTGTTGAACTGATTCAGCAGATACATTATCAGACAGTACTGCTATTCGTCGTGCAGATGACCTTTCTGACAATGTCGGTGGTCAGTTAATATCAGATCTTAAACAGGCTGAATTGTTTCATCTCGCGTGCGATGAATCCATTGATAAAACTGACATGGCTCAACTCTGTGTGTTCACAAGATTATTTGATGGCCATAATTTTGTTGAAGAGTTTCTGACATTACTACCGCTAGCAAAACAGACCCGAGGTGAGGACGTGTTTTCAGCATTATCACAGTTTATGCACGCAGCTGGATTGGATGTAACAAAAATGGTTTCCCTTACAACAGATGGGGCACCAGCAATGACTGGTAAAGATAGAGGACTTGTCACTCGTATGAAGGCACTTCAGCCCAACCTTGTTGCTTATCACTGCAACAGTCGGCCCTCTGTTCAAAACTTTGTGACGAACTGGCTGAAGTGATGTCTACTCTTGTAAAATTAGTGAATTTTTTACAATGTAATTCGTCTCTGCAGCATCGTCTGTTTCGTTCTTTTCTTGAAGAGATGTCTGCAGAATTTGGAGATTTGCTGCTTCACAATGACGTCAGATGGTTAAGCAAGGGCCGTGTGTTCGAAAGGTTCTGGAATCTCCGTGAAGATGTAGCTGACTTCCTGCAGTCCTTGAATACAAAGAAAGCTGCAGAATTTTTAACATTTATTCAAGACCAGTGACAAGGTCACACTGCTGGCATTTCTTGTTGATATTATGGGACATATAAATACACTGAATTTATCACTTCAGGGTGCAGACAAAACCGTTGTTGAATTGCAAGAAAAATGTTGTGCCTTTGAAATAAAACTGAGCATTTTCATCAATGACTTGGAAGGTGGCAAGATGCTGCATTTCCCAAACCTGAAGAGCTGCATGATAGCTGATCAACAGGCATGTTTTCAGTTGATTTCCACATTTCTACATTATTTGAAGGTCGAGTTTGATGAACGTTTTAAGGATTTCAGAAAACTGAAGCCTGTGTTTTTGTTTGTTGCTGATCCTTTCATTGTCCAGCCTGATGGTGAATGGACATCTGTGGCTGCCTCAATTTTTCCGAACTCAAACCCATCACTGTTGCAAATGGAAGCAGCTGATTTGCAAGCTTCTCACGTTTTGAAAGCAAAATTGAACGACTATGTCCACTATGAACACTATCAAGACGAAACATCGAAGTGTAATTACCGATCAGAACCTCAGGAATGCAATGAGAATTGCACTGACTGGTTACTCACCGAACTATGCTGCCATTATGAAATCAAAACAACAGTTTCACATTTCACACTGAGTGACAATCATTTACGTACCAACTGTTGTAATTGGTATGTTAATTGCAAGTTGTCATGTGACTTTTTTGAATTGTTTTCCATGTTTTGCGCATGTCTTGGTCTTCTGTAAAAATGTTATCATTTGCGTTGAATCTATTACTAGCCTCCTACAGACCTACACCTACAGTCCTACAGACCTACACGGTAAACCTGGCTATAGGGGACCCCGATGGTTGGTGGCGAACTGAATGTGGACCGGCATTCAAAAACTTTGAGTACCCCTGCTATAAAGTCACTTCAAGGCAGGAAAGCACCAGGCCCTGATGGCTACCCTGCAGAATTTTATAAGAAATTCTCCACTCAGCCAGCTCCCCTCCTATTAGCAACATTTACAGAAGTCAGAGACAATCGAACTCTTCCTCAAACTTTTCGCCAAGCACTACTCACCGTTTTTCCAAAACAAGATAAGGACTTATTACAATGTTCATCATACAGACCAATTTCACTTTTGAATAATGACGTTAAAATACTCTCAAAAATCATAGCTAGAAGGATGGAGAAAGCGCTCCCCTCGGTAATATCACAAGATCAAACTGGATTTATCAAGGGCCCGACACTTACCTTCAAATCTTCGACGCCTGTTTAATGTAATATACTCATCAACTAAATCAAACACCCCAGAAATATCATTGGATGCAGACATTTGACATGATTGAATGGAGATACCTTTTTACTACATTGGAGAAATTTGGGTTGCCCCGAACATTTGTGCATGGATCAAACTACTGTATACCAATCCAGAAGCTTCAGTTTGTATCAACAACATTTGTTCAGACTACTTTAAACTAGAATGTGGTACTAGACAAGGATGCCCCTTGTCACCGCTACTGTTTGCAATTGCCATTGAACCACTGGCAATACACTGTTGAAATATTGATCAGATAAAGGGGATTATAAGAGAAGGACTGGAACAGAAAATTTCACTATATGCAGATGATATGATACTGTATATATCAGACCTACAAAATTCTGTGCCTGCAGTCTTAACAGCACTCAAATAATTTCAAAGGATCTCTGGTCTCAGAATTAATCTAAACTAGCAAAATACCCGCGCTTCGCAGCGGAGAAGTAGTGTGTTAAAGAAGCAATGAAAAAGAAAAGGAAACATTTTGAAAATAACGTAACATGATTGTCAATGTAATTGTTTTGTCACTGTTGTGAGTGATGAGTGTTGCTGTCATATATATATATATATATATATATATATTTACACACACACACATAAACATATATATATACATATCTATACATATACACCTATATATACACACACACATATATACATACATATATACTCAGCAAAAAAAGAAACGTCCCCTGACTTTCAACTGTTTTTACTTTCAGTAGACTTAATGTGTAAATATTTGTATGAACACTAAAAGAGTCAACACCATAAGACATAAACTAAAAATGTTTCACAATGTGTCCCTGAATGAAGGGAGGCTCAAAATCAAAAGTACCAGTCAGTATCTGGTGTGGCCACCAGCTGCTTGAAGTACTGCAGTGCATCTCCTCCTCATGGACTGGACCAGATTTGTCAGTTCTTGCTGTGAGATGTTTCCCCACTCTTCCACCAAGGCACCTGCAAGTTCCTGGACATTTCTGGGGGGAATGGCCCTAGCCCTCACCCTCTGATCCAACAGGTCCCAGACGTGCTCAATGGGATTGAGATCTGGGCTCTTCGCTGGCCATGGCAGAACACTGACATTGCTGTCATGCAGAAACTCACGCACTTTTTGCCACTCCTGTCTGGTCCAGCGAAGGTGGGTTTGTGCCCATAGGCGGCGTTGTTGCTGGTGATGTCTGGTAAGGACCTGCCTTACAACAGGCCTGCAAGCCCTCAGTCCAGCCTCTCTCAGCCTATTGCGGACAGTCTGAGCACTGATGGAGGGATTGTGTGTTCCTGGTGTGACTCGGGCAGTTGTTGTGGCCATCCTGTACCTGTCACGCAGGTGTGATATTCGGATGTACCGATCCTGTGCAGGTGTTGTTACACGTGGTCTTCCACTGCGAGGATGATCAGCTGTCCTTCCTGTCTCCCTGTAGCGCTGTCTTAGGCGTCTCACAGTGTGGACATGGCAATTTATTGCCCTAGCCACATCAGCAGTCCTCATGCCTCCCTGCAGCATGCCTAATGCACGTTCACGCAGATGAGCAGGGACCCTGGGCATCTTTCTTTGGGTGTTTTTCACAGTCGGTAGACAAGTCTCTTTAGTGTCCTGCGTTTTTAGAACTGTGACCTTAAATGCTTACTTTCTGTAAGCTGTTAAGGTCTTAACGACCATTCCACAGGTGCATGTTAATTAATTGATTATGGTTAATTGAACATGCATGGAAAACATTGTTTAAACAATTTACAATGAAGATCTGTAAAGTTATTTGGATTTTTAAAACATTATTGTTGAAATACACATTCCTGAAAAAGGGACGTTTCTTTTTTTGCTGAGTATATATATATCTACATATATACACATACATATACATACACACATACACACACATATATACACACAAATACATATATATATATACATACACACACACATATATAAACATATATATACATATACATACATATCTACATATATACACACACAGCTATTTCGTATCAGTGCAATACGCTGCTTGTTAAAACGGATAACTCCCGCTCTTACGTGCAAGTCTGCGTGGATATTATGAACTATCGTATTTGTTCAAGTTCTATTTAAATTTTAAATAGAAGGAATTTTTATTTAGTCGACAGAAATATCTTTGGTAGGAATGGTAAAAACAGACAGGAATATTATTCCTGAATAAATCAACTCAAACCTTAAACAACTTATAATATTTTGCTCTCCATAAAAATATATCCTGTCTAAATTATACAAGTTAGAAATAAAGTAAACGTTAAAAGAACAAACATTCAAATTTCTTTACTCTTATGTAATTTTATATAAAAAATAAACTTAGATTTTAAATATCCCAAAAGATTTTGCTCTCCATAAAAATATATCCTGTCAAAATTATACAAATTCAAATATGAACATGCTGCATAACAAAATCTGGAAATATAAATAAAATGTGTTCCTTTCAGCAATAACAAAATCAAATCATTCAGTTGTCTTTGCTCATATGTCATTTTAGAGCTGGACGCCTGGCATCTTTTTTTGGCAACAAGTTCGTTTATGTTTGGTGTGAGGTTCTGTGTTGTGGAGATTCTCAGGATGGACTGCAGGTGCTCATCAGTGAGGCAACTCCTGTGTGCTGTTTTGTTAGTCTTTATCACTGAGAAGAGCTTCTCACACAGATATGTGCTACCAAACATGCACAAGGTTCGAGCCGCATGTAGACAGACTTTTTTTGTTCTCCAAAGTCACCAAAGCGGCGTGCAAACTCAGTGCGCTCAGTTTATCTGCAAAGTGCGTATTTGGGAACACCGTAGTGACGACTTGGTTCAACATTACTTGGCAACAGGGAAAGTGGGGCAAGTTGCACTGGTGCATTTGTGTCTCCCATAAAAGCAGCTTCACTTGAAATCACTTTGTGATTGTGCACGGGTAAAAACGTCCGCTGAAGTGTCAGCTTCTTATTTAATTCTTCTGCTTTCTGTATCTTCTGCATTGCATTCAGGTCTTTCAGGTTACCCTGATGTTTTGTCTCATAGTGCCGTCTTAGATTAAATTCTGTAATTACAGCCACATTAGCTCCACAAATGAGACACATGGGTTTACCGGCAATGTCAGTAAACATATACTCAGCCTCCCATCAGTTTTTAAAGGCTGTATTTTCAGAATCAACTTTTCTCTTCAGCATCGTGTGGGCTAGCTTCGCAATAACTTGCAGCATCATAAGCTAGACTTGATTAACGCGGTAAGTGTTCGGCAAGGCAGCTGAAGCGCTGCATTATGGGATCTGTAGTTTATTGTGTTACCAGCGCTTCATATACCCGGGCCATTAATAACAATAATACAGTATATAAAATGATCTCGCGGGCCGGATATAATTACACGCCGGGCCGGATGTGGCCAGCGCCCTTGAGTTTGACACATATGGACTAAATAGAACTTGAAAAGATATATTTTTTCAAATGTGATCGCGCAATTCAGATAGAGTTGACGCGCACTACAGCCTGCATGCCTCAATAAGTCATCCTCCCCTCGCTCTTACTTTTTTACCGTTCATCTAATGAATACACTGAGTATGGCTTTATCAAAACAATCATTGATGGCGAATAAAGTATCCATTATTCGAGTATGTAGATCGGGGTATATATATATATATATACATATATATATACCCGCGTATCGCAGCGGAGAAGTAGTGTGTTAAAAAAGCTATGAAAAAGAAAAGGGAACATTTTAAAAATAACTTAACATGACTGTCAATATACAGTATTTGTTTTGTGAGTGTTACTGAGTGTTGCTGTCATCAAGGATTTGATTATCATTATTTCTTTCAATCAGGTTCGTATTTGTAGGATGTGTTGTGTTCAAGTTACATTCCGTGTTTGTCAATCGTTGTAAAGATGACAGGTTTCATTCATCGATTCGTTTCTTACTGCATCAATAAACAGCTCGTCTTCTTCTTTATCTGAGATCTGACACACTGCATGCACGGGTTTTTTTTTTAACACTGTCTTCCTTTAGCGGGACATTGACTTTTTCCACCGTGTGCTTTGTTTCCGCAGTAGCTGGATTTATGAATATGCTTGTATGTATCAGACGCTTCATATTTTTTGCTGCCTTTTCAATTGTGTAATTCGGTTTTTGTTCAGCGCTCTTTGGAACTGTTGCTTTTTGTCTGTGCACTGCGTCAGTTCACGTGAGCCGCTCGGTGTACATGCATCGAAGGTTCCCAGCTGTGCTGGTGCCATCTCGTGCTATGTCCATGGCTGTATTTAATGTTACCGAAGTCCTGGCACTTAAAACTTTCTCTCGCAGTTTCGCTGAGTTTGTGCCAAACACCACCCTGACCATCTCATCTTCCTCTGCATAAGCACAGTCCTTCACCCGTGAATATTTAGTGGGAGTTTGCTATTGGATTGCCGCTGACGGACGGCCTTATATGGGCAGGCACTAAATTACAAACGCCAGCGGCAGCCTGTCTATGAACTTAATTTAAAGTGTAGGTTTACATCGTGCTTTGTTTCCGAAGTAGCAGAACTCATGAATATGGTTGTATATGTCACTCGCTCGCTTCTTATTGTTTCGCTGCCTTCTCATTTATATAATGCATGTTTTCTTCAGCGCTTTTTGGAGGTCTTCCTGATTTTCTATGTACTGCGTGATTACGTGGGAGGCGTGATGATGTCACACGAAACTCCGCCCCCACGGCGTTCAAGCTCATCTCCATTACAGTAAATGGAGAAAAACAGCTTCCAGTTATGACCATTACACTTAGAATTTCGAAATGAAACCTGCTCAACTTTTGTAAGGAAGCTGTAAGGAATGAACCTGCCAAATTTCAGCCTTCCACCCACACGGGAAGTTGGAGAATTAGTGATGAGTGAGTGAGTGAGTGAGTCAGTGAGGGCTTTGCCTTTTATTAGTATAGATAAAAGTGTACTCTTTCCAGTGAATTCTGAAGCATATAATATTAGATTAGATACCCCACCTTTTATCATTGCAGAACAGTTTAAATACCTAGGGGTAAACATCACAAGTAAACATAAAACTCTTTATCAACAAACTTTCGGCGTCTGCATGGAAAAAATTAAGCAAGACTTGCATAGATGGTCAACCCTTCATCTCACTTTAGCTGGAAGAATTAACACTGTTAAGATGAATATTCTTCCTAAGCTCCTTTTTTTATTTCAAAATATACCAATATACTTCAATAATTCATTTTTTAAGCAATTAGATTTAACAATAACCTCATTTATTTGGAACTCAAAACATCCACATATCCAAAGAGCGACCCTGCAAAGACATAAGGCAGAAGGCGGCATGGCTCTACCTAACTTCCAGTTTTGTTAATGGGCAGCAAATATACAAGCTTTAAAAACCTGGACACAAATAGAAGAACATACACAGGGTTGGTCTGCAATAGAAGTAAAATCCTGCAGTACTTCTTTATATTCCCTGCTCTGTGCCCCAATAAATGCAAGTTATCAGCAATATACTAATAATTCAATTATGCTTCACTCACTTAGAATATGGAACCAATGTAGAAAGCATTTTAAGATGGAGAAGGTTTTATCTGTGGCACCTCTGCAAGAGAACCACCTCTTTCAACCTTTGCAAACATATGCAGTTTTTAATATCTGGAAAAAATTTGGGATTAACTTGCTTAGAGATCTTTATATAGACGTCTTTGCATCCTATGAACAATTACATTCCAAATTTAACATTCCAGCTACACATTTCTTTCACTATCTTCAAATTAGGAACTTTGTTAAACAGAACCTTCCCGATTTTCCTCATCTTGCACCCTCATCCATGCTGGAAAAAGTATTGCTCAATCTCAAGGACTCAGACACCATCTCTGCAATATATAAAATCATTTTACAGTCCCTCCCTTTCAAAGATCCAAGAGGACAATGGGAAAAAGATCTCTCAATTAATATATCAGAAAAGGAGTGGAAAGTAGCAATGCAGAGAATTCACTTGAGCTCCATATGCACAAAGCATACAATTATTCAACCCAAAATTATATATCGAGCACATCTGTCTCGTCTAAAATTCTCCAAAATGTTTCCAGGGCATGATCCAACCTGCGAACGCTGCAATCAAGTACCAGCCTCACTGGGTCACATGTTCTGGGCCTGCACCAAATTAACATCATTCTGGACCAAAATTTTTAACTACCTTTCAGACAGCCTGGGTCTCACAATCCCTCCTAACCCATTAACAGCTGAGTTTGGGTTTCTTCCAGATGAGTTTAAAGTGGAGAAGGACAAACAAACTGTGATTGCATTCACTCCACTTTTGGCACGCAGACTTATTCTGCTAAACTGGAAGAACCCAAACTCTCCTTTTTTAAGTCATTGGGAAACCGATGTTTTATACTATTTGAAATTGGAAAAAATCAAATACTCAGTTAAAGGATCTGTACAGATTTTTTTTCAAAACATGGCAGGGTCTAATCAATAATATTTTAAAAAAGGCTGTTATAGCACAGAGGAAGCAATTATCTCTATATTTCTTTGTCTTCTCCATTCATCTCTATTGGCTTATCAAACTTATTAACCTAGGAATTTAGGTTATTTAGGTATGTTTACAAGCCTTACATTTTATGCTGTTTGCCTTGCTCTCTCTCTCAGGGGTGGAGGTCGACTTGTTCTTAATTTTACTTTTTGTAAAAATTGATTAATTTGTATGGAATGATTGCAATAAAATTAATAAAATTAAAAAAAAAAAAAAAATGAAATGCAAAATCTTAATTTTGTCCTTGTAAAACAAGAAGAAAATTAAATCTCAGTGTGATATTTATTTGAATATAATAATTCTTAATGATTGTATATTTATAGTGATACCATCCTGAAATTACTCTAGGTAAAATTTTCATGAAAGCTACTCAACCACTATGATTATGAACAGTGTTTAAACCCTTGGTCATATAATGATGATGGTCTCTCTTGCCAGGTCATGAATCTTCGTTTATATATTTATCATTTTTATTTTGATTCTTTTATTGCCTTGAGTGTTTTTGAGATAGTACCCATTAATAACACTGAATGTGTAACTGTAGGTGATGAAATAAATTAATGTGGTTAAAAAAACAAAATGAATGTTTGCATTATTATTTCCTAATAATCAATCTTATTGAAAGCAGAGGTGTAAATGTAAAAATTGTATTAGCATGTTTAACTTTTATATGCACTGTTTGCCAGAAACTGCAGTCTTGCTTATTTATTTCTTGCCTCATATTTTCCATATTCTGTGCACACACTTACTATATGTAGTCACTAGCTCTTTTTTTTCCCCTTAGAAAATTGCATTTCTAATTTCAAACAGGCATATTATCTTCATCCATCCATCCATCCATTATCCAACCCGCTATATCCTAACCACAGGGTCATGGGGGTCTGCTGGTGCCAATCCCAGCCATCACAGGGCGCAAGGCAGGAAACAAACCCCAGGCAGGGCACCAGCCCACCGCAGTATTATCTTCATTCTAAGTATAAAATAATGTTAGATTTGTAAGGGTGTAGTTTCCATATATTTTTTGCAAAGACGATGAGCATTCAATGTTTTCGACAACAAGTAAGGCACATGCTGATTTATATAGTAATCCCAAACATTTGGGGTATTAAATAACAAACCCATATCAAAGTATTTTTCCATGTGGCCATTATATGGATCTCCAGTGTAAGCATAAGTTTCTAGTTGCTCATAGACAAAGAAAGTGTAGCAGATGTGTCTCAAATCAAGGATTAGTGTTCGATATCTGTCCTAAACAAAATGGCGAGAGTGGGAAGAACAAGAAATGCAGTTGGAGTTTATAACTGACAAATATGTCACAAAATGCTTCTTTTCATTTTAAAACAGCTTTGTAAAAATGTGAGTTTGAGATGGATATAAAGATGTTGGTAACATTTCTAGCAATAAAGGTTTAATCTTCAGGATTTAATAATCTAGTATTTTCCATACATGTAAATTGGGTTTTTTTTTTTTGTAATTTGAAGTTTATTTTTTATCACCATTCAAGGTAATGATATTTTGATTCTAATTAAATGAAGTCCTATAATTGAGAAAGAATACTATAGGAAAAACATATCGAATATATTGAGCATTTAGCAGTTTTTTACAGTTGAATGACTGCAACATTCTCACACGGTACTTGTAATTTAATACTATTCTAGGCAAATGTGACTGTGAAAGGAGAATTTTGTTGATAAATGTAACGTTAATGCAATGCAGGGAACATGTCTTGTATTCAACAATCCTTATAAATATGGATATTTGCATGTATATTTTAGCACTTGCAAATGTACTTCATTTAGAAGTGTCCCCAAGGGCATGAACCTGCAAGACATGTAAATAGATTTTCTCTAAAGGGAAGGTCAAAAGATACAACCCCAGAAACAACAGGTTCAAAGCCTGTTCTGAAGTTAAAAAACTGTCATTGAGGATGATGCTGTAAAACATATACGGTATATGCAAAACAGAAATGCAACTGCTGATAGTGTTGCATTCAATTATTTGTTGCAAAAAATGTTTTATATATTTTTAATGGTTTTCCTGCAATACTTATAATTTGTTGCCATTTTTTTATTTTTATCTATTTCAAGTTTAACATTGTATTATTTTTTAAAACATTTATCCTTCAATTTGAAACCCCTATTTTCCTACGATTGGAAGGACCTAGAACCTTTTTCAATAAAAACAAAATAGTAATTCTTTGCATTTAATATGTCCTATAAAGGAGCATCATCTGCCCAGTCACAGCTCAATGCTATAAGAGATGGAAACCGTCTTATACCAGTTGTAGTCTTTTCTTGTAATTCTAGCAGAAACCATTTAATAGCTGGAGCTCCAACTGTGTATGTAATAGATTTAGAGGCATGACATTTCTGTTTTTATCAGCGTGGAAAACAAACATTGAAGGTGATTTTCCTTCTTATTTTTATTGATTGTTAGTTCCAGACAATGATGAATCCTTGTTTACAGTATATGTTAAATTTATGTTATGTATGTTAATGTATTTAATTTGTGTATGAAAATATTGTGCATGTGTATGTTTATCATTTTTTACATTTTTTCATAGAACCTTAGCAGCAAAAAATACTTCAGACAACATAAAAGTCCTTTTCTGTCAGTTTGTTATTAATGCTGCATTAGTAATTGCCAGAGTGTTTGTGTGTGTGTCACCCTCTAGACCTGCAAGTCAACTTAATCAGGGTGAGAGGTTGACTTTGTTGCCCAAAACAACTTTCATCACTGTTATTTTAATGAGGAATGGTGGGATCTGTTCCAAATCCACTTGAATTTGAGTTGCAACCTGTCTCTGCACTTAGTCTCCTCTTCATCAAGTAATGCCATAATTATTGAAGTCCACTGCTCTCCCACCCCAAAAAGTGTATCTTAATTTTTGACTAATAAAATAAAGAGGAGTTTAGTGGTGTAAGGTTAAGATCAATAAAACTTTGCTTTCCTTCTTAAAATAAAAAGCTCAGAATATATGTGCAGTGTCTGTTTATTGTTCTATATATTCTACAGTGGGGTGCAAAAGTTTGGGCAACCTTGTTAATAGTCATTATTTTCCTGTATAAATCCTTGGTTGTTACGATAAAAAATGTCAGTTAAATATATCATATAGGAGACACACACAGTGATATTTGAGAAGTGAAATGAAGTTTATTGGATTTACAGAAAGTGTGCAATAATTGTTCAAACAAAATCAGGCAGGTGCATAAATTTGGGCACCGTTGTCATTTTATTGATTCCAAAACTTTTAGAACTAATTATTGGAACTCAAATTGGCTTGGTAAGCTCAGTGACCCCTGACCTACATACACAGGTGAATCCTATAATGAGAAAGAGTATTTAATGGGGTCAATTGTAAGTTTCCCTCCTCCTTTAATTTTCTCTGAAGAGTAGCAACATGGGGGTCACAAAACAACTCTCAAATAACCTGAAGACAAAGATTGTTCACCATCATGGTTTAGGGGAAGGATACAGAAAGCTGTCCCAGAGATTTAAGCTGTCTGTTTCCACAGTTAGGAACATATTGAGGAAATGGAAGACCACAGGCTCAGTTCAAGTTAAGGCTCGAAGTGGCAGACCAAGAAAGATTTCGGATAGACAGAAGCGACGAATGGTGAGAACAGTCAGAGTCAACCCACAGACCAGCACCAAAGACCTACCTTGCAGCAGATGGAGTCATTGTGCATCGTTCAACCATTCGGCGCACTTTACACAAGGAGATGCTGTATGCGAGAGTGATGCAGAGGAAGCCTTTTTCTCCGCCCACAGCACAAACGGAGCCGCTTGAGGTATGCTCAAGCACATTTGGACAAGCCAGCTTCATTTTGGAATAAGGTGCTGTGGACTGATGAAACTAAAATTGAGTTATTTGGGCATAACAAGGGGCGTTATGCATGGAGGAAAAAGAACACAGCATTCCAAGAAAAACACCTGCTACCTGCAGTAAAATATGGTGGTGGTTCCATCATGCTGTGGGGCTGTGTGGCCAGTGCAGGGGCTGGGAATCTTGTCAAAGTTGAGGGACGCATGGATTCCACTCAGTATCTGCAGATTCTGGAGACCAATGTCCAGGAATCAGTGACCAAGCTGAAGCTGCGCCGGGGCTGGATCTTTCAACAAGACAACAACCCGAAACACTGCTCAAAATCCACTAAGGCATTCATGCAGAGGAACAAGTACAACGTTCTGGAATGGCCATCTCAGTCCCCAGACCTGAATATAATTGAAAATCTGTGGTGTGAGTTAAAGAGAGCTGTCCATGCTCGGAAGCCATCAAACCTGAATGAACTAGAGATGTTTTGTAAAGAGGAATGGTCCAAAATACCTTCAACCACAATCCAGACTCTCATTGGAACCTACAGGAAGCATTTAGAGGCTGTAATTTCTGCAAAAGGCGGATCTGCCCAAATTTATGCACCTGCCTGATTTTGTTTGAACAATTATTGCACACTTTCTGTAAATCCAATAAACTTCATTTCACTTCTCAAATATCACTGTGTGTGTCACCTAGATGATATATTTAACTGACATTTTTTATCGTAACAAACAAGGATTTATACAGGAAAATAATGACTATTAACAAGGTTGCCTAAACTTTTGCATCCCACTGTATATATGTAAGAAACTGTTGTAGCGTGGGTGTGTGATGCTCTCTAATCAAAGCCAAAGTGAGACTTTTTAGCTGGCAATAAGAGTGTCTAGCCAGGACCTGTGTTCTAAACAAGGCAAAACTTGGATAATGTCAGTGTTTCCTACATTGGATTTGTGTAGTTTTCTCACCAAAAAGAGCACAGGTATATAAGGTAATGGGAAAAAATAGTATTGGCTAACTACAGTATGTGAAACTAAGGAGGAGGAAATTATTTGATTTGAAGGGAAGGGGTCTTTAATTGGTCTTAATCAAATATTTGGCTTTTTGTTAATGTTAGCTTTTTAAAATATTTACTTTCTAATTTTCTAGTTAGTGTTTATTGACTTTATATGATAAAAAATAAGAAAACAGATACAGATTCCATATGCCTTGCATTTGTCAAAAGGGCAACCTGGCACAGTGCTTATAGTGTATTTGATGTGGGAGTTTTTGAAAAGATTAGAAACTTTTGCCTTTGGTGTTGCTGTCTAAGTGTTGCTGTGTCAGTCTAATTTTTAAAGGTCATCTGTAGACATTGGGTCACCCTCAAGTCATTCCTGGAGAGGTTTCGCTGAGTGTTAAAATGCTGAATTAGGATGCAATCTGTTCTCATTCAAACCTGCAAACTGGTATGTAAAATATCTTATAAATGTGGATATACATGTCAAAGCGTTAGAATCTGACACAGTAATTAAATTAATAATGATTTGTTGCACAGTGTGAATGTATGAATATGGAGGTATATTAGGGCTTTTGTAATACTATGTCTGTCTGTCTATCTAATGACATTTTGGGCTTTGCATTGCACAAAATTTATAAACATTGTTTTCTTTCAAACACACTTTATTCTTGACTTGTATAGAAACAGTTTTGAAGTCTTTTAACAACAGTTAAAAACCAAAACAGAAAACCTAATTATTCTTCAACAAAACTCCACTGTGTTTATGCCTTATTATATTTAATAAAATTGAAGTGCTGTCCTTGAGAGCAGCAGGGATGATACCTTCCTGATGGGTCATTTTGAAAGTGATCAGGTCAACCATTTGGTACATTCTTAAAAAGAAGGAATGCACTGGTGAAATATGTGGTTTTCCAGATCTTTTGGTGTTGCTGACGTTTTGTGGCATTACATGCATGACTGCCAATGGAAGTCAGTCACTAGTGTTTATGTATAATATGACTGCTGGCAGAAGTAGCAGGATGAATTCTGAAGTGTGTAGGGCTGTACTAATTACTCCGATTCAGCCAAATGCTGCATAACTGATAGGATGGTGTTTAAGATTGACAATGAGTCAAAACATACTGCAAAAGCAAACCAAGTGCTTTTCAACACAAAGTAGTGGAATATTCTTCAAAGGCCAAGTCAATCAACTGGCCTAAACCCAATTGGAGAAGCATTTGGACATGAATGTGTGTGTGTGTGTGTGTGTGTGTGTGTGTGTGTGTGTGTATATATATGTATATATATATATATATATATATATATATATACATATATATATATATATATACATACAGGGTGAGCAAAAGTAGTTTTACAGTTGTCAGTACATGAAACACAGAGTTTTGCACTTAAGAGATGTAGCACTTCCGAGTGCCATTGTGTCATTTTTTTGAGCTAATAACGTTAATAAAGCTATTATAATAATCATAACCTGCATGTCTTTTTTCCATAGAACCAACTGTAAACCTACTATTGAACACCCCTCTATATTCACATGTTTATATAGTATATAAAATGCAAAGCTGATTTACTCACTCTCTCAATTACTCATCAACAAAAATGATGCCTTTCATTTTAGATAAAAAGGTTAAATTTGGCAGTATTTTACATCTAGAGCAGTAGTATCTGCTAAGAAAGAACATTTCAATATATCAACATCCTACAGTAAAAACTAAATACCCCAGAATCACAAAAATGTCTTGACTGATTTGAGTGAAATTTGGTGACAATATAGAAAAAACAGAATAACCCTACCTGTGTTTTTCTATTTGTCGATACATTTTTTTGCTTAACTCCATTAATAATTCTACTGTGCCTATGCTAACATATAAACACTGCACTGAGTTAAGATGGGGCTTTACACAAATGAAGACCAGAGCAGAAGTGAGTTACAGGCCATGTGAGGTGTGGCAATGACCAATAGTGTGGATGGATGAGTGAAGAAAGAGTTGCGCCCCGGACAGGAAATGGGTTCACATTTGGCATGTATAGTGAGATGTGAAAAGTTCAGTGAAGGTCAAGGAAGACATGGTTAACAAGTGCATTATAAATCAAGTATGGGTGCCAGGTGCTGTGGCTGTGAGTGTTTTGTGTTGCTTTGTTAGAAGCAAAAAAGGAGCAAGAGGGAAGTAGAGGCCAAAGTGATGCAATTGGCTCCAAGACAGATGGCATCAGTTTAAGTTTAAATGGTCCCCACAAAACTACTCCATTGTAATATACGTTTTCATCTACACATATTGAAAGGGGACCCTAACCCTGTGAAATGTTTTACATTTATATGCACATCTGCTTACTTTGAAAAGGGATGCCCCATCCCCCATCGCTCTCTCCAAAATTCTTCATATATACTGTACATTTGAATCTATGGACTTTAAAAGGGACCACATATAACTGAAGAAAAAAACTGAAAAAAATATTTGAGTGGTCATAAATAAATGAAAATTGTAGGCATCTGATAATGATAATAATATATATTCAGATATTCCATTATTCCTATTGATTACCCATTTAAAGTCAAAAGAATTACATTTCCTGTAAAATTGTGTTTTGCAATGTTCTGTCCTATCATGGCTGTCCGTCGGTCCGATGATAATGCTATCCATCTCCATCACTCCCCCTTCGTGTATGCACTGGTGGAAGAGCAGGTCAATTCGAGAAAGGCAGACCCAGGGGCACGGTGGGCAAGGGAATTGTCCCTGAGGTGCAGTGAGTTGGTGTCAATGGTGATGTCTTACCATTCGCTTCTCATCTTGTTGATGTGTCTGTTGTTGTTCAGAGTGATGGATTATTTCATTTATTGTCTATCTGCAAAGCGTGCGGTCCTCAGCAAGTTTTTCAAGCTGCATATGTGGAATGAAACATTACTTGAGAAGACGTTTCAATTAGTTCTTCCAGTGTTTCTTTGGTTCACCTTGAGGTCGGGATCTTTCAGCGAGCTCACCAGGGAAGCCAAGACTCATCAATTTGGATAACGTGTCCAGTCCAGCTGGAGGACACCGTTGAGTAGCATGGCCTCAATGCTTTTTGATGAGCAGTGTTCCAGAATTTTAGCGTGTGAAACGCTGTCTTCCCAAGTGATGGAGGCAGCGGATATGGAATGCCTGTAGAGTGTGGATTTGTTTGAGGCAGGGAGTCCAGGACTCTCATCCATTAAGGAGTGTTGATATACATACCACATAATGTACCACAACCTTGGTTGCCATATGGAGATGCCATGTGTGCGTAGGCGGCCAAATGCAGAGGATGCTAGTTGGAGGCATTTCCCAATTTCTTCAGTCACAGAGGCATCACTATATACTGTATTATACTTCCAAGGTAGGGAAAGGAAGTGTCTTGTTGCCAAACTTGTTGTCCGCTGGAGTATCTGTGTACTGGAAGGCAGTCTGAAGGGTCAGTGTCTTCGAGGTGCTGATTTCCTGGCACATCAAAAAATAGGCCGAGTCCTCTGAAGTCCACCCTTTCTGGGTGAAGAGCTATGCTGGCAACATAGTCAGCATGCTGGAGCTCGTAAATGATTGTCGAGGAGGTTTTTGAGTGGGCTAATAATCTTTGGAGGCTGAACATATTGCCATTTAGTCTGTACCGGATCTGCGCTCCATCAGTGGTATCCAATGCACTTCTGGAGAGAAGAGTGACAGTGACAAGCTAATGTTGATAAATACTGAAGCCAGGACACAGCCTTGCTTGACGCCAACAGTGATATCGAAGGGAGAAGATGTTTCCCCGCAAATAAGGACCTTCACCCTAATTCTGTTATGGAAGAGACGGAGCATAGTGAGAAATTTTGGGTGACATCCAAACTTATTGACTACTTTCCAAAGCATCTCATGGTTGACAGCGTCAAATGCTTTTCACACGTTGATGAAGGCAAAGCTGATGTCTCGCTGGTGTTCCCGAGCTTTCTGTAGGAGTTGATGGATGATGAATATCATGCCAGTTGTGCTACATTTGGGATGAAAGCCAGCATGTGATTCTGAAAGTACTCTGTCTGCAACATGACAAAATAGCCAGAAAAGCATGACATGTCAAGGATTTTTCCAGCATCATCCAGTAGTGAAATATCATGACTGTTGCCACAGCACGATTGATCTCCCTTCTTCTCGTAAATGACAACAATGGCAGCATGTTTCCACAATTCAGGAATTTTGCCAAGCTTCCAGCACAGAATGAAGAAATCTGTCAATATGACAAGAACATTAAGTCCCTGGTAATTATATATTTTGGCAGGTGTAGTGTCTTCACCAGCAGCCTTCTTGTTCTTATGGGTTTGGATGCCAGTTTGGACTTCGCGGAAAGTTGGACATTCATCTAGTTCAGGGGGGACCAGGGAGAGTGTGGGGATCCTTGCAAGGGCTTAAAGACTTGCCAAGTTCATTTGGTTGATACATTCTCAAAAGTGCTTTGCCCAACAATCCAAGATCTGTTGCTTGTCTTTGAGCAGTGTCGTACCATCTGCAGTCTGTACTGGAGCTATGTTATGTTGAGAAGGACCATAAATTCCTTTGATGACACTGTAGAATTCAAAGGTCTTGTTTTCATCTGTGTAGCATTGGATTTTTGTGGCCTTGTTAACCCACCTGTTGTTCTGGATTTCACATAGTCAGCGCTGTGTAATTTATCTGTTTTCTTGTACTTCTGCAGGAGAAAAGCTGATGATGGATTTGCAAGATGAACTTAAAATGCTACGTTTTTGGCCCTATGGGGGGGGGGGGGGGGGGGGGGGGAGACTTGTCTAGGGCCTCCTCGAACCAGTCTGGACTCTTCATCTTGGAGAATCCAAGGGCTTTTTTAGAGGAGGACCGCAGGGCTGTGACTACAGTCATGATGTCACCATCTGAGGCTGGAATCTGGATGTGTTCAAGCTGGGTATGAAGATGACTTATCAATGCGTTTCTGATGTCAATGGCTGCAAGGGATACAGCATTGAGGCGTGGCTTGGGGGATTGTCTTCTAGTAGGTGGTCTAAGTACAGCGTGGAGGATAGACCGGACAAGTCTGTGGTCTGTCCAGTATTCTGCTCAGTTATTCAGTTATTATCATTATTTCTTTCAATCAGGTTCGTATTTGGAGGATATGTTGCGTTCAAGTTACATTCCGTGTTTGTCAACCGTTGTAAAGATAACAGGTTTCATTCATCGATTCCTTTCTTACTGCATCAATAAACAGCTCATCTTCCTCTTTATCTGAGACATGACACACTTCCTTTAGCTGGACATTGACTTTTTCCACCGTGTGCTTTGTTTCCGCAGTAGCTGCACTTATGAATATGCTTGTATGCGTCACTCACTTCATATTCTTTTGCGGCCTTCTCAATTGTGTAATGTGGTTTTTGTTCAGTGCTCTTTGGAGCTGATGCTTTTTGTCCGCGTACTGCATTCACAGTCAGTTCACGTGAGCCGCTCGGTGTACATGCATCGAAGGTTCTCAGCTGTGCTTGTGCTGTCTTGTGCGATGTCCACAGCTTTATTTAATGTTAGCTAAGACCCGGCACTTAAAAGTTTCTCTCGCAGTTTCGCTGAGTTTGTGCCAAACACCACCCTGACTATCTCATCTTCGTTTCCATAAGCACAGCCCTAAACCCACGAATATTTAGAGTGTTTCTATTGGATTGCCACTGACGGACGGCCTTATATGGGCAGGCACTCAATTACGTGGGAGACGTGACGATGAGAGACGCAACTCCGCCTCACACAGCGATTGAGCTGCAGGCTATGGCCGGTATATATGTACATAAGTAGGTTCCAGTTATGACTGTTACACGTAGAATTTTGAAATGAAACCTGCCTAACTTTTGTAAGTAAGCTGTAAGTAATGAGCCTGCCAAATTTCAGCCTTCTACTTACATGGGAAGTGTGGGAATTAGTGATGAGTGAGTCAGTCAGTCAGTCAGTCAGTCAGTGAGGGCTTTGCCTTTTATTAGTATAGATAATGTACTCTATATATAAAATCCTAAGCCTAAAAGTGCAATGATGTTTGTGACGTTTGTATGTCACTTCTTTGTCACACTTTAAATCGGGCTCATTTTAAGACCTACATATATATGTTTGGTATCATTCTTTTCAGAATTTATCAAACTTTAATGTGATGTTGTTAGATTTTCAGATTCTTATTCTGTTTTTAACTTATAAAGTAAAAAATATGAAGAACTCGCGTCCCGTGAGGCAAGACTTTGTGCCAAGAGATTTAACCACGCCTGGGGCCGGAAATAAAAGACAAAGAGTAGGACCGCTGCTGTACAGGCTTTTAAATGTTCAAAGCACCGTGCGAGATGCGGATCCACCAGCAGAAGCAGATCGAGCAAAGAGGAGGTGAAAAAAAAAAAAAACCTATATTGGTTTCCCATTGTATCACAGTTTAAAAGGGAGTTTTGGAGGAGAGACCGCATCTCCTTGGTGTTTGTTCAGCCCCCGTCTTCACAACGACAGAGACGCAGTGGATGGCATGTAGTGCAGGTTGGGGGGTTGGTGAGCGAAGTGAGCAGGGGGCGAACCCCCTAGTTTATATAGGCCAGTTCAGTGGCCAGTTTTAAATGTTCTCTGCATCAACCGTCACGCGACAGACACATTATGCGGTGAGCCTGTGAACTTGCAGATGCACCGTCAGCAGCCAACCAATCCCTGCCTGCATTAACATAAGTTCAGCAAACAGCACGGGTTACGGGGTTGTTGGGGGTCTCAAAAATCTTACTATATATATATATATATATATATATATACACATAAAACGTACAGGCCAAAAGTTTGGACACACCTCCTTATTCAATGTGTTTTCTTTATTTTCATGAATGAAGGTATCAAAACTATGAATGAACACATGTGGAGTTATGTACTTAACAAAAAAAGGTGAAATAAATGAAAACATGTTTTATATTCTAGTTTCTTCAAAATAGCCACCCTTTGCTATGATTACTGCTTTGCACACTCTTGGCATTCTATCGATGAGCTTCAACAGGTAGTCACCTGAAATGGTTTTCACTTCACAGCTGTGCCTTATCAGGGTTATTTATGCAATTTCTTGCTTTATCAATGGGGTTGGGACCAGCAGTTGTGTTGTGCAGAAGTCAGGTTAGTTGGACGATCATTTATTTTTCAACAGGACAATGACCCCAAACACACCTCCAGGCTGTGTAAGGGCTATTTGACCAAGAAGGAGAGTGATGGAGTGCTGTAAATGGTCATGAAAATAAAGAAAACACATTGAATGAGGAGGTGTGTCCAAACTTTTGGCCTGTACTGTATATATCTATACTAATAAAAGGCAAAGCCCTCACTCACTCACTCATTCACTCACTCACTCACTCACTCACTCATCACTAATTCTCCAACTTCCCGTGTAGGTAGAAGGCTGAAATTTGGCAGGCTTATTCCTTACAGCTCACTTACAAAAGTTAAGCAGGTTTCATTTCGAAATTCTACACGTAACGATCATAACGGTCGATAACGGTCGACAACGTCCGCCATGTTGAACTTTCTTATTTATGGCACCATCTTCACGAAATTTGGTAGGCGGCTTCCCTGCGCTAACCAAAACCGATGTATGTACTTATTTCGATGGTATGACGCCATTGTCGGCCGCCATTTTGAACTTTCCAACGTCACTAATTTTCCAGCTTCCTGTGTAGGTAGAAGGCTGACCCCATCTTCACGAAATTTGGTAGGTGGCTTCCCTGCGCTAACCAAAATCGATGTACGTACTTATTTCGGTGGTATGACGCCACTGTCGGCCGCCATATTGAATTTTCCAAACATCACTAATTCTCCAACTTCCCGTGTAGGTAGAAGGCTGAAATTTGGCAGGCTCATTCCTTACACCTTACTTACAAAAGTTAAGCAGGTTTCATTTCGAAATTCTACGCGTAACGGTCATAACGGTCAACAATGTCCGCCATGTTGAACTTTCTCATTCATGGCCCCAACTTCACGAAATTTGGTAGGCGGCTTCCCTGCGCTAACCGAAACCAATGTACATACTTATTTCGGTGGTATGACACCACTGTCAGCCGCCATATTGAACTTTCCAACGTCACTAATTCTCCAACTTCCCGTGTAGGTAGAAGGCTGAAATTTGGCAGGCTCATTCCTTACAGCTTACTTACAAAAGTTAAACAGGTTTCATTTCGAAATTCTACACATAACGGTCATAACGGTCGATAACGGTCGACAACGTCCGGCATGTTGAATTTTCTTATTTATGGCCCCATCTTCACGAAATTTGGTAGGCGGATTCCCTGCACTAACCGAAACCGATGTATGTACTTATTTCGATGGTATGACGCCACTGTCGGCCGCCATATTGAACTTTCCAATGTCACTAATTTTCACAATGTCCGCCATGTTGAACTTTCTTATTTATGGCCCCATCTTCACGAAATTTGGTAGGTGGCTTCCCTGCGCTAACCAAAACCGATGTACGTACTTATTTCAGTGGTATGATGCCACTGTCGGCCGCCATATTGAAGTTTCCAACGTCACTAATTCTCCAACTTCCCGTGTAGGTAGAAGGCTGAAATTTGGCAGGCTCATTCTTTACAGCTTACTTACAAAAGTTAAGCAGGTTTCATTTCAAAATTCTACGCGTAACGGTCAACAACGTCCACCATGTTGAACTTTCTTATTCATAGGTAGAAGGCTGAAATTTGGTACTTATTTCGGTGATATGATGCCACTGTTGGCTGCCATATTGAACTTTTCAACGGTCTTTGTTACTTATGGGCCCATCTTCAAGAAATTTGGTACGCGGGTTCCCAACGCTAACTGAATCCTACTTACGTACATATATACGTCCATAGCCTGCAGCTCGGTCACCCACGTTGTTGGCTGCCTGCCTATATAAGGCCGTCTGTCGCTCCAGTCTCTACATTCCCTTCCTTGCTTCGCCACGGTATTCACGTCTCCCTGCTGATAACTACAGCCTTTTTATTTAATCCACGGCTTCTCCGCTGTTTTATTGTTCATTTATTACGATTATAGTTATTGTATAGGTATTTTAGACTTACTTTCCATTGTTCAGGTACCCATTTCCTTTATCATTCCAACCGTACCCCCATTAACATGTCTATCGAGGTAATCACCATCGATCAAAGAACTGTCACTTACCAAGTGGTTTCCATGCCTGGAGATGGCACCTGCCTTTCCATTCTCTTTGTTACATATTGCACAGCCATATCAGGCTCACTATTGATATCCGGAGGAACATTGTGTCTTATGTATTGAATGACTGGGACAGGTTCAAGGTGTGGACTGATGACGGTACAGGAGATAATTATACTACACAGGAGCACTAGAAGAGTGAAATGCTTAAGTGTACCGAAATGGCCAAATATTTTACACCTTTGGACAACCGCCAATGCCTCTTAAACATCTTAGCTTCACAGGTGACGATTTCAGTAGTGGACACTTTGATGTTTAGAAATGTTTAAACTCTCAAAAGCTGGATGTGAAGTTATCAATGAAACTGGTTGTATACTTACAACGCTTGACAGATGCCGAATGTCTCTTCAACACAAGTCCTACAAATACTGTTTTAACTGAAACAAACCATGAAACTCAAACCGATTATGACAGCAGCAATCCAAGCTGTGAGATTTGAAACAAGATTACTGTTCACATGGCCAACTGTACGTTGCATGCTCAAGAGTAAGCTCAGCGCACAGCTACAGCTTGGTCATATTGCAACTGGAGGGCCGAACTGACAACGTGGCATACAAAGAGATCTTTAACAAATAATTATTGGTATATTTTCCCTCAGTTTAAAAAGGTTTAATTTTCTTCTTAATAAAAATTTTAAGGCAGTACTTCACCGCTGCGAAGCGCGGGTATTTTGCTAGTATATATATATATATATATATATATATATATATATATATATATAACCACACACACTCACACACACACACTGTGATGTGTGAGTTGGTTTCTTGCACCCCAAAAACAAGGCTGAGTCTCAGTACTTTAGCAAAACCAGCTTTATTCCATTCAAAACAGGAACAGCAGAGTTAATTATTTTAGCGGAATCTACCATTCTACTATACACATACACAGCAAACAGGCAGGGTTGGGGCCAGGTCAGTGGCCAAGTTATAATGTTCCCTGCATCACTCATCGGGCAACTGCCTCTTTACACTTGACAACGGTCAGCTTGTTGTTGTTTCTGTGGCGCTGAATCTGCGGTTGCCTCGGCGATGAACAAGGGACCCTCAACAGACATGGCAGTTGCACTTCTGTGTATTGTCCTGTTGGGAGGGTCTCCTAAGAGTCAATCAAGCTTCTGCAAGTCATCCCATTGGGTAGGGTCTCAAAAGAGTTCAGAAGTCTCACAATATTTACACACACACACAAACCATATGTACTAATTTATCAGGACAGTGACACAGTTTTCATAATTTTGACTCTGTACACCTCCACAATTTCAAACAAAGCAATCAAGATTTGTTTGAAGTGTAGACTTTCAGTTTTAATTTAAGTGGTTTCACAAAACTATTGCATGTGCTATTTAGAAAGATAGACATTTTTATATGTGGTCCCCCTATTTTCATTTGGACAAACTAACATAATCATAAATATAATGATAATTTTCAGTATTTGATTGAATATACTTTACAGTCAATGACTGCCTGAAGTCAGGAAACCATGGGCATCTCCAAGTGCTGGGTTTCCACCCTACTGATACTTTGCCAGATCATTACTGCTGCTGTCTTCAGTTGCTGCTTGTTTATTGGACTTTTTGTCATCAGTTTTGTCTTCAGCACATGAAATGCATGTCCAATTGGGTTGAGGTCAGTTGATTGACTTGTCCATTGAAGAATATTCCACTTCTTTGTATTGAAAAGCACTTGGTTTGTTTTTGCATTATGTTTTGGCTCATTGCATCATCCTATCAGTTCTGCAGCATTTGGCTGAAACTGAGCAGATGGTATAGCCCTATACGCTTCAGAATTCATCCTGCTACTTCTACCAGCAGTCATATTATCCATAAACACTAGTGAGTCTAATCTGTCCTTCCTATGCTTACTGTTTACCAGGGGTTTACACCTTGTGGTAAAGCCTCTGACTTTACTTTCATAAAGTAGACTGTAGACTCCCAGAGAGTGTTCACAACAAGAAATGGCTCTGTTTTACCAAGGACATAATTTGCAATCATCCAGCACAGTTGTCTTCTGGTTTTCCAGATCCTGATGCTGATTTCACCAGTGTGTTCCTTCTTTTTAAGAACTTACCAAATGGTTGAATTCATCCTAATGATGTACTGTTTTTACTTGCATGAACAACTCTTTGTATCTCATATTGAGAGTTCACAGTGTTGGCTTACAAATGGAAATTTCCTACTTGGAATCAATTCCAGACCTTTTACCTGCTTAATAGTTATGAAATAATGAGGAAAGTGTTCCCACTTTGCGATTGAACAGCGTCTCAGTCAAATGTCCAAATAATTTTGAGCCCCTGGAAATGGTGGGAGCTATGCAGAAAAACGGTAAAAATCATAAATTAAAGTTGAAAGTATACACTCTAATCACATGATGATTGCTTTATTTCAAATCCATTGTGGTGGTGTACATAACCAGAATTATGAAAATTGTGTCACTGTCCAAATACTTACAGACGTGACTGTATACATTTCTTGTAAACATACTGTAGGTGAGAAAGATTCTGGAGCAGCTTGCATGTCAATTGCCTTAACATGCAAGTCTCACATGTCACGATAATAAAACTCTTTACAAGTGCTCATTTTTCTAATACAGAAAATCCTTCCTCAGCTGGGGTGCTTTTGTCTTTTAGCAGTTATGAAAAAAATGCCTTTCAATTTTATTAAATATGATAAGACAGAAACACAGTACAGTTTTGTTGGAAGATTAACTAGGTTTTCTGTTCGGGTTTTTAACTGTTGTTAAAAGACTTCAAAACGGTTTCTGTGTAATTCAAGAATAAACTGTGCTTGAAAAAAAAATGTTTATTCATTTTGTTTGTGCAATTCAAAGCCCAGAATATAACTATATTAGATAGACAGGCATAGTATTACAAAAGGCGTAATATACCTCCATACCCATCCATTCACACAATGCAGCAAGTCATTATTAATAATTTAATTACTGTGTCAGATTCTAATTCTCTGACATGTACAGTATATACACATTTAAAAAATATTTTATGTACCCGTTACAGGGCTTGAAATTTGGTGGATTACAGCGGTTATCCCACACTAATGTAGTAGTTATCTGTGAAGTTTCCACAAGATTATTTGGTTAGGAGTCAATTTTATGATTGTGTCTTATTTGGTGCTTAATTTAATCTTTTTTTATTGTTTATGTTCATTAACCTCCCATTTATAGGATGTCATCTACTTGTTCCAGGTAATGTATTCTTAACTGAAACATGCAGCAGGGTTCAAAGACACAGGTAGCACATGATGCCCCTTGTTTAAACTGCATTCTATAAGAAATTCTACTAAACTTTCTTAAATTGACAGCTAAAACAAGCTGAGGAGTATCCTTGCTGTTAAATTCAATGCTAAATTTTAAGAAATGAAATTGTTAGTGATAGATAAGTCTGCCAATTCTCTGACTCTTGAAATGTCAACAGAAAAATGAGGACTTTATAAGATGCCTTCCCCTATGACACCACAACTTATGTTGACATTATGGTCTTTTCAATACAGTTTATGGTAATGTCAATGCAAATATGTTATGAACAGTGGAAAGTAATACTGTAATCATAGTAATTCTAAAACCCATTTCAGTGGAGCAGAGGGCAAATGTCTATCTTGGCAATACTGGGCACAATACCAGAAAAGAGCCTGGACCAGTTCATCACATACCCACACTCACACTGGGACCTTTTATCAATACATACTAGGTTTTGAGAATGTGGGAGAAAACATGAGTACCCAGAAGGAAACCAAAGAGACACAGGGAGAACTTCACATAGCCAGTTGGGTGCTAGATTTGAACCTAGCATGCTGGATCATAAAGTGGCAGTGCTAATCCGTTTGCACTACTGTGCTACCTAAGCACAGAATATGTTATTCTGTAAATACTGTATTTCAAAAAAATATGTCAAATTTCTTATATTAACAGCATTCACATTTAGATAGGCTTATGTTGGTTGCTCAACTGTCTTAAAGTCACAAAATTATGTTCTGATGTAGAAAAACAGTAGCTTATAGTATGGATAAAAAAAATAAAATACTTCAAATATTTCTTTTTTGCAGCATATTTTATTTTACATTCTCTCGTTTTTTTTTTTTATTACTCTACTCAAGCAATTTTCCCTTGGCAATTCTGGCTAAATATAAGTGGAAATCTCTACAACTTTATTGTAGATTTGTGACCAATTTTGTCTAAGCAAGTATACAATTACACTGCATGAAGACTTGGAAAAAATTAAAACACATAATGATTTTAAAACTAGAGCCTGAATATAGCTAGTGACGTAAAGGTTATAGCCACCCCTGGGGTCATGCCTGCCAAATGGAAACATACTGTATATAAAGTATAATAAGCATCATCCACTGTACATCACAGTGGTTAGCACAATGTCTTACAGGTCCATGAAATGAGATCTGATTTCCAGTTTAGTCAATGTAAATTTGGGTTTGACAAATTGTCATTGTTTTTTTTTTTTTTTCCCTTGGTACTCTAGTGCCTAATGATAAAATAGAAACTAATGACATGAAATGAAATGAGAAATTTCATTTATTGTTTTTTAATAAATTTGTAAACCTTTCTGAAAACACTGAAAACACTATTTCCCTTTGTCATTATGGGTTATTGAGTGTAGATTGATGGACATAGGGCGGAGTGGTGGCTCTGAGGCTAAGGATCTGTGCTGGTATCCAGAAAGTTGCCAGTATGAATCCCCATCACTGCCAAAAAGAGATTCTACTCTGCTGGGCTCTTGAGCAAGACCCTTAACCTGTAATTGCTCCAGGGGTGCTGTACAATGGCTGACCCTGCGCTCTGACCCCAAGGGGTATGCGAAAACTAACAAATTCCTAATACAAGAAATTGTATAAGGCGAAATAAAGAACAGCAACAGAAAAACGTCAAACAGTAAAGTGTCTGAATACTTTCTAAATCCATTGTATGTGTAGCCAGAAGAAAAGATTATTCTTTTCTTGAGATCACTCAATTTGTTTTTTAGATAAAACTTATTACTAGTGTTAGAAAAAAGGAGGAACTTTCACTTCACACTACCACAAAAAGCCTACCAGCACTTTTCAGAATGGTCAGTGCACTCTTTCAGTCACCTGGCATTCAATAGAATTCCATAACATTTGTCAGAGTGAAGATTGCACAATCCACGGTGTCCCACAAAAGAAAAGAACTGAAGGAGAGTCAATGAGAAAGTTAAATGCTTTCATTTAGATTATTAATCGAAATTTATACAAAACATGTATTGTCAAGAGTATTTAGACTAGTGATGAGAAGGTGTGTGGTGGGCTTTACACAGTCTTTGTGTAAACTATACTAGGGGTTTTCCCGCCATATAAAATGTAACAGAAGGTAAAAAACATGAGTGCATTATAACAATGCAACATTAAGTTGGCACAATACACCTGTATATATTCATCCCATTTGCAATAGTTTCAATATTTTTTGTTGCCTAAAATTCAAAAATATTATTAGGTAATATTTCTAGTAAAATCAAAAATTACAATGCCTATAAAAAGTTTTAACACTCTTTTGGAAATTTTCACATTTCATTATTATACAACATTGAATCACAGTGGATTTAATGTGACTTTTTTGACACTGATTGATAGAAACAGAATCTTTAATGACAAAGTGGAATTAGATCTTGACAAAGTGATTTTAATTAGGGATGCTCAGATCAGTCGGCCGCTGATCTAAATCGGCTAATTTGGTAAACTGGCCAATCACAAGAGATATTCTTTTTCAGCCCCTGCTTTTCTGAGCCTTACAGTAATTTAGTTGCAGTGCTCTTTTACGCAAGCTATTACAGTAGTTAAACCACCATGCTTTTTTTTATTTTTGCTGCAGACTTCCTGCATTATAAACAAAGAGCAGCAAGTTGAGGTTTACTTTGCAAGAGATGATTGAAATATTAGCTTTTACATTAAATAAAGTGGAGTAATAAACTGAAAAAATAAGAAATCTGAGGAGCCATCCTTTGCAATTAGATCTGCAAATTAGATGGCAAGAAAATCTACTTTAATGAATTCAGACCTTTGTATTAGATAGATAGATAGAAAGATAGTTTATTTATTTTATTCTTTAATTAAAACAAACACCACCATGAGCTTGTTTTAAGTTCAGCAGCTTACATTTTCACTTGGTAAAAGAAAAATGTTAACAGCAAAATGGGGCTTTTACTTATAAACCTGCTAACATTTTAGTCTTCTGTCTTCTTGTTAGACAACTTACGAACATTTGATAAATTTGTGGCTTTTTTAAAAGATTTGTATTGTGTTTATTATTTGTTGCTGTGTGTCATACAGCATATGTTTTGGTAAGAAACAAGTACTACATAATTGAGATGGTAATCCATATTTATAATTATATCTGAAGAACTGCAAATGTGTAGCTGATACACTGAAGAAAAGAAAAACACCTGTATAAATATAGTAAACTAGCCGAAGCCCGCCATAGCATACGGCGGTGTAAGAATAGGAACGGAAAACTGTGAGAAAGAAATTCAGTATAACAAAGGCTTAGGAAACCACCGTCGCAGTATAACGAAAATAGCAAGGAGCGAAATCAATGCCAATGGTCAAGAAAGTACCTTCCTGTAGCAGGCTATGGAAAACATAGACATATATAGATAGACGCCGCATTCACTGTGTTGCCCATTAGACACAATAAATCAGCGTGTCCGCCCTATTGCGAGTGGTATAAGTGCCATTTAAACTAATACAGGTAGACGCGGAAACCGGGTTTTCTGATGAAAAAACAATAACGTTTTAAACAGTATCGTTTACATATAACAGATTTTGGCGAATCGTTTACATGCAATTATTTATATCCATTTATACACTAATAATGGCAATTATTAAATAATAATAATAATAAATAATAATAATTAATTATTATTAAATAATTCCTCCCGTATAAGTAACATTTCTTGGACTGCTTTCTTCCGTCTCCGAAACATTTCTAGACTTCGTCCTGTTCTTATGCGACACAGTACTAAAGTATTGGTTAATGCCCGAGTCACCTCACGTATAGATTACTGTAATGGTATTCTATCTGTCATCCCACAAAAACTTATCCATCGCTTACAATTTATTCAAAATTCTGCTGCTAGGATAATAACCTGCTGTTCTAAATCCACTGAACATACTACACCTATTCTCTCTCAACTTCACTGGCTCCCTGTTAACTACAGAATACAATACTAAATACCGCTCTTAACATTTAAAGCTCTCCACAACCTCACTGATCTCCTACAGACTGACGCTCGTCTCACTCACTTTGATTCTCATCTGCAGCTGTACTTTCTGTACCACACATCAAACTCTGTGTTATGGGAGCTCGAGCATCTCTCATAGTGCTCCTCAACTTGGGAATTCTCTTCTCTCTAATATACATCAGCTCGATTCAATAACACATTTTACAACTACCCTCAAAACTTATCTTTTCAAACTGGCATACCAATTGTGAATTTTGCACTGGTACTGCCTATTATTTTTGTTTGTTTGCTAATTATTGCTGTTTGATCAAGAGGAATGGTGGACGTGGAAGTAGGATTAGAGATGGCGGGCGGGGCTCTGTTGTGCGTATCCCATGGTCTTAGAGTTGGTGGGTGGGGCTCTCTGTCTTGCGTGCGCTCTCTGTCTTGCTTGCCCTTAGTTAGAGTTGGTGGGTGGGCTTTGGCGGGCGTGGCTGTCTTGCGTGCGCTCTCTGTCTTGCTTGCCCTTAGTTAGAGTTGACGGGCGGGGCTGTGTCGAGCGTATCTCATGGTCTTAAAGTTGGCGGGCAGGGCTCTCTGTCTTGCGTGCGCTCACTGTCTTGCGCTCACTGTCTTGCGTGCCCTTAGTGAATTATATACAGTATATAGATGTATAATTTAACTGCAAAAAAGATGCACTGCAATTAATGATTAAAAATGATTAAAACCTATAAATGCATGTATGTTTTCATTTAAGCAGTGTTTAAAGCCAATGTCAATTAATTGAAACTATATATAATACTAGCAAAATACCCGCACTTCGCAGCGGCGAAGTACAGCCTTAAAATTTTTATTAAGAAGAAAATTAAACTTTTTTAAACTGAGGGAAAATATACCAATAATTATTTGTTAAGGATCTCTTTGTATACCACATTGTCATTTCGGCCCTACGGTTGTAATATGACCAAGTTGTGCGTTGAGCTTACTCTTGAGCATGCATCGTACAGTTGGCCATGTGAAAAGTAATCTTGTTTCATATCTCACAGCTTGGATTGCTACTGTCACAATCGGTTTGAGTTTCATGGTTTGTTTCATTTACGACAGTATTTGCAGGACTTGTTGTGAAGTGACATTCGGCATCTGTCAAGCGTTGTAAGCATACAACCGGTTTCATCGATAATTTCACATCCAGCTTTTGAGAGTTTAAACATTCATAAACATCAAAGTGTCCATTACTGAAATCGTCACCTGTGAATCTAAGATGTTTAAGAGACATTGGCGGTTGTCGAAAGGTGTAAAATATTTGGCCATTTCGGTTCACTTGAAAGCGACAACCGAACAATTCAGTGGCAGCCATCAACTCACATGCAGAACCATAGGTAAAGGGCTTAAACATTTTACTCTTATAGTGCTTGTGTGTAGTATAATTATCTCCTGTACCGTCATCAGTCCACACCTTGAACCTGTCCCAGTCATTCAATACATAAGACACAATGTTCTTCCGGATATCAAGAGTGAGCCTGATATGGCCATGCAATATGTAACAAAGAGAATGGAAAAGGTAGGTGCCATCTCCGGGAATGGAAACCACTCGGTAAGTGACAGTTCTTTGATCGATGGTGATCACCTCGACAAGCATGTTAATAGGGGTATGGTTGGAACGATAAAGGAAATGAGTACCTGAACAATGTAAAGTAAGTCTAAAATACCTACACAATAACTATAATCATAATAAATGAACAATAAAACAGCGGAGAAGCCGTGGATTAAATAAAAAGGCTGTAGTTATCAGCAGGGAGACGTGAATCCCGTGGCGAAGCAAGGAAGGGAATGTAGAGACCAGAGCGACGGACGGCCTTATATAGGCAGGCAGCCAACAACGTGGGAGGCGTTGGGATGGGGGACCCAGCGCCGCCTCACACGGTGACTGAGCTGCAGGCTATGGACGTATATATGTACGTAAGTAGGATTCAGTTAGCGATGGGAACCTGCGTACCAAATTTCTTGAAGATGGGCCCATAAGTAACAAAGACCGTTGGAAAGTTCAATATGGCGGTTGACAGTGGCGTCATACCACCAAAATAAGTATGTACATTGGTTTCGGTTAGCACAGGGAAGCCGCCTACCAAATTTCGTGAAGATGGGGCCATAAATAAGAAAGTTCAACATGGCGGACGTTGTTTACCGTTATGACCATTACACGTAGAATTTCGAAATGAAACCTGCTTAACTTTTGTAAGTAAGCTGTAAGGAATGAGCCTGCCAAATTTCAGCCTTCTACCTACACGGGAAGTTGGAGAATTAATGACGTTGGAAAGTTCAATATGGCGGCTGACAGTGGCGTCATACCACCGAAATAAGTATGTACATTGGTTTCGGTTAGCGCAGGGAAGCTGCCTACCAAATTTCGTGAAGATGGGGCCATGAATAAGAAAGTTCAATATGGCGGACGTTGTTGACCGTTATGACCATTACGCGTAGAATTTCGAAATGAAACCTGCTTAACTTTTGTAAGTAAGCTGTAAGGAATTGGCCTGCCAAATTTCAGCCTTCTACCTACATGGAAAGTTGGAGAATTTGTGACGTTTGGAAAATTCAATATGGCGGCTGACAGTGGCGTCATACCACCGAAATAAGTATGTACATCGGTTTTGGTTAGCGCAGGGAAGCCACCTACCAAATTTCGTGAAGACGGGGTCAGCCTTCTACCTACACGGGAAGTTGGAAAATTGGTGACGTTGGAAAGTTCAATATGGCGGCCGACAGTGGCATCATACCATCGAAATAGGTAAGTACATCGGTTTCGGTTAGCGCAGGGAAGCCGCCTACCAAATTTCGTGAAGATGGGGCCATAAATAAGAAAGTTCAACATGGCGGACGTTGTCGACTGTTATGACCGTTACGTGTAGAATTTCGAAATGAAACCTGCTTAACTTTTGTAAGTAAGCTGTAAGGAATAAGCCTGCCAAATTTCAGTCTTCTACCTACACGGGAAGTTGGAGAATTAGTGATGAGTGAGTGAGTGAGTCAGTCAGTCAGTGAGGGCTTTGCCTTTTATTAGTATAGATATAATTTTAAATTATTTATTTTTTGTTAGAGAAATGGTGTATTGCAGAAAAATTTTAACAATATGACAGCTTGTAATTATTAGAAGCATTTTATTTTCTTTTATGCCGTATGTATTATGGATACATATTTTTGTATATGTTTTGTTATTAAAATAGGTAATTTAAGGAGAGTTTATTTATTTTAGTATTTTTATGGTCACTGAACAAAAAGCCTACAAAAAGTTTTTTTTTTTTAATAAAAAATTAACAGATAACAGCTGTGGTCCATAGTTTAATTTTAAAAATACACTTTAATATAGGACATAAGGCTTTCTGTTGGTCAGTGTAAAAAAAGCCAAATTAAATCTACTGTGTTTCATTGTTGCATAGCAATGAAATGCAAAAACTTCCAAGGGGGTGAATGCCTTTTATGTTCACTGTATATTAACTTAAAGTTGCATCTAAAGGTTCTGTTGAGGACTGATCATTTATGTTAGGTAGAATGCCTAGAGGGGGCTGGGCGGTCTCGTGGCCTAGAACCCCTGCAGATTTTATTTTTTCTCCAACCGTCTGGAGTTTCTTTTTTTTCTGTCCTCCCTGGCCATCGGACCTTACTTTCATTCTATGTTAATCAGTGTTCCCTTATTTTAATTCTTATTTATTTTGTCTTTTTTCTCTTTCTTCGAAAGCACTTTGAGCTACATTATTTGTATCAAAATGTACTATAGAAATAAATGTTGTTGTTCTACCAACTGCAGTACTGCTTTACCAATGAAATTTTAAGATACTTTGTGTCTCAAGATCGCAGGATGTGAGATCAGAAAAAAAAAATTAAAAACCTTATCTGCTTAAGCAAGATTAAAGGGAGTCAAACAGTTCACTGATTTCCAGGTTCAATGAAAGAACAGTTCATGTGGCAGATATTAGTTTCTATCATTCTTTTGTTGCTAAGTCAACAGAATAAGTAGGATGTTTCACAGAGTACATTTCCTTGGGTTATAATGAAAATCTAAGTTATTTGTACAGCATACATATTATAATTTGTAAAAGGCATTTCTACAGACCTTTAAACTTTTGATGTTAATTGTCATTTCTAGGACATGGATTCATTTTAATACTACAAAATCACTACTGTGTACAAAATGTATAATTGTTCCACAAACTTGTATCTGCCAAGACAAAAATACTCTCAGAATATAATTAGATCATTTGAAAGAAAGGTTTTATGTGGCAGTTCTTTGTTGTTATTTTATCAGTTTTATGAAAACTGTGTTAAAAATGCTTTAACACATTAACATAAATTCTGTTTGCAGAACTTGATAGTGCGGCAAGAAAATATTTCAGTTGTACTGTAGACACATATTAGTAACTTACTAGTTTAATTGGTACAATTTGAAGTATATTAGTGAAGAAGTACTGTAGATATTGAAAAATTAAACTTTTTCACTCATAATGATCTTTTAGTTTGCTATGTTTTTACATATAATGCAAATTTAGTATTGGCATTTTTTAGTGTCAACAGTTTTTAATATCTCAATGGAAGTAATACATTCATTTTTAAGGGTAATTGTTTTTTTCACCATTTTAAGTTTATAATTGTCAACTTGTAGTCTTGTAGCTAATTGTTCAGCTATAATGTTTAATAATGAATTCAAAAGGTAATCCGTTAATGTGATTCATTCTTTAAAATTAAGAAGTAGAAAAATAAAAACAGTTTTGTTCGCTAATGCTAATAAATAATTGACGTGGATGTGAAGACCCAATTAAATAGACCAGCAGGAAAGGAGGAAGTCTCTTGGTGGTCGAATCATTAGTAATAATACAGTTGACATTTTGTAATAAGATTACAAACAGCTTTTCCATGCTTGGTTTAATCCTTTGAAAGCTCAAGCTTACCCTAACAACATTCTAAAATGTGAAATTGTTATGTCAACTAGTGCATACATAGAAATAATTATGAAATAAATTATATTTTAAAATAAACCAATTAGATCATTAGATTAACCAGGTAAAAGGAGTAAAATATGTATTTCCTTTTTAAGTATATATTTCAGTTTTCATTTTATACATGTCTGTTTTCTGAAGTTCATTTCATTTTAAAGGTATACCAGTTTATATTCTCATTATTCAACTTCTGTCATATATACTGTATATCATTAACTATTTACTGTATACTTCTTTGACTGCAATGAAACTGCTATGCAGTATTTTGACCTTTTTATATTTATAAATTATTCATTGTTTAATTTTTAACTTTTGAATCCTGAAACATACCATAAGTGACAAAGACCTAATATGACTTACTATTATTTATTACAGTATATTTTCAGAATCTTTGATTGTAACAGACTTAGACCTATACATACCAACTAAAGAAGCAACTAACCTTTGCAGAGCAAATCATAAATAGTTGATGGTAGTCTGTCTTGTGTTTTGGCTGGCACAGATGCTAGATTTCAGCTTCATAATTTAAATTTGTGAGGCTGGCACTACCTATGTGGAGTATACATGTTCTCTCTCATCTGTGCAGGTTTATGTCCCAATTCACGAGGATGTGCATAATAGTCTAACTGCAAACTCTGCATTGATTTGGCCTGAATGGGGATGTTTTTCCTTCTACAGTGGTGTGAAAAACTATTTGCCCCCTTCCTGATTTCTGATTCTTTTGCATGTTTGTCACACAAAATGTTTCTGATCATCAACCATTAGTCAAATATAACACAAGTAAACACAAAATGCAGTTTTTAAATGATGGTTTTTATTATTTAGGGAGAAAAAAAATCCAAACCTACATGGCCCTGTGTGAAAAAGTAATTGCCCCCTTGTTAAAAAATAACCTAACTGTGGTGTATCACACCTGAGTTCAATTTCCATAACCACCCCCAGGCCTGATTACTGCCACACCTGTTTCAATCAAGAAATCACTTAAATAGGAGCTGCCTGACACAGAGAAGTAGACCAAAAGCACCTCAAAAGCTAGACATCATGCCAAGATCCAAAGAAATTCAGGAACAAATGAGAACAGAAGTAATTGAGATCTATCAGTCTGGTAAAGGTTATAAAGCCATTTCTAAAGCTTTGGGACTCCAGCGAACCACAGTGAGAGCCATTATCCACAAATGGCAAAAACATGGAACAGTGGTGAACCTTCCCAGGAGTGGCCGGCCGACCAAAATTACCCCAAGAGCGCAGAGACGACTCATCCGAGAGGTCACAAAAGACCCCAAGACAACGTCTAAAGAACTGCAGGCCTCACTTGCCTCAATTAAGGTCAATGTTCACGACTCCACCATAAGAAAGAGACCGGGCAAAAACGGCCTGCATGGCAGATTTCCAAGACGCAAACCACTGTTAAGCAAAAAGAACATTAGGGCTCGTCTCAATTTTGCTAAGAAACATCTCAATGATTGCCAAGACTTTTGGGAAAATACCTTGTGGACTGATGAGACAAAAGTTGAACTTTTTGGAAGGCAAATGTCCCGTTACATCTGGCGTAAAAGGAACACAGCATTTCAGAAAAAGAACATCATACCAACAGTAAAATATGGTGGTGGTAGTGTGATGGTCTGGGGTTGTTTTGCTGCTTCAGGACCTGGAAGGCTTGCTGTGATAGATGGAACCATGAATTCTACTGTCTACCAAAAAATCCTGAAGGAGAATGTCCGGCCATCTGTTCGTCAACTCAAGCTGAAGCGATCTTGGGTGCTGCAACAGGACAATGACCCAAAACACAACAGCAAATCCACCTCTGAATGGCTGAAGAAAAACAAAATGAAGACTTTGGAGTGGCCTAGTCAAAGTCCTGACCTGAATCCAATTGAGATGCTATGGCATGACCTTAAAAAGGCGGTTCATGCTAGAAAACCCTCAAATAAAGCTGAATTACAACAATTCTGCAAAGATGAGTGGGCCAAAATTCTTCCAGAGTGCTGTAAAAGACTCATTGCAAGTTATCGCAAACGCTTTGATTGCAGTTATTGCTGCTAAGGGTGGCCCAACCAGTTATTAGGTTCAGGGGGCAATTACTTTTTCACACAGGGCCATGTAGGTTTGGATTTTTTTTTCTCCCTAAATAATAAAAACCATCATTTAAAAACTGCATTTTGTGTTTACTTGTGTTATATTTGACTAATGGTTAAATGTGTTTGATGATCAGAAACATTTTGTGTGACAAACATGCAAAAGAATCAGAAATCAGGAAGGGGGCAAATAGTTTTTCACACCACTGTATGTAACCAATTTCTTATGAGAACAACAAGGGCTATCTCCGATTGTAACCTGGTAATAAGTGGGTAAAAAAAAGTGAATGAATGCTGTGGTATTTCAATGTGTTTTAAACTTTTCCATAAAAATGCAGTGTGGTTTATTCTATAAGCTGAAAATGTGGTGGTCCCAAAGACAATATTTTCTTCTGGAGCTCTAGAGTAACTTGCTTTAAATACATTACTTATTTGTCATGATTATAGAATGTAATGTATGCTAACTACTGTATCTGGAAATGAGTCATATTCATGCATATGCTCTGGATTTCACAGGCATCTCTGTGAGGAAACCAAATGGAGAATTTCATATGTGTGTTGAGCTTCTCTGTTTTCATGTATGTTTTATATCTTCCCCAACTGATTCACATTCTGTTTCCCTGCTCTCACTGTTTATTATTTTCAGTATGTTCTTATGGGTGCTGTATTTGCAACACAACCTTATTCCTGAAATTGCAGTTGGTTGACAGAATTTATTGTGCAGCAAAACGTTATATTGTAATTTGATTAAGAGCAGTAAACAGCTGCTATGAGTGACCTTTATGTTGTGTACATTATTGTTTGAAGTAGTTTTGTTTCATTTTGTTTACCTGATGTGTCAGACCTGGTTTTTGAGTTGTGTATGATTCTGCTTGATAGGTTCATGGTACCCTGAAACCCAGAACAGGTGGACATCAACTTATGAACATGTTTGGTTCTGACAGACCTGTCGTAAGCAGATCTGGACGTAAGATGGACTGGTGTTTAACTTCTGGATGAATTCTTTCTTTGTCTGTATTATGTTATGTCATCAGTGTTCACCTCTCCCAGTGTTCATTGTGTTAATTGTGAGAGGTGGAAATGTACCCACAGAGTCTGAGCACTCCTGTGTTGTCTGTTTTAACATTTCAGCCTATTCATAACACACATTAACAAAATGACTCACAATGCAGAAGCTTTGGAGGTTAACCAGATTCAAAGCCAGAGATCAGCAGTACAGCATGTGTGGCGAACACCGGTTACAATGGGATCACTTAAAGTCGTCTCATGGTATTTGCTTTCTTTCTTCCTGATAGAGCTTGATCATCTTCATTTTTCTGTTGAGATCATTTGACTTTTTTCCTGTATTGTAATACTGATGTAACAGAACATAGTCAAAATTGCTGCAGGTAATAAACTGAGATCGAGAAGAATGAGTCACATCACACAGAGCTTGTGTGGATAAAACTTTCGTTTGCCCGTGAGATGCAGAAGCGGTCGTAAGTTGAATGGTCGTAAGACTCATATGTTGTAAGTCGACAACTACCTGTATTGGAATATAACAGACCCCTGAATGAATGAATGAATGAATTACTAAAATCATTATATGTCCTAAATCTTGAACTGTCTGACAGGTGACAACTTGTGAGACAAGGGTTTTATGTTGGAAATGGTGTTCAGTAACACAGAGGCACCCTGAGATCCTTTCTGTTTCCCCATTTTTTCACCCTCGACACAACAAATTTTAAGTAAAAATCCAGTTTGTGTCAGAGGTTCTTGGATGAATCCTCCACTGTAGGCTGCATTGAGAATGGAGGTGAAAATATTTTGCTGGGAAATATATAATATTTTTGAAAATCAATATGCACTAGCCAGTACCTGGATATTAAGCTCTTTTATTTGACTTTCTACAACTTCTTCTTAATATTAAGTTAAATCTGCAAAATCTCCAGCATACTATCTAAGAGTGGCAAAGATGACCCCGCCAACATTGCCTGGCATTGATGAGAGTGAAGAAAAATAGAGCCAAGATCAGATGAGCAAGAGTTTAAAACAGGCAAGATTTGCATTGCTGTTTGCAGATTGTTTGGCTTGATTGTTTGTTTTCCTGGAATGACAGTTCAAGTAGTATAGCATCTAAAAATAATACCTTTTGCTGCATGTGAAGAGGCAGCTTTTTCTAATACTGAGTTACAAGGAGTGGGATCAAATCCTGACCAACTTAGGTGAAAGGTACATGGGTTCTTCTCATTTCTTTTTGCTCAATTATTTTTTATCAGTACCAGAATAAATGCCACTTCACTTTGTTTCATTGTTTTCTGAATTATTCATTTCACTATTTTTTTCATGAACCCCAGACAGTTGGCCCTGATGCAAGTAAACTACAGTAGGTGACTCTTATTTAGGTTTTCCTTCAGTTTTTCTGTTATATAACTTAAAAAATATATTTTTTAAACCTTATACAGTACATATAGAGAGAATCATTACCCCAGTTTTCTTGATTTTGTTTTAACTATTGTGTAAACCCAAATTATAGATTCCTTTTTCTTGATCATTATCTTTTTCTTTAAGTGCATTCTTCTCTATAAACATGTACTTTGAAACATTAATTTAGTAATGTAATCTGCTCTTTTTAGTACATCGTGTTGGTCTGTAAATCATTTAGTATTGGAAATACCTTTATACCAGTGTTTATCACGTTCTAATAAAACATGGTAAAGCACAGCTTTTAAAAATGGTGGATTACAAAAGAAAATCATTTTGTCTGTAAAGTGTAAAAGTAAGCTGTTGTGTTATAATAGAAAATGAAAGATTAATTGTCATGCTGTTTTTACTCATTTACTTATTTTGTTTAAATTGTATTTATTGAATATATATTAAGAATGTAATTTTTCCTTGGCCAGATCTAATAACTTTTTTATCTTGGATCTAAATTTGCTCCTGTCTTGACAGAGTAAGCACATCTGTGCCATTTTAAATTAGAGAGTGTTCCAGGCTGTATTCTGGGAAAACTGTGATGCACCTGAAATATATCTGACAATTGGAGCCACAAATCACATTAGATGGTAATGTAGAAAATATGTCTGTCTCTGTGGTGGCAGGCTTAAATTATAATAACAGTCAAATGACAAATTCAATTTTGTCGTAGTACAGCTTTTGTTGGACAGTAATTGATTTACTGTCATTTGTTCTTTTTACCAGGTAAATTGTTTTTAGAAAAGAAAATGATATATGCAGCACTTTTCTTATTTTATGTATATAGACACATACTTATAAACAGAAATGGTAAATTTTTTTGTTTGTAGTCAAAGATATATATGTTCTTAAAAGTAGAAAATATTATTGATCTCTAAAAATTAAAGGAAAAAAAACTATCTAACATCTCCATATATACATCAGAATAAATTAGTATGTGTATGTTGCTTTATTTTTTGTATACATGGTATCACTTTAAGTGCAAGTTGCAGGAATGAATGTGTAAAAATTTTAAAAAGAAAGGAGCTGTAATGATATCACCACATTCTCATAATGAAGAAGAGCTCTGGTAACACCCTTACGAAAATATCCCTTTACTTATCAAAGCAAGCTATTAATGTGTCTCCTGTGTATAAGCACTTGCTTTCATGATGTTGTGAGGTTCAGATATTTCTGGGGAGATGCTCTAAACTAATAAATTATTGTGAAATCACAGAAATTTTACATGTACTCCTTCAAGATGAATTCATGTGCTCAAAATGAATTCAGAGAAGATAGCAATCAATTTACGCCATATTTAAAGGAAATTTCTAACTTTCTGTAGGCATAGCATACATTCTGATAATGTATGCTTCACTATGATGAGTTTTTAGTAAATTTTTAGTCAATATTTAATTAATAACAGAATCAGATTTTCATCTTTGAGTGATTATAATCTAGGGAAGTGAATAGACTTCTAACTTTGACCAATATTCATATTCAGAGTGTGGTGTCCTCTGTGCAGAGTTGGTACTATATGTTCTTCCTGATTTTCATATTACCTTCCTCCATAGATTTAATTTCTTTATACAGTCCAAAAATATACTATTAGGTTAATTGGTGGCAGTAAATTGACATGGTATGAGTGAGTGTGCAGCACCTGTAGCCTTTGTGTGTAATTTAGATTTTGTTCAGGGTTGGTTCCTAAGTTACACTTATTACTATGAGAAAAGCTTTTTACGTGGAAAAATATTTTAAATATTTTGTAAAGATTTCGCCATATAGCATTTTCTCCATCCTCTTTTAAATACAGTGGACCCGTGGCTCACAAACTCAATTCATTCGTGAGGGCTGGTTGTAACTCAAGTTGGTTGTAAGTCAAGACTATTTTTCCCATAAGAAATAATGGAAATACCCATAATGCGTTCCGAACCTCCCACTGCAACACTTACTTAACCTTTTCATAAAAAAGTGTTGTATAATGTGCATAATTTACCAAAACACCAATAATTTTTCTAATGTACTAACCAAAAAGTTATAAAAATTGCCTAGCCTACCAGAAACAACAATTTCATACTGTACTCACCATTTAATTTAACATCTTTGGGCTGCAGGAAGGGAGGAGGAGGAGAATGAAACGGAAGGTGGTTATTGTTTAGAAGGAGCCTCCTTATGCAAATCTTTTCTTTGTAAAATTGTCGAGATGGTGGATTTCGACATGCTGTACATACCGTATTTATTTCCCAAAAATTAGCATTAGAAAATCAGGTGCGCGTCATACATGAGGAAACTTCTTCTGCTTGGGCTCGCTCGCACACTCACGCTCTCTCTCGCTCGCTTGCTCGCCCACTCTCGCTCGCTCGCCCACTCGCGCTCTCTCTCTCGCTCGCCCACTCGCGCTCTCTCTCTCGCTCGCCCACTCGCGCTCTCTCTCTCACTCGCCCACTCGCACTCTCTCTCTCTCGCTCGCCCACTCACGCTCTCTCTCTCTCTCGCTCGCTCACTCGCACTCTCTCTCTCTCGCTCGCCTACTTGCGCTCTCTCTCTCGCTCGCCCACTCGCACTCTCTCTCTCGCTCTCCCACTCACGCTCTCTCTCTCTCTCGCTCGCTTGCTCGCCCACTCGCGATCTCTCTCTCTCGCTCGCTTGCTCACCCACTCGTGCTGTCTCGCTCGCTTGCTCGCCCACTTGCGCGCTCTCTCTCTCGCTCGCTTGCTCGTCCACTCGCGCGCTCTCTCTCTCGCTCGCTTGCTCGTCCACTCGCGCGCTCTCTCTCTCGCTTTCTTGCTCGCCCACTCGCGCTCTCTCTCTTGCTTTCTTGCTCGCCCACTCGCGCTCTCTCTCTTGCTCGCTTGCTCGCCCATTCGCGCTCTCTCTCGCTGGCTTGCTCGCCCACTCGTGCTCTCTCTCGCTTGCTCACGCACTCGCGCGACAATACTCGCTCTCTCTCTAAACGCTTCCTATACAATCACAACGCGCATCGTACACGGGGCAAAACTTTTTTCGCAATTTTCTTTGTAAAAATTAGGGTCCGCGTCTTACACGAGGGTGCGTGGTACATGAGTAAATACGGTATTAGCGGGATCAGTCACATGAACACTACTCTCATATTTCCACACAATTTCCTTCGTTGTTTCGATTGTGATCGCTTTCTTTACCTTCGTTACCTTCTCTTCCTTCCTTAGCAATTATGCGTCTTGCTTGCCATGAATTGCAGTGAATTATATATATAGATAAATCACTGCACTGACCGAAATTACGTCCACAAACACATGTATCTGGGCTCCGACTGACGCTTACGAACACTCTCGGCTGGCTGTTTACAATCGCACAAGCGGATACACGTGACCTCATTCGGGTCGTAACGCAAGACGTTGGTCATAAATCAAAACAAAAATTTTGGTCGTAAATCAAGTTGTTCGCATGTCAGGACCGTCGTATGTCAAGGGTCGACTGTACATTAAATGTATTAATATATGCTGCAGTTGCAACTTGGCTGTTCTGTACCATTATATTACATTAACTTAATTATAGCCAAGATTCTCCACAAACAAACAATTGCCTCTTTTTCAGCTTGTTTTGCATTGGAAATAATAAAAATTCTAACCAACACATTATACAAACAGCACAATATTCCCATTTACATGAATAGTGTCTATATGGTATTATTTTGGCTCAAAGAAAACTATTATTGATTGCCCAAAATGACTTTTGATCATGTTTTGTGCCTTTAACTACAGTATTTATATTTATTGTGGACACTACACTTTCCAGCCAAAATTTAATTTACAGTCTCAATGTAAATTAGATGTGTTCTTCAATTTCAGTTACAATATGTGCTTGTTTTTCTAAAGCTCAAACTGATTTTATTTATCCAATGGAAAAGATGCTCATGTGCTCTGCGTTTAATTAGTTTTCTAAATATCATACACTGCAAAATCATGTTAGCTGTGTTCCATGTTCAGTATTATATTGAAATGTTGTTGTTTTGTGGTGTAAAAGTGCCCTTGAAAGGCATTTTAATCTCTTAAGGTACTTTTTATAATGCCTTGATTCACACATACTGTATGTCTTGTAAAACTACCTATTCAACATTCACTTAGCACAGATAAAACTCAAAATGCAAAGCAAGAATATCTCAACACTGGCCAGGGCTAGCTACTTCAAGTTCAATGCCTTACCAGCAACTAGAAGCCATTCCTCTCAGAAGCCGTCCTTGCTGGAATTCACTTACTTGTCAATTTGTCTTCAGATTGCTTCCCATGAAAGGGAAACACACTTCAGAATATGCTAGCAAAAGCCAGGAATGGCTAATTCTGTTGGGTTTTCTTATCCCAATGACTTCCTTTGAAAGGGCTACACAGTCTTAACAGAAGCCAAGGGCTAATCACTGCCCCTGACAGTATAATACCTAAATGATAAATTCAAATCAGGGTGACACAGCAAGCTTCCTTTCAGGCGGCTATGGCTTTGGTTGTTGCAGTCTTTGGTTTCTTAAACTAGGCATGATGCTTGGGAGTAAAGAGGCAGTCTGTAGATGGCAAAGACAGACCAAATTGTCTTCTGTATGGCAGTTGTTTCCCTCTGTCCTCCTAGTCTTGGCAGCCTCTCTGGCAGTGTCTTTTTAAAATCCTTTGAATTTACAGGGTCAAACACTGCATACACACACTAATCACTTTATCTAAGCTTAAATATGTCCATTCTAATAAACAATGACACTCTTTAACAATTTATACTTATTTTCCCAGAATTCCTGTCTATGTAGATACATCCCAGAATTGTGTCTATTTCAAAAATTTGACTGGCCTAGAGAACTACCCAATGAGTATTAATGATTTAATAAAGTCATTTGTACCTGCCTGCTGTTTCAGTTAAAAAAAAATTAACCCCATGGACTTTGTACCCACAAGTTAAGAGGCATTATCTAAGTAATTCTAAAATAAAAACAGACTGAAATTAAACACATAAGTTAAATATTACAAGTCATATTTAGCATACTCTGCGGTGGGCTGGCGCCCTACCCAGTATTTGTTTCCTGCCTTGCGTCCTGTGTTGGCTGGGATTGGCTGCAGCAGACCCCCGTGACCCTGTAGTTAGGATATAGCGGGTTGGGTAATGGATGGATGGATACTTAGCATACAACAACAACAACAACATTTATTTATATAGCACATTTTCATACAAATAATGTAGCTCAAAGTGCAATGCATGCATGTACATAGCATACTGTAAAAGCTACATTTTCCAACAGCATTACAGCTGTACATATAAGAATAAGATTCTTGATAACTCATTATGAAAACCAAAAAAATGCTCCAAGTGTAATACACATTTCTAATTGTTCTGTAAACTTTGTGCGCTATCTTCATTTTGAAACATATTTTTCTGTTTCATTTGCCCTCACTCCATAGTTTCCTTTGCTCCATTTCTGCCAATATCACTGATTTTTTTTTTTCCCTATCATTATGAACGTTGATCAAGTCCTATGTATTGTACTCGATCTGTTATTGATTAGAGGGGATGTCAAGTTGTGGTTAGTACTTTCTCACAGCTACAGTAGAGAGAGTTTAAATGTTGACCTAGTCAAAGTCACTATTTTTGTGGAATTTGCATATCTCTGTTTTAATTGTTTAGTGGGTACTCTTTTCCTTTTCTCATTTTCCAATAATTTGCAGTTTACACAGTTTGGCATCCCTACATTGTTTTTGTGGGACAACATTTGGTGCTGCTACTTTGCAAGATGAGACTGGCATTCAGTTCTCAGGTGCTCACTGTGTGGAGTTTGCATACATTCCCTGTGTCCGTGTGAATTTCCTCTGGCTGCTTTGGTTTCTTTCTAAGTCAGATTGCTGATGTCAAACTGGCCCCGAGATGTGTGTGTGTGTAAGTGTGTTCACAAGCCCGTGTGATGGGCTTTTGTCCTGTCCAGGGATTGTTCCTGACTTGTGATGCCTGCTGGGATAGGCTCCAGATTACCCATAATCTTGCTCTGGATAAGTGAGTTTGGATGATTGGTGGAAATAGTCTCTGTATGAGTGAATGTGGGTTTGTGAATAAATGTATTTCATGAACTGGTTTCAAAATAAGTTGTTTCCTTCTTTGACATTAATGTATTTGTTGCTGGCTGATACAAAAATGTAAAGCAAGCCTGTTTCTTAAATAAATAGATCAATTATTTAATAACAATGTAAATATCTTTTGTTAAGGAAAACCCTTTTATGTTTATTTTCTTCAGCTTTAAGGATGCATTATCACAGTTACCAAATCTGCTAATAAAACTACACAACAGAGTGCTTACATGAGTTGTGTGATATAATAGGGAAAGACATGTTAATAGCAGCTGCTTTCTAGTTACTCATTAGGAGGCAGCTACTTAAGTACTTACAAATTAGTTTTAATTGGTTCCTCCATGTATGTAATGTAAAAAAACAGTTGTACACTTAAACTTGTATAGAAGAAAATTGGCCATCTTCAGGCAACACACAATATATAAGAAGTTCCTTTTACATTTCTGTTTACTAACTTGAAAATATTGATTAGCAGTCTTTAAACATACAGAAATTTAAAAAGTCAGTTGCGTAAATAAACATGGTTCGTGTCATGTTGAGGGAGGATTTTACAAGCTCTTCTAACAACATTTTACAGAGGAACCATAGAGAAAATCCTAAGCAACTGCATCACTGTCTGGTTTGGAAATTTCACGGTCAGGGATTGTAAAGCCCTACAACAGATAGTGAAGACAGCTGGAAGATCATCTGTGTCTCTCTTCCTTCCATCATGGACATTTACACCAAACGCTGCATCCGCAAAGCCACCAGCATTGTGAATGACCCAACACACCCTGCACACTCACTGTTTACACTTCTGCCATTGGGAGAAAAAGTTGCCGAAGCATTCGGGCCCTTACCACCAGAATGTGTAACAGTTTTTTCCCCCAAGCAGTCAGATTCCTGAACACTTATGGACCGATCTGATACATGTGTTCTATTCTGCAATGTTGCACATGGTTGCACATGTTTGCACATTTGTCTCACATGCACCTTGTTATATATGCACTTTGTTATATATTACGTGTGTTTATGTTATGTGTCGTGGATTCTTCGTTGTCCTGTGTTCTATGTAGCACCATGGTCCTGGAGGAACGTTGCTTCGTTTCATCGTATGCTGCACTACTGTATATGGATGAAATGACAATAAATACTCTTGAATCTTGAATCTTGATCATGCTGTTGCACAAAATTTGCACTTAAATTTCTGTTCCCAAATCAAACAGAAAAAGATGCAGAGCTAGCATGTGATATAGTCATTGGAAGGGGAGCTGGAAGTAGAAATGGCAGGAATTAAATGAGAGAAACACAATATTTATAAAGTACCAAAAGGTTAAATGAAAATTTAATGAGTTACTGGAGTAACCAAAGAGTAAAGCAATAGTTTACTTTGGGATTTGTTTACGCACATATATAGTTGTGCTTGAAAGTTTGTGAACCCTTTAGAATTTTCTATATTTCTGCATAAATATACCTAAACATCATCTGATTTTCACTCAAGTCCTAAAAGTAGATAAAGAGAAACCAGTTAAACAAATGAGACAAAAATATTTTACTTGGTCATTTATTTATTGAGGAAAATGATCGAATCTATACTAATAAAAGGCAAAGCCCTCACTCACTCACTGACTCATAACTAATTCTCCAACTTCCCGTGTGGGTGGAAGGCTGAAATTTGGCAGGCTCATTCCTTACAGCTTCCTTACAAAAGTTGGGCAGGTTTCATTTTGAAATTCTACGCGTAATGGTCATAACTGGAAGCTATTTTTCTCCATATACTATAATGGAGTTGAGCTCGAAAGCCGTGGGGGGCGGAGTTTCGTGTGACATCATCACGCCTCCCACGTAATCACGTGAACTGACTGTCAACGCAGTACATAAGTACGTAGAAAACAAGGAAGAGCTCCAAAAAGCGCTGAAGAAACCATGCATTATATAATTGAGAAGGCAGCGAAACAATAAGAAGCGAGCGAGTGACATATACAACCATATTCATGAGTGCTGCTACTTCGGAAACAAAGCACGGTGTAAACATAAAGTTTAAATTAAGTTCATAGACAGGCTGCCACTGGCGTTTGTCATGCCCACGGGTAATGCGGGATACAAGTTTAATGAAAGGACGCAGGATATAAACGAGAGTTTTGATCATTTTGTAACTAAGTTAAAATTGCAGGTGAAGGGCTGTGCTTATGCAAATTCCGAGAGACTGTGTTTGTGGGGGATTGACAGTTAAGGCGGGTGGGGGAGTCACGTCATCATCTCCCCTCCCATTCACGTCATTTCGCTCTGAGCTGAGCTCCGCAGCTAACGCAGTCTTACGGAAGCGACTTTGTGACGCTGCCACCAAATACTCACAGAAAAATCCACAAGTTAATACACACTCTGAATCCTCCAGGCACTACTTACAAAAGGTTACATTGACAATCGTGTTACGTTATTTTTAAAATGTTTCCTTTTCTTAGCACAAGCACAGCTGAGAAGCTTCGATGCATGTGCTCCATAACGCGTTAAAAAATAATGCATTTAATCACACTTTGCATTACAAGCAAAGGGGAACTTCTGATTACACCGATTACATTGATCAGTGCTTCCCGATTCATTTTACCCTCGCACCCCCTTGGTTTGAGAACAAGTATGAAAAAATATGAAGTTAACACAGAAAAACAGATCACCAATTGAAGCTTTATGAATAATCGATACTTTATTCGCCATCAATAATTATTTTGGTAAAGCCATACTCAGTGTATTCCTTCTTCCATTTTATAATTTTTCCGCCACTAGCCATGATTAAATGAACGGTAAAAAAGTAAAAGCGAAGCGAGGGTGACTTATTCAGGCAGACAGGCAGGCAGGCGACAGCTCAATAGCTCGAATTTGGATATAAGTAGGTTCTATTTAGTCGCCAGAAATATCTTTGGTAGGAATGGAAGTTGAATTTAGTCTTTAAATTTCTATGGTGAAGAAAAATTTATGCGATGATGACTAAATTTAACTATATAAAGTCAAAACTTGTATATATAAAGTCATTCCTGAATATATAAAGTCAAAACTTGATTATATAAAGTCACTGTTGGAATAAATAAAGTCAAAACTTGAATATATAAAGTCAGCGTCGGTATATATAAAGTCAAAACCTGAATATATAAAGTCAGCGCTGGAATATATAAAGTCAATACCTGAATATATAAAGTCATTCCTGATTATATAAAGTCAACATCGGAGTATATAAACTCATTCCTGAATATATAAAGTCAAAGTCAAAATATATTGATTGAAACGACTTTATATATTCTGACGCTGACTTTATATATTCAAGTTTTGACTTTATATATTCCAGCGCTGACTTTATATATTCAAGTTTTGACTTTATATATTCAGAAAAAAGTTTTGACTTTATATATACCGACGCTGACTTTATATATTCAACTTTTGACTTTATACATTCCGACAGTGACTTTATATATTCAACTTTTGACTTTATATATTCGGGAATGACTTTATATATTCAAGTTTTGACTTTATATATTCGGGAATAACTTTATATATTCAAGTTTTGACTTTATATATTCTGACGCCGACTTTATATATTCAGAAAATCAATGTATTTGCCTGTTTGGCACCCCATAGTATATATATATATATATATGCCAGCAACACTCATGACAATGACAAAACAATTACATTGTCAATCACTTTACGTTATTATTAAAATGGTTCCTTTTCTTTTTCCTTCTCCGCTGCGAAGCGTGGGTATTTTGCTATATATATATATATATATATATATATATAGATATATATAGATATATATAGATATATAGATATAGATATGACAACAACACTCATATCAATGATAAAACAATTACATTAACAATCATGTTATGTTATTTTTAAAATTTTTCCTTTTCTTTTTCATAACTTCTTTAACACACTACTTCTCCGCTGCGAAGCGCGGGTATTCTGCTAGTATTACATATTTGTGAGAGGCAAAAGTATGTGAACCTCTAGGATTAGCAGTTAGTTTGAAGGTGAAATTAGAGTCAGGTGTTTTCAATCAATGGGATGACAATCAGGTGTGAGTGGGCACCCTGTGTTATTTAAAGAACAGGGATCTATCAAAGTCTGCTCTTCACAATACATGTTTGGTGAAGTGTATCATGGCACGAACAAAGGAGATTTCTGAGGACCTCAGAAAAAGAGTTGTTGATGCTCATCAGGCTGGAAAAGGTAACAACCATCTCTAAAGAGTTTGGACTCCAGCAATCCACAGTCAGACAGATTGTGTACAAATGGAGGAAATTCAAGACCATTGCTACCCTCCTGAGGAGTGGTCGACCAACAAAGATCACTCCAAGATCAAGGTGTGTAATAGTCGGCGAGGTCACAAAGGACCCCAGGGTACCTTGTAAGCAACTAAAGGCCTCTCTCACATTGGCTAATGTTCATGTTCATGAGTCTACCATCAGGAGAACACTGAACAACAATGGTATGCATGGCAGAGTTGCAAGGAGAAAGCCACTGCTCTTCAAAAAAAACATTGCTGCTTGTCTGCAGTTTGCTAAAGATCACGTGGACAAACCAGAAGGCTATTGAAAGAATGTTTTGTGGACGGATGAGACCAAAATAGAATTTTTTGGTTTAAATGAAAAGCATTATGTTTGGAGAAAGGAAAACCCTGCATTCCAGCATAAGAACCTTGTCTCATCTGTGAAACATGGTGGTGGTAGTATCATGGTTTGGGCCTGTTTTGCTGCATCAGGGCCAGAACGGCTTGCCTTCATTGATGGAACAATGAATTCTGAATTACATCAGAGAAATGTAAAGGAAAATGTCAGGACATCTGTCCATGAGCTGAGTCTCAAGAGAAGGTGGGTCATGCAGCAAGACAACGACACTAAGCACACAAGTCGTTCTACCAAAGAATGGTTAAAGAAGAATAAAGTTAATGTTTTGGAATGGCCAAGTCAAAGTCCTGATCTTAATCCAATCAAAATGTTGTTGAAGGACCTGAAGCGAGCAGTTAATGTGAGGAAACCCACCAGCATCCCAGAGTTGAAGCTGTTCTGTAGGGAGGAATGGGCTAAAATTTCTCCATGCCAGTGTGCAGGAATGATCAAAAGTTACCGGAAACGTCTAATTGCAGTTATTGTTGCAAAGGGGGG
>JANRMT010062792.1:72135424-72184017 GCA_026402145.1 Polypterus bichir lapradei
ATATAAAATCCGCGATAGAGTGAAGCCGCGAAAGTCGAAGCGCGATATAGCGAGGGATTACTGTATATTGGGAGAAGAATGTTAAGGATAGGGCTGCCAGGAAAAAGTAAAAGAGGAAGGCCTAAGAGGAGGTTTATAGATGTGGTGAGAGAGGACATGCAGGTAGGTGATGGATGTAACAGAGCAAGATGCAGAGGACAGAAAGGTACAGAAAAAGATCATCTGCTGTGGCAACCCCTAACGGGAGCAGCTGAAAGAAGAAGAACACAAAATTGGGTTTATCTAAGGAGGCATTGTGCAGTGTTCTGCAGTTTTTGGATTTTGATACAATTACTATAGTTTACCAGTTGTATTTGTATCTACTATTTACCCAACAAAAAAGTCTCATACTTTATTTCTTTGAAGAATTATATACTATCCTTTTATGTGAATACTGTTCATGTGGAGTTTGCCCATTCCATCCTTATCTGTGTTGGTTTTCTCACAAATCCCCGGAGGCATTAGGTTACCCTGATTGGTGAACACACACCCATCCTAACATGGATGTGTTTGTGTGTGTATGGCCATGTTTTGCGATAGATTGGCAAAATTTCTTGTCTCATGTTATGAACCACTAAAGAGTTCCAAAGCATGTTGTCCTAAAAATGCTCACCAGAGAGTGAAACTGTCAAACCTGGCTAGTTACAAGAACAAACATAGAATCTTTATTTATAAAAATACTTATTCTTCACAAGAAAAATGCTCTGTAATACCATGAAGCTCCTTTGATCTTGTTTTTGATTGTGTGTATTTAAACAGGGGTTTAAACAGGCAATTGCCTGTTTAATACTAGAATCCCTGAAGCCTACAAAAAACTCTTAATCCGGGTCCACCTTAAATTTTCTTGCACCTCCTCATCACCGTCTTTTGTTTTGCAAATGTGTTGATCAGCACCGGCAGTAGGTAGCCTGCTATCCCATCTCCCACCGACGCAGCTTTAGTCATACACAAAGTTCTCCCAGCTCAAGTCTGTTTATCTTGTACTAGCCGAAGCCCGCCGTAGCATACGGTGGTGCAAAAATAGGAACAAAAACGGTGAGAAAGGAATTCAGTATAACAAAGGCTTAGGAAACCACCGTCGCAGTATAACGAAAATAGCAAGGAGCGAAACCAATGCCAATGGTCGAGAGAGTACCTTCCTGTAGCAGGCAAACATAGACATATATAGATAGACGCCGCATTCACTGTGTTGCCCAGTCGACACGATAAGTCAGCGCGTCCGCCCCGTTGCGAGTGGTAAAAGTGCCATTTAAACTAATACAGGTAGACGTGGAAACCGGGTTTTCTGATGAAAAAACAATAACGTTTTAAACAGTATCGTTTACATACAATAGATTTTGGCAAATCGTTTACATGCAATTATTTATATCCATTTATACACTAAATGCGTGCGTATCCCATGGCGGGCGTGGCTCTCTGTCTTGCGTGCGCTCTCTGTCTTGCTTGCCCTTAGTTAGAGTTGGCGGGCGGGGCTCTGTGAGTTGGCGATCGTGGCTCTCTGTCTTGCGTGTGGTGTAAAGTCAACGTGGCTCAGAGGTACATGTGGACTTTTTCACAGACGAAAGCGACTGAGGCTGTGTTTGGTCAGTTGTTGTGTGCCTCGAGAGCGATGCTGGACTCGGGAGGAAGGTTACAGTTGGCGTGCGTGGCTCTGTTGTGCGTATCCCATGAGGCGGTAGGAGGGTTAGAGTTGGCAGGTGGGGCTCTGTCAAGCGTATTCCATGGTCTTAGAGTTGGCGGGCGGGGCTCTGTCTTACTTGCGCTCACTGTCTTGTGTGCCCTCAGTGTCTTGCTTGCGCTCAGTGTCTTGCGTGCCCTAAGTGAATTATATATATAGATAGAGTAAATAATATGTTGTTATTTGGGATACATACATTTCATGTGTGTTCCGTGTCTACAATGATCTGTGTAAATGCAGGATGGTAATGACAACTCAGTAATGCATCGAGACAGTTTGTAGTGCTAATTAGTTCATGTCTTTTATTGGTCTGGAGACAAAAAACAAAAGAAAAAGAACAGAAAAGATAGCACTCGTTAGAATGCCGCCTCCTTATAGAGATTCAGTAAGAGATTGTTAGTTATCTACTTTAGCGGAGATACATCTCACAGGTTGCCCTGACCAAAATGTGATGCTCCCTTCTGCGATGCCCGGGATCTTATGGTGGCGGGACTGGAAGGGGCAGGGCTAAATGTTTTCCCTGGGCAACTTCTCAGCAATATAGAGAAAAAGGCAGAAGACTGTGTTAGCGGCAGCACCCTCACATATTTCCGTGGGTTATCACATACCTCAACTGAACCTGCAAGGAGGTTCCCCGACACGCACACATGACAGCACATTAAATTGGTCATCACATACAGACAGGTTTTAATTTGCAGTCACACGGCCAAAATAAATGTCCATTGGGCCCTTTTTTGTCTGAAGGAGTCTGTGCTGAGGTGTCAGCTCAACTCTGAATTTACAGATATCAGATTAAATATAAGGCTAAGCAGACTGTGAGTATGAGCTGCAGTTCAGCCATTTACTAAGGCATGCAGGTGGGTGTTACGGGTACAGCTGGATTTCTGCATCCTTGTTAAATTCTCTGCCTAAATAGACCTTGTGTACTACTAAAGCCTAGCAAAACAAGCAGTGCCCACTTTCCCCTACAAGAAACATCAAGAGGGACACTTCTTCGATGTTACTGTCAGGCTAACCACCTACTGTACAAAAGCATCCCAACAGTCCATACAGGATAAAGATGGTGCAGTGTCTTGCACTTTAAAAGCAATTTAACTGGAGTAAAGATTAAGACTGCAATAGCTAAAATTCAAATAACTATCTGACATGAAGCTTGTTGTATGGACTTTGATTTGAATCATTCAGGTCATATGTTTTCTTCTATTTTAACTTCTAGTGTTTGATCTCCCTGGTCTCTCAACAACTAAACACACAAACAGAAACATAGAATAAAGTTTGCTGTTATCTTACTAAGATTGCTTTGTTTTTTAAAGACACTAGCGGTAATCAAAGAGTGGGAGGATTGATATACTTATCCAGGTTCTATTGGATCTTAACCCAGGTTAAATTTTAAAATGTTAAGTAATACAATAAACTGTGTTCCTTTAGGTAAAATCCTTTCAGAAGTAGGTACTGGGAGCAGAAGGTGGGACAGACTATATACTACCCTTTGTTAGGAAATATAGTGCAATCCTTTCAGTGATCAGCCCTTTCAATAGGGGAAGCTGAGAGCAACATTGGTTTCTGCCATTGTTAAGGTATTCAAGTTCAGCCCTTGCAGTAGTGGAAAACTGAGCTGATCCTATCAGAGTGCATCCTACCACTGTTAAGGTATTCAGAGGTTCAGTATTAAATACTTCCAGGATTGTAAAAACTGAGAAAAAGATTTGTCTCAGCATTGTGCACCCAGACATTGTAAGGATTTCAGAAGTAAGTATTGCAGGGTGTTCATGAAAAATAAGGTTAGTAAACCTTTGGAAGCTAAAGTTCTTTTTGTTGACATTTTCACAATAAAACAGATAATAAGAAAGAATGGTTTATTTGTCCCTTTTGGTCATTTTCTATGTGCCTAGTTTTTCTTTCCTGGGCATTCTTTCATTGTGTGCTTTCAGTATTGTGGTTTATTATTTCTAATGATACATTGACCTACATTTTGTTTTTAGTGGGAACTGTCCTAAGATATGTTAACAATTTCATAGTTGAACTTGATGAATTTTTACAATTTTCATACAGCTGTAAGGGTATTTAATGTACTTAAAATCATTTTTAAACCCATAGTCTCAGCAGTACATTTCTGAAAATTATCTTTAATGATGCAAATTTTTATGTTTGTTTACTTTCCAGCTTAATTAAAAATTCAAAACTGTGTATTTGAATAGATGACAATTAAAAACACTTTACAAGAGATGAAGGATTAATTAGAACATTTGCAAAAAATGATGAAACACAATGGTGAAGGAATAAAAACTTTTATAATGGCAAATGAATGCAGCAGTTCTTCTCAGCTTGACAAGCAGGAGACAGTTCCTGTTTATAATGCTGCACCATCATAAATTTCATTTATTCCCACCCTTTTCTTTCCGTGTTCCTTCCCTTCAAAAAGACAGATGATATGACAAAGCCTAAATTTCTGCTAATTAGATTAAATGTTTCTTGACTAGATAGAGAAGGAAGTAAGCTCTCGTTTTCAGCTCTTTATTACTCCTATTAACTGACTTAGGACTTGCAACTTTTGACGCAAATGCTTCAAGTCATTCATGTGCCAGATTTTTTACTGCTGAGTATCAATATCTTAACTTCTTTTAATCCTGGCACATTTTATTTGATACTTGTAATTTAGTTTGTTTTGGAAATTAAGAATGCTATTTTCTGTAGGCACAGATCCTACAAAAAATTGTATTAGGTATAGATATCAACTTGGACTCTACCTCACTGTCTGTTTTTGTCCCTGCTTTCTTGTGATGTTTTGAGGTAATCCTTAGGGGTTATGGAGAATAATAGAAAATTAAGCTTTTCATATTCATCTGATGTGTCTATAGTGAGTCTGTTTCCCTGCTGCTCCTTTTTTCTTTCTTAGCTAAACATTCAATTAGTATGGAGAAGCAAATTAGAATGAAATATCTTTTTTTGAGCAATCTGCACATTTCTTAGAACAAAATATGTTATCCCTGAAATTACTGATTTAGGTTGTTCTTTTTCTTTAAAGTAATGGGATGTTTTGGAAAATCTTAGTTTTTTTTTTTTGTATCCGTTAACTGAAAAGTGTGACAGAAATAATAAAGACATTGTTTGCATCTGAAGACATAGCCAACTAAATAAAAATAAATCCTTAAAAAAATGTTGAACTGTAACTTCTATGGAATGGAGAGATTGTATGAAGCTGTAAACTCAGTTATCTTTAAAAAAAAAAAAAAAAGCCTTAGATGTTCAGACTCTTTATTATGTGTCTAAAGAGTTTTGACAAGCTGTAAAAGCCTACAGTGTTACACAAAAGGGATTGTCTGAATTCTTTTAAGGTTATATAGTGAACTGTCAGTATCTCAAACGCTATTAATTGTATGACTAATAATATTTATCTCTATGATTTGCCATCCTGTTTTGTATTCATCTGTGTTCTTTTGATCCTGTTTTTAAATTTATCATGTGAAAAAGTGAGAAAACTGGAATAGTTGGATGAGGGGCAAATTGCATTATACAATAAGGAAATGAAGTTTCTTATTACATTTATACGTAAACACAAGAAAAGGCTGCTTCTTGATGTCATGATCCTGTTGTAATACATACATATTTTGCCTATGAATACATGGAATAAAGCCCCCTTTAGTGTTTTTCACTTTTAAAGGAATATTCCCCCCAAAAATGACATTTTTTTAAAAATGTCTCTTAGCTCCCTTAGTTTTTAGTGATGGTCGGGTTTACATGGAGAAAGGAGATAAAAAATGTTTATAATACAAGCCAATGGTGATGACTGCTGTACAATGTCAAATGATGTGAAAAACTTCAATGGAGAAGAAAAAACATGTCACATTAATGTTGCAGAATCCATGTATCAGTTTTCCAGTTGAATGCTCACAATGTGCAAAACGCATGCAGTTTTTGTAAACATTTTGCTAAATAGACACTTCCAAAAAAAAAAACAGCATCCAGGATAAATAGAAAACAAAATTAATAGGCATTGTACAGCATTGGACACCATTGGCTTGTATTATATTTTATTTATATAATATACAGTCATATGTATGCAATTTTTGTTTTTTATTGAATTAGCTGTTACTTGCCAGAGGAAGAATATTTCCTATCTTCTTCTTCTTTCGGCTGCTCCCGTTAGGGGTCGCCACAGCGGACCATCTTCTACCATATCTTAATGTCCTCTGTATCTTGTTCTGTTACACCCATCACTTGCATGTCCTCTCTCAACACATCCATAAACCTTCTCTTAGGCCTTTTTCTTTTTCTCTTGCCTGGCAGGTCTATCCTTAGCATCCTTCTCCCAATATACTCAGCATCTCTCCTCTGCACATGTCCAAACCAGTGCAATCTCGCCTCTCTGACTTTGTCTCCCAATTGTCCAACTTTAGCTGACCCTCTAATGTACTTATTTCTAATCCTATCCATCCTTGTCACACCCAATGCAAATCTTAGCATCTTTAACTCTGTTACCTCCAGCTCGGTCTCCTGCTTTCTGGTCAGTGCCACTGTCTCCAACCCATATAACATAGCTGGTCTCACTACCGTCCTGTAGACCTTCCCTTTCACTCTTGCTGATATCCGTCTGTCACAAATCACTCCTGACACTCTTCTCCACCCATTCCACCCTGCCTGCACTCTCTTTTTCACCTCTCTTTCACAATCCCCATTACTCTGTACTGTTGATCCCAAGTATTTAAGCTCATCCACCTCTACCAACTCTACTTCTTGCATCCTCACCATTCCACTGACCTCCCTCTCATTTACACACATGTATTTTGTCTTGTTCCTACTGATCTTCATTCCTTTCCAATCTAGAGCATATTTCCATCTCTCCAGGGTCTCCTAAACCTGCTCCCTACTATCGCTACAGATCACAATGTCATCAGCAAACATCATAGTCCACAGGGTCTAATCTCGTCTGTCAACCTGTCATTGCAAATAAGAAAGGGCTCAGAGATGATCCCTGATGTAATCCCACCTCCACCTTGAATGCATCCATCACTCCTACCTCAGACGTCACCACGGTCACATTTCCCTCGTATATATCCTGTACAACTCTTACATACTTCTCTGCCACTCACGACTTCCTCATACAATACCACAACTCCTCTCGAGGCACCCTGTCATATGTGTTCTCCAAGCCCACAAATACGCAATGTAACTCCTTCTGACCTTCTCTAAACTTCTCCATCAACACCCTCAGAGCAAACTTCGCATCTGTGGTGCTTTTTCTTGGCATGAAACCATACTGCTCCTCACTAATCAACACCTCACTTCTTAACCTAGCTTCCACTACTCTTTCCCAAAACATCATGCTGTGACTTAGCACTTTAAGCTACTTTTTTGTATGAAAATGTGCTATATAAATAAATGTTGTTGTTGACGACTTATCAATTTTATCCCCCTATAGTTACTACTGTCCTGCACATCCCTTATTCTTAATTATCGGCACCCGTACACTTCTTCTCCACTTCTCAGGTATCCTCTCACTTTCCAAGATTCCATTAAACAATCTGGTTAAAAACTCCACTGCCATCTCTCCTAAACACCTCCATGCTTCCACAGGTATGTTATTTGGACCAACGGGTTTTCCATTCTTCATCCTCTTCATAGCTGTCCTTATTTCCTCCTTGCTAATCCGTTACAGTTCTTGATTCACTGTCTCCACATCATCCAACCTCTTCTCTCTCTCGTTCTCTTCATTCATTAGCCTCTCAAAGTACTCTTTCCATCTGCTCAAAACACTCTCCTCGCTTGTGAGTACATATCCATCTTTATCCTTTATTTCCCTAACCTGTTGCACATCTTTCCCAGCCTGGTCCCGCTGTCTAGCCAGCCGGTACAGGTCCTTTTCTCGCTCCTTAATGTCCAACCTCTCATACAACTCATCATACACCTTTTCTTTAGCCTTTGGCACCTCTCTCTTCACCCTGTGCCTTATCTCCTTGTACTCTTGTCTACTTTCTGCATCTCTTTGACTATCCCACTTCTATGCCATCCTCTTCCTCTGTATACTATCTTGTACTTCCCCATTCCACTACCAGGTTTCCTTTTCCAGATGTCATGCCAAGCATCCTTCTTGCTATCACCCTTACTACATACTACATCTGCTTTAGTTTCCCAACTGTCTGACAGTGCCTGTCTGACCTTCTCCTTAAACTCAACCTTGAAGAATATTTCCTATCTAAGGCTGTCTAAAGACGATGCCACTTTACATGACTTCTGGTCGCTGGGTATATCAAATATTACAACCAAAGTTGCTGATCTTGTCACATGAGCATGTTATATTACACTTTGCTCACGCTTTGAGCATGTAAAGATTCCCTAATATCCTAAAACATGAAGAAACATCCACTGCTGATGATGCTGCTGAGAACATAACTGCAAATTCTCACTCTGAGAGATGTGGTCTAGGCAGCTCTTCAATTACAGCCTTCTCACTGATAATAATATCTCCAATACTGTTAGCACATTGACTGGTGAAAATAGTAATGATGATTTAAACACCAATACACCTTGGCTGCTAATGCTAAATTCATAACCTAAGTGAATATTTGGTATAACAGGGCTTTTAGTGCACCTTGATACAAGTTTCAACCCTGACTGCAATACTCAGTAAAGCATACCATAACATACTATACTGTGCCTGTTTCTGTCTTCCCTGTTGGAATATCAGTGTTTCAAGAGGTAAAAATGTATGTGCACAACATGGTTTTAGTAACTGGAAAATATCAGTGGAATGAGACAGGGTTTCAGAGATGTTCATGGTCAAAGTTATCTGCTGGCTTCCTTAGTCTGGTCTGAATGTAGGCATGGAAAACAAACAGATGATAGAAAATGAAAATGCAGACTTTACACAGACCCCGATGGGTTGTGCAGTTAAACCCAGGTCTGTGTAAAGGACTGCAACATTTTTTTAAAAAATAATTTGATACATGAATGTTTTCAAACATAATGTTATGAACAATATTTATTAAGCATTAAACTTCCCAGAAAGTGAAGTAAACAGATACAAAAAATTTCGTGTGTTCACCTTTGCCTTAAAACAGCAGTAATTCTCTTAGATATACATGCTTGCAGTTTCTGAATATACTTGCATGGTAGGCTGGTCCAAGCCTCTTGGAGAACTTACAGATTTTAACTGTCTAAATTGCTTCTGTCTTATAAGTGATCCTAGACTTACTCAATAATGTTTAGTTCAGGACTTCGTGAAGGCCATACAATCTGTTGCAGGATTCTATGTTCCTCTGTTTGGCTGCAGAAATCTCCAATGTGCTTTACTGTTACATGCAGACATTCACCCGCGTACCATTCTCTAGCCCTTTGAGAGATAAACTGACGTCTGTTAGAATCAAACATTTTAAACTTTGGTCCATCAGACCAGAGCACATGCTGCAATTTTTCTGCATGGCTTTTTGGTCTCAGCTCTTCCATTAAGAATACTTCTTATTAGATTGTAGATTGTAGACCCACTTGTCCAGATTGTAGATGGGTGCACTAGGCTCCTAGTGGCTTCTGCCAGTTCTAAGCTGAAAGCAGTGATGGAAATTGTTTGATCACAAAGGAAAGTAACCTTGATGTAACTCAGTTGCCATGGCCAAGCAGTGTGTTTCTGGTCCTTCTCAGTGTTGTCCATTTATTGTGCTTCTGCAGAAAAGTTAGGACAAAACATTTGGAAACACTTGTCTGCTTCGAAATTTCTACTTGGAAGAGACCTTAATGATGCAGGATGTCCACTATGCGTCTTCTTGCTATGCTCACTTTTGCTTTGGTGTATAATTTAAAGGTTTAACAGCCACATCTACTGCAACCTCAGCTTTTTTGTAGGGTTGTCCCTTGCCTAGTTTTATTCACTCTTCACAACCATTTTTGTTTCAGTTAGTCACTTTGGTTCAACTTACACATTATGTTATTAATCATTACCACGTATCTGCTATATTTGCTTGACCAAGCACTGGGCTGTATGACTACAAATATCTCATGTATTGTAAGTTTAAAGTGGTCTATTACTGTTATTTATTTTTTTAGGAACATTCATATTTGTTATTATATTGCTTTACTTTTTGCAAAAGAAATGTTTGAAAGTCTAACACACACCCTTTTTCAATTGAAAAAAATAATACAGAAGACATAAGACTACTGTATTAGACAAATATTTTGTAAGCTATCTATTGTGCTTTATATGTTTGCACATTACTGTGTATACATGATGCATATGTTGGCCTGATTATACCACACCTTTCCCTTAAGCTCAGTCAGTTTCTCACAAATTCAGGAAAATACATAGTACCCTAAGGATTCTTTTTTTTTTTTTTTTTTAATTCACTTACTATTGTGTAGTTAAATTCCTTAGTTTATTTGCTTTTTGGTGCTTTGTTTGATTAAATAGTAATTTAGTTACAACATCCATCATAAATAAATCCATTATCTTTGTCCAGAGTTTTTACCTCGGTTATCAGTCTTTCATTTTGCCACCTTTTCATAATGGATTTCTACTATTCTTCTGTGTTCCGAACCATCCTTGAAGATGTGTCAGAACATTTTCCCTGCAGCACTCTACCATGCTCTCTGTCACTCTATCCTACCTCTGCTGTGTTCTATCTAACCTTTTAAAAAACCTCTGCATTTTTGCCATTCTCTGCCACTTCGTTTTATCATAGCCCTTTCTACTATCATACAGTATGGCTGAGCATATTTGTTTAAAAAAGATTTAAGAATGCACAAACACTGAAGATTGCTTGCAAGATAGTAACTTGTTAAAATGTTTCACAGCATTTATATAATTTAGCAATACAGAAAATATAAATGATTAGTCAGTCTTTTATGCATCCATGTGCATTTTTCTTACCTTTAGTTAATATGAACTTAGCTGATAGCAGACAATGATTGATGTGACTGTCCCCAGCCATTAGCTTTCTGAATCAAGCTTTCAGCTTGTTTTGTTCAGCTAGAAACCAACAGGGTTTAACACGGCAAAGCCTTATTTGTTAACATTATTTTTAGATAAATCAGTGTATTAAATAAGGTAAGAAATGGCATGTGTAAAGATATGATATATCCTATATCATTTGGAAATAATTATTTAATATATTTTCATTTCTCTATATTTCTTTTTCATTTAGTATTTCTTAATTTTTGAATGATCCATCCATCCATTATCCAACCCGCTATATCCTAACTACAGGGTCACGGGGGTCTGCTGGAGCCAATCCCAGCCAACACAGGGTGTAAGTTCCGGGCAGGTTGCCAGCCCACTGCTGGGTACACACACACACACACACACACACACACACACACACACACTAGGTACAATTTAGGATCGCCAATCCACCTAACCTGCATGTCTTTGGAAACTGGGAGGTAACCGGAGCAACCGGAGGAAACCCACGCAAACACGGGGAGAACATGCAAACTCCATGCAGGGAAGACCCGGGAAACGAACCCGGGTCTCCTAACTGTGAGGCAGCAGCGCTACCACTGCATCACCATGCCGCTAATTTTTAAATGATACATTTGCTAATTCAGATTATGAGGGACTTAAAACATATCAATAGTTGAAGCATAACTTCTGACATCCAGATAACTAGGTTTGTATAATAGAACTGGGAAGTGTTTGGGTGGAGTTTACCTGTTCTCAATATTTCTTTCTTTCCCCATCCCATTGCCTTGGATAGTGTAAGTGAATTTGAAATACTTGGATGAAATGAAATATTTCACTTAATTCTCATTGTTTCTTAGACATTGAAGCCTATTTATTCTCATTTTATTATATGAAATGTTGGAGCTTTCTGTTTTTATTATACATTATGCATACATAGTACAAAAATGCCACTGCCAAATAATATAAATCTTTTGATCCTGGACTTGTGCAACAATTTGTGACTATCTCTTACTTAAACATGAATGTGCTAAAAGGTTATGTGCTTCTTTTTACTCTTGATCAAACATGCATCACACCTCATAAACACAGCAGCACTGTGTACTTGAATTTTTAGGAAGGAAGAAAGACAAATCAACAGACTTTTTTATGCACCCAGATTTTGCACTTTCCTTATTATTTAAATATACAATATAATGCACGCTTATGGCGGGTAGAGTGAGGCAGCATAGTTGGAATATAATACCTTGATCACTCGTAAATCACTTTAAATTATTTCTATACTCATTGTCATGCTTTATAAAAAAAATGCCAATTATGACCAGGGAGATGTGCAAGTACCTAAGATATACTTTTATAAATAGTTTCACAAGGAATTAGCCAATTAAAGATGTATCTTATTTAAAAAAGGACGTCCTAGATCTGAAAAAATGAAAAGACAGGGTATAATTTTTTTATGTACATTTTTTAAGCGCTTCTATAAAATTCATTTTAATTATTTATCAAAGCAACAGTGGCACACTGCTTAGTGTTGCTGCCTCACAGCTCCAACACTGTGTATCAGTCCCAGTTTCGTCACCATCTGTGTGTAACTGGAATATTCTCACTATGTTTATGCATATTTTCCTCTTGGTATTTCAGTTCTTCCACAACTCAAAGTAATTTGTAACAGATTAGACAATTCAGAGATGGAAATTAAAGTTGAGTGAGCTGTTAATGGTTATCATGAAATACAGGAGTGCCAAAAGCACAGGCACCAAAGCACTTTCAAACGTTGCCCACTACAGGGGAGAAACACTGTTAAATTTCTTTTTAAGGATGCAGCAAATTTTGGATTTTAAGACATTATTTGGATCCGATCGGTTTAACATAGGGTCTCATTACTCCCCAATTTCCTTCAGTTCCTTCCATATTTTCATCCCCATTTCATTTTAACAAGAACAGGTGGGTAACAAACTTTAATCTCCCTCCAGAAGTGTAAATTGGTTGCCTATATTCCAAGCTTAATTTCCTTGGCTATCATTCTATTTGTATTACTGTTGTTGTGGAACGTGGTTTCAGGTAATTTTGTTTGTAATCTTGTATGATCTTGTATGAGTCAGTTTTATTTTATACTACACACTTGTCTTTCTTTTTAAGCATGTTTCTCCTTTTTGTTTAGTTTTTCTGTCAGAATGAAAGGCTATTCACATTTAAGTATAATTTTCAAGGCAAAATTATAAATGGAAGTCACTTACAGCTTTTGGCTGGTCTGATTTACAGTTATTATTTTTGGCTTTGATTTGTTTTAGGCATTAGTCATTTTTTTGTTTGTTTTTGTTTTGTGCTGAAAGTGTGAGGGAGAGAGAGAGAGAGAGGGGAAAGTTTATTAGTCTTTAAATAGGATTGTGTGGAAAACAGAAGAAGATGAGATATCCTGGTTGAAAATAGTCAAGAACTGAAAATTCTGCAAAACTAATACATAAGCATTTTTGATTCTTGAAAATATGTTAGTTTCTAAAGTGGTTCCTGAAACAAAATTTTAAAATTCCTTGTGAAAGAATGGCAGCAGACCCTGTCAGAAGTACATCCTATTCATGCCATGTATCATCTTACTTTTTGAGATCTTGTTGGGGTTTTCATTTTACACTTGGTCTTATTCAATTTGGAATACTGTCTACCTTTAAGTTTTTGACATAAACATTCCTTCTATTAAATCATTAATACTTTTGTCAGTAGAAGAAATATTGTTTAGAAAAATATTGTGTACTCTAGTTCTTTAACAACCTCTTCTATGAACCTTCTTTTTCCCTTTCACATTTATGGTGTGCTGGATTTCATGGTTCCATATAAAAAAAAGTTAGAAACTTTACATGTCAAAAGTAAGATACCATATGCAGGCAGAATGCAAATTGAGTTAAAGTTTAAAATATTAAAACAGCAATGACAAAATTCAAATCAAATGTGAACTGGAGGGACTTATAATGTAACGTTTTCTGTTCTTGGGGTCTGTAAGCTTTATTATTCCAGTAAAACTGTTGTAGTTTGGCATGTAGCATTTCTGCATTGTTAAAGCTGATTCAGTATCCTTTGCATCAAACTGAGTTTAGTGACTCACTAAGCTGCTTGTCTAATTTTGTGCCACTCCCTCTCTGTCTCTCTATCCTACTTAATTTTAGACTTTCCTTATAATGTTGAGGGAGTTGAAACAACTGAATCACCAATTAAAAACTAATTGTCTAATAAGTACCTGCACATGCTGAATCTAAAAAAACTCATATGGAACTCTTCACAGCTTATTGGCACTAAGTGACTTATACAAAACCATTTATGAACTTAAAAGAAAGTAAAAGAAAGATGCAGAAAATATGCAGCAAATGCCTATAGCTAAAGCACTGTCAGCCAGGAAGAATGAAAAACAATTTCCATGTGGGGTGTATCTTGGTATAAAATAAAAAAACAGAGGTTCATCATCACCTAATAAATGAAAAGTGTGAATTCAAGCTGTCATATCATGTACTCAGCCACACCCTTTGTTTTTTGTTTGTCTGTCACTTGTATCATCTTTTTGCTTTGTCATGGTAATTACATGGCAAATACATGAGGCCCATATTGTCATAACTGCATGCTTAGAGAAGGGCTGCAAAAAATATAAGTATAGGCCAATTCTATGGCAAGCCATATTAACATTTACAAATATCTCATAATGATTTTTAAATAATCTTAAAGAACAGTTTACTTTTAAGATACTGTTTGTGAAACCTGTTTTCAGATATTTCAAAATATGTTCCTCAAGTGCATTTCAAGATATCTCAAATAGATTTTCAGAAATCTTAGAATAACTGCATGTTTTTGAGCAGTATTTACTAACTGTTTTTCTGTGGTGGCTTGTTTTTGTAACCGAAAAAAATCCCAAGGCACATCACAATTGTTCCAAACAAAAAATCTCATAGATGCGCTAAACTGTTTGAAGGACCGGGACGGCAGGCAAAAAAAAAACAGCAAAGAGATTGACATTCATAGACACAGTACTTGTGCAGAGTATAATTTTCAGTTGTTGATGGTGATGAACAATTGAAGATAGTATTTGTGGAGTTTTAACACAAATTTTAATGTATGCCCATTTAAGAGATGTGTATTCTTTCAGTTAAATCAGCCTTTAGTAGTGCATTCATTTTTTTTTACTTTGACATGTCTGTGTTTCATATGTCAGTTTGACAATTAATACATTGGCCTCACATTCTTATTGTTTTCTGTTCAACTTGCCTTTTAGGAAGGTATTCAAATTCAGGTTGTACTTGCTCAAGTAGTATTTTGCTAAAAGTTCAGGTTTAAGGTCATTGTTCAAGTTTAAACTACGCCATTATTTTTTTACTTCCTTTATGTTGATTCTACAGTAGTTTTGTGATTCAGTATGTATCTACTTTGATTCATTTATTAATTTTATAATTACATGTTTTAATGTTAGATGCAATTTATTGAAATTGATTACATACATGTATGCGATTAGTTAATTTTTTCTAATCGATTCCCAGCCCTAATATACTGTATATATATATGTGTGTGTGTGTTTGTGTTAGAAAAATGGTATAAACTACTTTTTTTTAATAGATCTTGTTTCAGATAGATGCATTCTAAAAAATTAAACAATATAACAGCTTGTAATTATGAGCAGCATTTTATTTTCTTTTATGCCACATGTTTTGTGGATAAATATTTTTGTACATATTTTATTAGTATGTATTTTAAGGAAGTATTATTTATTTTAGAATTTTTATGTGCTTGCAATTGAAAGGTTGCCGTTTCAGATCCCGTAAATGCCAGCAGTCACTCTACTCTGTTGTGTCCTTGAGCAAGACCCTTAACCTGCAATTGCTTCATCCTGGATATGACATTAACCTGTATCCAGCCCTGCAAGCAACTTACAGGGAAAACTTGAGGGTTGGTAGCAGGATTAGCACTCCAGCCACTGTAAAAAACCTCACACTGTTCCAGAGTGGTGCTGAGGTGTCACACACTGCACTTGGGTCCCAATCCAAGTGGTTCATTGTGTGGTGGGTGAAGCAATGTGCTGTATCAATAAGCGTACAGAATTATATTTTGTTAATATGAAATGAACAGTTAACACCTGTGGTCTATAGTTTATTATATTATTATAAAAGTGCAGTTTAATATAAGACGTAAGTCTTCTATGCATCAGGTTATGCAGGAGCTTAGTGCAAAATGTTTTTAAAGGGATAAAGGGGGGAAAAAAAGGTATCAGTCTTAAAATCCTGCTCGAACATCCCTAATTGGAATGTATGTTGTAATGCATGAAGTGAAGAATGCACTGCATTTGTCATTCCAACTACAAAAATGTGTGATGCATCTTCTGTTGGAATTATAAATTCAATGTATATGTCTCTGTGTTATACCATTTGTTATGGCATTCATAAGATCTGTTTTAAATTTTGTGATGCACCATCTTTTGGAATGACAAATTCAGTGCATATGTGTCTTTATTTGCCATTTTGAATGGGATTTGCAAGAGCAGTGTTAATGGTTGTGATGCTGCATCTGTTGGAATGACAGAGACATAGCAACAAGACAGATACACAGAGTGTAGAATCCTCCTGGATGATGCAGTGTTGGCCATTTTGGACCAGTATGCTTACCACACATTAGCTACTAGGTGGTGGAGGGGTGAGAGATGGTAAGTCAGTTAGAGACAGGGGATGATTAGAAGGACCAGGCCATGGTGGGCATTTTATCCAGGACATCAGGATACACCTTACTATCTATGCAGGATGTCCAGGGATATTTTATGACCACAGAGAGCCAGGACCTTGATTTTCCATCTCATCTGGAGGACTTCACCATTTTTATAGCACAGTGTCCTTGTCACTACAATGGGGCATTGGGATCCACATTCAGACCACAGGATAAGCGCCACTTGCTGGCCTCGCCAACACCTTTTCCAACAACAACTCAAGCTGTTCTTGGTTGGTCTCCCATCCAAGTACTGGCCATGTCCGAACATACTTAGCTTCAGGTGGATGACCTGTTCTGAAGTGCATGTTGTATGGCTGCTGGAATAGAGCTGATTTTCGATAAGATTGAAGAATCGCATTTTCAAATTTTAAAGAAAGCTACAAGAGAGGGGGCTGCTAAGAGACGTATTAACCCTACAAACAAACTTCAAAAATGTATCCATATATTACACATTAGTATATTGGGAACATCTTAGTTCCTTCTGAATCTTCACAATATACATCAAGCTGCTACAGTCAACACTTTCAAAGGTGGTAGTAAAGACAGTAAAGAACACATCATTCAGAGTTAACTTAGTGTTACAGAGGAAAGCCAAGCAAGATGACACCTTTTATTGGCTAACTAAAAAGATTACAATATGCAAGCTTTTGAGGCAATTCAGGCCCCAAGATTACATCTTACCTGATTACATCTTGCCTGAAGAAGGGGCCTGAGTTGCCTCGAAAGCTTGCATATTGTAATCTTTATAGTTAGCCAATAAAAGGTGTCATCTTGCTTGGCTTTCCTCTACATTCATAATGGCTAACACGGTACAACACCCTAGTACTTAGTGTTACAGTAAGGCTGAAGTCATGACTGGAAGGATTTAAGCTGAAGTTTTACAGTTATGTCTTGAGATATTTAAGCATTAAAATGGAATATAAGATTTTTGGCAGAAATTGAAGATTCAGAAGTAGATCGAATATGATCAGAATTTAAAGGAAAGAATTTCTTTCTTTCTAACCAAAACAAAAATACAATACACTGTGCTCTAAATCAATGAATAGTTATCTATATGTACAAATAGATTTTTGTAATATGATTTTATACTGGTGGAGAGGTTCAAGTGCTAGGAAATTTGCTTTTTTTTATACATTTAAAATTTATTTTGATTTCACATCATATAGTAGCTGAGTTACCCTGCTTCACTTAGGAAATTTCATTAAACAATGGGCCTCAGTAACGATGGCAACCGTTAATTGGGTGTATCAGAAGTACTGTTTAACTAAGTACTTTATTGTACGTTATTGGCACGTAGTGTGGTTTAGGGGTTAAGGCATTGGACCTAGGAATTCAAACTGTGAGGTTGTGGGTTCAGATTCTGCTACTGACATTGTGTGACCATGAGCATGTCACTTCACCTGCCTGTGCTCCAACTGGAAAGAAAACTTTTATGTAACCAATTGTGTCTTAAATGGTACATGTCACCATGAATAAGGGTGTGAATCAAATAATAAGTAATAATAATAATGTTATTATTAAGTCAGTGGAGCTGCTTTCTCTTGAATACGGTTTTAGTAAAATATTTCTGCATTAGATCAACTTCACTCTTTCCTAATGACTTGGCTTTTGTTGATGGTCATTCAATTTCAAAGGAAAGTGTATTTTTTTGAAATTAAACTAGTGATCAATAGGAATAATGTGAAATTGTAGTATTTATTATAATCATTATTAGATATTTGTGATTTTCATTTGTTTATGTCACTCAATTTAGAATTTCTTTTCATGTTTTTCATCATTTTTATGTTTAAGCTTGTATTTCTTTTTTGCCATTGGCAGAAAATAACTTGTATCACATTTTACTTTAACTTATTACAAACAGCAATGATGTTTGCGGTCTATGCATTTAGGTGGCCCATGCGATGAATTGAATATTTTTTTACTTTTGGGGTTGTTTTCTCTAGTGCTTGAAAAATAATAACTGCTGGAACTGCAATCGGGAGTCTCCTTTTTTAAGACTGAAAATGTGAATGTACAGTATATATAAACAGCAGAGACTATGCATTGCATGGAGTACTGCAAGCATTAACATTGATGTGTGTGCTGATTTATTAAATTTCAACCCATCTAAGACATGCAGCTCAGATAGTATTAATAAATATCAACATAGAAAATGTATTAACCAATAAAAAAGTTTGTTGGCTAATTTTCTTTTTTCTATAACATAACCAAATTTCAATAAAGTTAGTCAAGGCAGATTTGAGATTTTGGACTATTTAGTTTTCCTTTTTAAATGTGGGGTGGGTGTTACCCTAAATATTGATATATCAAAATGCCCTTTCTTAGCAGATAACAAGCTAATTTGAAATTACATAATGATTTATTGAACAGATGTTTCGGTGTGATCTTTAACTATTTAATTTTTAGAAATGCTTCACATTACTGTTTTAAGAACCGCCACTTACATAGAACAAGTAATAGGCTTTTAAAATCATATAGAAATGAAATATTTTTCTTGGTGAAAGCAGTCCCAGATGGTTCATATTTGATTCATATTTGATTCTATTAGCTAAATGTAAATTTTTATTCTTTAAATGAAACCTTTGTCCACATCATGCATAATATGTGTAAGAGCATTTGCAATAAATTAACATCTCAAAGATCATCTCATGCTGCAGTCTTTTGTTTATTCAGTAAGGCAAAATCACATACTGAGCCCCAATCTGTAGAAACAGAAAACCTCAAAACAAAGAGGTAAGAGCATGTTTTACAAGTCTTGTATTTCCTGTGTGTCTCCATTGCCCTATCTAGTACACATGATCAAAATATGTAGCCTCCAATTTAAATTAGTACAGTACATTGTTTACTTTTCCTGGGGTTTATATACATTGTTTACTTTTTCTGCAAATTGAAATACTGATTCATAAACCAACAGAGTAAATGTGTGGCTGTATGTTCAGTGTATGCATTTACTGTATTGTGAATGGGAACCTGTCAGAACTAGAGGTATAATAAGTGATATGTTTTACATGACAGATGCACTAGCAGATGGTACACTGGCAACTGGGCAGTAATCCTCCTAATAATGTAAAATTTTCAGGGAAACTAATATCTAAGGGCGTGTTTGATGTTAAATAAGGTATGCATTCTGGTGGGAGAATGCTAGAGGTCACTCTACCTATCATTTAGTAGGATGGGCTTACCCAGCTGTCAAATACAAGCGTTTAGTTAATAGGAGGCACCATGCCTTTAATTACGCAGGGTGCTCAGGAGCTTCTGGCAACTGGTTCAGTAAGTAATAGGAAGACTGGGCAGGACTTAGACAAGGCTGTGTGTGTACTCAGTCCTGTAAGGAGCAGAACCGAGACATTAAATGTATTACTTCTTTCTTCACATCTTTGTCTGCTGGTGATATGTGGTAGTCTTGATTATTTAAATGTGTGCTGGGATTTGGGACTGCAGTGACACCTGGGGCCACTAGGGCTAGTTTTAGAGGTTACCCTTTCCCCAGAAGTATGTGTAGATCATCTGCTTTCAGAGACAGAGGCCTAATGACTGTGGAGCTGGAGAAAGGGAAAAAGAGAGGCTAGAATATGGAGACAAAAGCAGTGAGCAAAAAGGGGCTGATACAATATAAGTACCTTAGGAAAGTGGGCAAATACCCTATCCAAAAGTCAGAGACAAATCTATCTAGATAGAAACAGAGAAGCCCTGTGAGGGTTTTATTATATGACTAGCCACAATATCTGTCAAATGTAGATAATAGAGTAATTAAAAACTTTTTGTTATCTCTTACCTTATGTGTACCTTCAGCTTCTTTACTCTGTATTTAAGTTTATGAACACTTTTTAACCGGCGCTCCCTTTCTCGTGCGCATTTTCATAAAGCATGCTTCTCAGACTCTGTCATTATTTTTCGAGGCACCTTTTCTACCTCCTGTCCTGTCCAGTATGCCTTATGTGCCTTTACTCCACCTTGTGTATCTTACACTTGCACTTTTGTTTGTTTTGTTTTGCATCAACAAAATAAAACTGACCAATCAGATTGTTCAGAGGGACTATACACACAGACCCTAGTATTGTATTATATAGTAGATCAGTACCTGTACCTTTTCATCCTAAAGGCTCTGTTCCCTTTTGTTCATAATTTCCTCTGCTAATAGGTGCTTTTGTTGTTTTTTGGCTTTATTTGAGATCTGGGATGGTTTAAAAGTTGCCTTTTTTCCATAATATGTTGAATACGTATGAACAGATGAACCTATGTTTGGATAAATAGCACAGAGAGTAAAAATTAGGCTGCTTCCTAACAGTCTTTCCTACCTCTGATCCATTGATCTGGGACTCTAGGTTATAAAATCAAGAGAAATTAGTTAATGTAATTTGTTTCTAATTTCAGCACATCTTTTGTATCCTTGTATATTCTTCTCTTACTGTAAATGACTAACAGAAAGGATGACAGTCCTACTGTCTTGTTAAACATTACCATATTCTTTATCTCAATTAGTTTTACACAACTTTGCCTTGAGAGAAGACATTCTTTACACTTTCCAATATTTTCTTTTTCCTCTGTGTCCCATGTTGACACTACACCTACTTCTGTCCTATTTTTGGTTTATTAGCATAAAATAAAAAAAAAAAAACTTGTCATCATGTCTGTCTTGTCTCTTTGCAAGAAATTGTTTGGTTTCAAGTTGATTGATTTCATTAAAATTTGGAACAGTTACTCTTTAAGGAAGTTTGGAAAGAAACATTTTTAGTGAGATACCTTGCACTGAGTACACTCCCATTTAAAAAGTATTGCTATTTTTCAAAATTCAAATAATTCAAATTCAAATAAAAAGAGTATTGGTTTGAATTAACCTTGATAACTTCAGCTTTTCAACTTGTATATTTTTTGCATATTCCTCTTTTACATTTCTCGTAACAAATCCTGGCAGAGAAAAAGATCCTCAATAAAAATGACTGAAATACAAGCACAATTCCATGTTTGTGCAGCATGAATCATACAGGATAAGCTAAATAATATTCATAAACATTAAAGTAAAAAAAAAAGCCAGGAAAGCTAGATGTCCCCTAATTTATCAAGAAATGAATGTAACAGGGAATGTTCCTCTTAAGTGTGTCTTATCAAGCTTACAGTAAAGAAACTTACACATATACTTACATTTATAATAGTACTTAATGTTACACTAAAAACTTCACAGCTCCTTTTTTCTCAGATTATAATGATTCAATATTTCTCTGACACTATAATTTACACAGAAAGCACCACAAGGATCTGTTGTTCATCATGCTCAAGAACATTGCAACCATGATTGAGACTTGGCACATACTGTATTTTATCTCTCCATCAGACACTTGTTTTTTTTATGTTTAAGAAAAGTGAACTGAAATTACTTAAATAATTAACAATATAGTTCTTTAAGCAATATCGGTTGCCTCAAGACCATTTGAGCTTATTTTTTAACTAGATCGTAACTGCTGTATTATTATTATATGTGATCTACTAATACTCTATTAATAAATGTATTGTATTATATTCATGCTACTATTTTTTAAGATGACTCATTGTTATAAAAATATTTAGTGAACCAAACCATGATATTTCTGTCATTCATGAAGTAAATAACCAAAAATTGAAGTAAGTCCAGAAATGCATGTTATGCCACACATATAATTTCTAAATGTCATTTTAGACCCTCCACCTCAATTAAATAATTGCTTTGCTATTAGCAAATGCACCACATCTCATTTATTATTCATAATCTGCTTATCAGGATTGTTCCCTTTAATGTCACAACATGTTCTTTCAGTAATTTTAATGTTTTCTTTCCATCTGAGAAAACATTTTTTCACAACTTGCATTGTGAATAGAAATTCATTTTAGACTATAGAAACTACAGAAAATACAGATGCTTCTGTTAACTGAAGTTCTTTGTTATATACAAAGTGATTTAATTTATCTTTAATATGTTTATGTACATTATAGTACAGGATTATACAACTCAAATAGTACATTGCAGGCTGCATGTAAGACATTCAGTTACACTGCATTTAACTCACGATCATCCAAGTGTCATCACATGTGCTTTAGAAGAATTCTGTGTATACTCTCTGTATGTAAAATATTACAGTTCAAGCTTGAGAACTACTAGTTTTATGGAATTAAAGCAGTTCTGTTAAAAAAAAAAGTCAGTTACAATTCTTCCTGAATGAAGCGAAAAACTCCTACTGAATTGTAAGAACTGTTTGGCTATAGTCATGGTAGTTAAAGGAGCATAACCTGTTATTAGGTGTAAATGGGGAAAGTACTTTATTACCAGTTGTAGTAATAAAAAAGATCAGGAAGGGTAAAATGTTTTTTCACAGAATGGAGAGTGTTTAGTTGTATATGTACGAGTATGTGTGTATGTGCATGTGGTAAGGGCGTGCATGTGTGTATCGGTGTGTGTTTGTGGAGCATTGGCAGGGGAAGTGATTTGTACAGGTCACACAGTGAGATAGTATCAATGATTGAACTGCCAGTGTTCTCATTTACAGATCAACACCTTGAAAACTACAGTTAGAGAAAGAAGATACCATGTGTTTGAAGCATTGTTGTTGAAGCGTTGCTGAAAATTAGCATTTAAGCATGAAGATGAAAATAGTATATGTTTGCTAGGAAGAGTAAAACCCTGAAATAAACTCCACAATTCTGAATTAGGTGCAAGGACTATAGAAAATAATACATGACTTTCGCAGAGAGATCCTAACATATTTGTGCTGAATTCTGTTTAGTAGCAAGAATCACATGTAAATTCTGTAGTTTAAAAAATAAATAAATAAATAAATATATTCACTGTGAATCATACTTTATTTTACAAGTGAAGCACAAGTAGGCTTGAATAGGTAAGCTTCAATAAATTATTGTATACTCTACATTATTCTTTGTGTTTTGTTTTATTTTGTTTTTTTTAAAACGAGCTTCATTAGTTTAGTGTTGAAGTGTTTCAGATTAAAAGATTTGTCTCTTCTGTAACTACTGGTTAAGTTAATTTGGTCTTTCTGAATCTTTTGCTGAAACAAGAGGAAAGAGGTGCTAAATTGCCAGAGTGTGTTCTCACTTATTCTTTATGTTTTGTTTTATTTTGTTTTTTTAAAACGAGCTTCAGTAGTGTAGTATTGAGAAGTATTTCAGATTAAAAGATTTGTCTCTTCTGTGATTACTGGTTAAGTTAATTTGGTCTTTCTGTATCTTTTGCTGAAACAAGAGGAAGGAGGTGCTTAATTGCCAGAGTGTGTTCTCACTTAGTGTATTCAGTTTTTGAAAATTCCATTGATAGTTGTATAACCACAACTGAAAAAAATGTCTTTGCATTTTAATGTAGTTTATTTGTGATATGGATACAGTATAAGTAATGGTTTGTATCCTAACTGACTTTCGCTTCTTTTAGTCAGTTTTTGACATTAAATACAGTAATTGTTAAAAACAAATCCTGGAGCCTTGTTTTTTTAATCAAATTTTTCTTTTCACCATTTTGTTTGTTTCAAAAAGGAAAATGCTAAAAGCAAATGTAATTATTGATTTCTTATGATATTGCTGATTTACCACTTTTTATTGCACTTGGTTAAAACTTGTATTGATTAGATTGTGTATCTATAAAAGGTAGAACATGGAACACTAAACATTTAAGCGGTATTGATGACTGTTATAAAATTTTCTGTCACTCAAAAAATCGAATGGCAGTCTGGTGAGCAAAAATGCAAAATTGATCAAAGTGGTTGTCATACCTTGTGCCTAATAACAAACAGACTACAGTCAGCAGCTAAGTACAATAATAGTGATAGAAAAGACATACTGTATCTGAACACACAATGCGTCATACTTAATTTAATTACGGATTATGCATGGTAGCTAATGTCCCATAAGAGTTTTGCTTCTGTCAGTTTAATGTAGGAAGCATGGGCCAAGAAATTTGGTAAACGTTTTTTATAAAGAATCAAATACATGTAATCATTTATATGGAAGTGTGAACTTCTTAGTCTCAAATTACAGCAACTAAACAGTGGGAGATTTAATTTTCATCCCATTTTTGGCATATTATGCCAAGCACTGGAAGCTCATGTGAACCACACTGTGTCTTTCAAGTGTCTGTTACTGTAGCACAAAGGCTGTGCAATTTATTCCATGTTTTATGCTTACAGTACCAGTTATTTGAAAAGTTGTGTTAACTTTTAGTGTAGTCTGGCAACTTTCTGTTCCTTGAATGTACTTGCATCGTTTTCACCAGAAGATGGCACCTAGTATCCCAGAACATGAACACACTTAACAAGAATGACATAATTTTAGGAGCTTATGCTCAAACCTTTAATTTACATTTTAAATACATATTCTGTAGAATTTGACAGAGTCTGTTTTAGTCCACCCCAGATACACCATGAAGTGATGTATTGATACCTTTGGGTAAGCAATGACTGAAAAATGGAGAAGGAGCACATTGTGGGGCACAGTTTGTTACATCAGAGTTTCTCAGTTTCAGTTATGTGCTTGCAGAGAATTTTTTGCAAAAATCAATCAGTTCAATCAGTTCACTAGTGTCTGAATAAGTATAGATAAATGTATGCCTATACGGTAGCATGTTTTAGTGAAATTACAATTAATTTCATTTAACATCATTCAGACAATTTTAGAAGAATTAAGGAGGTTTTGTTTCATCTGAAGTTCTGTTAGAATCAACGCATTAGTGTTCTGTTTCATATAAGTGTTTCTAGCTTTATGTATAAGTACTTATAGTTATTGCACAAGCGTTTGCGTCCAGTTTGCAATAACAAAAGTCACCTTGTCTCTCATTGTTTCAGTGAAGCACACTGTTGCATCATTACTCCCACATTTATCTTATTACACAGCAAAAGGCATTTCATTGTTGCAATATGGTAGCATATAAACTGCAGGTGAGAAACCAACCCTGGACAGGAAGCCAGCCAATTGCTAGATGCACCAAGGATCTGAAAACGTTCTGGCACATCTTTTCTTATTTTGCCAATACTACACTCTCCAGTATCACAGTTTCACTAAAGTAAGCTTTCTCTCTACCTGTTATGCTCACTGCTTGACTGTAACTTCACTGTTGCTTTCATACCTGTGTTATAAATGGTGCATCAGCCAGCACAGGGACACTCGATGTACCAGAAACTTCTTATCTTGCATGTTATTAGAGTGCGCAAAGTGAGAAGGACCAGCAAGGAAGAGTTTCAGAACAGTTTTACTTGGGAAATTAGTGTTTACTCCTTTGTAAAACTTAGTTTGATTCAGTTGTGCAAATTTGAATAAATAGAATCACTCTCTAGTTTGTCGTTAAGGCTGTGTTAAAATCTTACTTTCGCTGTAAAGTGCATTGTGACTGGGGTTAGGAAGGGATAGTTTTAGGTGTTAACCATTTGTTTGTTTTTTTATTTCCTAAATAGTTTTCAACCTCAAATTGGATTAAAGTTCAGTTTTTATTTACATCTCTAATTCACTTTCATAGGATGATGATGTAGGGTGTGTAGTTGGAAACAGAAGTGTGGAACCGTAATAATAAGTATCCAAAGTTATTTACTGATTAGGTTCATGCCTTCATGGTTGCAGTGTGACCCTATTTGAGATTTAAGTTTATTTATCAGATCTCAATCTATTCCATCATTTTTGGGTAGTATGAATGAGCTAATTAGATGAGAGATCCACCACTGATTCATTTGCTAGTAAAATGAAACATTGATTTAAATTAACATTGGCTACCTTGCACCCTTGATTTGTTACCTTTCTGAGTCCATGTAAAGATGATTTCAGGCTTTTCAGAGGTAACATAATTCATCATATCACTGATGTGTGCTTAACGAAGTCTCCTCTTAGTGTTTCATTAAAATAATTGAAATAAAAGCATTTTTTATTTACTCTTGCCAAATTAATTCTTTTGTCCAAACCATCATTGTTTATTTATTCTGTATTTCCAATGCTTCCTTTTTCAGTATTTATGTCAAATCAGGTAAGCTGCTTTTTTTTTTTTTTCTGTTAAAAAAATAATGTATTTTAATAATCTTTGTGCCAGAGAGTGATGGCGTGTTTCATTGTGTTCAGACCAAAGAGTGATGACGCGTTGGAAATGGTCAGATTTTAAAGTAAACTCTAATATGCTCTGTACATTTGACAATATTACTAATACCATTAAGGCCTGTTTATAATTAGCACGTCCACGATGCAGTGTGGATCCACTTGGGTGCATGTGATGCAAATTTAGTCTGCAGTCATGGAGAACGGACCATCGAATTGGTGATTGTATGTCTCCAAAATTTTGTGACTCCAGAATCTCATGTGCATCAACTACGCATGTGGTAGATAAGAAAATATGGGTTAATTTGAGAAGCAATTATGAGAAGTCATTCATCACTACCCGCACCTATGCAATCCAACAATAAAGGCATGCAAAGATAACCAAATATGCACAAATTCATGTTGAGAAATTCCTCATACCTGGACAAAATTGAAAGTTTTTGCAGAAATGAAAATATATACAAGACTGATATATAAAGGCAAAGGAAAAAACAGGGGAATTCTGCAACTGTGCAGTGTCAGACCAGGGTGGGCATCCTCTGTGTACACTCATATTTGAAGCAGTCTCCACCAATGTATAAATGGGTTTTTAGATTCTATTACTTTACATTTTCAAATGTCTGAAATTTCTTAACTTTTCTAATACTAAATTCACTGCAGTCTTTTCTCTCATACTTTTCAGAAAGATGTTTTCAAATATGTGCAAAGTCTGATCTGTGCATCCAGATAATAATAATGTTATGCACTTTCCAGTTTCATTATGTAATTTGTCCTACCTTTTCATATTTTCCCCATCTCTCAAGCTTTGATGCTGCTTTCTGTTTATTTTGTAGTGAGCCGAGGTCATGTTTATACGTATCCTTTATGCATCGGCTGAACTTAGTACATTTTATATTTAAATGGTAGAAATACTTAGATAAGCTGGTTCATCAGGAACTATGGTGAATTTAATAGAATCCTGGCAGTTACCATTAGAATAACTTATCAGTGAAAGTCAAATCAGTTCCATTATTTATGTTAATATTTTTCCTGACTATAATATTGTAGCAACCCTTTGAAGGAAACACACTGGACACCAGGTAAGCTTTCATGGAGGCCGGAGAACCTTCTATTAATTGTGCAATGCAGTCCTTACTGTGGTTTCCCTCTAGTCAGACCGATGTTAAGGTCCCGGGCACACCATCAAAACAAAAAATCATTAGTGCCTACAACCTTGCTTACTGTTCTAGCTAGCACTGTTTTTCTCTTGTCTCTCATTATTCTGTCTCTACTATCCTCTAGAATCTCCCACATTCCTCAGCTACTTATTCATCTCGTTTCCCCAGGCTCCTCCTCCTCTGCTTTTGCTGCTTATTTTGTCCTGTCTCTGACAGGTTGCAGTTTAAATGCTTCTTTTCTGCTCCTGCCATGGGCACGCCAAGTGGGGAAGCCTATTCATGTTACAATATGGTTGTACATGTTTTATCCAATTTTTATTTGTCAGTATGAAATTTAAATAAAAAAGTACAATTCAGTCAACCCTAACCACCCACCTCAAAATGAAATTGTATGTTAATGAATTGAAAGACAAATAAACCACCTAAACCTACCCATATCTATAAACAAATACCATTCACAACTTAGCACTTGTTTCTCCAGGCCCTATAGTCTAATTTATAGCACTGCAGTCAAAGATTAAAAGAAGATTGAAAGATGTGCCATAAAATGCATAAAATAAATAGGCTATTACAAAGTAAAAATCCTATATTGCATAGAATTGCAGTGGAAAATGTAGCAACCATAAATTAATTTTCTATTCAAGATTTTTCAATTGGACGTGATTGCTCTTTTCAGATTTTGCACATTTTGTTGTCAAATATTTTACTACCAACTTAATACTTAAAACTAACAAAGTCAGCAAGGATGGGATATTATTGATGGAAAATATGGATTAGTGTGTTTTAGAAATTGGTCTAAAATCCCATCATTTGATAAATCTGTAATGATTACTACATGAGTGGCAAACAGGGACTTCATAGACAGGGTGAAAAATGGCCGATCTAATAATTAATTTGATTTCTCAATTTTTCAGTTCTTCTCATTTGGTGGATATCTCAATAACAGCCAATATAAGAAATTGATTTGTTCAGGACGTACAAAGTGTGCACAAAAAAGCAGTGCCAATGAGACAATTTATTGTATGTGTTTAGCCTAGTGACATTTATCAAGAGGATTAGATGAAAGCCTAAAGTACCAAGCTGGGCCTTTCGTGGAGCCTGCTTAGCTTCAACAGACACATGGGGTTGCATAGCTGTGTTGTCATGGCATCTAAACAACAAAGTATGATCTAAGAGAGGTTTATCTTAGAAAAATAATTTTTTCCTGTTTGATTCTCATAGGCTAGCAATAAAATCACCAAACTGGCAGCCCTGGAAGCCTGGTTCATTTAGAATGTATTGAATATTTCCACTAAATCATTCAGGCTTTTTTTAAGTGTCTTCACATGTGATGCAGAAAGCATGTAGTGTAATTGTTATGTGTGTCAGTCTACATGAAAGAACTCTGATCTCTCTGGACTGAATTTGTTGAAATAAATTCACTTATTCTACAGGAAAATTGGGTAGGAAGTTTAATTGTGTCAATTCTGGAAAATTTCCTTACCCCCCTATAAAACTGCGCTAGTAAGACATCACTGTTTACTGATTACAATTGATGGATAGGGGCAATGTGAAAAACAGGACTAAATGATACTTTGTAAAAAAACATCTAAGCCTTTATTGAGAGTTGCATAAATACAAAACAGGTGCCCAGAATTCTGTATTTATGATCATTTATGAAAGCTGTTCTTTATTTGTAATTTAAGTTAATTGTGTCATCTCACAACATCATTGTATATTAGAGTTCATATATTAAAGGTTAGTTCCCACAAATATTTTTTGCCAATTAAAGCACTCCCAGGTCTTTATTCTGATATCTGTAATTTTTCAATCAGATCTGTCTTCTTTGATTTGGGTTGCATTAAAGAATTATGGTAAACTAGAATTATGAACACTTCCTGAAAGACACAGTTGTCCAAATGGGGTGGGTTTGAGGATATGACTGTGAGTGAATGTTAAAGATGGAACTCTGGAGAGAGCAACATACAATTGCCCATGACTGAAAACTGGTTTTGGCAGATACAGGCATATCTTTTTGAAAGTTTGGCTCTGTGACTTATTAATTGTCATTGCAAAGGCCAATCTAACAGGAAATTGTCTGCCTGTAAAAGTAAAAGACAAATTTGAATCTGATGGGGTCGGGGAAATCCGGGCAATAAGGACTGTTTGTGAGGTAGCAGCTGCAATAGTTTTACACTCCAGTACATTGTGGTGAATGCTGGTAATAGTCAGGCGGGCTGGCAGGTAGGCAAGCCAACAAAAACACTATGCTCTTAGTATGGTATGAATCAGGTTTTTGTAGACAAAGGTTTTCCCTGTTCCTGCAGGACCATCTAAGAAGAAGCATGTTTGTCGCGGATGGGAATAGCTGTATGCAGCGTGTAAAACAGTTTGCGAGGCTGGACGCGGGAGGAGGGTTAGACTTGGCAGGCAGGGCTCTGTCGTGCGTATCCCATGACGCGGGAGGAGGGTTAGAGTTGGCCGACGGGGCTCTGTCGTGCGTATCCCTATCCCATAGTCTCTGTCTTGCGTGCTATGGTCGACTTAGTATATAGAAAAGCAGCCGGAACCGAAAAGAACAATGAAAAGTCAACGTGGCTCAGAGGTGCATGTGGACTGTAGCAGAGACGAAAGCGACTGAGGCTGTGTTTGGTGAGGTGTTGCGTGCGGGCACATGAGCAGGCAGTGCGCATGCCTTGAGAGCGAGGGTGGATGCCGGAGTAGGGTTAGAGTTGGTGGGCGGGGCTCTGTCGTGCATATCCCATGGTCTTAAAGTTGATAGGCGGGGCTCTGTGAGTTGGCGGGCGTGGCTCTGTTGTGCGTATCCCATGGTCTCTGTCTTGTGTGCCATGGTCGGCTGCTTACTGAATTATATATATAGATTGTATTGCATCCATAACAGCTAACACGTTAAAACACACCTACTCCTATGGTAAATTTTAGTAGATGCAAATTTTTTTAAGATCACAAAATTTTGTCTTTAACCAAGATTGATTGTTATCAGATTCATTGTTCTCAGTCTGGTGGATGTTTCAGTATGTTTGATTCTTCCCCTAACTTGAGAAGATATTTTGTGCAGTGGCTCCTTGCCTCATGTACAGTATGTCTTCTTAAGCTCCTTAGTGTTAGACCTGAGCATCACTTGGACTGTAAAAACATTGCTAAAACGTTAGTCCCGAGTGCCAACAGTGTTAGTCCTGAGCATTACTCGGGGAACAGTATAGGTATATCTTGCGTAAACGTCAGACCTGAGCAACCTGGACAACAGTATAGATGTGTCTTCTCCTAGAATCATAATGGCTTCTCGTAAGAAAGGCCTCTCATCAGCAGTGATGACAAAGTGAATCTGTCTTTAGGCAATAAAATTGAAATGGTCAGAGAAAATGAAACTGATTCTGGGAATCCGAAACTGAAACCTGCATCAATTGCACATGTGCAATTTGCTGTTCATATTATTATTATTATTCATTATTATAATTATTTGTATTATTATTATACTTTATACACTTCTGACTTTATACTTAAGTGTTTTGCACAATTTACAGTAGAAAGATTAGATTTAATAAAAATGTCATTTTTCGAGCCAAAAAAATGTAATACTTTTTTGTTTTTTTGAGAAAAAAGTAAAACTAAGGAGGTTAAATTACGAAGTACTTTTTCTGTACTATCCATCTTAATGTGAGATATAGTCATGTTGCACAGGTAAATTTCACATTTATGTTTGGGTTGCATTTTTGCCACACAGCTAACCTTCTAGTGAAGAGCAGATGCTTCACTATGTGCTAGTTATTTGGAAATTTTGAAGAGTTGAACTTATAAGTTGATAAGGTTGAGGCATGCCTCTTTGAAGGTCCTAGACATTTTACTGTAGTCATCAGAACTGGTAAGAAGTCAGCTGATGGTCACAGTTAATATCTCAGAAAATGAATCCAAACATCAGTTTCAGACGAGATTTATTTCTTGATGCATCACCAAATCTGATAAACAAACCTGTGTCACTACTCATCAGTCCAAAAACAGGTTGAAGTTGTTTGTTCCCTGGAGTGATGTGAAGACAAGAAGATCAGTGTAGTGATTACATGCTCTCTCCTTCGTGAAAACAATACCATTAGCAGCCTATGTCACATTTCAAGCAAGCAACATAAAACTTGTACGAAGAAAAAAGTATCCAGTAGGCATGTCTCATACAAATTTGATGAAAAATCCAGAGCTCTGTGTTTGCTTTGTTTTCACTTTGCAGCAAGTGGAGAGTTGGATTTACGTTTTTGTTCTGTTTTGATCTGTAGTCAGAAAAGTTTGAAACCTCTCCTACCATCTGTCCCCTAGTATGTTTTTGCCACAATAAATATAAATTACCAGACACATATTTAGTTTTTTTCTCATAATGTATTGTAATATCTTTTGAGACTGATTGTTAATACAGTTGTTTTGTCTCTTTATCCAGGTGGTGTTGTTCTGAGAAACAGTTTAGAAGGGGTATCTTTTGGCTATCCACAATAAAAATTAACATGGCTTTCGAGTCTGTGGACTGTCTTTTTTAAATATCGATTACATTTGCAGTTTTGAGTTAATTTCAGTATTAAGATCTGTTTCCTTATTTCTTTTACAGTTGAATTAAACTACAGGAAAAATAAATGGGGGAAAATTGCTGGGTGTGATGGTGTCAACAATTGAGGTGTGCTTACATCTCTACCCTTCAGCATACATTTTTAAATAAGCTGCACAGTTTTCTCCACCTTGTGTTTGTATATGAATTTGCTTTTGCCTGACTGCAGAGGAATTTTAGATATTCTTTCTTGCAAGCATGTTGATAGGTTTTTGAGAATTCATTTATTTTTATATGTTCTGTCACTGTATCTCAGTTTGTTTAGGTTTGGACTGAATAGACCAGTTCAGAATTTTAAGTTTTGTCTTCTCAGACATTATTATGTGGATTTGCTGTTGTGTTTTTCATCTTTGACTTGCAGTTTGAAGCAACTATGTTTCAGTTCCAGTGGACAGAGTTATTACAGGGCATTCTTTTTAGGATTTTTCTGATACAGAGAAGAATTTATTGTTTCTTCACCTGTGGCATATCCCCCAGGAACCAAGGCAGCTACGAAATCTCACTCTATCACACTACTATCACCATGTTTTACTCTTATGATATTCTTACTGTGGAATTCTTTGTTTTGGGACCTACTGTATGTTCCACTTCAGTTTCGTCATTCCATAGAACATTCTTTCAAAAGACTTTCTGGCAAATAAGAGACATGTTCTTTATGGTTAGCAGTTTTTTCTGCCTTTGTACTCTCTTTTGAAGCCCATTTTTGTTCAATGTCTTTCTATTTGTGGTGCCAGCTTTCAGTCATTTAGTTGTTTTTAGGCTATTGTGTTCCTTCTTGGAAGATTTTATACCACACTCTTGGAGTAGTTCTGGCAAGACTAACCACTGCTGGGATGTTAATGGCAGAAATAAGCAAGGCTTATATTGAGCAAGGCTGACTGTAATCAAGTTTTGGGTGTGTTCAATCATCTGACTCTAATCAACCTTTAATAGAGTTGATTTCAGTACAGTGCAATTACTTTTACTTTTTGTATTAAATAAACAAGTTAAAAAATCCACTTTGTTTACATTCTAATCTGTAAAACTAATGTATTCTGACAGCTTTTTGTTTGAATAATATACTATGAATCGAAAGCAATATTTCTTGGATTTTCTTATTTTTGTTATCTTGTTGAAATATTAACTTACAATTTCAAAGAAATACAGTTAGACTGACAGATAATGTCACACTAATAAAACCATAAAGTTTACTTGTTTTAATATTTATTATTTTAGAAAAAATGTTCAAGGCCCTGCAATTCCAGCCATGATGCTTGAAATAACAGCCAAAGAGATACAGTCTTTAATCATTCTTTTCTTATCTACTTCATTTGTGAGATGCTGGATCCTGTTGTGTTAGCAATTGCAGGACACATCCAAACATGAGTCACACACCTTAATCATAACAAGCCTATCAGCCATGTCTTTGTAATGTCAAGGGAAACTAAGCAGCTGCATATTGGTTGATGACTAGGATTTGTTTAAACTCTTTTTTTCAGTATTTGTTATTTTATTCTCAATACCATTTCCAGGCAGGTAGTTGCAGAGAAGCTGGAAATGATAACAAAATTAAATCTGGAATGGGAAAAAATAATTTTTGTGCTGCTTATAAGAAAGATGTTCATATACAGTACAGCATGAAAAGGAAGATTTATTTGTTTGTTTACCAATTTATTATGGGCTGTCTCGTTTTCTTAAAGAGGGAGGCAAACAAATGAGGTACAGTATTATGTTTTATGTATCGTATTGCCTTATAGAGATAAATGTGATCCTTACTCTGTAGAAAGGTTGAAAACATTTGTCTTACTGCAACAGAACACTTTTATTCATTGTAAGCAAATGCCATAAAATGGCACAAATTAATGTGTAATAAAAATTTAAAAACCAGCCAACATGACTTCTGGTGGCAGAAGGACAAGAGCTGAGATAGCTCTCTGGGTTCTCTAAAATTCTCCTGATTATTAGAATCTCTGCTGTCCTAATCAGATTACAAATATAAAAAAATCTTCCATTTGCTGTCTGGAATCTATGATGGTGTCTGGATTGCGTGGAGCCCAGTCTGAAGTGATAATAAAAGAAATTAAAGCCGAACAAAAAAGGAATTTTATTTTTGAATTTCAAATGCAGACCAAATAAATTGACTGTCATGATGAGCTAAAACCTTATTTGTGTTCAGTTTTGAGAGATCTGAAGTATTAAAATATACAAACTCAATTAGAGATATCTAAGAGAGAAACTCAAGGTAATGCATCTTGCAAAGCACTTCAGGATATCTGAAAATTGCTTTCTGTCTATTTTAAGATATCAATTAAATCTGAAACATCACAGGTACATAACTTCCCATGACAATTTCTAGTCTTTTTCAATAAAACTTGTCTATTTTAAGATTTCTGAAAATTATGGGATATATTGAAAATAGCAGGCAGTTATTGTTGGATTTTCTTCATTTTAATTTAAAACATTTTAAATTCAAAATTGTATTTGAAAATTAAATGAACTGTAAGTCATAGTAATAAAAATAATAAGTTTTAAAATCTAGGAGCACTCACAAAAAAATTGTGTCTTCATATATAAGTAACAATCTTAACTTAATAGTCCTTTTCAGTTATCCAGTACATTTTTCATTTTGCAGTTTCAGCAATGAAAATCTGAATTGATATAAAAGCTAAACTTAACGAAAAGTGGTGTTAGGCCATTATAAGAGTTGTACTGATTAGGGGGTTTGCATAGACAGTACTCTAAATTATATGATGACGATGACATGAAATGTTGGGTTTAGGCCCATCAGTCTTCCTCCAACTGTTTTTTTTTTTTTTTTAATGTGGATAAGCTGAAAGTATGGCCTCCTGTGTACTTTCAGCCTGCTTCTCTCTAACATTCATACACCACAACCCTGTTCCAAGAAAAAGAGGGACTTGGGCAATGAGTGTTTTCAGTGTCACATTTTTGTAGCTAAATGAACGTTTTCACATTGAGACCTATAGTATATTTCATTAAAAAGATGGTAGTATTTAATGAGAAAAATGTTATGAAATCACAGTCTTTGTTGACTAATGTAAAAAGTTTAGAGGGAGATGCTGCAGCATTTTAATATTGTTTAGAACTAGACAGGAGTAATTTTATTGGTGTCATTATGACTGATGTTCCCCCCATTTTTGTTTTAGTTTTGTTTCAGTTCTCCGGTTCCCTCCTGCGTTCCAATAACGTGCAGGTTAGGCTGATTGGCATTTCTTGCTTGACCTTTTATAAGTTGGTCTTGGTGCATGCCTAAATGTCCTGTGTTGTGAACTCTGTTGGACAAGACTACTCTTTCAGCATCTTTCAGACTCTGAGAGGGGCTGAATTATCATCATGTGTTAATGTGGCTCATTTATCAGCGATGGTGCTGCGTGGAATACCTCCACTTTGGTGAGAAAAACAAAGCAAAATCATTTCTGTCCTAATATTAAGACATCTTATTAGCCATAATCTGCAACAATTTAGCCTGTATTCCCTCAAATCGGAGCGATTTTTTCATCTGACACCTTGGCACAAACAACAAAAACTTGTCCAGTATGGAGAAAGACTACACTGGATACCACGGTGGTGTAAATTTGTCTTTATTGAAAAGTTTTGTTTTTGGTTTGGATAATTTCATTAGTCAGCTGATGGTCTGAAGAAAATGTTTCAGAGAGCATAGTTTAAATGTCAACTCACCCACAACTATCGTCATTGTATACTATAGCTCCCTCAACCATATAGCTGCAGATTCCAGTTCATTAGTTTTAAGTTTTAATCCTTTAAAACTAATTGAATGATACTGAACATTATTTAAAAAAGTACTGGTGAAACTATGGTTTAGCTGACTAAAAGCAACAAATAGGTGTGAATTATCACATTTCCGTAGGCTAATGGCAGATGTCCTTTTTACTGACTTTTTTAAAATTAAAAATTTGAAAGTCATTATTTTTTCAGCTTTATGATATAATTTAATTCTCAGATTCAGAAAACTCAGGCTGAAGATGGGGTAGTGTGGTTGATATAGGGAGGTTGTTGCCTGAACATGCAAAATTACAATAATATCTTATTTAATTCTTTAGTTTATATACTATACTATACAATGTATAAAAAACACCCATGCACACATTTATTTTGACTGCTGAGCCTTTATGAGAGATATATGATCACAACCTAAAAAGCTTCAGTTTTTCAGACTTTCTTTTACTTGAGTTGTGGAGAAAAAAATCACATATTTGTTTGTCCTTTGGTAGATGCGTGCTGGCACAGCCATAGCTCTAACTGTACAGCATGTAGGTGTGTGATCGGATAATCTGAAATTTCTTTATCAGCCTGTGCTACAAGTGCATTCATCACTCAGTTTCTTTGCCTGTGTCGCTTCAGGGCAATGATGTTAGTTTATTACTCATAAACAACATATTATTGAACAGGCCAGGCTGTGTAAATCAGATGGAAATCCAACTTGTGTCCATGGGGGTTGAATTACCAATATTTTGAAGTTTTTTTGTTTTTGGTCTTCGCATTGCTTCTCTAGTGATACTGACATAGCTGTCCTTAAGGTAAGCCCTTAGGCTTCAGTAATACAAGCAACTGTATACATGTAAACTCTAGGAATAAAATATATAATGTGTCATTTATTATATTACCCCTCATCAGTCTCATGTGTTAATTTAATTTTCTTATAAAATGGACTGATTTGTGTTAGTATTAAAGTTGCTTGAAACTGTTATAATTAGGTGAGAGCCATTATCAAAATTTCAGTGCACATTATTTTCTTTGCATTATTATTATTATTATTATTATTATTATTATTATGACATTAGCGTGTTTTGTTTGCATGAAGGTTTGCTTAGTTTCATCTTCAGTGGGAATTCTAAATAAATTCATATTTAATAAACATTTGGCCCCATATCAGTTTTGGACAATATACCATTAGGATAGTGTTTGGGCTCCTGTCCCTCCTATAATATAAAACATATGAACTCATGTTACCGTGTTTCTCCGAAAATAAGACCTACTCCGGAAGTAAGCCCTAGCATGATTTTCAGGCTGCTCTGTAAGATCGTCAGCTGAAAAGTAAGGCACCTAAGGCCAGGTTTATACTTCACATGATGTAATGCGTGTACCCAAAACATCCATTAAATTCCAAAGACACCTTGCCACAATCCTGAAAAGGATGTTTAATGATTACATCCATCAATCCAGGGATGCACCCATTTCAGCAGGATCAGCACAAGACAGAAACGAAATCCCTGGACGGGGCATCGCTCATCGCAAGGTGAACACAAGTACACACACACACACACACACACACACATACATACACTAACGTCATTTTAGCGTCACCAAATCCCTAAACCTTCATGTCTTTGGATGGAAAACTGAGCACAATGTGGAAACTCACCAGGAATACAAGCAAACTCAAAGCAGGGATCACAAGGGACATGACTCCCTGCGAGACAGCAGTACTACCGCTCTGCCACAATGCTGCCCCAACATGTATAACTATTAACAGTATTCATTATTTAAACAATGTTAATGATTTATCTGCAACATGTAACACATTTTAATGCATTTCATCATGAAAGTGATATCAAGTGTAAATCTAAGAATTCTAAATGTGCAGAGAGCTGGAATATTATAAATTTAATGTGTTCTATGTGACAATCTATTGCTGCTTGCCACTGCTGTCAGGTCAGGAGGAAGCCCCAGTGATTAACAACTGGGTCGGTTTTAAGATGACGTTTATGACGGTCTACTTTAATGATAAAGTAAACTACAAGGTTAAAGTGGACATTTCGAGTTTAAAGCCAAAATTTTCACTTCAATCACAAAATAGATATGTTTCATTATGTCCTTAATTTTTTTTCTCTATGGCTCAAATACACCACCGTACATTCTATTCTATTGCTATTGTGAAGGTGCAAAAAAAAAAAAGAGACTTCTAAAATGTATCGTGTCATTATGTTGGGGAATATGTGACACTTGAATATAAAAGCAACATGACTAAATTTGTATGTCGGCATTTTGCTTCGCCACATCGAACCATTCATCAAACATCGAAGTACGCACATCAATCCTGGAGGATCCTAAAAGCGGCTGGAGTAGCAAGAAGTTCAGGCTGGAATTCAGGGTTTGAATGTGGAGAGTTATGACGATATTTCAGAAGAAGATGACATGACTGTATTTGGATAAATGTATATTGTTGTACATGAATAAATATAAGATATCCCCTCAAAATAAGCCCAAGTGCATCTTTTGGAGCAAAAATTAATATAAGACCTGGTCCTATTATCGGGGAAACATGGTATTTAGTGGCCCTCTATTACACTACAAGCATTTGTATCCATGTTTGTTGTGGCATCCTGTCCACTGTCTTTGAGTGTTTTGTTACTGGAATGAGATCTGCCCATATCCTGGTCTACAAGTTTCTTCTGGGCTAATGGATATATGACTAGAATACCTTTTACTGCTTAATTTTTAATATACATCAAAGATTTGTATTAATTCTATCCTTTCACTTTTAAATGTGATTATGTTAAAAATTAATTTGATGTTGAAATATATATATATTCTTTGCATTGTTTTGTAAATTTAGTATGCTTTTAAAAACATTTAAATATTAGCTGTGCTAATAATACATTTTTTCTCTTTTCAGTTAGACAATGCAGATGAACAAGCAGCACAGATCCGAAGGGAGCTTGATGGCCGCCTGCAGCTTGCAGACCATATAGCTAGGGTAAGATTACAATTGCATATCCCATTTTGTTTTTTAGGATTCATTTTCTTATTGAATACAAATTGGTTAAAACAAAAGGTTAATAAACTGTAATAATTTTTTTTAACAAAAATTATATTTAACGAATCAGAAAAATATTCACCACCATCAGCACACCCACCCCGGCAATGCACAAAAAGGCTGAGTATTGAAATTATTATTACAAAATGAGAGAGATAATAAATAAATGCAAATGCCTAAGGAGACCAGGGCCAGAATATAGAGCAACAGAGGATAATTAACCCCACTTGTAATATTCTAAGAAAGCAAGGATACAGTCCTAAGTTTTCGTTTTTTGAACTGTGGAAATTTAAGGCAATAGATCAGAAGACATGTAGAAAAGTGGATGGGGCATTTCTTATGCTTGTACCATAATTTCTATGGGGGTAACATAAAAATGATGCAAAAACCTGTAGTGCTGTTGCTGATAGACGGAATTTCTGGATGAGACAATAGTCATTTTAAAGGTAGAATACCACATTTAAGTAAGGTGCAGATAGAAAGTAAGGCTCCCAGAGTGTCATAATCAGTAGAAGGTGACATGCATTACTGTTGAAGACAACATAACGTATCCTTTTTCAAGCAGTATGATGTTTGGTGAGTTTTTGTGTAATTGATATGATGTTTGGTTATGTTTTTGTAACCAATCAAGTGTAACTACCTTGCATTATGTTCTGAGCTCTTCACTTTTGATGATCAGTTTTTAATAACTCACAGGTCCACAACGTTACTTTAGACAACAAAAGTCTTTACTACTCACTCTTCTTAAAACATGTTTCTTGTTTATGTATGGGTCTGCTCTCAAAATAGTAGCACTCTATTTATACAGAGTATTCATTGTTAAGCATTATATTAACCATACATCACATTGTCCTGTAACACTTGTTCCTAAACAGTCCCCTAGACTGATGTTTACTTGATTATGTTATAATTTACTTTTGATAAAAAAAATCTGCTAAATAAATAAAAGTAAAGAATTATTTTAAAAGATGTACAGGAAGATAAGTTTAACAGTAATTTGCCTCAATCATGATTTTTAAAATGGCACTATACCAGCATTATTCAAACATTCAAAGAATATTACTGAAATAGATTTTTCATATCTTTATTGAAAAATAGGCTATGTGCGCTAAAAAAAAAAAACACAGACCAGGGGCCTCATATATAAATGGTGTGTACGTACAAAAATGTTGTAAAAACTAAACTTGGCAAAAAGTCATGCACATTCTCACGCCAACTCAAACCACTTTCGGCTTGGTTTTGCAAACTGGCAGCACCCAGCATCAAAGCAGAGCTACTGTTTCTGTGTTTTTTCCCTTTTTTTTTGATTCACATCCCTGATGCGGACTTATCAAATACACTGAAATTAACCGCATATCGGAAAGCATGTATTTACATATGATGACGAATCACTTCTAAGTCGATTTAGATTTGCAAGCGCTATCTACTTGGAGCTCTTGATATAATTTTTAATATGAAATGCAGTAAAATATGTACTGTATATTACAGTATACAGATAAATGTTTAACGTCATTTAAATAATGTATATTGTCAATAATTAAACATGTAAGGGCGCGGTGGCTCAGTGGTAGCAATGAACTCGCACTGTATGCTTGCTGGGACTGGTGTGACCATTGGTGACTGATTGTGTGGCGATTGGTTACTTAAAAAAAGAAAAGGAAAGACAGGAATTGGGGTTTAGTACATTTGAAAGAGACAGTATTGCTACAATAAATTATTTAATCAAGGGTTGCGAGCAAGCGAGCAAGCATCTTGCAGGAGACAAGAACAATCTCTGGACGGGCATCTAGCTCATCGCTACCACTGCGCTACCATGCCCTCATGTTTAATACATGCTTTAATTCCTGTCATCATGAAAATGATATCAAGTATACATCTTAGCATTTACATTGATCAGAGAGCTTAAATATCATTAATGTATTCAGTGTCCTGTTGGTGTCCTGTTGGCGTAAGAGAAAGCCCATTTAAGAAGCATGTAATGTTTCACAGAGTACATAGAAGAATACATAGAATATGAAGCATTTAATGTGCCACTTTACAGTAGTTACGATGGGATCTGAGAAACTCTAGTAAATTAAACATTGATTTTAGATTGAAGTGGACATTTCACCTTTTTTTTCACTGTCTCTATTTTTTTTTTTTATTTCCTCTGTACCCTAATATTCTTTCGTATAACATTGGGATGGAGGGCAACAACTCTCCTTTTTACGGCGACATTTTTTTATTTTGGGCACTGGGTGACTTTCTGAATTTGAACTTTCGAGTTTTTCCACACTCCATCACTCGGTCAACTTCCTTTTGTTGTTTATACCATTTCTTTAGCCAACAAAGAGTACATTTTTCCTTGCACATGCTTTTTCCATTGTCTTTTAACTGAACACTGAACGGAAAGGGCTATTTATATTGATTTGCATATTAAAATATGTGAAATTCTGGGAGGAGTCAGGGTGGGGTGTTAGGCGCAGGCACGGGCGTTACTTTTCATGCTGACCAGGAATGTAGAAGTGCATGGAATTTGGCTTACACATGGTTTTATGCAACTGAATTTTTTTGTGTGCATCCGCACACTTCCACTTTTGTTCGTATGCCATGTTTTAGTGTGAATTCTACGCACTTGTTATGCATGAGGCCCCAGGTGTGCTAATTTTCTGCAAGGGGATATGGAGTGAGATGCTAAGAAAATGTGTGGCAGCATTAAAACAATCTAGAGGAGACCAGGCCATTTAGCCCAAAAAAGCCCACCAGTCTTATCTACTTCATTCTTCTGAAAAAAAGCATCAAGTCTAGCTTTGAAAGTCCCTAAAGTCCTACTGTCTACCACACTACTTCGTAGCTTATTCTAAATGTCTATGGTTCTCTGTGTAAAAAAAAAAAACAAAAACATGCTAATGTTTGTGCAAAATTTACCCTTAAATTTCCAACTGTGTTCCCTTGTTCTTAATGAACTCATTTTAAAATAGCAGCCTCAATCTACTGTACTAATTCCCATCATAATTTTAAACACTTCAATCATGTCTCCTCTTATACTTCTTTCTTCTCATTGAATCTTTCCAAGTATTTATCCCTTGCTCATCCTGATGTGTTCCAGGGGCTCAGAACTTGACAGGTGTGAAATGGTATTTATAGTAAATATATAAAAAGTTAAAGTTAATTCATTTCATGAGTTAACAACTGTAGCATTTTCACAAAGAAAGCTTTTTGCACTTATTTGATGTAGTGATGCAAACACAAACTATTTCAAGCCTACTCATTGTGATGGAAAACATCAAACTAAATATAGTTACTATGCAATGTAGTCTATGCAATGCAGACACCGTTTTAATTAATGGGATCTCTAACTCTATTTTGCCTGTTTTCTTTGAAACATTCTTATGATGAAATAATTCAGATATTAAACATGTTGTAATGACCGGGCTGCTAATGCAGAGGGCCATGTGGCCGGACAGCTGTGGAGCAATGTGATTTCTATAGTAGTGGTGGTTTATGAGGCATCACAGTGAGCTGTAGTGGTCAGAGAAAAAGGAAGTGAACAGAAGGTACATGAAGGCTGAGGGCATGTCATGGAGGTGTCTGAAAACTATTGACTGAGAGAATAAGAATTTTCTAGACTGCACAATTGGCACAGCAGGAGCGGAAAAGCATGGTTTGTGGGATCAGCATGTGAGAATATGAGCAAGAATAGTGTGGTGTGTTGGAATAGCACACATAAATATTAGAGGAGAGAAAGAGCTGGAAGGAAAGCATACTTCAGGACTGTAAAACTGAAACAAGAGACTGGTTGGGAAGTAATTAAAAAAAAAAAAAAAAAAAAAAGTATCCCTCAGCCATAAAGGCAGGGAGAGGTAGGATGTTGGGCCATAGTAGTGGGTTAGTCAAGAATGCTCAGTGCTACATAACTCATTTCATAAAACACTCACCAGTGATTTCAATCCCAAACTCATGTATCCATATTTTACTTGGTTAAAGTAAAAATCTAAATATTTAGAATAAATGTACCACTGTTCAGTACAATCAGTGTTCAGTTTGGCCAATACTTTTATGGGGAGAAAGCATTCATTTTGCTTTTTATTTTGTGAACAATACAAGGTTATCCATTTTTGGCTTCGGTATCTTTTTGGTACTAATACATTGTGCAAAGTCAGAATGTGTGTTAGAAATGTCATGCATTTTAAATTTGGGCCCAGCGACTCTGTTCAGAGTATGCATATTCTTTATGTGGTTAGGCATTCTGGTTTTTCTCCAACACAGACTTGCAGTTTACTTTAATTGACCACACAAATTTGATCCTACCATTCTAAAATGTTCCAAAGTACTTTCATTATTAAATAAAATAATACTTATACTAATATTCAAAGCACAAGTATGATGAAAAGACAAGTATGATGAAATGTTTACCTATACTAATAAAAGGCAAAGCCCTCACTGACTGACTGACTCACTCACTGACTCACTCACTCACTGACTCATCACTAATTCTCCAACTTCCCGTGTAGGTAGAAGGCTGAAATTTGGCAGGCTCATTCCTTACAGCTTCCTTACAAAAGTTGGGCAGGTTTCATTTTAAAATTCTACGCGTTAATGGTCATAACTGGAAGCTATTTTTCTCCATTTACTGTAATGGAGTTGAGCTTGAAAGCCGTGGGGGCGGAGTTTCGTGTGACATCATCACGCCGCCCACGTAATCACGTGAACTGACTGTCAACGCACTATGTAGAAAACCAGGAAGATCTCCAAAAAGCGCTGAAGAAAACATGCATTATATAATTGAGAAGGCAGCAAAACAATAAGAAGCGAGCGAGTGACATACAACCATATTCATGAGTGATGCTACTACGGAAACAAAGCAAGGTATAAACCTAAACTTTAAATTAAGTTCATAGACAGGCTGCCGCTGGCGTTTGTAATTTAGTGCCTGCCCATATAAGGCCGTCCGTCAGCGGCAATCCAATAGAAACACTGCCACTAAATAATCACGGGTGAAGGACTGTGCTTATGCAGAGGAAGATGAGATGGTCAGGGTGGTGTTTGGCACAAACTCAGCGAAACTGCGAGAGAAAGTTTTAAGTGCTGGGACTTAGGTAACATTAAATACAGCCATGGACATAGCATGACATGGCACCAGCACAGCTGGGAAACTTCGATGCAAGAACACCGAGCGGCTCACGTGAACTGACGCAGTGCACAGACAAAAAGCAACAGTTCCAAAGAGCGCTGAACAAAAACCGAATTACACAATTGAAAAGGCAGCAAAAAAATATGAAGCATCTGATACATACAAGCATATTCATAAGTGCAGCTACTGCGGAAACAAAGCACACGGTGGAAAAAGTCAATGTCCCGCTAAAGGAAGACAGTATAAAAAAAAAAAACGTGCATGCAGTGTGTCAGGTCTCAGATAAAGAAGAAGACGAGCTGTTTATTGATGCAGTAAGAAACAAATCGATGAATGAAACCTGTTATCTTTACAACGATTGACAAACACGGAATGTAACTTGAACACAACACATCCTACAAATACGAACCTGATTGAAAGAAATAATGATAATCAAGTCCTTGATGACAGCAACACTCAATAACACTCACAAAACAATTACTGTATATTGACAGTCATGTTACGTTATTTTTAAAATGTTCCCTTTTCTTTTTCATAGCTTCTTTAACACACTACTTCTCCGCTGCGATACGCAGGTATATATATATGTATATATATACCCCGATCTACATACTCGAATAATGGATACTTTATTCGCCATCAATGATTGTTTTGGTAAAGCCATACTCAGTGTATTCATTAGATGAACAGTAAAAAAGTAAGAGCGAGGGGAGGGTGACTTATTGAGGCATGCAGGCAAAACCAGAATAGCACGCAGGCTCGATGTACGAAAAAATATATCTTTTCAAGTTCTATTTAGTCCATATGTGTCAAACTCAAGGGCCGCGGGCCACATCCGGCCCGGCGTGTAATTATATCCGGCCCGCGAAAACATTTTATATACTGTATTATTGTTATTATTGGCCCGGGTATATGAAGCGCTGGTAACACAATAAACTACAGATCCCATAATGCAGCGCTTCAGCTGCCTTGCCGAACACTTACCGCGTTAATCAAGTCTAGCTTATGATGCTGCAAGTTATTGCGAAGCTAGCCCACACGATGCTGAAGAGAAAAGTTGATTCTGAAAATAGAGCCTTTAAAAACCGATGGGAGGCTTTGTATATGTTTACTGACATTGCCTGTAAACCCGTGTCTCTCATTTGTGGAGCTAATGTGGCTGTAATTACAGAATTTAATCTAAGACGGCACTATGAGACAAAACATCAGGATAACCTGAAAGACCTGAATGCAAAGCAGAAGATACAGAAAGCAGAAGAGTTAAAGAAGAATCTGACACTTCAGCAGGCGTTTTTACCCGTGCACAATCACAAAGTGATTTCAAGTGAAGCTGCTTTTATGGGAGACACAAATGCACCAGTGCAACTTGCCCCACTTTCCCTGTTGCCAAGTAATGTTGAATCAATTCGGCACAACGGTGTTCCCAAATACGCACTTTGCTGATAAACTGAGCGCACTGCGCACTGAGGTCGCACGGCGCTTTGGTGACTTTGAAGAACAAAAAAAGAATTTTGACTTGTTTCGCAACTTATTTGCCGTCGATGTGGAGACTGCACTTGTGCAGATTCTGCAGGGCCCGCACAGTTTATTCACTCCATTCCCGCAGAAATGCTCCAGCTCCGTCTACATGCGGCTCGAACCTTGTGCATGTTTGGTAGCACATATCTGTGTGAGAAGCTCTTCTCAGTGATGAAGACTAACAAAACAGCACACAGGAGTCGCCTCACTGATGAGCACCTGCAGTCCATCTTGAGAATCTCCACAACACAGAACCTCACACCAAACATAAACGAACTTGTTGCCAAGAAAAGATACCAGGCGTCCAGCTCCAAAATGACATATGAGCAAAGACAACTGAATGATTTGATTTGTTATTGCTGAAAAGAACACATTTTATTTATATTTCCAGGTTTTGTTATGCAGCATGTTCATATTTGAATTTGTATAATTTTGACAGGATATATTTTTATGGAGAGCGAAATCTTTTGGGATATTTACAATCTAAGTTTATTTTTTATATAAAATTACATAAGAATAAAGAAATTTGAATGTTTGTTCTTTTAACGTTTACTTTATTTCTAACTTGTATAATTTAGACAGGATATATTTTTATGGAGAGCAAAATATTATAAGTTATTTAAGGTTTGAGTTGATTTATTCTGGAATAATATTCCTGTCTGTTTTTATTCATATTTATGTTCTTTGGTTGGAATGTAAGGCGAATTTACTCTTTACATTTGTATGGTGAAGAAAAATTTATGCAATTATGCCTACATTTAACTTCCTTTCCTACTAAAGATATTTCTGTCGACTAAATAAAAATTCCTTCTATTTAAAATTTAAATAGAACTTGAACAGATATGATAGTTCATAATATCCACGCAGACTTGCACGTAAGAGCGGGAGTCATCCGTTTTAACAAACAGCGTATTGCACTGATACAAAATAGCCTGCCCATTTAATTACTTAGGAATGGATAAATAAATTAAGATTTTGTACAAATAATGTTTTTCATTTTTCTTCCTTGATGGATTCTGCCACCCCCAGCAACAGTTGCTCGCACCCCAAAGAGTGTATGTATATATATATATACAGGTATATGTAGATATGTATGTATATGTATATATATGTTTATATATGTGTGTGTGTATGTATATATATATGTATTTGTGTGTATATACGTATGTGTATGTATGTATGTGTGTATGTATATGTATGTGTATATACAGTGGCTTGCAAAAGTATTCGGCCCCCTTGAACTTTTCCACATTTTGTCACACTACAGCCACAAACATGAATCAATTTCATTGGAATTCCACGTGAAAGACCAAAACAAAGTGGTGTACACTTGAGAAGTGGAACGAAAATCATACATGATTCCAAACATTTTTTACAAATAAATAACTGCAAAGTGGGGTGTGCGTAATTGGTCTGAGTGCAGTCTGTTGCCCATAGACATTGCCTGATGAGTGCTAATGACTAAATAGAGTGCACCTGTGTGTAATCTAATGTCAGTACAAATACAGCTGCTCTGTGACGGCCTCAGAGGTTGTCTAAGAGAATATTCGGAGCAACAACACCATGAAGTCCAAAGAACACACCAGACAGGTCAGGGATAAAGTTATTGAGAAATTTAAAGCAGGCTTAGGCTACAAAAAGATTTCCAAAGCCTTGAACATCCCACGGAGCACTGTTCAAGCGATCATTCAGAAATGGAAGGAGTATGGCACAACTGTAAACCTACCAAGACAAGGCCGTCCACCTAAACTCACAGGCCGAACAAGGAGAGCGCTGATCAGAAATGCAGCCAAGAGGCCCATGGTGACTCTGGACGAGCTGCAGAGATCTACAGCTCAAGTGGGGGAATCTGTCCATAGGACAACTATTAGTCGTGCACTGCACAAAGTTGGCCTTTATGGAAGAGTGGCAAGAAGAAAGCCATTGTTAACAGAAAACCATAAGAAGTCCCGTTTGCAGTTTGCCACAAGCCATGTGGGGGACACAGCAAACATGTGGAAGAAGGTGCTCTGGTCAGATGAGACCAAAATGGAACTTTTTGGCCAAAATGCAAAACGCTATGTGTGGCGGAAAACTAACACTGCACATCACTCTGAACACACCATCCCCACTGTCAAATATGATGGTGGCAGCATCATGCTCTGGGGGTGCTTCTCTTCAGCAGGGACAGGGAAGCTGGTCAGAGTTGATGGGAAGATGGATGGAGCCAAATACAGGGCAATTTTGGAAGAAAACCTCTTGGAGTCTGCAAAAGACTTGAGACTGGGGCGGAGGTTCACCTTCCAGCAGGACAACGACCCTAAACATAAAGCCAGGGCGATCTAAATCCAATCGAGAATCTGTGGCAAGATCTGAAAACTGCTGTCCACAAACACTGTCCATCTAATCTGACTGAGCTGCAGCTGTTTTGCAAAGAAGAATGGGCAAGGATTTCATTCTCTAGATGTGCAAAGCTGGTAGAGACATACCCTAAAAGACTGGCAGCTGTAATTGCAGCAAAAGGTGGTTCTACAAAGTATTGACTCAGGGGGCTGAATAATTACGCACACCCCACTTTTCAGTTATTTATTTGTAAAAAATGTTTGGAATCATGTATGATTTTCGTTCCACTTCTCAAGTGTACACCACTTTGTATTCGTCTTTCACTTGGAATTCTAATGAAATTGATTCATGTTTGTGGCTGTAATGTGACAAAATGTGGAAAAGTTCAAGGGGGCCGAATACTTTTGCAAGCCACTGTATCTATACTAATAAAAGGCAAAGCCCTCACTCACTCACTCACTCACTCACTCACTCACTCACTGACTCAATGACAAAAGTTGGGCAGGTTTCATTTCGAAATTCTACGCGTAATGGTCATAACTGGAAGGTATTTTTCTCCATTTACTGTAATGGAGTTGATCTTGACCGCCGTGGGGGCGGAGTTTCGTGTGACATCATCACGCTGCCCACGTAATCACGTGAAGCAACTTCGTCACACTGCCACCTAAAGTCAAAACTTAAATATATAAAGTCAGCGTCGGAATATATAAACTCAGCGCTGGAATATATAAAGTCAGCGTCG
>JANRMT010062792.1:72204017-72350908 GCA_026402145.1 Polypterus bichir lapradei
ATATATGACAGAAACACTCATCACTCACAACAGTGACAAAACAATAATGTTACGTTATTTTCAAAATGTTTCCTTTTCTTTTTCATTACTTATTTAACACACTACTTCTCCGCTGCGAAGCGCTGGTATTTTGCTATATATATATATATAATAATAACATGCTGCTGTCAGTTAATTGGATATATCAGAAGTATTATGTACCTAACTGCATGCTTTTCTATAGGCCATTATTAGTTTTTTTTACCAGGGATAATATTATTAGTTCACTGGATCGTCTTACTCTTGAACATGCTACATGCAATTGCCCTGAATAAAACATTCATGCCATAGTCCACATTTTGCTTTTCCTAGTAACTGACATTGGCCTTTGCTGATTTTCACTGCAACAAATACAATTTTACAGGAAACTTTTTTTTTAGGTAGCTTCAATCAGAATTGAACATAAATGCTTTGATTTGTAATCTTGTACTGTTATTAAGTTTTGGAGGGTTTAGATCAAAAGCAATATAAATATGGTTTACTTTCATTTATTACATACAACATTGATTTTTATAGGCTGAAAATTTGCATGAGACTTACAATAAACTGAACATTTTAAGCATTTTACAGAATAAAACACGTGAAAAGAAGTAATATTGTAAAATACGTACAATGTCCCAGTGCCTGAAGTGGAATCACATTACTGAAGGTACTCTGTTTAGTTGATGTCTTGCTTCTTCTTGCCTTGTGTTATTACTTTTACATGACAACGTATTCATCAAATGGAGAATGGGGGTAGGGCAGAAACTCTGTGCTGCACTAACATTAATTTTTTTGGGGGTTTGGAGCAGATTGTGTAGTGGCCCACTAAAATGTCCACCTCATAAATGTTCAGTCCTTGAGAGTCTCTCTTACTGAACTGAGCAAGCAATTAAACTTACGAAGATATGCTATCGCTTCTAGCTTGTGTTGTACATAGGGCTTGAAGAAAGCTGATACATATTACTGGCAGTTCTCTGTTTAACCTTTGAGAACTGAATGGTAGCAGCATTTCCCAGTCTGACCTCGAACGTTACACCACAGTTCTCCACAAAATTGCATGTATTTTATTGCCAAACTGCACCCTCCGGCTCCTGATTCTTTTAACAGTTTATATATATATAAGCATGCTGGGCAATGCATTCTGGCTTGAATTTCTTTGTATTTTATAAAGCATCTTAAGGAGAAAGAAGAAGCTGACAGAAAAGGGAGTACTGCATGTACCTAAGAAGGCTGCTTACTAACTACTTCTTCTTTGAGCTTCATCTGATTTTCTTTCACCCGCTTAACATGTCATTTTCCACACAGCATGTCATCCCGTATCATTTCCCTGCATAGGGCAACTTTTGTACATTTTTGAAGTCTGATTATGTAGTAATGTTTAATAGTTCTAAACTGAAAATGACAAGGATTAATTGCATACAAAACAAAAAATAAGGAAATATGCTCTCTTACAGGTTACCAAAGAGAAATTATGTATGAATATGTATGAAAGTAACTCAAACAAAATTGTTTGAGATATATGAAATTATGTGTGCTTTAAGAACAAATTCCTCTGTAATATAACTGATTGTTTACTTATAACATTAGAGCATTGTTTACCAAACTACTGTACTTCCGTTTTGACTCTTAAGGAATTTCATAATTGTGCTCAGCAGGCTAACATAATAGGCCTGCATATTTATATGCAGTAAACAGGTCAATTTTAGAAGGGGAGCAGAGCTAAATGAATGTGGCAGTGGGGACTGGTCATCAGCATAGTAAGTATAGCTTAGTCCTGCGTGTTATTATTTGAATGCCTACTCCTACCCACAGCACTGAACTGGTGCCCCGCCATACTGTTAAGCATTAAGTTAAATTTTATTCACTCAAGCTGTCATCCATTTTTTTAAACAGTGCTAGAAAAATGAAGAAACATTGATTAGTAACTTTGTTTAATGCTTTTGAGCAATCACAACTGATTTTTGTCTGCATTTTTTATGTGTATTACAGTACAAAGAGGCCAAGCATACTGATGTCCATCCCATTTCTCTTTAGATCATGCCACTTTGTTCTATCAGAGTATCATGTCTTTGTGTATGACTGCGTTCACAGATGTCATGTTCGTTTAAATGCTGCAGCTTTGATATACTTCTTTCATGCAATTGTGCATGAGTTAAGCAGCTTATGGTTTACAGATGCACAGCAAGCTAAAACAAAAAATCACATATGGTAGAAACCTATATTTAGGGCCCATAATATTTGCAATATTTTCAAATGTATTTAAATATACTATATACTTATTATGAGTATTGTAATCTTGTTTTTGATAATTTAACAGATCTGCTACAGACATCTTTGATCCATATTGAATATTAAAAAATAAATTTGAATATTTAAAACAAACCCATTCTTTTTTTTATAGAAATTAAAAATTCTAGCACCTTGAGGAGTGTTGTGGTAGCCCAATTTGAAAAGCTCTGGAAAGCTGTATTAGATGAATGAATATTTGATAAAAGATGATTTGGGACATTTGCACACAAACGTAGAAAGAGAACATATATAAGAAAATCTTGATGATCTTTCTACTTGCTTAGTGTGTCTAGCAAGGAATGATTAGTTCTATGAGTTGAGGTGGTTCAGTTTTGGGAAATGCCCTGTTAAAAACCACAATGGTAGCAAATTAACACAAATAATTTCTTGCTTAGTACTCATTCAGCATATAAGTAGTGTTAGGTTAGACTATAAAAAATATAATTTGGAAATCAAGGAAGGACTTTCCGCTGTCGAAGGGGTGCCGCCACGGCTGGAGGAGGCTGCAAGGGAGCGAGTGACTCTGACCAAAGGGGCGCGGAGGCCTCGGATGGGGTGCCGGTAAGAGGGGGGAGCGCAACCTGTGCGCAACCTCCGCTCCTATTCCTGCTTGGAGAGCGGGACTGGACCCCGGCTGTCCTGGAGTAGGACCCGCTTCGGGGCTATGCTGCCCTCACGGGACGGGTCGCTCTTCCCGAGTGGTCTTCGCTGGCTGTGGGGCACTGGTCAGGGATGCCAGGGGCAACGACCCGGCCGGGACGCCGTGAGGGACCGGAAGAGGGTCAAGGCCCACCGTGGATCACGTGGGGGCTGCCTTCCTGGTTGCTCTGGGGGCCACGGGTTGAGGGCATGGAAGCCCCACCCTGTAGGGGCCTGTGGTCACCGCCAGGAGGCGCCTTAATGCCTTGGGGCCCCTTAAATAGGAACCCGGATGGGCTCCAGCTGCTTCCCGGCATTCCTCCGTAGCCACGCCCCAGTGTGGCGGAAGTGCCGGCTGTGCACCCGGAAGCCGTCCGGGTGTCCCCTGTTGTCTTCCCCCCAGCACTTCCTGGTGGGGCGGAAGTGCTGTGCTCCAGGGATATTCAGGCACCGGGGCGCCGCCTGGCGGTGGCCACGGGTCCCTACAGGGCTGGGCTTCCAAGCCCTTTACCCGAGGCCCCCAACATAACCAGGGTGGACACCCCCTCATGGTCTGGAGGAGGCACAAGCCCTCCTCCGGTCCTCCTGGGCGTCCCGGGACGGGCTCCAGCCCCGGCTGGATGCCACACATCTAATATTTCATAAGTAGGCTATATACTGTACATGAGTTCAAAGCATGTTAAATACACAGACCACAGGGACTTATTGAATATCAATTGAATTTCACTTTATGTAGTGATTTATTTATGCTATACTTAGTTGTTTATTTGCCTGTTTATTTATGTTTTTGTATTTAAGGAACGAAAATATCCAAAGTTTATTGCAAAAGAAATGGAAAGCATGTATATTGAAGAACTAAAGTCTTCTGTGAATTTGCTGATGGCAAATTTAGAAAGCCTACCAGTTACAAAAGGTGGAGCTGAATTCAAACTTCAAAAGCTCAAACGGTCCCAGAATTCAACTTTTCTGGACATTGGAGATGAAAATGACATCCAGCTGTCTAAGTCTGAAGTTGTGCTATCTTTCACATTGGAGGTAAGAATAGCTGAGTGCTTCTTTTGTTGTCAAATGTCATATACATTCTAGTAGACTTTTCCTTAAAATGTATCTGTGGATTTCTTAGATGTATTTTACCTAGCAACCAGTTCAAATACTCTTTCATTCCAGCTGGCATTAATTTTCAAAATAAATTCAGTTTTAATACATATCCACAGGCTTAAATCATAGGATGAATAGTTACCTTACTTTATCATTCATCATTCTAGTCTATTTAATTACATTTTTTTAAATTTTTATGTGCATTATGTTTGATCTGATGTTTCACTATACAGTTCATATTTACTGATCCATTTATTTGTAGTAAGTTTATGCTTGTTGGCTGTGTTCTTTGTGGCGTGTTTTTAATGTTATGATATGATCTCTCTGGAAATCCTGATAAACCAAATTTCCCTCTTAATACAATACAAATGAGCTTAATCGAATTAAGCGGAATTCAGAATGAAATCACAGTTATCCAGCAAATAAATAATAATATATGTGAACATCAGTGGAACTTGGAAAGGAGAATGAATGGTAAAAAAAACAAAGAAAAACAACTTCAAATTTGTATGACTATCTTAAAGTAAAGGGTAAAAAAGTTAAGGTTATGATAACTGTAAATCACTTCTCTTTTCTTGTATAGTATTTATAAGATAGCTTTTCTTTTTTATGCATATTTTTTATATAAATTAATTTATATTTCACTTCTTCACTCTTTTCAGATTGTTATTATAGAAGTTCAGGGTTTGAAATCAGTTGCACCCAACAGAATTGTGTATTGCACAATGGAAGTTGAAGGTGGAGAGAAACTGCAGACAGACCAAGCTGAAGCCTCAAGACCTCAGTAAGCATTCTGTTTTCAGTATATACCACATTTTTATCATTACTAGTTTTCTTTTTCTGTTGCATATATGTATGTGAAAGTATGATCTCCATTTCAATTATGAAAAATCTGTTTTAGAGTTCTGCACAATTCAGTTTTACTTAAGAAAAAAAAGGAGTTGTTTTCCATTTCTACTCTTCTTGACCTAAAAATAAAAACTTGTTTCATAATTAGGCATCTCTTTAATGTAATGAAAAAACTATATTTATGCTAGAAACTGTTCTATATTGAAATGGTTTACTTAACTTTCATGCAGTCATTTGATTAACTCTGTGTATATGACAAAATAACAAAAACCTTTTAACAGGCAACAGAAATGTGTTTAATTCTATAAAAATGTAAATATCTGAAGCCAAATCTGAATTGAGCAATATCAAGTTCTTGACTGGTTTAACAATGCTTTATTTGTACCTGCATTTTTTAATTCATTAAACTCCATATCCTAAATATGTGAATATGGTGTAAAGTTTATTGTTCACTTAAGCTTGCATTTTTTAATTTGCATACTCACATGTGAATCCCTGAATCTTGAAAAAGTTATAGAAGAGAAAGTATGAGGCCTTACTATACAGTATATATTACCCGCTGTGGTAAGAAGACAAAGTATATATAATACATGGGTAAAACTGAACAGTATGTTACTGTGGCACAACAAGTTCGTAAGATTAAAGGGTACTTATGTTGTACAATAAGAATTTAAAGATACTGGACAAGGCTGTATTTCTCCTCCCCTATGAAATAGATTTGTATGATCAAATCCGAGTTTCTCCACACGTATTGAATATACAGTGTGCAGAATTTACCTGGAGGCAGCAAATCTGAACTAGGGAAACAAAATGTATGTACTTTACAATTGAGGTCAGAAATACTTGTTATAATACGAAGAGTGTGTTTCCTGCAACAGGGTCCAGCTTCCCTGCAACCCTGTCCAGGATAGGAAAGTTTGAAATGGATGGATGGATGAATTTAATGGAGAAGTTTTAAATGAATGGGCAATCCACCCTATATTAAAACATCCTGTTCAATTCAGTTCAATACAATAGTCGAGGTATATTATTATCTAATTATCTAATATTGATCATTACAGTCTTTGCTCAGTGTTTTCTATTCTCTATGTGCTATAAGTCATTACAGATATTTAAGATACAGGCATTTTTAAGTATTCTATTGGTCGTCTTCACTGTGTCTTAGATTCTCACATGTTGGGGACTAGAGAGACTTTTCCTGTATTGTTTTTGACTTTCTTGTGCATTAAATCAAACAGACCAAACATTTGTCTTTTTATTCTGTGATCTACGGTATTGTTATGTATAGTTGTTTTTAATATTTTTTGCAAGTCTTAAGATAATCCATTAAAAAAGATTCAGATAAATTATACCTTTTTGCATTTGTAGTTGACATCATAGTACATCTGAAGGTATCCCTTATTTGTAAATACAATTACGTATTTGAAAAAATTACCCAAGTTAAAGTACAATTTAGTTACTTATATAAAACAGTTTGCCTAAATTAGTAAATATTCTCATCTGTACAGAATGTGTTTTAGAAAGCATAAGAAGAATATACATAGTACTTTAATACAATAGATGTTATTTATCAAAAGACATATATAATATACAGTATATATATATATATATATATACATACACATATACATGCACAACTAGAAACAATGTAATGTAAATGGCAATTCAATTTCAAACTGTAATTATTCCGTATACTCCTTGTAAATGCATGGAAAACAAGTAAACAGAGTCATTCTTAAATATCAATTAACAATGTAGTAATGTAGTTATCAATATTAAACCTCATTTAAGAGAGCAAACACTTAAAGGCAAGAACATCTTTCACTTTTGCAAATAAAGTTTGCACTAGGACACAGAGGAAATGAAATGGTATTTACATCCAAACAGCAAAAATCTTGTTGATACTAGGTAAGTAGTAATAGCACAAAATCTGCATGTAGAAACAAATTTTAAAAACAGAAATGCATGTTGTTATGCTGCACTTCCTCAAATATGTAAAAGTATTGAATAAGAAAAACAAATATGAAGGCATTTGAAGAAGAAAGTTTCTTAAACAGAAAGGATTGTTGATTATGGCTTATCTTAATTACTGTACTAAATGTTGTACGGGTCCTGTATATTTTGTCAGCTATTACTTGAAATATGTGCTTACACAAATGCAATGTTGTGTGGTTATGAGTAGCATCAAAATAAAACTGTTTAATAATCAAATATAACTGGGAAACATTCCCATATCATTTTAACTTGGATTGCACTTGTTTTTTCAGTTTGTATTTATGCCAGTGCTTATTTTTTTAATGTCAAGTTTACCAGACACTTTTCTCTTCAGTAATGATCTCTCGTGCAGTGGAGAAAACTCTCTTAGCTGAAACCTTTGCCAGGAATGCACAGGAAACACTGCTACTCTGGATAGCTGTGTTACTTCCACCTAATGAGAGGATTTTCTGGGAGTAGCAAAGGGGTTTCTTCACTAAACCTCTTAATCTCAACTATAGCAGCATAATGTGAAAATTTTGGTAAAGTATTATCTTAGGCAGAGGCAAATGTACCTCCAAGCAAGCCAGTCAGTGTTCTTGAGTTCCTTGGCCTCTTCATGGTTGGGGGTAGTGTTCAATCTCCTCTGACTGGTCAGTCACCTCCACTGGACTGTCTACCTCCTCTTGCTGCTAAAACATCAAATCAAGTTGGTATAGGGTGGTTGCCGGATCAAATCCTGTTACTGCGAAAGGGATCCTACTTCAGTTGGCCCTTGTGCAAGGCCCTTAACCTGAAAATTGCTCTGGGGTGCTGTTCATGTCCAACTTTTGGAAGAGAATGTTCATCAGTATCTTTCATGTGTATTTATTTACTCAAGATTTATACACTTATAATAAGTTTCTGTGCTGCTCATTGGTTAATGAAAAATATAATAAGTCATATCAGGAAATGTGGCAATGAAACCACTAGCTTGCTGTTAGAAGACACCCCATAGCTCTAACAGATAACCAGGTACAGATTCTAGATGACTAATTTATAAATTTAGATTATTTTTTTATCTCTGTCAAACACTTTAAGCATTTTTGGTAAAAACACCCATTCTGGATGAAACACCACTGGTCACATCTCCTGTTAAAAATTTTGCAGATGGTTGTGCTCCATCAGCAGGGTTTAGCCAATAGCAAGACCATCTCTGACTTTGAGTATGGGCTATCCTTAACTGAAGACCAAGTAAGGAGACAACTGAGGAAACTACAGACAGGAAAAGCTGTGGGACCAGATGGAGTCAGTCCATGAGTTTTTAAGGTCCATGCTGACCAACTTTGTGGTACCCTTTGTCACCTGTTCAGTCTGTCTCTAAGGCTCCTGAAAGTGCCACTGCTGTGGAAAACATCCTGCACCATTCCTGTTCCAAAGGCACCTCTTCACCTAATGACTACAGAGCAGTGGCACATCATAAAGACTTTTGAGAAATTGGTCCTGGACTGTACAAGTCCTCTTGTGGGTAGACCACCTGGACCCACTGCAGTTTGCCTATTTGACAAAGATTGGAGTGGAGGGTGCAATTATGTGTCTGCTGTACAGAGTTTATTCTCACATGGAGAAAGCTAGCATCACTGTGATGATTGTATTTATGATTTATCCAATGCCTTCAGTGCCATCTAGCCATCCCTGATATGGGGTAAGCTCAGAAGTATGCAGCTGGATGAACAGATGGTATCCTGGATAATGGACTATTTGTCATGCAGACCACAGTTTGTGAGACTCATGGGCTGTGTTTCTGATATGGATATGAGCAGCACTGTGTACAATAAGGAACAGTCATATATCCTTTTCTCTTAACTCTGTAGACATCCAACTATAAACATAACAACAGGCCATGTCACTGGCAGAAGTTTTCAGCTGATTCTGTGCTTATAGAGTGTATTGATAAGGAGGTTGAAATAAAACATAGGAGTCAAGTGGAGAACTTTGTTTCTTGGTGCAAAGAAAATTGCCTGCATCTTAAGGAAATGGTTATTGACTTTCACAGCACCAGAAAGCCTCTATGTCCTACAGCCTCCATATCGTGTATATCACTCTATGTCTGTTCAATGTTCAAGAAATAAATGTAGAGGTGGTGTGGCCCTACATGTACTTTTTTTCTTAGAATACTGCATTCTTTTAATGTGGAAATTAACATCCGTGACATCTTCAATAATTCTGTGATGGCCATTGCAATTTTCTTTGCTGTGGTATGCTGGCATGATAATAACACTTCAAGAAAGCTCCACAGAATCAAAAAAAAAAAAAAATGAGTTAAAGGGCAGGCTCAGTTATGGCATGCACGCTGGGCCCCCAGGAGGTAGTAATGGAGTAGAGAAGGAAGAAAAAACTGACTGTCATTATGAACAAAGCTGTACTTCAGCTTTTTTGACACACTAACACTGAGTACTTTCAGCCAATGAATCATTTAGCAGAACTGTGTCAGGAAATTCTGCTGGAGCTTCTTTATACTAACAGCAATACACCTACATAATGCCACACTGTGACTGTCAAGGTAGAAGTTTTCTTTCTTTTTAATGTTCTATCTTGTTAGTCATTCTGGTGTATGTTTAGACCATAGTGAGTGTATATATACAGGATATGTATTTATCTAAAAAGCTTCCATAAAAAGCCATATTTTCCACTGGGGACAAATAAAATCGATATCTGTCTATCTATAAATCCAGATCACAAACCTTAGGTAAATGTAAACATTACTATAAAATTCTAAATCTTGATTGTCACATTCCAAGAGTAGGTTGACTGATAGTCAGATGCGAAAAACTGAGGGGCTGTAAACCCCTGTAAGTGTGAAGTTTTATAAATATTTAAAATACTGTGAAATTACTATCTATCAGTAATGACAGTGTTATATTTTATATGTTTTTTACTGTGTATAGTATAGTATCTTATAATGCATTGTTGTTTTTCTATCAGAACTGTAATTCGTAAAAGCATCTATAATAGAATAAAAAAAAAATAGGTTTAAAAAGAGAACATCGTTGATTAGAACTACATTAAATAAGATATAATGATTATGAATGGAATTCACACTCATATTGAATTAGGCAATAAAAGAGAACTACATGTATAATACAAGAAATGATTGTGCTCCCATATACTGCATGAAGCACCTATTACAACAGCCATTTCCATCTGACTGTTTCTCTGCATGAAACAAGCTTGGCCGCCCGTGAACCAATTTTGTTGAATTGTGACACAGTTATTCTTCAGGAAATTTGCCCAGAAAGTTTAATTTTCATTGGGATATCTTGAACAAATCACACTGTACACAGTCCTAAAATGTGTAGACCTTCCTTTGAAAAGCCTGTGGTGAATTTGCAGACTCGTCTGTTTTAAAGGAGAAACATTCTGTGCTACTTCAGCTATGAATTAGTTTACTGTTCAGTTTTACCTTGATAGTGCTTACACTAAGTTGTTTATTTTGTAAATGTTATTCTTTTTCACTGAAAGACGCTACAGATCCCTAATAGAAGTTAGCGAATTACCAGAATATTGTGTGCGGGGGGGGCAGGAACTCATGTACAAGCTGCTTGAGTGCGTGCCAGACTGTAATCCTTTTTTATTTTTGCCTTCCTCCACCATAACCTATCATCTATGGGGGTGGAGTGAAAGCTTTAGATCCGTCAAAAATTCTGCTCATCCGGTTTTTAACAGATCTCAACATTTTACGGTCCCCTGATACCCAAAACATCAATATCTCAATGAATGAATGTGTCTCTGTCTGTGTTTGTGCATCTGTGTCTGTATGTTACAATTTCTTGAGGACAGTCTAGAGCTAAAATGGCTACACAGAAAAATACCAAACTTGAAAGCTTGTTATGAGATGATGATATGCTGATTAGTTTTTTAGCCAAATTGTGCAAGAGAAAGAGGCACTCTAGAGAAACCCTCAAATACCATAATTCTACAATTAATTATTAATTTCTTCTCATTAATTGCCATTGTAATGACCTATTTTATGATCAGGAAGATCAACATCAGAGTGGTAATTACTGAAATGATATATAATAGTTTGGGTAACTTGTTTCCTAGAGGGCAAAGCTCTGATTTATTTTAAATTTTAGTTATGTTAATTGCGAAATTGCAGTCAATGTGTGTGAGTATGGGGGAGTGTGTATGTGTATTTGTGTTTATGTATGTATGTGAGTAAGAGTGGTTTTTATAGTGTACTAGAGCCCTGTCTAGGCCTTTTTTTCAGTCTTTTGTCCACTCCTAGTGAGGTAGTCTTTGGCCCCCTCACAACCCTGAAATGGATTGAGAGGGTTCTGGAACCTACCTACTAAACTCAGTCCATTGGGAGCTACAGTGCCTTTGCAGCCCTCGATTGCAACTGAATGTTATGCCACACATACATTTTTTAACTTGTTTAAAATTATGTATTATAAATATCTTTTATTGTCAACAATTTTAAATTTTTTGCCTTTTCACCTTTGTAGATTTGTCTTTCACTTTTGAAATTGCCCAGTTTTTCCTTGAACTAGTTAAGATTTGGTATGTTTTTGTCCTTGACCATTTGGAAACACACACAAAGACAAAAAAAAGATTTCTTATCTTGCTTTTAGATCAGTTTAATAGCATCATCCATAACCATTAAGGGAACACTTAACCATCACAGTCTAACACCAAGTCAGTTAAGCTTTGATTGTGAATCAACCTGCTTTGCTGCAAATGAAAAGTGAAAACAGGTGCACTGGAGAGGCAACAGCAAGATAACCTCCTAAATGGGGATGGTTTTGCAGGTGATAGCCACAGATAATTGCTTTCTCCTTATTTTTCCTGACTGATTCTTCTCTAGTTTTGCATTTGCTAGTGTTTTTGTCTCTACTGGTAGCATGAGGTGGTAGGTACCTGCAGCCAGTTCAGATTGCACAGATAGTTGAGCTCCTCCAGGTTGGCACATCCATATGTACCATCACACAAGAAGATTTGCTGTGTCTCCCAGCATAGTTTCAAGACCATGGAGGAGATACCAGAGACGGGACGTTACAAAAGGAGAGCTGGACAGGGCTGTAGAAGGTCATCTGCCCAGCAGCAGGCTCTGTATCTGCTCCTTTGTGTGAGGAGGAACAGGAGGAGCACTGCCAGAGCCCTACAAAATAGCCTCCAACTGGCTACTAGTGTGCATGTTTTTGACCAAGCTGTCAGAGGGTGAAGGTGGAGTGAGGGCCCGACATCCTCTAGTGGAACCTGTACTTACAGCCCATCACCATGCAGCTCGATTGGCATTCGCCAGAGAATACTATATTTGGCAGATCAACCATTGGCTTCCTGTTCTCTTTACAGATGAGATTAATCTGATGGTGTTTGCCTTACATAATGTATTTTTAAAGGTAAATGAGTCAAAATATTTGACTATTCATAATATGTTTACATTCAGATTTAATTTCAAGCAAGTACTGAATTTAGCTTTATGTTTAAGAGAATAATTGGAAAAAACATAATAACCTCCTCCTCCATTTCTAAAAATGTTTAGACAATGAAACCTGAGTAGGCTGTTTTAATGTGGAAACAGAAAGATGTTTTGCTTTTGAGAGCTATTGGGGAAAAATGACAGTCTGTTAAACCCTCAAGTTTTATTTTTAAATACTAAAATAAAATGGTTAGCATTTATTTAACACACTATATGGTTATTTGACATTCAAGATATTTCTGTTAAATGCTTCCTACTGAGAGATGTTAACTGTTGTTTTCATTATTTGCATTTCACTGATGTAATGTAGATTTTTTTCAGTGTGATAGCTCTTTGTGTTGTTTATTTTTATTTTAGTAGAATTGACAATGACCTGTGTTCCATCCTTAATGTCAACTGAGCATCAATTTATACACATAAATTCAGAGACAGAGAGAGAGAGAGATACTATATATAAGTAAAAATCAAATTATTGTCCATGTCCATGTTCATCGGAGCTAGCTGATGTGTTCACTGACATTTTAAATCTGTCCCTTGCCCAGGCTGTGGTACCCAACTGTTTTAAGTGCACCACCATTGTGCCCCTCCCAAAGAGAAGTACTGTGACCTACTGGAATGACTATCGTCCCATTGCACTTACCCCAATTGTGATGAAGTGTTTTGAAAGGTTAGTCATTACCCACATAAAAAGGATTATCCTAGCCACTTTGGACCCCTTACAATTCGCATATCAACAAAATCTGTTGACTAGTGATGCTGTCAGTGCTGCCACCCACACAGCCCTCACTCACTTGGAGGGTAAGGATAGATACAGTATGTGAGAATGCTATTTATTGATTGCAGTTCAGCATTCAACGCAGTCATTCCACAGAGACTTTGTGAAAAGCTCCTCACCCTTAGACTGACCCCATCCCTCTGCAACTGGATAGTGAACTTCCTGTCAGACAGACCACAGACAGTAAGAATTTCATTGCATGGTTTGAACCATTGTGTTTTTTTACTATGCATATGACAATAAACGTTTTGAATGTTGAATTTGATTAAAGTTATGCATGAATTGTGACTAAAAAGAGCGCTTTTATTAGCAAATAATATAAAAAAGCTAAAATTTGTTTTCTCTTTACCAAATTTTACGCTAATGCCTTAAGTAAACTCTATTTTATTTTAACAGACAGGTACTAACCATGGGAAAAAATGTGTATGAAACCAAAAATAAATAAAAATAAGTTGCACTAATTTCAAAAGATACAAAATGTGGTTTTCAAATTACTTCCATTTTCAGTTTCTTGCTTTATATTATCCTTTTTAAGTACAGAATGAAAAAATAAAGAAATAGAAGTGCATGTGAAGGGGGACTGCTTGTAACAACATCACAGTCTCTGAAAGCCCATCTATTGTTAATACCCCAGGACATAGTACATATGTGTCTAGTGTAAGTATTGTATTTATTGATCATTAAACATGACAAGAAAACTCTGTAGTGCAATAAAGTAAAAAGATGGCCAGCAACATCTGATGAGCATCAAGGATGTCACAGAAGTTGCTTAACATAGAGCAACTGAGCAGCTTTTCCAAAATTGAACAATTCTGCTGGCTGTATATGAGGCATATATGTGCCAGTGAATCAAGAAAGCTGAAGTAAAACCAACCTTGAGAAAGTGAGCTAGGTGCATGTGTTTTCTTATGGTAAACTGACTGAGAAGGTGACACAACAGAAAGACAAAAGAAGAGTGGCAACATAAAGCATGAAGTAAATTGCAGAATCCAGTTACTTGAAATGAAGAAGAATAACCGCTGCAGTAACCTACTTGTACTTGTGAACTACTGGGGCTAGAAAGTTGATTTTTGTCTTAGTCAGAAGTTTATGATCTGATATATTCTGACAAGTCAAAAAATGTGTGCTTGTGGCGACCTCAGAAATGTAAAGTAATCAGTAGTTATAGGCAGGGTGTTTCTGTCAAAATCACAATTAGAACTGTCAATCAAAATGATTAATGACCTTTAAGCCCCGCCCCGATGACGCAAGACTGGAAGTCCCGCCCCATCACCCCTTGATGACATCTCGCCGGAAGTCCCCGCCCCACCCCTCCACGTGACCCGGCACCTCCCCCTGGCGGCAGATTGGTCAAGGGCCCCCTGTCCCTTGAACCCGCCCCTTGCACCTGATTGGTTCAATAACCTGTCAAGGGCCGTTTGATGGATGTCTGCCCCCTCGTTGGACCCGCCCTGCACTTGCTTGGTTCAATAAACTGTCAAGGGCAGTTTGATGGATGTCTGCCCCCTACTTGAACTCACCACCGCCCCACCCCCCCCACCCCCTCAGGACAAGCCCGGGCATGTTACAGCCTTTACCTCGACAAGCCCAGACATGCCCGGGGTCTGCTTCGGCCCCCGCCCTCTCCCTAGCACAAGCCCAGACATGCCCGGGGATTTGCTGCACTTGTGCATTTAAACGGAGATTTATAAGAAAGTACAAGAGGCTATAGTGAAGTGTGCTGGTTTAACTAGAGGCCTTTAAAACACCCTTTGGCAAGCCACGAATACGTCGGCCATTTTTTCAACTGTTTCCAAAGCACATAGCCCTCCAGCGTCTATATGAACTTCTTAGAAACATTATTTCTTTTATCTTTGTATAGGATTAAATGAAATATAACTATTCTTCTTGCAGACTACTCATGATTATTATAGGCGCCAAACGAGTTTGTTTTTAAAAAACGGATGGCTGAATCCTTAATGTTTATAAAGTTGATTCTCAAGTGCGTGCATGAGCGCGCTTGTGTGTGCGTATAATATAAGATGCAGTATTTTTTTCTATCTACGTGTACGATGATTAATGTACAAATTCATAGGACTGAAGCAAACAATAGTAGTTTTTCATACCAAAATGGGTAATCCAATCAAGTAGTTCTTGTCTCGGCACCTGAAAATTCAAACAGGGGCCTCTCCTCTGAGAATATTCAGGAGTGTCTTTAAAGCGCAGGCCGGTGGTGCATTAACTCTGACCTGTAACGGGGGTTTTCATTCATTTCGCTAAATGTAATTATTTTAATACAGAATAGTAACCCAAAATCCGGTGATGCTTTTAGATGCTTTATTTTCATGTTAAAGCAACCAGTCATTTTACTTGGCTACTGAACATGTATTTTTGTTCACTAATGCTTTAGTGTTTAATTAAGAATTACCCGAATATTTGATCATTAGTTTAAGCAGAAAGAGTAATTAGCTCTGCTATTTTGTGAGCTATACAAGCGTGCTGAGCTGTTGGGGCCCTTCTGTAAGTAATTCAGAATACTTTTATTATGTCAGACCTAATGCACAACCTGCCTGCACTTTTAAACCCTGCCTCTAGTTATACCAGCACAGCTCACTATAGCCTCCTGTGCTTTCTTATAAATCTCCGTTTAAATGAACAAGTGTATTTACAGAATTTTCCTTTGTCAAAAGGCTCCTAGGTGATAGAAATGAGCTAAGCAAAAAATTAAAAATCACTGACCGCAGCAAATCCTAAAACACACGTGGAATCTGTCTCTCTTTTGCGGTGTTGGGTTACTTTTAAAAATAACTTAATTATATTACTCACACATCTAAAATCACCCGGATTTTGGGTTACTATTCTGTTTTAAAATAATTACATTTAGCGAAATGAATGAAAACACCGTTACAGTAAGTTCCTGGAGTCTGTCTCTAACCAGTTGTCCAAATGAGAGTTTATAAAGCCAAAATGTTTCGTTATCTCAGCCTTTTAAAAACAGGCGGCGCCGTACAGAGAGAGGCCATTTTGAAAGAGTAGGCATTTTACAAGCGGGTCCCTTCTGCAAGTAGTTCAGAATACTTTTATTAGGTCAGAGTTAATGCACCACCGGCCTGCGCTTTAAAGCCACTCCTTAATATTCTCAGAGGAGAGGCCCCCTAAGGTTAGCTCTGTATATATGTGAACATTTTTGGTATCAGCCACCACTTTACACAGCTGAAGTGTGAAATTGGCCCCTGCTGGAACCATCACCCCCTCCCTGAGCCATGCGGCCTGCTTGCTTCCACAAGATGTTTCCTTAGGGTCAGCTGAAGATACATGTATTTAAAATGTGGGGTGAGTTTGAATAGAAAAAGGGCTTGTTTTAGATCGATTTTTATACAAATTATAATTATATTAATTAATATAATTACAAATTATACAGCCCAGGCTAGATTTTTTAGACGTCTCAAACGTGATTTAAAAGGGAACTACTGCATATTATTTAACTATGTGTGATTTTTAAAGGGCTGAACTAGTAGTTATCTCAAGCTTTATAAGCTAATCTTTAAAAATCCCTTAACTTTAAAAGATCCATCCATCATGGGGGTAGGGGAGTTTACAGACAGCTGTTGACAAGCAGGCACGCTCGCAGGGACTCACCCAGCGGGGAATGGGTGCTGAAAGCACACAACTGTGTGAAGGCAATCGCGCTCCACGCTGCAGCAGGGGCTGCTTGATTTCTATCTCTCTGGATGTGCCTATTGCTGCGGCAAGATGACAAAAGAATTTGTCAGTGAGAAGGAAAAAAGCCTGGAGCCGCAAGTCACAAAGCAAAGATGAGATATTTTAATTTCGTGTTCATATTAAAATCATAGATAGAACAAAATGCTTCGCTTTTTATACTGCCCTTTCAGAACTGGCAGGGTAGTTTCGGGGACTGGGAAGTGTGGGGAGGCCGACCGTCAGGTGCTGCCTGACCCAGGGGGGCCGAGGCAGGCCCTTCAGGTCGGCAGGGTACGGATGGGAACGTACTCGGACTGGTGCAGGGCCAAGGCGGCAATCTGCCTGGACTGGTCAGGACACGCCCCGGGCATGTCTGGGCTTGTGCTAGGGAGAGGGCGGGGGCCGAGGCAGACCCCGGGCATGTCTGGGCTTGTCGAGGTAAAGGCTGTAACATGCCCGGGCTTGTCCGGGGCGGGGGGTTACGGCGGTTGTGAGTTCAAGTAGGGGGCAGACATCCATCAAACTGCCCGTTGACAGTTTGTTGAACCAAGCAGGTGCAGGGCGGTTTCAACGAGGGGGAAGACATCCATCAAACGGCCCTTGACAGTTTATTGAACCAATCAGGTGCAAGGGGCAGGTTCAAGGAGGAGTCTGGGTGTGGACAGGGGGGCCTTGACCAATCTGCCGCCGTGGGAGGGGCAGGCCGGGGAATTCCAGCATGACGTCATCAAGGGGCGATGGGACGGGACTTCCGGTCTTGCGTCATTGGGGGCGGGAATTCTGGTATGACGTCATAGAGGCGGGGCTTAAAGGTCATTAATCATTTTGATTGACAGCTCTAATTGCGATTTTGACAGAAACACCCTGCCTATAACTACTGTAATCAACAAAGTGCCACTAAGGAAAGTGGTGCCATCTGTTGAGCCTCTTGCTGGCAGGCAGAAAAGTTTACTGTAATATAAGCCCATCTATTGATAATTGCCCCAGGTAATGCACCATGCATTTTCTGAATTCATTATCAAGTGCAAGTATTGCATTTATTGATCATTGTCTGTGACAAAGAACTCAGTAAAGGGAAGAAGGAAAAAGAACATCATCTACATATGTGAAGCCATAGTTTTTCATTATGAAAAGAAAAAACACTGTCTTGTCAAAATGGAAAAGTTCAGCTGGCTTATTATGAACCACCTTTCTTTGTTGACTGGAATTCTGCCTGTTTTGTATTTAAATAGCCAATTAGATTTTTCCTCTAAAAGAATGTTATTAAAAGTTCAGTCTCTAGCAGGTAGTTAAACTGTTCCCCAAAACTCAAAATCTGAGTTGAGAGTGGAGTATGTCAATAAAATGTCTGATGTTACATAATCTATCATTTGATATTACTTTTATGTTCTATGATCCTAGTTCTGAATAGTCTAAAATATAACAGACGCAGGCAAGTTAACACATACTACATTCTGTATCCACTGGTTTAACACTTACACTGGTGTCTTAGTTTTATGGGAAAATGTTAACGATGGCATTGATTCCTTTTAAGTGCATTAGCACAGCAACTTCATTCTAAACACAGGAAATGAACTAATGTACTGTTTTCTAAAAGATTAGCAGCATTGGGACTGTAAATTAACTATTAGGTTTTTAACAGTACTGTAATGTAGAAAACAAAAAATTGGTAGAGCTGAAAACAATTGTTAAATGGTAAAATATGCCAGTTTGAGTTTTTTTGTTTTTATTTTGATTGGAGTAAGTAGACTCTGGACTCATGTTTATTTAAAACATGTCTCTTAATTGTATTGTTTGATTCTTTGAGTGTAGGTGTTCTGTTAGAGCTTGGCAGCTATTTTTGTTGTTTTGATACAATTCTTACATTTATTCTGGCTTTTTTGGTTGCCATATTTTGCAAATTATACAATAAAACATTTTTACTGCAAAACTATTAAAACTTTAACCTTACTGAAACCTCAAAACAATTAATCATGGTGTGTGTTTAAATTCTACAGGAGCACTAAACATCTTTGAAAAAAAAAATACTACTTTATAAAAAGAAAATGTATATATTGCTGAAACAAAACTTTTAGTTTGGCACAGTGACTGATCTGCTTTTTGTTTAAAATGCATTAAGAGCTTTGAACAATACTGTACTTTCCACTGTGCTGCTCTGGCATCAATAATGTTGTTTATTTATCCACTGTCACAAAGTACAGTAACACCACTGTGATAAATATTTACAGTATTTTTATCTTTATATAATCTACAAATTCTGCCAGCCTGAGGTCAGTTTTATCATCACGTGGTTTTCAAGGCATTTCAAAGGCTTCAGCAAAAGTTTCAACTGTGACTCTATAGCATTTCCAACGATACTAACATCTGTCATAGAGGCACTGGTGCATTTTTGGACCTTACATGTGAGTCTTATAAGTAAGGCAGCACTGCTATATTAGAGCATCCTCTTGTCAAATCGCTTTAGTTTTATAGTGACTTGCAACAACTGACCAGCTATCACAAAAACAAATGCATTAAATAAAATGATTGTAGAACAACATTTTGCATGAATTCAGTTTTTTTTCCATACATCTTTATGCTTTTCTGTCATCTGTACATTATATTGTGTGTTTAGCCCCATGCTTCCTGTGAATGTTGTAGGCAGCTTTACATGAAAAAGGTGTTTATCTAATTTAGAAATGGTGGGAAAAATATGCAGATTGGGAGGCCAGGTAAAGACTTTGATAGCTTTAGGGCAAACTGAAAGTTCTGTAATGCATAAGTATCCCAATATAACACCAGAAGCAACTTGACTACATAGTCAATGGGTTACAATCAGAAGGGTTCCAAGTCCACAAAGATTAAAACCCCCTGCAGTATTTAGCACTAAGCAGCTCATATATTAATGCTAATAATAAACTGCTAATTGTTGGAGATTTCATCATTTGTTTTGTTAGAATTTCAAACTATGACTGAACTTGCTAAGGATGAAATTCTGGTTTCTTTTAAAAAGAATGCAAGAAAATATTTTAGAATACATTTTAGGATAAAGTGCATAGTTCAATATATATATTAGATGGCCAATAAAGGTTGGAATGCATTCTGATTATTGGCATTTCTTTCGTATTCTCAGTCTTGAATCGTGTGTTTGCCTGGTGTGAGGAGAAGTTATTTATTGGTTACAGTAGAAGGTTTTCCTGATCCGGTTTTTCTGTGTTCTTAAAAAAAAAAAAAAAAAAAAAAAAAAAAACAAACCCACAATACAGTGGAACCTCGGGTCACAAACGGCTCGAAACACATACAAATCGGGTTACGACCAAAAAGTTCGGCAAACTTTTGCATCTGTTCACGACCACACACTCGGGTGACGAACAAGCCAGTTTCCCTTCCGGTTCGTACGTGCCGATGATTTCCGCACGTGTTCAGTCTCTCCCTGTGCATTCGCTGTAAACTGTTTGTGCTCTATTTCATTTCCCTTCCGGTTAGTACGCGCCGGTGATTTACGCACGTGTTCAGTCTCTCCCTGTACAGTACATTGTTCTCGGTCAGACGTGCATCGCGCAGAGGGACTTTACCTCTCCACCCAGCTTCCTGCTCACTTCCTTCATGCCAGAACTTGACTCATGCAAGGTTAGTTTTCTTGATTGTTTATGGTTAGTTTTTGTATAAATTAAAGATTTTTCAAATGTAAATTTTTTTCCCTGTGCTTAAAACTCATTAAAAAAAAGTGTTTACAGCGAGCGGTTCGTAAGGCTGTAGTGTGAACTCTTACAATGTTAGTTTTCTTGGTTGTTTATGGTTAGTTTTTATATAAATTACAGATTTTTCAAATGTTCATTTTTTTCCCTGTGCTTAAAACTCATTAAAAAAAAGTGTTTACAGTGAGCGGTTCGTAAGGCAATACCTTGAACTCTTGCAATGTTAGTTTTTTTCTGTTCAAGGTTTTTCACAGCAGTTCATAAGGCTGTAGCGTGAACTCTTGCAATGTTAGTTTTCTCAGTGTTATTCAATGTTTTTACATTTAGTTTACTATTACACTGTGCATTCTATGGTATAATTAACTATTTTTGTGCTTAAAAATCTTTAAAAAAAATATATTTACATTCAGTTTGTACGGTCTGGAACGGATTAATTGTATTTACATACAATCCTATGGGGGAAATTAGTTTGGGTCATGACTAAATCGGGTTACGACCAGAGTTTTGGAACGAATTACGGTCGTGACCCGAGGTTCCACTGTCTTAAAAGGAGAATCTGGGTTTAGGATTGTTTCTAATATCGAACTACTTAAACATAGGACATAGCATTAACTAAAAAGTTTTATGTATGCTAAGATCTACCTCAAAAGCAACAATATTGTGAGAGCCAAAAACTGTTCAAAACTTTCTTTTAGTTCTTGGTATATTCAGTTTTCAGATTGTCTGCAGTTTCTGTAACCTTTAATTGGGCATTTCTGTTATTAAATGATTTGTTTGGTATTTTTTAAGTTGAGGGCATTTTTTCGCAATGAGGTTAATATTAATTTCCCAATATGAAACTGCGTTCTAAAGTGAAGCATTTGTTTTCTTAATAAATTTAAAAAAAAAATACATAGCCTGCACTTGAGTTTTATAAGGGTACTGGGGTCCAAATGTGAAAACAAAATCATTCAAACTTAACATATGGCCATTTTCAAGGAAAAAGATTTTGATCCGCTTTCTGAGATTACAACACGTATTGCAAAACAATGCCCATTCCATTTTAGGAAGTTAAAAATAAAAAAGTTTCACATCTCTGATAGTCTTCCTCTGAGCCAACTTTTCAGCCCCAGGGGCGCAGTTTCCTCCTGCACATACTTTTTCAAAACAAAAAATTTGTTTTCAAGGCTGTAACTGACATTTAATGTTAATACCCAGATGTGAAATTCTGTTTTTGTTCTGTAAATATATACACAATAACTTCTGACAAAAGGTACACTTACAATCACTCACATTCTTTCATTGTATGGAAGCTTATTTCATTATTTTTTAAAGATTTTACATGCTGCAACCCGGTATCATCATACATACCTGTGCTTCAGTGGTCAAGCAAGAGAAAGATTAAGCATGTGCATAGCATGTAATCAAATGATAAGGACTAAACAGATGTTATAGACATACATTTACTTTTAAATAAATTAGTTTATTAAATTTAGTACAGATGTTTAGCATGGACAGAGTGGTAGCACAGAGTTGTTACTCCTGTCACACAGTGCTAGGTTCAATATAGAGTTTGCGCATTCTCCCCTTGTATTTCTGAATTGATTGGTATGCAGTGTAATCAGTTTAGTTCAGAGTTATTGTTATGTGAACAAAGTACAATGAAATTGTTTAGTGCACTCTTCACAACCACATTTTTAAGGTTTTTGTTATCATGTTGGCAATTTGATACAATTTAACTCTATTATAAAAGGTGAGAGTAGGCTAGGTATTTTGTTAAATATATAAAAATGCTTCACTTTTATGTATAATTTCATTAATATAGACCATGAAGAAATTACTTTGATCTCCAGATTACCCTAAAGTATATATTGCAAGGTGCTAGACCACTTTCTAATCATCCTTTTTGAACTTCTTGTAATTGCTTTCCTCAGATTAGACCTATTTATCCTTATTATTACATATGATGTCACCCCCAAAAATTCTCTAAATTTTGATGACATCATACTTTCTTAGCAGTGCACTTTCTTCCATTCACCCATCAATTTTAACTGTCCTTTCATCATCCATTTGTCTTGCTGGCCACTTAATTCAAATATGGCGGCATTGATGTTTTCATCTTAGATCAGGATATTGGGGCCTGACACAACTGGCAAATCCGGAAGGGAGTAAAGTAATTTCTGTTTTCTTCCCCTGTTTTTCTGCTTATGATTAGCTAAAATTAAAATGAATATTGTTCCCTATATTAATTCTTTCATCACCATGCTTACTCTGTTCAGACTCTGGTCAGATCCCTTCTTTCTTAATTCTTATGGAAAGTCCTTACCTGACTTAGCATTATATCATTGGATACTCACCATACATCTAATGGGAAATTGTTTTGACTAGCTCTCCTATGTATTTCAACCAAAGAGTTTTCAGACCTCTGTAGTATTAGTATATACTGAATATGTAGAATGATTATTCAAATCTGTAACCAATCACTAGACTTTCAAATGACATAGTAACTATGATTAGTAGTTCCTTTCTAGTCTATTAAGAGTACCCCAAAAAGCTAACATAAACAAAACATCAAATAAGTTAAATTTTGGAGTACATCAATTCTTATTTTAAACCTAACACTTCTCCTACAAATGATGTAGTACCTAAACCAGGGGTGTCCAACTCCGGTCCTGGTGGGCCGCAGTGGTTGCAGGTTTTCATTCTAACCCTTTTCTTGTTCAGCGAGCAGTTTTCTCTGCTATTTAAACTCCTTTATCCATCATTATAATAGCCCTATTTTTAAGATTTCATTCCTCTTGAATTGATTCATTTCTTCATTAAATGGCAGCCAAACAGAAATGAGACGTGAAACGAGCCAACAGATGACAAGCTAAATTGGAACATCATACTACAACCAATTTCTTAGTGAGAAGCCAGTTCTTGCTGCTAATTAAAGCCGTTATTTAATATCATGATTTGTTGCTGTTCTGATTCTACCACAGCAGACAGTTAATTTTCTGTTGTTTCTAAAACCACCGTCAAGATGTTTTGGTGACCTGAGCAGACCAACATGATTGAGACCTACACCTTTCTTTATTTTCAGGTTAGCCTGTCATGTGGCTTCTTGTTTTATGTCTCCTTATTGTTTGGCTGCTCATTAAGGAATAGAAACAACTACGGGGTCTGAGTCACATCAGTTAAAACTAAGGCAAAACAAGTTAATCAGCAGCAAAAACAGCTCACTGATTAATAAGATGGTTAGAATGAAAACCTGCAGCCACTGCGGCCCACCAGGACTGGAGTTGGACACCTCTAATCTAAACATTCCCAAAAGATGATTATGGTCTTTAAATATGCATGTTTGAGAACACATATATAGGTCAGTTTAAGTCAAGTAGAAATTGTAAAAGCAAAGTTAAAACAGAAATACATAGAGAACAATGCTTTATCAAAATAAGAATGCCAAAGCATCCCATTTTAGAAGAAAAGTTAATTTATTTGGTTTATTACATGACATACATTAAACCAAGGCATGAAAATGGACATATATTTATCTCAGTCTTACAATGTGAGAGGTCAGGTTATCTTAGAATTTGTGTGCTCCTGCTAGTTACAGAAATAATGCAGCAAGTATTTTCCAGTCATCCACATAATTGTAAGGTTGTTTTTCACCAATTACATCACACTCCCTTTCTCTGGACTAACATCCATTACTCAGATGTGGTCAATCTATCTATCCTGCACATATCCATCTTATCAATGCTTTGTGCATGTGGTGAGACCAAGTGGCAGATCTGCACATTTATGGGATAGCAATATTCGAAAACACAGCTAAATAAGAAACTGATACAAATACATAGCCTAAACACTGGTTTAATTAGTATTCTTATTCATTACCTTATTTAAAGTAAATATTGATACCAGTTTTCTAAACACTCATCACACCCCTGGAGATACAGTAGGGTAGATGTTATGCTCTTCATTAATTCAATTAAACAGGAAAGAATAGTTCAAAATTTCCTGTGGGGCTTTTGCATATTCTTTGCTTCCTTAGTGAGAGACCGCAAACACATGCCATCTTGCCAAGATTTTCCCTTGTAATATGGATGTGCCAGAACCTGTTAAGTTTTAACAGCCTCTAGTTGTAAACAAACAAGCCTTACTTACCAAAATGTTAGTCTTGTAATGTAATTTTAGTTGTTTTGTATAATTTAGCTAGACTGGCCTGTAATTTCTTTGCTTTTTGTATTTTACATTTGTAAATTTTTTATTAGGACACATTTCTTTGAATTTAGTTACAGCTGCAGTACTTGCCCAGTTGTGTTTCTTTGTGTTACCTAATTACTATTTTACTAGAATTTATCAAATTTTGAGAATAATTTAAGGTCAGAACAAAAATATAAGCATTGAACTTCAGTGCTAATTTATAATTGTGGCAGGTCTGTATTGACTATTTTTCGGTGTGTATGTTTTCATTAGAAATTATGATAAAAACAGGCCAGTAAGCCCATGATTGCTCTTAGGTTATCCAAAATCTTTAAAGTCCTCCTCTCCATTACAATACTTGATAATCTATTCCATGTGTCTGATGGTTTAGTCCAGGGGTGCCCACACTTTTTCGGCTTGCGAGCTACTTTTAAAATGACCAGGTCGAAATGATATACCTACATTAAAAATTATATATGTATATACTGAGTATACTTTATACATAAAATATATGTTGTCGTACCTTGCATAACTGAATAATCTTTATGGCACAATAACAATTCAATACATTTATGGCCACTACAGTATTTGGATTTAATAATCTTCATGTGGGAAAAGGCTGACTCGCATAAAGTAGAGCCGAATAATGCAGTCAAGGAGGTAGCTCTTGGAAGGACTTATGCTTAATGATCGAGTGACTCACCCGGAACAATGCTTCGATGTGTTTGCCTTTGCTTTTAAATCCAGCCGAGTGAAAAATGACGGGTGTCCGATTAACTGCGATTTTAGTTCCCTCTCCTTTCTCTTCTTCAGATCGCTTTTCGGAAGGAAGTCAGTTTCGTAGTTTTTATGAAAAGTTCAAAAGTGCCTTTCCTTCTTTGGAATAGCAATGATAGATTTACAGATCAGACAAACTCACTTCGATTGTGACATTGTGAGAAAAAAAAAATCCTCTTCCAATTCCACATCCAGCCCATACACTCCCCAAACAATTTTTTTTTTAAATCCCTTCTTTAGTCGATATAAATTGGAAGGCTAACTAGATCATAGCCAGAGTTTTGCAGTAGCTCGTGTGTTTGATCGTGCGTGCAGGATGACCAGTGTGTTAGACGTTAAGAGATCTCAGACTGGCCGCCCTGTATGTCAATCAAGTGGCAAATGCCATAGGGAGAATATATGATTTAAAAATTTAAAATTAAAAAAATTTTTTTTGAATGCAACGCGATCTACCTGCACTACCTTTGCGGTCTACCGGTCGATCGCAATCGACGTCTTGGGCACCCCTGGTTTAATCTGTAATAGGCATTTCTTATTGATTGTTTTTTAAGAAAATGTGTGTTTAAATTTTAATATTTGATATAGTACTATTGTGTTAAAAATTAGATAACACACAGAAAGACTAATTATATAAAATACCTTTTGTTTAACATTTTTACTATACAGTAAAATGGACACTTTTGAAATCCTTGATGAATGTTTGCAAATAATATTATAGAGATAACTGATCAATAATAAAGAATTATTTTTCTGCATCATAATATAACAAAACAATGTGGCAATAGAGTGGGGAAGTAGTAAGTCATAGGTTTGAATCCCATGCCCACTCATTGCCTGTTTGGAATGTATGTGTTCTCCCTACTGAGGTTTTTCTCTGTGTATTGCATTTTCCTCTTACATCTCAAATAGGTTAATCTGTAACTCTAAACTAACCTCTGATAAATGAGTATAGGTCTGTGTCTTGTGATGAATTACACATAATGCTGCCAGAATAGGCACCAGCTCCCTGAGATCTACAATTGAATAAGTTGGTTAGAAAGTGAATGAATGGATGTTTATAATGTCAGATAAAAATAAATGATACATTTAAAAATTGTTGAAAAACAAAATATTTAGTTTTCATCTGTTTTAAGAGTGCTGCATACAGTGTGTTCAGAAATGCTGAAATGAGGCAGAATTAATATTTTTATGAGCTAAAATAGATTAACAGAAGTAGACAGCACTTAAAGGCTATTCCAATCATATAAGTCCTATGTAAGGTGTGCATAATTAATTTAAATGTTTTGTTTACTGATGTCAAAAGGATAAATGATTTTCTTATTTTGATGGAAGTAGCATTTTTTTCCGTCTTCATCAATAGAAGTTACTGGCATGTGTTTAATGCTTACCATTAAGTTTTCTTTTTATATGATAACATATCTGGTAAAACATACAATTTTGACATTTTATAAAATACATATGGTATATAAATGTAATCTATACCAAAGTATATAGAATCTAGTCTAGTGTTATACACAGTTTTTATTTCATTATTTTTGGATGTTTCATGAGCTTTAAGCAAATCAGGTAGTGTGGTCAGAATAATTGGATATAAGATACATTCCCTGGATATCAAGAAGAATGTGTATTGTATGGCTCTGTTTTCTGTAACCTCTAAAACTAGAAGAAAATGATCACATCACAGGAGGGATGCTAAAGGTTTGTTTTAAAGTGGAATATTTTTTTTATATGTTACCCTATCTAGTTTGTAGTGGTGGCCAAGAAAAATCTTTAATGTCCTGTTTTCATGCAACATAAGATAACATATTTTATGATATAATTGAACATAATGGAGACCCATTTTGTCCAACAGCAGACAATGTGAAAACTATCCATGAGTGAAAGAAAAGTAATTCAGAAGCAACTCTTGATCAATACATTTTGGATCTACAATTCAAATGTGCACTATTATGGGAATTAATTTTTCCTGTTCATCTTGTATGCTTAGTTTTCAAATAGAAAATACTGTATATTAATAATATTTTAGCAAAAAATGCATGCATTTTCTAGGTTTTGAGCATACAATAGCATAATAGACATGTGGGTTATGTGACACAAGTTATGTGAGTTTGTTTTCTTTTCTTTCTTATTTCCAATAACATTTTTAACATTGTTTGCCATTGGACAGAATCGATCACCATTACATTCCATTATATCATAAACTATTGTCTCTTATTCTGCATGAAAACATGAGATTAAAGATTTTTCTCAGCCAACACTACAAACTGCATGTGGTAAGTAACATATAAAACTTATTTATTTAGTACAGGCAGTCCCCGGGTTACATACAAGATAAGGACTGTAGGTTTGTACTTAAGTTGAATTTGTATGTAAATCGGAACTGGTACATAAATTTAATAAATGCTATTGTTGACCGACTGTAACTAAGTGCTCTGCCAATGAATGATAGAGTTTCACCTCTCTCTGAACTTTTTATTATTTCTACTTTATTTTCAATGGTGATGGTTTTTCTCTTCTTTACTGTATCACCAGCACTTGCATCAGATTTGTGTTTCAGAGACATTGTTGAAGGGTGAAGACAAAAGATTAAGATGAGCTCTTCTGCAGAGCACTGTACACGCTATCACAGCAGGAAGGCACCAGTCGTCAACACGTTTGATGTACTGAGAAGAGACAACTTCCTGCTATGTGTGTAACAGTACAAGCAGGCTTGCTATTGAGAATGAATGGGGGCATCGATGGCGCTTCATCACCAGCCCGCCTCGCAGTCACCTCCACTACAGTATGCTGCCTGCAGCGTCCGCCCACTGAGAACAAACACAATGCGGCCAAAGGTGGGTAGTGAATCGCCCTCATTCAATAGGCAGCCATCCAAGGCACACTACAATGCTACCCCCCCGCTGTCCCGTTCACCCTCAGTGGCATCCGTTCAGCCACAACTGGGTCACGGCTTGCAGCATTACCAGCCGCCCACTGAGAACGAACTGGGCAGCCGTGTGTGGTGGGTGGGCAGTGAAACCGCTTGCTGCCGGGAGCCACCCGAGGAACACTACACTGTGCAAGCAGCGAAATCGCCCCCCTCCAGCCTCCATCCAGCCATCGCTTGCAGCATTACCAGCCACCAACCGAGAACGAACAGGGCAGCCATGTGTGGTGGGAGGGCAGTGAAACTGCTTGCCGCTGGGAGCCGCCCGAGGGACACTACACTGTACGGGCAGCGAAATTGCCACCCTCCAGCCTCCGTCCAGCCACCGCTTGCAGTGTCCCCAGGCCGAAGATGACAAAGCAGCAGTTACTGAGGTGCATGCATCGCAGTTGCGGCCCATTCATAAGTCGTAGGTCGGATGTCCATAACCTGGGGACACCTGTATGTGCATTTTAGTTTAAAATACTTATATGGTGAACACAATGTAGCAAGTCAAAACAAGCCAAAACCAAAATCAAATGGTCCTAGTACAGCTGACTTTGTTCAGCTAATCTTGTCTATCATATAGGGTACTTGCCCATCAACCAAAAAAGATGATCTAAAATCAGTACACTCCCTTATGTCTCTAGCCTCACTCCCTTCCTGTTGTTGAAACCCTAGGCCTACCAATGGAGTCCCTACTTACGTCCTGATTGTAAGAATAAATAATGTTTTTCAGCATGTTACATCCATAATTTCTAAATTGTCTCTGAATTTACAGAATCTTGCTCTGATAGAATATTAACTTGGAACAAACTGCAAACTAAAAATTAAAATCCATCCATCCATTATCCACCATTTATCTGAGGTTGGGTCGCGGGGGCAGCAGCCTAAGCAGGGAAGCCCAGACCTCCCTCTCCCCGGCCACCTCCTCCAGCTCCTCTGGGAGACCCTGAGGCATTCCCAGGCCAGCCGGGAGATATAATCCCTCCAGCGTGTCCTGGGTCTGCCCCCGTGGCCTTCTCCCGGTGGGGCATGCCCGGAACACCCCCCCCAGGGAGGCGTCCAGGGGGCATCCTAACCAGATTCCTGAACCACCTCAACTGATTCCTCTCAATGTGGAGGAGCAGCGACTCTACTCCGAGTCTCTCCCGGATAACTGAACTCCTCACCCTATCTCTAAGGGAAAGTCCAGCCACCCTGCAGGGAAAACTCATTTTGGCTGTTTGTATCCGCAATCTTGCTCTTTCGGCCACTACCCAAAGCTCGTGGCCATAGGTGAGGGTAGGAACGTAGATCGACTGGTAAATCGACAGCCTCGCCTTCTCTCTTCACCACAACGGACCGTTGCAGAGCCTGCATTACTGCGGATGCCGCACCGATCCGTCTGTCAACCTCCCGCTCTATTCTTCCGTCACTCGTGAATAAGACCCCGAGATACTTGAACTCCTCCACTTGAGGCAGTAATGTGCTCCCAACCCGGAGAGAGCATTCCACCCTTTTCCGGCTGAGAACCATGGCCTCGGATTTAGAGGTGCTGACTCTCATCCCCGCCGCTTCATACTTGGCTGCAAACTGCTCCAGTGAGAGCTGGAGGTCACTGTCCAATAAAGCCAACAGAACCACGTCATCCGCAAATAGCAGAGGCGAGATTCTGAGGTCAACGAACCAGACCCCCTCCGCTCCTTGGCTGTGCCTATAAATTCTGTTCATAAAACTTATGAACAGAATCGGTGACAAAGGGCAGCCCTGGCGGAGTCCAATCTCAACAGGAAACGAGTCTGACTTATAACCAGCAATGCGAACCAAGCTCCTGCTCCTCCTGTACAGGGACTGAATGGCTCGGAACAACGAGCTTTGTACCCCGTACTCTTGGAGCACACTCCACAGGATGCTTTGAGGGACACGGTCGAATGCCTTCTCCAAATCCACAAAACACACGTGGACTGGTTGAGCAAACTCCCATGCCCCCTCCAGGATTCTGGCCAGGGTGTAGAGCTGGTCCAGTGTTCCACGGCCAGGACGGAATCCGCATTGTTCCTCTTGAATCTGAGATTCGACCATCGACCGAACTCTCTTCTCTAGCACCCCTGAATAGACCTTACCAGGGAGGCTGAGGAGTGTGATCCCCCTATAGTTGGAGCACATCCTCCGGTCACCCTTCTTAAATTATACTGTTGACATGGATTTTCGTTATTATTGACTGATCAATTAATTATCTCTGTCCCATCTGATGACCAAATCAATGGTGAGCATAGGTGCCTATTGGAATACCATCAGGAAATCTGCTGATATGCTTTTTAACATGCGTTCACACTAGCAGTACCACAGTGCCAAGCAGAGCTGTTAGATGAAATCAAATGGTTTAGCACAACAAATCTGTCAGGTCTTTATTTACAACTGAAGTGCTATTTGTGTTAAAATTGTAGCTGACCTAAAAATGGAGTCACAGTATATTCATGGCACCAATATTGCCCTTGCACAAATTATCTTTCATATTTAGATTTGGTTCACGCTTCAGAGTAGCTTCAAACTAAAGGGCCACTTTCTTCTTTCAAGGAGTCTTTTCTCAAAGTAATATATACAAGATTTACAACAACTGTATTTACACTCTGAAAAGAGTAAACTAGGGCATCCATAACTTAGGTAAGGATGAAGCTGAATGGCCTTATGGCTTTCTTCTGTCTCTAATGCATTCCTTTGTCTCTTGTCTTCATCTCCATAATAAAGGTTTTAATTAGTCTTTTTTAATAGAACAATTTAATCTATATACACTTAGTCATTATCACTGTAATATTTTGGGCACCCAATTAATTGTATTTCTTTAGATATTAATATAGTAATTTATAAGTTGTCATTCACATTCGCTTTAGTCCATTTAGACTGGGTTAACAGCTGCTATTATGATGTAGATGATGGCATATTTTTGTTTGATAATCATTTAGCTGTCTATAGTGTGACAGATTTTTCTGTCTTTGAAATGATTAAAGCATTCTGACAATTGAATATTAAGTGAAGGAAGAAAGCAGAAGAGTATTTTAATCAAGCCATAAGATCAGTATCTTAATTTAGCATCAAGCTTTTAAAGCTTAGCTATTAAGAGTAGATAGCTTACTTTTACTTAAGTACATTACAGTGAAATACAGAAAGGTCATGTTACAAGATATTTTTGATCAAATAAAGAATAGATTACACTGAGCAATTTAAACAGATGTTTAAAATATTGCTATAGTCCATGTGAACATATTTAATCTTTTGATATAATCATTCTTGCAATACAGAAAGAGAGATTAAATATGTCTGAGTCACTCAGTATTTCCTAGTGAATCTTTGATTTCACAAAACTTCCTGCATATACAAAATATCTACTACTGTGCCTCAAGTGAAAGCTTGTTAATTTGCTTAGTGTTGTACATTGAACCTGGCAAATATTTAAGACCAGTAACCTTTGGAGGGTTAAGTTTAACTTCTTCACAAATTGAATACATTGTCAAATAGTGTTTTGGAAAAAAATTACATTTTTCATGCAATTCAAATGATTTTTCCTGAAGATATTTATTAGTAACACTTCTGATAAAAGTAGATTGTAATCAGCAATATGAATTATTATAACATACGTCTCTAATACTGTTAATCTGTTCTTGCTTTTGAATTTTGGATCCTTTTATAGATATGTGTCAGATTGACTATTCATTGCCTTAACATGCAAGAGAACTTGGGATTTCTGTATATTCTTTGTGTCGAACCATATTGTTCCCTAATGACATACAATTCTGTGTTAACCAAAGAAACTGTATTAATTGATTTTCTCAAATATACCATAAGAAGCTGCCTTGATGGCAAAATAACAGATACAATGAATACACAGTATGAAACGAGTTTGGCAGCATAGGAGCTCACACTGATAACTAGTGAACTCTTCTAAAAGCTATTATGGGCAAGCTGCTGCAGTGTAGAGGAATGGTATGTTTATTTAGAGCATGGCCCAAAATAATAATTCAATGGATGCTAAAGTAAGAGAAATGGTATTGGGAATTTGCATAAGACCAGAAGAAGTAAGGAACAGGTGGCAGCTGAGATTTTCTCATGAAACATATTGGTCCTTACAGCAGCAAGACAGCCTGAGAACCACTATGTGTGCCTGGGACTTTTAATTAAGAAATGAAGCTTAGGGATGTAAGATAACTGGGCCCAGCAGAGTGAGCTCTAGGGAAAAGCCTCAGGGCTTTCAGTGGATATTCATTCATGTGACCATTTTTATTGCATTGACAAGACATGAAAATACCATATATTTATTCACAAAGACCAAATAGTAAAAATATAAAGGAAACAAAACAGATGGACTTACCATTGTATCATGAAGCCCATTTTAATTAAGACATATTTTACTTGGCTAGTAAGGCTATTAATAGGCTATATGGCATGATATTAATATAGCTTTCTTTATGCAGGGAATGAAGCCTATATAAACTGACGAGAAAACAAAAATGCTCTTCAGTGTAAATACACAGCATTGTCCACCTTTCAAAGGGAACTAAAACAGAGTCTGTACATCACTTTTGAGGTTTAATAGAGTATGTTTGTCATGTCAATGCACATTATAATAATGGCTTGGTGATATGAATTATTATATGCATGAGGTATTGTTTAACTGGTTAGGCAGCATTTCCCAATTTCTCCGAAATGTTGCATACAGTTGGGTCAGAGTTGCCATAAATATATGCAAGCTTTCCTGTCAAATTTTCTTTTATGAATTTAGACTTCTCTGTGAAAGGCTAGGGCAAATTTAGTTTAAGTAAATTCATTTCAAATGTTCAATCCTATTTGAATGTGCTTAACTGCCATGTGTGATAGGGTTTTCCAGAAATTACTTGTTTAGCAATGTTTTAGCCAAAATGCATGTGTTTGGGACATTATGTAAAACTGAATGCATGCCATGTGGCTTATACAGTATAACATGAGCAATTTGAGATTTTTTCATGGACATTTTATTATTAGTTTCTTTTGTTCAGTGTGACCCCTTATTGAAGCCCATCGTATCATGGATTTTGTTTTCTACACTCTCCAAGAAACATGAAATAAAATATATTTCTCAGGTGTTATTACAAAAAAAAAACAGCATAAGTAACAACAACAAAAAAATAAATCAATATTTATAATTCTGGGTGGCTTTTAACCAAAAGTGGCTGCCCCAACATTCTCTATCCCCCATTAAAAGATTCTACCCAGATAGTGATCTTGGAGGTTGTTTAAATACCCCATTTCAGGGATCTTATCAAGCCGTGAGTCACCGTTACAAATGAATCCAAACATGGATATCCTTTATTTACACCAGGCTGGTGGAGCCACCATGTACTGTGCAGCATGAGAGACTGATTAATCTTAATAGTGCCTTTTACAAGTTGGGTTCATTTACATAACAATTTGATTTACACTAATCAGCACACAGGTAAATGTTATATTCTACTAACATACCCATATCTTACAATTATCTAAAAGTAAAAAATAGTAAAATAGCCTTTGAGCAATATTTGGTTCATAGAGTAGGAAGAGTTGTATGTAAATTATAATCAGAGAATAAAATAAAAATTAAAATGTCATATAATCTTGTCTTATATTTGATGTGCTGGTACAAATGAATCAGGATGGCCCAGTTTAATGCTTAATACATTTTCTATTTGAGTTAATTGTAACTAGATTATGAAAGTTCACTTTTTGAAGGGGTTTTCATGTATGGCCTGGCTCTTCCTTAAAGCAGTGAAGCCTGTACATCTTTATTTTAGCACTTTGGTCAGTAAATCAAAATACAATCATTAAGATGTGCAGTCACACTCAATGTCACTGCTTCAAGTTGCTGTTACTTGGAACATATGTTAGTGACTGTAATATGATTTACATCCAAAAAGAAGATACCCTTTCTGCTTTGCAAAAACATTTTTGACTAGATGTACAAAACAGGGAAAGGTCCTACATTTACTTGTACTTTTAATTAAGTACACTTAATTAAATTGTTAATTTATTGTTCCATACAAGTTTTGTATGTTTTGGTGCATGCACAATTTATATGTAAAAAGTTCTATTGTTATATTATTATTTTATTATTCTATTTACATTTATTTATTTTTAATTAAATAAGAGATTGACCCGTGTTAGCAGCATATTGTGTGTGTGTCTGTGCCTGTGTCTTTGGTTATGTGAAGGGGAGGCAGATTTTCTTGTCTGGAGCCACCAAGTACTTCAGAAATGGCCCTTTGTTTGGTAGGCATTTACTGAGGACTAGTAAAGAAGAATGGATGTAACAAATGGATGTAAAAAAAACACATCCCTAGGGAGCAGGTCCTCTCTGAAGGATGCTTGCAGCAAGTGCTAAGTTTGATTCAATCATAGCCATAATGATGTCTAATGAGGATAATCATTACCATGGATGGTGTCTTTAACCAATAAACAGTGAGCCAGTCTGTTCCTGTGCCATAATGGCTTCATACCTGGAGGTAATAAGAATGTTAGCAGTGCAGGCAGCAAAATAGATTGTTTTGGTGAGACTGTAACTTGTATGTCTGCTCTGCAGTGGAGCTGAGACTAATGATGGCATATTATTTCATGAAGGCTACCAGAGGGAAACTTAAGGTGGTGAAGGAGGGCATGATTTCTGTTGGATTCAATACATTTAACATAATGTTTTGGAAAACATTCTACAAACCTCAGGACATTTTATACTGAATAATATTTACATAGAGAACACTGTAACATTTAAATGAACACCAAAGTGCCCTGTTAAAAGACGATCATCAAGAAAGAAACAAATCAAAAACTTTGCTTTCTCACATAAATTTTGTACTTTGCAGCTTTTTACCCTTAATGGCATACATTTCCAGAAATAATCAATGCATTGTTAAGACTGGGACTAAGAAATGACATACTGAAGTCTGACACTAAAAGAAGATCTTGTAACATGGAATAATTAACTGAAACATGTATTATTAACTAATATAAAGTTTGAAACCAGTAAATTGTTTAACATAAACCAGACAGTAAAACTTAAAACGATCTTTTCAAAATGACTGCATTGTTGAAAATCAGAACAGGATAAGCCTGAAGTAAATCTGTGATGCCGAATAATCATTTTGCACACTACATAAAAGTACTACTTGAAACAGACAGAAAGTTAATTTTCATTTCATCAGATACTGTACTGCCTCTAGAATTGAAAATATATGTAAAACAAATTCACCAAAAGCTTTAACAAGAAATGTAGTAATTTCAGCAAGTCATCACAGGCTAGGTTATCTCCACAAAACAGCACAAACGCCTACTACAACTTTTGAATCTAAGATATATTTTATTAATCAATTATTTTAAATACATTTAAATAAGTTTAAACTTTTTTGAAAGACTGTGGATATCCAAAAATCTTTCTTATTTTTGTAAAATGTAAAGGGCAATAAAAAACAACTAAACAACCTTATTTTATTGAGTACATGTTCATTTTCAAGCACTCTACATTTTTTCTAGAAGTATTTATCACATGTATACTACTCCTCCAAATTTAATACATCTTGAGATAACCAAGCAAATGCGTTGCACAGATATTTATGCTGAAAACTCTAGCAAATGGCACAGAAGATGAACCTTGGAGAATCTGTCTAGTTACAGAAGAAGCCCTCACAAAAAGCATGAATAATAACCCCACCTCTGGTGACTAGTCCACAGTATTATAAAAAGGAAGGTCAGAGTCTATGCTGTAGAACGGCTTTTTTTGTGATAAAATTTTATGTATTATAATCATAACTAAAACAAAAATATAAAATAATACAAGCAATACGAGAGTGATGAAACCCCAAGCATTGCAAAAGAGAGTGAGGCCCCTTAATTCTCCACAAAAGGCTTTACTGGTCATGCCGGGCTTTCTGTGCCTTCCTGGAAAAGGCCTCACCCCAATGGGGCTTAATCTTCTAGAGGCCTGCATCAGGCTTTGGCAGACCTAAAAAGAATTTAGGCCTCAAAACAAACTTGAATATCACAAAACCTTCCACTTATACACTTAAAGGGCAATAGAATCTTTATATATAAAGAATTTATTAGAAAGAATAGAAAAATACAAGTAAAATGTTCAAAAGACCAAAACCAGGCAAAAAAGGGTTGCTAAAAGCCAAAAATAGGAAAACAATTTAAAAAAAAGAAGAAGATCTGGAGAAAACACAATACTTCCAGTAAGACTCCAAGAACTACAATACTCACCTGCTGTTTCTCATTTCTGACTATAATAAATAGCCAGAAAGAGGAGCTAGCAGCCATGGCAAAATGGTGACCCTGCCTCTTGGAGGCTCCACCCCCAAGGCACAAAAAAATGAAGACACATTTAAAGGGATGACACACAATTATGAACAGTAAAAAATTGTAAAATAATATTTTAAAAATTATTATAAAACATAAACATAAAATCAGACCATTACATAATTGACTTGCTCATAATGGATTTAAAAGTCAGCTGAGTACTGATTTATATTTCTTAGTGGTCAGTGATCTGGACTATTCCCGATTATATGCATGTTTAAATTATTTGTATTTCTGCAACAGCTTTTTTTTCACGGACTACTCTGAATCCTAGCACATTCCACTATTTGAATGGTATAGTCATGGAAAGTTTGATTGACATAAGTTCCATAGTTTGGTAAATCATTCAGGACAAGTAAACCAACAAACAATCTGACACAGAATAGTTTATGTTTCTAACTGATTATGCCAGAAGTATGCAACATGATCTTTTGCAACATGTTCAAGTAAGGGGCAGCTCTGCCTGTGATGATGTGTGTGTATATATATGTATATATATATATATATATATATATATATATAATGTGTGTGTGTGTGTTTAAAATAATTCATCCAGCATTTTGTTAAAGGATAATTTAGGACAATGCTAGGCTTTCTTAACACACCAGGGGCCTCATGTATAACGCCTTGCGTAGAACTCACACTATAACATGGCATAAGCACAAAAGCAGGAATGTGCGCATGCACAGAAAAGTCCAGATGCAGGAATCTGTGCATACGCAAACTTCCACGTTCTTCCACTACATAAACCCAGATCAGCGTGAAACGTGCACGCGCCTGCTGTCCCGCCCCAACTCCTCCCAGAATTACGCCTCTTTGAATATGTATATCAATATAAATAGCCCTTAAGCTCAGCGTTCTGTGAAAAGGCAATGGCCAAACCACGAGGAAAAATGGAACAATTTCAGCGAATACCAAGTGGAGGCAAGGAAAAACATACTATTTGTTGGTTTAAACAGTGGTGTAAACAAGAATAGGAAGCTGATCGAGTGACATAGCGTGTTGGAGAAACTCGAATGCTCAAGTTCACAAAGTCGCACAGTGCCCAAAATAAAAAAGAAGTCGCATATCAAAGTCGCCGTGAAAATGCGAATCGTAGCCCACCGTCTGAGTGTCATATGAAAGCTTATTAGGGTACAGAGAAAAAAAAAAAAGGCACACAGTGGGGAAAAAACACAAAATGTCAACTTTAATCTCAAAATTTCCACTTTAATCATGTAGTTTATTTTGTCATTAAAGTAGAACATCATAAACTTCATCTTAAAATCTTTTAATTTACTAGTTTCTCTAATCCCATCGTAACTAAAGTAGTACGTTAAATGTTTTGTTTTGTATTTGATCTTCTATGTGCTCTATGTGTGTGAATCACTACGTGCTTTTTAAACCGGCTTTCTCTACCTCCGACAAGACACAGAATCCATTACATTCATGATATTACAGCTCTCCGAATAACTAAAATACTGAGATGTATACGTGATATCATTTTCATGATGATAGGAGTTAAAGCATGTTATTAAACATGGGAACACGGAGGCGCAGTGATTGTGTGCGACCTTCAATAAAATAATTTATTGCAGCAGTACTGTCTGTTTCAAACGTGCAAACCTCCAGTTCCTGTCCTTTCTTTTCTTTCTCCAAATACCTAATCGCCACACAATCAGCTCTGTAATAGACGTTAAGCCATCTGTAAGCTTATAACACCGATTCTTCAAAACTTTTAAGAAACATTGAAATATCTTCATAGTACATGTTTAACTATTCTATCCTACACGCCAGTCCCAGTGAAGCATACAGTGAGAGGCAGGAACAATCCGTGCCAGATCCTTGCTAGCGTAGCGACACCACGTCCTTTAATTATTAACAATATAGATTATTTAAATAAAGTTGAAGTTTTATCTGTATAATATAATAAACATGTTTTGCTGCATTTCATTTTAAAAATGATATTGTCATCATATGTAAAGCTTTATAAAGTGGATCAGGTTGTGCAATATTATAACTGTATCGCAAGTTTACAGTGAGGTAATTGTACTTATAAGTACAAACAATTCTACAAGGAGCAGTTGATGGAGTGATTGTTTGCGTTTAGAGCTCTTGGGATGAAACTTTTTCTGAACCGCAAGGTCCGTACAGTAAAGGTTTTGAAGTGTTTGCCGTGTGAGAAGCAGTTCAAATGAGAAGCATGGCTGAGGCAGTGTGTGCTTGATGCTGTATACCGATAATTCTCTTCCAGATCAGCTGCTTCGAGTGGTGCAGTGAGGGTAATATGGAAAAAGATGATCCACTGTGGTAACCCCTAATGGAAGCAGCTAAAAGAAGAAGAATAAGGTGCAGTGAGAGTAACAACGCTGAAGCAGCTATGGTATTTAGAATAGTTTAACCATTCTGTGGACCATTATATTGTTACAGGTTAAATTACAATCAGATGCATTAAACTAATAAACAATATGTGGTTAATTTCAGTGTATTTATAAAGCCGCGTCACGGATGTGGATCTGAAAAAGAAAGATAAACCACACAGGAACAGTAGCATTGCTTTGACACTGGGTGCCTCCAGTCTCCAAAACTGAGTGCAGAACTTGCGTACGACAGGGTATGAAGTACCGTGGAAATGTGCGTGGCTTTACGCCAAGTTTAGGTTTTATACATAGCGATTTGAACATGGAAACGTTCATATGCAACATTTCTGTGCGTACACACCGTTTATACATGAGGCCCCAGGTCTGTTAAGACAGCAGATTTAACATGGATGCAGACATTAAGCTGTACCTTCCCCCACTTAGATTCCGAAGTAAGTGATTAAACTCTTTGTACCAGCACCTGCTTGTAGTTCATCTGATAACAAAGGTGTAAATCAGAGTAGAACTGACATCTTTACAGAGGTCCCTCTGCAAATGTCTTGAACCATAAGATCCAAATTGACTCAAACCAGAAGAAAACACTGTAAATCAATGAATGACAAATATGATGCAAGCAGGAGAGGTTCTACCTTCATTCATAAACTAATTGCACTCGCTCCGTTGGGGGATACACTCTGGGCACTCTATCAAGGAAATTCTCAGGAACACTGAGGAAACTTCCACAGGATCTGTGCTCCCCTCTCTCTATAACCAGAAAGCTGATGAGCTGCTCACCCTTTGGGAAGCTGAAATCTGAGATCCAGTCTGATGAGAAGTAGCCATGACTTTAAGAAGGGAACTTCACCCGCTAAACTCTTGCTCCAAAAAAAATAACATTTCTCACTATGAAGTTGCAGTCAACACAACAGTACTAACTGAGGAAAACACTGCACACCACAAAGAATCATGCAGCAAAGAGAAAGAGTGCATTCCAAAGCAAGAGGAGGTCTTCACACCGATCCAGACAACATTGGACATCATCTTTAAAGACTTTGTATTGTAAAACTATCTTTGCTAAGATTAATTAGAGCTATAAATAACCATTAAACAGCCAGTCTTTATTACTATTATTAGTCTATATTACATTTTTACCTGTCTAGTTTGTCTGTGCCCTCTCTTACATGACAATATATATGTGGTTGTCATTTCTGTATAATCCTTGTGTTTATCAATAAATTGTAGTATTCTATTTCTTAAAATGAGTTTGCTTCAGTTACCTTGGTATTAGTCTATAGGTTGGAGACCACCTCCTATAACAGAGAAAGGTGTTGTAAATAAAGTAGGAACTTTACCAAATTATTTAATTAATTGCCAGCATTGCCAATGGCAAAACAGATAATTAACCAAGTTAAATCTCTCCTCATTTCCAATAGTAACAATTGTACTTTGTTTGTTTACACCTTGCCTCCATTGCATTTGATTTCAAACTTAAGTTCATTTTTAGGACATATTATTCCTGTTTGTGCCCTCCCTTTGGTGAGGTTCTGATAAAGGTGACTGATCTTTTAGTAAAGTATTTACCTATCTTTCTCTCTTTGTTAAGTGGTTCTTTGTTGAGTGACAATGATTTGCCTCTCTCAATAACTACATTTATTTCTTCTTCCCTCTTTTAATAACTATACTTGTTTAGTTCAACTTTTTTTTCTTTGATTGATAAATGTAATATTGTTGTCCCAGAATCAACTGAGCCAAAAAATTAAAATAAAAGATTATTAAATATAAGGACAAAAAAACAAAGGGTAAAGCTAAAAAGTAGATAATACCAAACAAAACAAAACTTGGACTCAAATAACATGCAAAAGTACTGACTCACTAATAAGATTTTATACTGACTAATGGCATGAAAAGGTTTTCCACATTATCCAAAATCTTGGACACCAGAAAAAGCACGAGCATCTTAAATACCATTGAGTGGATGGCATCACGCTGCACATCTTCTGGGTGTGATTCTGGTCATGATAGTTCATCGATTCCAGAAGATTCATTGAAACTGAAAATGGCCTTGCCTTCCACGTTCTCATCTACTCCTTGCGAGCCGGGAGCATCGGCTTTAACAGGGCTTGCCACTTCACCTGCGGAGCACGAAGGCCGAAACAATCTGTCTGAACTGAAGGTAATGATCACTGCAATGGCCACTGCTCAAGACATAAAGGAGCTCAAGAAAGATATAAAGAAAGAAAAAATGGTATACACAAGACAAACAAGAAGCTGTGGCAGGATATTAAAGACCTGGAGAAATGTTTAATGATCGCTTTGAGGCAGCCTTTAAAGGTATGATAGAAAAAATTAAGGAACAATTTCAGGAAAATGCATCTAAGTTTGAGAATAAACTGAGAGCACTTGGCGCTGAGTTGAAAGATGTTAAGCAAACGTTCACGACTCGAATTGAAACAGCTGAACAGCTGGCATCTACCACAGACAGAAAAGCAATGGCTGCAAATTCCAAATGCAAAAAACTCGGAAACAGACTGGCTGCACTGGAAGATGGATGCAGAAGGAATAATGTTAGAATCGAAGATCTCCCTGAGAATTGTGAAAGTCCAAACCTAGTGAAATTCGTAGCTGAACTATTCTCTAAAATAACTTCGAGAGGACTTTAAATCAGACACCAAGATAGCAGCAGCTTATGGCATATGGGGATCAAATACCTCTAAACCTAGGACTCTTATCATGCGTTTTGAAAAATTACAATTTAAATCACATGTAATGTTACTTCTCAGACAGAAACAAGAGATTATATTTGAAAATAACCACATTCGTATTTTCCTGGATTTCTCACCCTCAATAGCTGCTAAATGTGCCGGTTTTTACAACATTAAACAGCGCTTGCAGAAATCCAAGATCAGATACAGCCTCTTGTACCCTGCCAAACTGAATGTGGATATTCAAGGCAAGCATTACATCTTTAGCTCTACGGAAGAAGCAGATAAAGAGCTAAGAAAACTGATCCTGACACTTTTTTGAAATGTGATCATGAGTTGCATCCTGTCTTGGCATGGCAAAGAAGATCTTACTGGCTGTTTGATCCACTTGCAATGATACTGGTACCGTAATTATATATCCTTTTCCCTTCTCGGCCACTTTTTGTTTATGCTTTAATTACAATTATATGCGTATATGTATGTATGTGTGGAAGAAATTAAGATTTTTTTTTTATATATAAAGGCGACTGTTTAACATCATACACTTGGTTTATTGTTATTGATGTTATTGTATTAGGGCTTACTATGCATATCTAGGGCCACTTTTTAACACCATTTCCTAGGTTTACTATCTTACTATCTCAAGATTGTTGAAGGTTAAATTTTATGCTTATAGTATTTAGATTGCATTGGCAATAGATATCTCAATTTTATTCCTCAATTTTACGCCGCTGCTAGGGGGGCTTGTTTTGTTTTGGACGTGCTATGTCTCTAGGTATGTCATAGGACTGGGACTTTGTGAAGTGTGGTCCAGCCTCATGTGGGGATTTAAAATGGGAGGGTGGGGGTACTAGGCGGGGAGAAAAAGAGAGCAAGCTATCCCTAATCTATCCTTTTAATCCTTATAATTATAAGTGCCAACGTAGTCCTGGGTGGTATGACCATAATTCTGTATCACAGTATTTTTCAAAATTATACTGGTTTCAAGGTATTCAACGGTATTTTTCCCATGCATGAGTGAATGTTAACCACATTTTCCACTGCAATTACTGCAGTAGACTGGTTAAGAATAACATATTCCACTGTCATGAGAATTGTACATTGTACAAAAAAAGTTTTAATGTGCCCACAAGTATTAATACAGGTTTGCATGGCCCCATAAAGTGATAGTTTTCAAGGAGGTGGCACTAAAGAAGAGAAGGGATCACACTGCATGACAGTTGCAGTCAAAATATAGAACCTTTTTATTGAAAAAAATTAGCAAACAACTTAACCTATATTTTTGACAACATATTTTCAACCATCCAAAGAGGCACTTAGACTTAGTAAAATATCCAGAGGTGCTTGTCAAAAGTTGTATTGCACTGAACATGTCTTAGAAAAGGAATAAATAGTAAATATTTTTTTAAACCAACTACACTTTCTATTAATGTTAACAATCTCTGCCCACTGACACATTAAAGTGACTTTTTAAACAACTTTATAGTGCAACTTCCAGTAATAATACTATTACTTCAAGGCTTCAAGCTCAGGTACATTACACAGTATTCACCAAGTAAAAGTAAAATAAAACAAGTGCAACTTGGTGATGACATCTTTACCAACTGAACCAACATATTGCAAATCGCATTAATATGGACCTTGCTTCAAGCTAAGTTGTATGCATAAATAATAAAACTGCAAGATGTATTTATAATGCTATTTGTGGTATAGCAGGTACGCGGCTAAAAAATATGGCCAGTTTTTAAATTAGTTCTCCGTAGGCGCAATTTCACGATCACGGGGAGTTGATGAGGTAATTGGGGCGAGTCACACCTGTTCTCAATTGCTTCATTGGCTTCCTGTGGCATGTGATTAAGGCGCTGCGCCCACAGAGACGTATATTTATGGGCGGGCAGGATAGGGGGGAGGAAAAAAGAGAGGATAGAACAGAAGGAGGTTAAAGAAGTTGAAAGGCAGTCGTGGGAGACGATCCAGACACCAGGAAGGAGAAGGCAGCATGAGCTGGGGCTCCGTGAGAGAGTGCAGGCTGAGGCGCTCTAGGGGCTGGTTCACCCCACTGACTAAGCGTGTAGAGTGGGGCAAGTGAGATGTAAGACCTCCCAATGGATCTGAGATATGACTGAGGGAGCATGAAGGAAGATGGGAGGTGTGCCGACCTCAGACAGTATGGCTGTGCAGTATGGCGGCAGCCAAGACAGGGGTCAGCAGAAAAGAGTTTGTGCTGCAGAGGCTCCGCTGGCAACGCCAGTTTGGTTTTATGGATTTGCTATTTTTTTGGGTACTGTATTTTTTTTAACACTGCACAATGGACACTTTTGGTTTTACTTTTGACTGTTTTTAATAAAAGCACTTGAGCACTTTTCCACCACCTGGCTTCAATGAGATTCATCAGCTCATCTCGGTCATAACTATCGATGGTGTTGGTTCAACAGACTCCCATGTGGGAAGAGGGAGTCTGTAGGAGACCAGCATTATGACAGTATTACACAGTACCCAGGTACATTACACAGTACCCAGGTACATTACACAGTATTGAAGAAAAAAAAAAAGAAATAAAACAAGTGCTACTTGGCTTGCAGTATTATCCAACAGTATATAAACAGTATTCGCACATTTGAACATAATAATGGTCCACATCCGACCTTTTAAAACCAAAGTATCTCCAGATAACAGACATGACTCTTTTTTTCTGCAAAAGTTCTTCTATGTCATCATGTTCCACTTTATCGTCTGCTACAGCTTCAGTTTCGGAATGTTTTCTGTCCATTTTCACCACTCAATACCTCCACTAACGCATGTACTCAGTTGCATGTGTGTTTAGTGGTGTAGAAGTGAAAAAGGTTCCCCCTTTTTAACAGTTTAACTGTTTAACGGTTTCCTGCTGCACCACATTCTGAACGTTGTTTAGGCTATTTAAATCTGTGTTGCGGTATAAGAATAATCCATATCATAACAAAAATAAAAAACAGTTTTCAGTATGAACTGGTATACTGCCAGCACTATGCCAATGTAACAATAAGCTTCATGGCAATAACTCCTGGGAAAAATTGAAATTAAGGTCTAAGAAGTCTTATTTTCAGTTAATGACAACAAAAGTTCAGAAGCAATGTCTCCATGACAGGACAGGCCTGAATCACAAATTAAAGAGAAAGTAAGTACTCTCTCACCTCACAGGTCTAAACGATATAATGGTATTTATACAAGAGACCCACTTATTAAGCAAGGATCAGTTTCAGCTGTACAAAGACCAGAGTTGCCAAAATGTTCCATTCCAGCTTTACAAAGAAAATTACAGGTGTGGGAGTTCTTATACATAGAACAGTCTCATTTGTAGTATCAGATGTAGTATCTGATCCTGAAGGGAGATATGTGATTGTCATAGGTAATTTATTTAACTTTAAAGTGATTTTGATAAATTTGCACCCAATGTGGATGACAAGGACTTCATCCAAAACATATTTGCATCCATTCCCAGAGTGAACACTCATAAAATTATAATGGCTGGGGACTTTGTGTTTTAAATCCAGACCTAGATAGGTCTCCTGCCACAGGGGTGATGACAACTAACACTGCAAAGACAATTAAACAGTTTGTAACTGACCACAACTTATAAGACCCCTCGAGACTTCTAAAACCAAACTCAAGAGCATATTCCTTCTACTCACCAGTGCATCATTGCTACTCAAGAATTGATTATTTCTTTGTTGATAACAAATTCTTGCCTATGATTAAATCTTGTAAATATGACACTATTGTTATTTCCAACCATGCCCCTTTGAGCTTGGAGCTAAAATCATTATGCCCCACATACTCATCTTGCAGATGGCGTCTTAACCCACTTTTATTAGCAGACAAGAACTGTACAGAATTTATATCCAAACAAATCAATTTTTTCTTAGTGAAAAAATACATACTCAGAGTTTTCTGCAGGAATACTGTGGGAAACCTTGAAGACCTTCTTAATAGGACATATTATCTCATATCTTTCCAACAGAAATAAATTGGAAACCAAGAAGGTTTACTAAAATAGAATAGATCAAGAACATGCCAGGTGTCTAAGTGAGGCACTTCATTGGAAAAGGCAGGCTCTGCATTCAGAACTCAACCTGTTAACAACTAAAGAAACTGAACAACTCATTTGTAAATCAAGACATCAAATACTATGAACATGGAGAGAAAGCTAATAATATCTTAGCTCAACAAATCCACAAGCAAGAAGTTCGCAGTGCAATCACAGCAATCACCAACACAAACGGAGAAAAAATCATTGATCATAAAAATATATAGACTGTGGAAAACATACCCCAGGACACAGACAGACCGACACCAGAATGTCCAAAACACACTTCTTTATTTACTCTTTCAACGCCACAATGCCTTCAATCACCAACTCTCTTCCTTTCTCTTTTCTCTTCTTCTTCTTTCTCTTTCTTGACCTCCTGTCTCCCTCCTCACAAGCTTCGTCTCCTTCCTCCCAACTCTGGCTCGTCTACTGGAGGGAGGTGGCCCCTTTTATTATGACCCGGATGAGCACCAGGTGCTCCCCCTGACGTCACTTCCTGGTGTGGCGTAAGTGTCAGAAGAACACCTGAAAGCACTCCGGGTGCCTTTGGGATTCCTTCCGGCAGCACCTCCTGGTGTGGCAGAAGTGCTGCCATCTAGGATTCCCTAACTGTCCGGGAGCCCCCTGTCGGTGGCCATGTCCTCTCATATTGGTGAATGCCCAGCTCCGTTCCTGTGGCCCCCAGTTAGACCCGGACGGGTGCCCTCTCGTGGCTGAGGAGAGGTATCGTCCAACTCGGGGACTGTCCAGGCGTCCCGGCCGGACAAGGTCCCCGCTCAACTGTGACACTGCCCCCTCACCAGCTGAAGCCCATCCGGCAAAGCGGCCTGTCCCGCGAGGGGTAGAAGTTTCCCAAGGCGGGGTTTCGGCATACCATCTTCCACGGTCCGGACCTGCAAAATAAGAAACTGGTGCGGAGACGTTGTCCCGACGCCACCTAATGGCATCTTTGCTCAGGGCATATGGACAACGTCTCCACAGATGCCCGGCTCCATGGCACATGTAACACCGGCGCAACCCCTGTCTTTCTGGTGCCCTCCGGACCTGAAAACAGGACGGGAACGCCCGTGCCTGTATCTCTTCAGCTTGGTTTGGGGCAGCTCTCCATTGCCTTGGAGAAAGCTCTCGTGGTCTCGTTTCCTCCTGTCTGGAGACCCGTCTTTTTTTCTCCGGGGCCTCCCGTTGCTCTAGGGTGCTGTAACAGCCTGGATCCCCTTATGGAACAAAGAGGGACCCCGTGCTGTTTGCACTCCTCTCAAACGGGTTACGAGCGCCGCAGCTTCCTGGCACGGGGCGGTCTGGGTGCCGACGCATACAAGCCGGCACCTTCCCCCCCGTCTCTGCTCGTACTGCGTGCTCAGTACTCGTCCCCCGATCTACTGTCGGAACCCCTGCTACTTGGATCCCTTCTGTTACATCCGGGTTCTTTTCGCCTGGGTTTCCGTTATTATGTCCGGTACCGGTATCACTTAACTGTACCCAGGCATCGGACTGGCTGGAGAATCCCACGTTGCGCCGCCTCAACCACCCCAGTACAGCTCTCAGGGGTGCGTCCGCAGTCTCCTCCAGCGTCTTGATTACGCCCTTTAAATCGCTCAGGATCTGTAAGAGAGTCTGTACAGGACGAAAGACATTCTCCAACTCCTGTACAGCCAACAACAAGTCACTTAAGCCAGCCGGCGGTGAATTCATGCTTTTTTCACACTCACCTGCTGGCTGGGAGCCATGGAGCGCCTGCGCATGCTCCCTTGGGTCTTTGAGTGTCCCAGGATTGACGTTCGTTGGTCCCCCCTTCAAACACTCACCGGCGGGTACACAACACACTCCATCCAATCCTGTGCTTGTCTCTGGGAGGAACTTCTGGTCTTCTGACACTCCCTCCACCCTATGAGCGGACTCGGTCGGGGAAGAGCCTTCCGGGCAGCTTCCGCCCCTCAGCCCTTCTGCAGTCAGCGGTGGCTTCTCTTCATCTCCCTTCGCCGTCTTGCCATCACTCCACGGGTCGGCGTGCTTCGGCCACAGACGCGGATTTGGGCAGTCCCCTACGAAAAAGCAAGACCAGGGGACAGCAGGGTAAGCCCCGGCAAGCGTATCGCCATCATACGCGAGACTTACCTCCCGAATCCCGTCATCTTGAACGTGTTGATGCTGGACGGCCTCTTCCGCCGCCCCGTGCGTCCGCAAAGACGACGTTGGGTAGAGGCGTTGCTACCTTTAGGGCGCGTTTGCCCTTCTTCTTCCCCATAATATTAGACGTCCGTCAGGCGTCGTCCTCGGCGACCGTTTTCCAAAGAGTTGGCACAGGACTGCGCGCTGCGATAGAAGTGCGCCTTCGTCTGTTGTGCGTGTTGCCTCCAAAAAAATTTTTAAAACTGGGTCCCCCCCTTTTAGCAGGAGGAGGGCCCCACGTTGGGCGCCATTGTGAGACTTGCCCGGAGACTTTTTACGACACCACCAGTCGGAAACCACATCTTTATAAAAGTCACACGTTTATTAAACATAAATAAACACAGTCCCAAATCACACACAGTGTACTCAACACTAATCACTCCTGTTCTCGGGCTTCTCTCAATGTCCTTGGCCGCCAATCTCCTCCTGGGAGCTTCGTCCTGCTCCCTCTCCCGACTCTAGCTCCCTGACTGTTAGGAGGCGGCACCTTTTATTCCCGCCCGGATGCATTCCAGGTGGCTGGAAACCATCTTCTGGCAGCACTTCCTGGCGTGGCGGAAGTGCTGCCCTTTGGCCCGGAAGCACTCCGGGCGTCCCTTGCAGGTTCATCCTCCATCTTGCCTGGTGTGGCGGAAGTGACAGTTCTCCAGGTCTGATGACGTTTGAGGCGCCCCCTGGCGGTGGCCATGGGTCCAAACAGACCAGAACCCTTTTTCTCCTTTCCCGTGGTCCTTTACTAGTCCAGGGCAGTTGCTCTCTCGTGACACGGAAGCTACTGTTGTCCTTTTCTGGTCCCTCCAGGCATCCCGACAAGGTAATGACCCTGGCAATCTGCCACAAGACACATTTAGAGACTACTATAAATCCTTATATTCTACTGAGTTTAACGAAGACAAGACACAATCTAATGCATTTCTAGGTGCATTACAGATGCCACAAATAGATACTCTTAGTGCAGAGGAATTGGATAAACTCGCATCACAGTGGGAACGCAGCATGCACTGATGGCTGCCCTGCCGAATTTTATAAAAAAATCTCATATCCGCTAGCTCCCCTTTTATTAGCGACATTTACAGAAGCTAGAGATGATAAAATTCTAACTCAAACATTTCACCAAGCATTAATTACCATCTTTAATAAACAAATTAAGGACTTATTACAATGTGCACCATACAGACCAATTTCACTTCTAAATAATGATGTTTAGGATACTCTCCAAAATCCTAGCGAGAAGGATGGAGAAAGTGCTCCCTTCGGTAATATCACAAGGTGAAACTGGATTAATCAAAGGCAAACATTTAGCTCCAGTCATTGACGGCTGTCTAATCTATATATATAATTCACTAAGGGCACGCAAGACACTGAGCGCAAGCAAGACACTGAGGGCACGCAAGACAGTGAGCGCAAGCAAGGCAGAGCCCCGCCCGCCAACTCTAAAACCATGGGATACGCTCGACAGAGCCCTACCCACCAACTCTAACCCTCTTACCGCGTCTTGGGATACGCACGACAGAGCCATGCACGTCAACTGTAACCGTCCTCCCGAGTCCAGCGTCACTCTCGAGGCACGCAAAAACTCACCAAACACAGCCTCAGTCGCTTTCGTCTGTGCAAAAGTCCACATGCACCTCTGAGCCACGTTGACTTTACACCACACGCAAGACAGAGAGCCACGATCGCCAACTCACAGAGCCCCGCCCGCCAACTCTAACTAAGGGCAAGCAAGACAGAGAGCCACGCCCGCCAACTCACAGAGCCCCGCCCACCAACTCTAAGACCATGGGATATGCACGCATTTAGTGTATAAATGGATATAAATAATTGCATGTAAACGATTCGCCAAAATCTGTTGTATGTAAACGATGAAAACGTTATTGTTTTTCATCAGAAAACCCGGTTTCCATGTCTACCTGTATTAGTTTAAATGGCACTTTTACCACTTGCAATAGGGCGCACTGACTTATCGTGTCGACTGGGCAACACAGTGAATGCGGCGTCTATCTATATATGCCTATGTTTTTCGTAACCTGCTACAGGAAGGTACTCTCTCGACCATTGGCATTGGTTTCACTCCTTGCTATTTTCGTTATACTGTGACGGTGGTTTCCTAAGCCTTTGTTATACTGAATTCCTTTCTCACCATTTTCCATTCCTATTCTTACGCTGCCGTATGCTACGGCGGGCCTCGGCTAGTGTAATATATTCACACACAAAGTCAAAACCCTGGAGATATTATTATCGTTGGATGCAGAAAAAGCATTTGATATGGTTGAATGGAACTACCTTTTCACTATATTGGAGAAATTTGGGTTTGGCCCGAACATTTGTGCATGGATCAAATTACTGTCTACCAATCCAGAAGCTTCAGTTTGATTTAACAACATTAATTCAGACTACTTTAAACTAGAACGTGGTACCAGACAAGGATGCCCCCTGTCACCACTGCTTTTTGTAATAGCCATTGAGCCCCTGGCAGTTCACTGTCGAACTGTGATAAAGGGGATTATGCAGATGATATATGCAGATGATATTGTACTGTATATATCTGATCCACAAAATACTGTGCTTGCAGTCCTAATAGCACTAACAGAATTTCAAAACAGAATTTTGGTTTCAGAATCAATTTGAATAAAAGTGTGCTCTTTCCAGTGAATTCTCAAGCACACAAAATTGGACACTTTCCCTTTTATCATCGCAGATCAGTTTAAATACCTAGGGGTAAACATCACAAGTAAACATAAAGCTCTTTACCAACAAAATTTTGCCGCCTGTATGGAAAAAAATTAGCAGGAATTGCATATTGCATAGATGGTCAACCTTTCATCTCGCTTTAGCTAGAAGAATTAACATTGTTAAGATGAATATCCTTCTTAAGCTTCTCTTTTTATTTCAAAACATTCCAACATACATCAGTACTTCATTTTTTAAGAAATTACATGCAACCATAATCTCATTTATTTGAGATTCAAAACATCCACATATCTAAAGGGCGACCCTACAAAGACCTAAGGCGGAAGGTGGCATGGCTCTACCTAACTTTAAATTTTATTACTGGGTAGCAAATATACAAGCTATAAAAACCTGGACATGGACACAAATAGATGAACATACACAGGCTTGGTCCGCAATAGAAATAAAATCCTGCAGTACTACTTTATATTCCTTGCTTTGTACCCCAATAAATGGAAGTTATCGCCAATATAGTAACAACCCAATTGTGTTTCACTCACTCAGAATATGGAACCAATGTAGGAAGCATTTTAAGATAGAGAAACTTTTATCTGTGGCACCTCTGCACGAAAACCACCTTTTTCCACCCTCTGAAACATACACAGTTATTAACGTCTGGAAAACATTCTGGATTAAATCACTTAGAGATCTGTTTATAGACAATGTCTTCACACCCTACAAACAACTACGCTCCAAATTTAACTTTCCAGCAACATATTTCTTTCACTACCTTCAAATTAGAAACTTTGTGAAACAGAACCTGCCCAATTTTTCTAACCTTCCACCTGTCTCTTTGCCTATTCATCAGTCTTGAGGACTCAGACAGCATTACCATAATACAGTAATCCCTCCTCGATCGCGGGGGTTGCGTTCCAGAACCACCCGCGATAGATGAAAATCCGCGAAGTAGAAACCATATATTTGTATGGTTATTTTTATATATTTTAAGCCCTTATAAACTCTCCCACACTGTTAACATTATTAGAGCCCTCTAGACATGAAATAACACCCTTTAGTCAAAAGTTTAAACTGTGCTCCATGACAAGACAGAGATGACAGTTCTTTCTCACAATTAAAAGAATGCAAACATATCTTCTCTTCAGGAGCAGAGAATTTCAGAGAGAGAGAGAGAGCGCTCGCAAAGAAAAGCAAACAATCAAAAAATCAATACGTGCTTCTGTGCTTTTAAGTATGTCCCACCACGATAAAGCAGCATTTTTTAGAGGAGCGCCCGTATCTTTATCTTTCAGGCGCAGAGAACGTCAGAGAGAGAGAGAGAGAGATTAAAGCAAACAATCAAAAAATCAATAAGTTTGCTTTTGGAAGCACCACGATAAAGCGGCATTTCTTAGAGGTGCGTCCAGGCAAACAGCTTCTGTGCAAACAGCACCTCTGCTCACACCCCCTTCGTCAGGCGCAGAGAATGTCAGAGAGATAAAGGCAGAGACAAGCAAACAATCAAGCACTGCGCGGGAAGCATATCGTATATCATTGAGGAGTTTTAGTTAATATGTAATACATGCTCTGATTGGGTAGCTTCTAAGCCATCCGCCAATAGCGTCCCTTGTATGAAATCAACTGGGCAAACAAACTGAGGAAGCATGTACCATAAATTTAAAAGACCCATTGTCCGCAGAAATCCGCGAACCAGCGAAAAATCCGTGATATATATTTAGATATGCTTACATTTAAAATCCGCGATGGAGTGAAGCCGCGAAAGTCGAAGCGCGATATAGCGAGGGATTACCGTATATAAAACATTTTGCAGTCCCTCCCTTTCAAAGATCCGAGAGTATAGTGGGAAAAAGATCTCCCACTCAACATCTCAGAAAAGGATTGGAAGATAGCAATGCACAGAATTCACTCGAGCTCCATATGCACAAAGCATACAATTATTCAACTCAAAATTATATATCGAGCATATCTGTCTCGTTTAAAATTGTCCAAAATGTTTCCAAGGCAAGATCCAACCTGTGAATTCTGCAATCAAGTTCCAGCCTCTCTGGGCCATATGTTTTGAGTGTGCACCATATTAACATCATTCTGGACAAAAATCTTTAAATGCCTTTCACTGCAGGGCTCACAAAATCGCTAGCCCGACGTCCCGGGGCTATTGTGTCTTCCAGTCGGGCTACCAAAATCTATCTCAGCCCTGCCCGTCAGGCTATTATAGTAAGGAAAAATATATGTCAATGCTTTTGCATTCTTTCGCAAATGTAGCTGGGTAATTGTCATTTTCGGGCATCGATGAGCCACTGTCAATATGTGAAATATTGAAATCGCGTTTGAATTCACGCTTGTTTTTTACTTTCACTTTCACTTTGCGATCGCGCGGACTGTGTATAGAGAGCGGCAGTACTTATTGGTCAGTGACGGATTAATTGCGCACCAATTCCTCTGATATTGTCTTATCACTCATTAGCTTACTATTCAAACATGACAAGTGAAATCTCCCGCAGCAAGCTTAAATATATGATAGAGGTTGATTGCGCAGAGAATTTAAAAAATCGATGGCCGCTATGTGTGTACGTGTATAAAAATAGATGGATTTACGCAGGTATTTTAGTTCTGCTGAGCCAAATAAGACAGGTCAGGGGGAAGAAGGGACAGCCAAAGAAAAGCCTACCACAAAGCAGAAAAGTTATGACAAATCAGACTATGAGGCAAAAAGAAAGCGCAGCTTTTTGGTTTCATGGACAAAAGAATTTCTGTGGCTGGAATATGACAAGCTAAATAACCATAATGTTCTGCCGAGTGTGTCGTGAGTTTCCCACGATTTCTGACTCGACAAGCGCCTTTGTTACTGGGACCAGTAATTTTAGGAAAGACCCCATCAGAACCCATGAGAAATCTTTACATCACAAGAAATGCATTGGTGCCCAGTCTGCAGCATCTTTCCCAGAACAAACACCAATTGCAAAAAACATACTAAAAATAAACCAAGCACAACAAGAAGTCCTGAAAAAGCTGTTTAGAACAGCGTACTATGTTGCAAAGAGTGAACTACCATTGGCAAAATTTAGCAGTCTTTGTAAACTTCAAAAATGGCCTAGATCTTGGTTCCACTTACCTCAATGACCATGCTTGCTGAGAGTTTATTGGAGCAATAGCACAAACGTCAAGAGACCAGATCGAAAAGGAAATTCAAGAAAGCAGGTTCTTATCCATTCTTGCAGATGGCAGTACAGACACTGGTATAATAGAACAGGAGTTGGTTCATGTCAGGTATGTGAGAGATAATGGGGATAAATCCACAAACATGATCAAATGTCAGCCAGTCAAGAGTACAAATGCTGCAGGTATTTTAGAGGCTATTGATGAAGCAGTGAACACCATGGGGTATCAGAGAAGACACATGGAAAAAGAAAGTAATGTGTGCAAATTTAGATGGTGCTGCAGTGATGATGGGTGAGAAAACAGGAGTAGCTGGGAGACTGAAACAGAGGATACCCCACATCATAACAATCCACTGTGTGGCACACAAATTAGAGCTAGCCGTGCTGGATAGCGTGAAAGGCTGTGAGTACCTGAAATTTGAAGATACACTGAAAACCATCTTTAAGATGTACTACTATTCCCCAAAGAAGCGAACAGAACTGACAGAAATAAGTGAACTGCTAAATGAGAAACTGGCACATTTCAGTGGCCTGAAGAGCACACAGTGGCTTCCAAGCCGGCTGAGATGTCTGGAAAAAAATTACTCTCACAATGTTGTTCATATGGAGAACATGGCAGGAAGAAGTGATGTCAAGTCCGAGGAAGCAGCCAAGGCTAAGGGGGTGGTGCAGGAAATGAAGACTGAGAAATTTGTTCGCTTCCTGCATTTCATGTTGGACAGTACCATCTTATCCAAGTGCTGTACTGATTTTCAGCATGATAACCTAAACATCACACGAAAAATTAGTTAGTTGAGAGCACCACATCACGGTTACTCAGCCTAAAAACAAAACCAGGCGAATACCAGAAAACCTTGGACACAAAGTTCACAGCAAACGAGGATGGTAGCATTTACTACTGTGGAACTCAGCTCACAAAAAGTCAGCGACCTGCTAGAAGAGGTGAGGGTACAGACAGGATCTAATCAGTAACATTTTAAAATAAGCATTTAAATTGAGGAAACAGATTCTCTCCCCTCCTTTTTTTACTCCATGTATCTTTGTTCATTTATTAATTTATCTATTTACTTTTTTTTACTAGCTTAAACTCCCCCCCCGCTGGCCCACGCGGGGGGGGGGGGTTCGGGGGGAGATTTATTTGTATGGAATTTTATTTGATTTTAATAAAATCAAAAAAATCAGACAAAAAGAAGAAGAAGAAGAAAATGAACTTTTTAAATGAGACAATACCATTTAGTTTTGTTAGCCAAAAGCTACAGAAGTTTGTCCAAAAATTCCCACTGGTCAGTTTTAAACTTAATTTTAATCTTTTTATGCGATGGATAATGGTATAATACTTCTTTACAGGCTTGCGCTTTAAGCTATCTCCCTGCTGTGTTAGTTTATTTGGTGCAGTCAGGTTTATACATAGTATTTTTTGCAGCTGTTTGGTTGAGAACATTGCTCAGTTAATACACAAAACACATAAAATTTGTATTTTTCAAAATCTACACCTAACAGCAACTGAAAAGAAACCAGAAAACTCGTATGCTGTCATAAACACAGTAATAATAAATGTTGCATGAATAAGTTTCAGAAATCCTGATGTAGAGTAGTGATTAGGGCACTCAACTTGAAACTTCAGAAAGTCACTTAAACCTTCTGTAATCAAGCAGTTAAAATACATATGCAAGTTAATTGTAAAGTATCCACTTATTCTTCTTAATAAAAAAAATCAAAAGAGAAAATAAATATTTAAATCATCAAAACAAATTGACGCCTTTAGTCATAATAATAATAATAATAATAATAAAACTGCAAGGATAATTCTATACCCATGACCAAAAGCCTCTAAACATAACATGTGCAAGAGGTTTCAAAATGAAAGCCATTTCTTCTTTTCTGACATGTATCCAAAAAAAAAAACCATGCATGCTGCAGCCTTGGCACATCTTGTTCATACAGGAAGTTATTCAGAAGATAATTAGGTCTGCTTGGATTATCTGTTATTCACAGCCAACTGGTTATGTACTACGACTGGCTTGCCCCGTTCATTCACCCATGAGCATGTAAACACCATCCTGTACTGATTAGCAAGAATCACCTCTGCACAGCCTCTAATGTACAAAGAAAAACAAAATCTCCATAAGCATTAGAATAATTTACTGTTAAAGCAGCTACCTGGCATTTGGTAGTTTTTTTTCTTCTGCAGTTCACATTAAATAGATTAAAGTTCAACATCACAACAGTTTTATGTGAGCTCTTGTTAAAACAGGCAATGAATTTAAATGTATTATCTTCTAGGTAAGATAGATAAGTTCAGTTTTGAACAGGGCTTTGTCTGGTTTTCAGAAGAAATTCTAATTTTTAATGTTTATGTCAAGTTGTTTGATTCCTAAAATTTAAACTAAATGATTATAAAAAATGTGGTGCCACTTTCTTTTTGGTATAATTTGGTTAACACTTTTTACGAGTTAGAGGTTCTGTACTCATGTCAAACATTGAAAAGTCAATATAAAGGAATATAAAATCAAAAATAAGAAATGGGAGAACTATAATACTCATTGATTTACCCAAGTTTTTGTTTTTAGTTTGCTGATGCTCTTTATAATGGCTCATTTAAGGATTAGATCAGTAGAAATGAAACCAAGACTGAAAAAAGTCTGTGTATTTTGAACCCATAAGAAAACAGTAAGTTTAAAAGCAATTAAAAATCACTTCTCTTGGTTGGCAATGTTAAACTTGTAAAGTTACTTTCAACTAGATAGTGAATAGCTTTGTGGTGATAATATTTAATTTTCTTTTATTTATTTGACATTTAAATATTTGTCTGACGCCTTACAACATTTATGATACAGTTGGTTACGTTTATTTTGGTATTTCCAATTGGAGCACAGGCAGATGATGTGACAATCTCAGGGTTTGTAGTCCAAAGCCTTAACCACTACACCACAGTGTCTGCCTAAATTGAGATGTAAGTATTAGTTTTAGATTGTATGGATTAATTTATTTCATGAGATTGTCTCTGTAACATGTAATATACATGTAATTGCCCACTGCATATTTTTTGTCATCAGATTACAGCTTAATTATTAATTCATGGTTTGTTTTTTTTTTAACTACTGTGTTTGTCTTTGAATTCTCAGCAATAAAATGCCTGACATCTCACACACTATTACTAATATTTACTTGTTATAAAATTAAATGAATGAACTGTTACTGATAAAGGAATCCTCAGGAGGTCATAATAAAATGTGGTTCAGCCTTAGAGACCCTGAATATCCCAAGCTATCCTCATTTTCTTCAGTAGTGTAAAACTGGAAGCTTGTAAAAACAAATATCACACCATCGTCGTTCAATGATGTTACCACTGGACTCTCTGCAAGAAAAAGGACTCATTCAAAAAATATTGTTATGCATGTTACAGTCTCCCTCTGAGGAAGCAGTTACTAGCAAACAGAGTCAGATTATGGCTATCATTAAATGCCATTAATACCAAACATTATACTCTGTTCAACCAGACCTGAATTCGGTATTTGCCTTCTGATTTATTTTCAGTTTTTTTTAAATTTTCTGATTTATTTCATTAACCTTACCCCCAAAGAAAAGTTAGACTTTCACCAATATCCGTGGAAGGATTTTTCTTCTTTCGGATGGCAGTGGATATTGAATTCAAAATTAATTGAAAAGTTCATATATAATATTTTACACTTTCCGTAAGTACCTAAACACTAGACTCTCTATTTCAAGAATAATATACTGTGGTGTGCAGTAACAAGAACACTTACTGAAGTTAATGATCAAAAACCATTCAGAATGTTACGTGGAACAATGGTCAGAATATGTTGAAAGGGAAGCTGATCCCTTTGACCATTGAGAAGATTAGGCAGAAATTCCAAGCTGTGTCTGCTTGTATCACATGATAGGAGGAATCAAAATCTCACTTAGATTGTGATGAAATCAAACCAAACAAGGAATTTAAAATCTTTCATGGTGGCATACTATCAGGTGCTGATGATCATAAAGACAGGGAAACAAGTTGCTTTAAGCCAATAACATTCTATCTCCAAAACGGTTCATATAATAACGCTTAAAAAAGCATCCAACTGGAAGACACCATGAATTAACAAAGTTTATAATTGTTATTTAATTTATGTCAAAACAGCTCATTATCTTAAAGAAAAAGTAATGCTATCGTTAGTGGTCTAGTAAAAGTAGAAAGCTGATTTGTTATTGGTCTGCTCTGAACTGGCCTGAAAAGTAAGAACAAAAAGGATTCCAGTAAGTAGTGTCCATCTGTGTGTGTGTATACAGTGGGTACGGAAAGTATTCAGACCCCCTTCAATTTTTCACTCTTTGTTATATTGCAGCCATTTGCTAAAATCTTTTAAATTAATTTTTTCCCTCATTAATGTACACACAGCACCCCATATTGACAGCCAAAAAAAGAATTTTTGAAATTGTTGCAGATTTATTAAAAAAGAAAAACTCAAATATCACATGGCCCTAAGTATTCAGACCCTTTGCTCAGTATTTAGTAGAAGCACCCTTTTGAGCCGTGCTAAGGACCTCAGACTGGGCCGAAGGTTTACCTTCCAACAAGACAATGACACTAAGCACACAGCTAAAATAACAAAGGAGTGGCTTCACAACAACTCTGTGACTGTTCTTGAATGGCCCAGCCAGAGCCCTGACTTAAACCCAATTGAGCATCTCTGGAGAGACCTAAAAATGGCTGTCCACCAACGTTTCCCATCCAACCTGACAGAACTGGAGAGGATCTGCAAGGAGGAATGGCAGAGGATCCCCAAATCCAGGTGTGAAAAACTTGTTGCATCTTTCCCAAGAAGACTCATGGCTGTAGTAGCTCAAAAGGGTGCTTCTACTAAATACTGAGCAAAGGGTCTGAATACTTAGGACCATGTGATATTTCAGTTTTTCTTTTTTAATAAATCTGCAACAATTTCAAAAATTCTTTTTTTTGTCTGTCAATAAGGGGTGCTGTGTGTAAATTAATGAGGACAAAAATTAATTTAAAAGATTTTAGCAAATGGCTGCAATATAACAAAGAGTGAAAAATTGAAGGGGGTCTGAATACTTTCCGTACCCACTGTATTTCTCCTGAACATACAAGGTCTTAATCTCCATAATCACCGAGGAGTTTTACTATCATTGATTTATCAACAACTTTATGTCACTGTTCCAGAAAGGATGTCTCAGAGGTTCTTGAGAATACAACAACCACTTAGAATGTATCTGGAGATAAAAGAATCTGCTAAAAAATCAGCTTGAATTTAGAGAGAAATGTTCCAAAACCAGAAGATGATCTTCATAATTGAGGTAATTTCCCAAATCATTATTAATGTAATTAAAACAAATACCATACTGATAGTCTGTTGAAAGTCATCTGGCATTCATTTACTGGACACAAGAATTAATTACCACTTTCAGTATTTGTTTAGTGTACTTGAATCCTGTAAAACTTTTGAGTCTTTAATGGTAGTTTGATACACACATCCTGCAGCTTGGGACCAATAAGGTAACATCCATCTATCAATCACTTGCAGTTGTTTAGGCAATATGCAACCTCTCACATGCATCAACAAACACAAACATACTTGCAAAATATACTTAACTAACTTCAAAAATATTATTAAAATAATGAATACCGGTATTATTACAGCTTTGACAAGCCATGCTCTCATGAAGCCACCATAATTGAAAAACTAAGAACATATTAACTAACTACTAACTACATTTAATGCTACTGTTAGAAATGTATTTTAAGAATGAGCCTACATGTTTTTGGAGTGTCTACTGTTTTCACAGTGTTGTTTTTTTTTTTTCTTTTGTATTCACAGTCAGTTTTGGTTGTTTTAACATGCTACATGTCAAGTCAAGTTTATTGTTATCTGTACATAATACAATGAAATTCTTCCTTGCATGTCTTCTCAAAGCAGTTAACAAAAATACACTACCATCATTGTTGATCAATCATTTCTCACTATTTGGATCAGAATTGGTGCCAGGGCCATAGAGTTGGTGATGGATCGCCCATTTTCAGACAGACTCACTCCTTCGCTATTCAGCATGATTGGAAAGAGCTTCACAGGATGATGTGTTTAAAATGCCAGTCACTTAGTGAAATGCATCCCTTGGACTCCAAGGAAAACAGTTTCAAAGTGCCTAAATAATGTCAGAGAAGGAATTTGAAAGAACATAAATGCTTCATCAATGATTCTGTGGGAGCTCTCTGTGCTAACAAACCAGATATCATTTATACAAATCTCTCTTCCAATAAAACGTGTTTGTCTCTGTGCTGTTTATTAGAATTTGGTTCTGTGGCAATTCTAACTTTAAAAATGAATCACTCCTAAAAGAAACATGACAGTTATTTACATGGTATATTTTAAAAAATAAATAAAAAGATTAATGTCCATTGCAAATATTAATTATATGAATGTGCCCCAACTGAGACACAGCTGGGAAAGGTAAATGTTATTTTGTCACAAGGTTTGATTCTTCTGCTTTGTTCCACTCCATAAAATGTTAGACTGTATATGTACTAATTAAATTATACTTTTATGTAGGGATTATCATGTATGGGACACTTCAGATTGTATATTTATAACTTTTTTATTTATACAGGCATTATACAAAAAGTAATATACAAGTAGACACAAGTAATGGTAGACATAGATACAGTATGTGTTATTATAATGATTTGGAGTAACAGTGGGCAAACTATAAATGTATACATTTGCATGCATTTTTATAGATCCTGGAATATTATACAACAATCCTAAAGTGTATTTGTTTATTTTATAGAAAGAGATAAAACAAAAATGCTTACTATAAGGAGATTTTTTTTAAATTAACTTGCCATGCCAGGCCACTGCCAAATTGTGAATATTGTGACTGAACTGTTACGTGCTGTAGGTAATTTAGATCAATAACAGAGTCACAATGCCATTCTCAATGTCTTATTGCTTTCAAATAATATATTCACTTGCTGATGGTGACATTTTTTTATTCAGATACATTGACATCAATTTTTTGTGTAGTCTGTTTGTCATAATCATGTGAATAGAAAAGACATTACATAATCTTAATCAAGAGAGTGTAACTTTTACATCAGTAAAATGTATGAAATGTGTCAGATTCACCTTAATAAAACATTGTATATGCTGAAGGACAAGTAGGCAACTAAATGAGGTGCATCTAAGACTGAAAACATGACTTACTACTGAGGATAGTCGGAGTCTGAAACAAACAGCTCAAATTGTTATTCATGTGGATACTTGGCCATTTTTTCAGAGCTGACTTACACTAAGCAATTTTCTTCAGTTTGGCTGGAATTATTTAAATTAGTCAGGTAGTGCTGGGTGAAACAGACAAATTCATTATCATGATATTTACCTAGTACTGTATATTAAGATATTACAATATTTATCAATATTTAAATATATGTTAATAAAGATAATAATACTGTGCCACTAATACACAAGTATACTATATCAAAAATGGTGTATTGCAAACTTTACACAGTATTTCTAAATTTATCCTGACAAAAGCCTTTTTCAGAAGGAGTACTTGCTTTTATTTACTTTATGTATCATAAACTAATCTTTTAAAACAATTTTAATAATGTTTGCAGACATTGTAATTAATGTGTTTACCAAATTACATTATTATTAACTTTCACAGGACACTACTTAAAATATTTCAATTGTTCAAAACTACACAAAAAATCAATGACCAAAAATATGATATATATTGAAACTGTGCTATTTTTCCCCTTTACGCCTAGTGTAGCTGCATTGTTCTTGTGTGTGATTGGACGTTTCTTGCAGGGAGGACTTCTGTTCTCTTTCTCCAATGTAGAACCATCATCCTCATTTGAGTTCACTTCTGTTATAGTACGTCTTTATTTGAAAACTAGCAGTGTCAAATGAGTAGAAGAGAGAATGTGACTGATAGAATAAAACTGAATAAAAAAAAAACCAAAATGCTAACTTTTACAAGTACCATAAATTTACACTGGGTGTTACAGATTCATATCAAATGAATGTTTGTACTATTTAATGGTAATAAAAATAGCAGCTCACAACTCAAAATGGTAAATGTTGGAGGACCCGAGATTTGAGCCCACAACCTATTGATTATGAGAGAGCAGTTGTTACTGCTGCACCAACCAAGCGGACATATTTACTTTGTACAGTAAGCCTACTTCTTTTTCTACAGTTATATTCTTGAGTAAAAGTGCATTTTTTTGTTGTACTTTGATATTTGGACTTCAGTCTTCATATATTATACACTTCATGTCTACATTTAGTCAGTTATTACTAAATCATGAAAAACAATAGTTATGTATTCAACAATTCCTGCCTCACCTTTCCTGTCATCCTACATTTACGTAGATCATTGTAGACAAGGAACACACATAAAATGTATGTATTCCAAATAACAATATATTATTAACCCTATACAACTCCAGGCACCTCACACCAAGATAAACACCCTTGAGCTCTGTGTATTTTGCAACTGACTTCAGCTTCGTCAGGGGTTGTGGAGGAAGGGACAGTAGTCTGCTTGCTGCTTGTGCTGATCGGCACATTTGCAAAACAAAAGAGGCTGAAGGAGAGGTGTGAAGGAATTTAAGGTGGCCCGGGATTACGAGTTTTTCGTAGGCTTCAGTAATTCTAGTGTTAAAGGGCTTGTGGTTCTGATAAACGTCTGTGGCATTTCTTTTTTTATCTCTTACCTTTCTAAACTCATAAATACCTAGATAATAAGCAACAAGATAGAAACACAATTGTCATAAACATGCATAGATATATAGAAATAATGAAAAAAACATTGAGTGCGAAGGCTGTTTTCAAACACAGCATTCAAAATGCTCATGTAAGAATATAAACTGTTCACCACGTCGAAGTTTTTAGTGGTATTTGTGCAGAGGCTGTATGTTTTTGGAATGAAATATATAACTGCTTTCCCCATACATAGCATTTACTCTCTGAGGTATGAGGTTTGTAAGATCTTGTTTATTAGTGGATAGCTCTTGTTAATATATTGCTTATATAGTATATGGCTCAGACGCGTGAATAGACCACAGATTCGTTCTGCATGCAGAATAACCAATTGAGTTAATATATGAGTAGACTTTTGGTCTGTATTATTCATACTCTTGTGGGAGTGCTGGTTTGGTGAACTAAATGTGACTTGGCATTATATACCTGGGGTCTAAGACAGTTTGAGTAACATTTTAAATTTCTTTTTTTACACCATATAAGTGGCACGCATTTCCTTAGCAATGTGCTATTATAGCATTTGTAATTTCATTCACAAATTTGTTTTTTTTGCCTTACAGACATCTGCTGGCAAACAAGTGACTTGATGATTTTAAACTGATTTAAAGTTTGTTTCACATTATGTCTTGCTGCATGTGAAAGAAAGCTACAGCTCGTGTTTTCAGACTGTTGCCCTCTCATGTGCCAGGGGAGGCATTGCCTGAAAAAGCCCTCTCCCCAGGTCCTTCCATTACAGGGGCATGTCCACCACACTGTACATCACTGACAGTAACTCTGCAGCTAAATGATAGAATTTTTTCACTGGCAGTAATGTTAAAACATTCTCTGTGTGAAAAAAAATATGCCCAGAGACATTCACTTATAAATTGTGTTTTTATCGGAAACTAGGACTGTGTATCAATGAACCCACAATGTTCACTGCTGATCCATCTGGCATTGCATTCGTGCTTATTTTTGAATTTCTCCTCCATTTTCATTTAAAATAACATTTCACTGTTGTGCAGTAGTTGAAGCTGTGGTGAGGTTTTCTGGCAAAGTAAATCTTAATTGTTAACTATGAGTACTAAAAAAAAATGATTATGTGTATTATGGAAATGAAAATGTTTGTCTCAATTAAGATTTAGAGAAAACCATAATGCTGATATGATGCATTGTGTGCAACCCAAGGTTAAATAATTTTTTTCCTTTTCACAAAATGTATGTCTTAACTAAATACTGGTAAATTAAACAATAGATAAAGGGTTAGGTGGATATGGGTAAATTCAAATACATGTTTTTTTTTTCATCACTTTTTAACTTACCTGCTGTGATTTAAACCCATAAGTTACAGTATGTAGTGTCTTCTGTTTGTTTTTGTTGTTGTTACAGTGGTGTATTTCCACTTTATGTGTATATAGTAGTAGGGATTCCTCCATCCCAGAATTGATAAGGAAGAATATTTATTTTAAATAACAGATTTACTAAATCAGGTAGAACTCAAGCAAGGGATAATTACTGAGCGAATACAAAGTACTGTATTAGACAAACAGGAAAAACAAAACCCTAGAGCCCCGCTACAGCTACATGTCACAAATGTATCATCCCACTTCCCATTAATTTCCTCTAATTTTCTTGAGTACGTAATTCACCTTTAATCTGAAATAATGGTGCTAGCTCTGCTTAATCAATAACTTTGAGAAAGCTATGCAACACATTCAGAAAACAGATACCACCACAAAGCAACTGACTTTCTCAAAAACGTGGTGTTGTCCTGGTATTCAAAAGAAATTTGATACATCAGATATACAAATTTTAAAATTGTGATTGATTAATATTTATTGAGCAGTTATTAGTTTTAGATTTTTTCTTTCAAAACATATTACAATATACAATAATTACTGAATTAATGTTTATGTTATTGAGTTTAATAAATAAACTGTTACCTAGAATAAATGTAATAAACCTAGAATTTTTACTGCAGAGTCATTCTGGAAGTTAAATCCTGAAAAAAAATTATCAAGGTCACTTTCTATTTACTTTGATGCAAGTTGCTGATCAGTTTGAAGCTTAATTTATCATGTGTGTGCATTTAAGTTGGGCTTTTTGGAAAAGAGACATTTCATATTTTAAGCCATTTCACGCTGTGTTTTCATATCAGATCTTAAAATGCTTTAAAGAGTTCGAAGTCTAAGCAGTCATTCCTGCTGTTCAGCCCAGCAAGCCAAATTGTATTTCACAGGAGTGAAGAATTATTAAGTAACCTTTTTACTATGTACAAGAATGTTGCAAGGTAAATGCTGAAATACATTCTTTGTTAAACATAAATGAGGCCTGCAGCCTACTGGCTGAATATTTGCTTAAGATGATGGCATTTATTGTAGTGATAGTTCATCTACTGTTTTCATAATTTTTTTTGCCTTTTTTTTAAATATAAGTATTGTTTGTTGTTCATGTATATAGGTAGTATGGGATGCATTGTTAAATTTATCTGCAACTGTACCACATTTGTTCTCTTCTCAAAGTAAAACCATTGATGTTACACTTACACAGTTGCCTTGACAACTGCCTGATTTGTCTTGTTGTATACTTTGATGATTATAAAGCCTATGTCCAAAGGTTATTGTAAATTAAAAAGGTGTACATGACATTACTGACCTAATTGATCATAAAAGAGAGTATTCCAGGTTTAAAACAGATTTACATATAAAATTCCTGTGTTATTTGCAATGCTTATTTTCTTTGTTATTATTTTTACATTATTTGCATTAAAAAATCATCTACAGATTAACAAGAATGTACTTTATGATTCTATAGAGACAAGAAAACAACACAGCATCATCTGAACATTAACACTATGTAATAATGTTTATAATCAAGGGTTTGTGAAAGCAGAGAAAAGCAGAGCAGTTTCCATTGTTCTGAAATCTTCTAGGTGTGCAAAATACTCCCAAAACACTCTATTTGATGCATGATTAAGCGTCCAGTTTGAACCACATGGAATGTTTAATTTATATATTTATTTATTTTTGTGCATTAGGTATGCCTTTAAATCAGTTAATACTAATTTTCTCCCTTTTTCTTGTGATTTTTTTTTTTGTTCCTTCTTTGGACTGTAAAAGGATTTTCATAGTCCTACATAAAATCCGTATCCTCTTAACTGTACAAATATCACAATATGTGAGCTGAAATTTCCAATCATATATAAGTACTTTTTCTGTCACTTATTTTACATTTCTCAAATTTTTATTTTCCAATATATTTATTTATAATGTACTGTATGTGACCAGATTCATTTGCCATTGCTGGAAAATTAAGTTTACTTTGAAATTAAATGTAGAAGGTAAACACACTTGGAGCTAATGCTTTATAAAGTAGGATTATGATTGTTCAGCCTTTGCATAAGGGTGATCAGTGCTGGAGTTGCAGGACAATTACATTTAGTCATGGTGCTGTTGAATGTGTACTTGTTAACTGTCTATGGAGACATTATTAATGACAATAGGAATTTGTTTCTTTCTGAAGGAAATAACCATTTCATTGAGTTTCATTTCAGAGCAGATCTCTTATCTTCTTTGTAAACGTTTTCTTCATGTCAGTTTTGAGGCCAACCTACGCTTATAAGTGTACAGGTTGTCTGATGGCTTGTCTAATTAGTGGTTTCAAAGGTGAGAGACAGGGAAGAGAGAGCCTTATTCCTGTTGCACTCCTGTCTGATGTTGAAAAAGCTTCACTTACTGTTGACTTTCTAAAAAGATGTTTTTGCTGTAATCCCCATAAACATATACCTCCTTTTGGTGTAATGAAGTAAAGTTGGCAAATGTTTTTTGAAGATATTGTTCAGTGTTTAAAGTGTTATGAGGTGGATGCAGTGTTTAAGATTTAGTCTGCCTTCTAAAATTCCTAAGTATTTAATTGAAGCAATGTTTGCTCTTTTATAAGATAAAAAGCAATATGTTGAAAAATCATCCAACCTTTCGAAGCATTATGCAGTTAATGTAAGATTGTTGGCTTCAGTGGACTTTATTATTTTTGGGAACTAAATACTACAGACATCTCCACAAAATGTACATATCTTAAAGGAAGTGTCATTTGACTGCCTGAAAGCAGGACTTAGTTATATTGACTTAAGTCTTGCTGTCCATTAGCTCAATTTACCTTTTTTGATTGTAGGAACAAGTCTTGTACTTTTTGTAAAAGGTGCAGCATAAACAATGTAGGCTACTACACCTGTGGAAGTTATCACTGTGAAAAGACTTCAGGTTTAAGAAAAACTGTTTTAAGTCGCCTGTTCTAAGTTTGGGAACTGAGTCTTGTCACTTTATTGTCTGCAGAGCAACACCTTCTAGTGTGCTACTTGAATGGAACAGAACCCAATAAAGTCAGTTTTTCACATATGACTTTGGTCTCAGGTTGTTGTTTTCTTTTTTCTTACTAATTAGTAAAAATTAATTATTATTAATTTATTTTTACATTTTTTTTATTAGAAGAAATGTATGACTCATTTTGCAGACTTGCTTGCCCATTCTCCCCCTCTCTCTTTCTTCCCTTCATCTATACAGTAGAAATAGATTCTGGATGTTTAAAAATGTACTTTACTATGGGTTTTTATATAGTATATAGAGTTTTTTTTTATAGAGTAGTGTGTTTTTTTTTAATGTAGCTATTTAGGGCCCCTTCTGGGAAAAATAAAGAAAAGTGCAAGGTGGGAAGCAACCCCAGATGGAATGCTAGTGTCTTTCAAAGCACATTCACATAAACATAATTTCAACCACAGAATGCCAAATAAAGTGGAACCAGTCATAGTTTTAAAGTATTTAAAGCAAGTTTAGGTTGACTTACAAATAGATGTAACTCTCTTCGGCTTACAAACACTCTTGCCTGAAAGTTCTGTTACTTGGTCTCTTTTTCTGGATTGTTTTAACCTTTTGACTTGTTATATAAAGCCATCCATTACTCCATTGAGAATTGTTCAGGTTGGAGTGCCATTCACATCTTGCTGCTTGAACAAATCTTTACACAGGTATCACTTTCTTAACACAGAAATGAACTTGAATTTGCCTGCATTTACGAAAGAGAATATCCATTTCTATATAACCGAACCTGGCTTCGAGGCATGTTTGCTGACAGTGCCCCAAGTTTAAAAAACATTTCTTTCTAACCTTTTCAGTGTTTAGGTTTGGGATTGAATAATATGTGGTTGACTACACAGCAGTGTTTGCAGGTGACTGCATCCCAGCCTTTTCATAAGGACAATAAAGATAAAAAAAAATAATAAGAGATAAAGAAACATTTATGGAAAAAAGACTGCTTTATTAAAAAAATGACTGTCATATCATTACATAATTATCAACAGTTAAAAGGACACTGTAAATGCAGACAGGAAATATTGCTAATAAGGCTAAAGGCTACAGCATTTTACTATAAATGAATAGTTATGTACATGCCAAAATGTTTTGATGAAATGAAACATGTATGAAGGTAAAGAAATATGAAATAGACTTAATCCTTATTTTGCTAAAGTTTTTATACATGCCAATTGTTAAAGGGAATAATCATGGGGAAAAAATCTACAGATTAGAAAAATAATGTGCTACATAGATTTAAAAAAACTAACAATGTATAGCTACATTTCTTCAAGAGTAGCAGATTACTGTTTAATAGTATATTTTGCACATGTTTTGAAGTAGTTCTTCACATAGAGATCCTTGTGTAAATTATTTAAATACTGTATCGTGAATAGAAACATTTGAGCTACTGTACATATTTCTTTCTAGACTCATCAAAACATTCTTATATTTACTATAACTACAACACTAAGTATTTTAGTTACTTTTCTAATGTTACAGAGGCAGATTTATTATCTGAAACTTGCATTTCATTAGATGGGGTTTTCCTATGATATAATTCCATAAATTCAGGTCATAGCTATCAAATAGTGCCTTGTTTATTCATGGTAAATCTGAATTTCAAATGCAGAATGAAATTGTTTGTTTGCTTATAAAATAAATTAATTATAATCACCATTTGATTATAAGTTCTGTACAAACTGAAGGAAAAAAAATGTCCTCAGACTTGCCTGCTGTAATTCAGGGTGAGCCAAAATGAAGTTCATATTTCTCAAGATCATTGCGCGAGGTAGAGGCAGCCAAGTGGGTTGGGGTGGGGGGTCCCTTGTACTTTTTAGTCGGTAACATGCTTTAGTCCAGTGTGCACTGTGCTTTTCACTGTCAAAGCGTTATTCAAAAACAACAAATCTATTATCACTACACAACGTGCCTTCTGAATGCACTTCAGCCTTCCTAACGGTGATGTCCCAAATCGGAAAACAATTCTCCCATCTCTCTCAGTGAGTTCCTGCACTATTATCATTTTGTATGGATGGAAGTTAAGGTTCTCATGCAAAATCTTCCTCAAAGACGTGTGTTTGGAATGCCTTTTCTTTTTACTTTACTGTTTTTAGCTCAATTATACATACAGTATAAAGTGAAATGTTGGCTCTTTTGGGTTGTCCCTATATTTTTCAGAATATTGACTGTTCATTTTTGTTGTAAGCTCTTTTCTGCTGAATAATAGCTAGATTGTAAATAGCCCTTTTTAGACTAATGTTTATACTGTTGCTTACAGTATATGTAAGTGACACTATTTTATTGTGTCTTTTCCGTAACACACTTACAAAGATAAGCATTGTATATACAGTACAGTAACAGTAAAGCTGTTATTTAAGTCCTAAATGCCAGTTATTATGATGTAAGGCTATTAAATGTTGCATCACTGACTTCTGCTATTATGTGCTATAAGCCTGTTCAGTGTATGAGTCTCTCTTTGAATCTGAGGGATTCTGTGAATATTTCTTAACAATAACCTAATTTACAGTAAGTCTAGACATTCTTATATAATGTACTCAAAAGATGTACTTTTTACAATTAAAGCAATCACGTTGAACAGTGTGTTATCTAAGTGATGTGAGTGGGTCTTTAACAGTATGAGACAAAGCAGTTACAGCAATAAAATGAATAGATATGTAGTTGTGATTTGATTTTTTTATTACGTGGAGAGAAAAAAAATGAAAAACAAAAACTGACTATGAAAAGTATACATACTTTAATGCAGTTTTAAAGCTTGCTTTTATTTTTTGTTTTAACCAAAATTTCATTATATTGTGAAGTTAAAAATCTGCCATCTGGAAAGAGAAAATATTAGCCATATACAGTTGTTGATCTTAATATATGAATTTTATATAGTCCTGGTGCATTGTATAAAGATGCCATTTATTTTTCCTTATTTTTTTTATGCTTCATTTGTTGCATTGTGGTATTCAATTTATTAAAGTATTGAGTCAGTAATGCTTGATTAGTTAACTGAATGCTAAAATAGTGGCATTTAAGTTGGTCACTGAATAACAACTGGGAATAAAGTTCATTCTTTTCCAATCATTCCTTTTCCCCAGCCTGTCTAAAGGGGCAAGGGGCCGCAGCCTTAGCAATAAGGTCCACAGGTCTCTTTCCCCAGCCACAGTTGCCAATTCATGCTGAGGAATCCCAAGGCATTCCCATGTCCTCTGGGAGATATAATCCTCCCAGGGAGCACTGGGTCTTCTCTCGGGTCTCCACCCATAAAATATACCCATAAAACCTCCACAGGGAGGCATCAAACCATCTCAAAATGTCTCATCTTGATGTGAAGGGTCAGTAGCTCTATTTTTAGTCTCTCCCTAAAGCATGTGTATCTCATCCTAGAGAGCCTAGCCACGTTGTGTTGAAAGCTCATTTTGGCCACTTGTTCCCTCAATTTTGTCCTTTCTGTCATTACACAAAGCTATTGACCATAGGTGGTTTACTGGTAAATCAAGAGGTGTGCCTTCTGTCTCACCTCCTTCTCCACCACTATGAATTGTTATAGCGACTTCATATCAGCACATGTCACCCCAATAAATCTGTCGATATTACCTTCCCTTTTTCCCCTCACACATGAACAAGACCCAGAAATACTTGAACTTCTCCACCTGAGGCAGTAACACACCTCCCACTCGAAGAGGATACTCCAACGTTTTCCTACTGAGGGCCATTTCCTGAGATTTGGAGGTGCTGATCCTCATCCCTGGCACTTCACACTCGGTCTCAAGCCGTGCTGTAGTTCACAGCCCAAAGAAGGCAACAGGGCCACATTGTCTGCAAAAAGCAGTGGTGCAATTTTTAAGGTCACCAAACTGGAGACCCTCCTTTCTCCAGCCATGTCTTCATATCCTGTCCATGAAAATCACAAACAGGATAGGAGACAAAGCATATCCCTGTCATAGCCCACTGAGAGCGGTGCTGATGATTTTTCTAGTATTCAGACACGGCTCTCGCTGTGTTTATACAGGGACTGAATAGCCCTTATTAAGTGATACAAAACCCCATACTCTCCCAGCACCTCTCACAGAATCTCTCGAGGAACATGGTAATACACCGTCTCTAAGTCCACAAAACACAGGTAGACCAATTGGGCCTACTCCCATGCCCCCTCCAGAATTCTTCTTAATAAAATTAAAGAGCAGGTCCACTGTTCCGCGGCTTAGACAGAATCCACATTGCTCCTCCTGGATTTGAGACTGGTGGAGTCTCCTTTCCAGTACCCTGGCATAAGCTTTCCTTAGGGAGGCTAAGGAGTGTTATCCTTAAGCTCATTCTATGCATTTAGAAACATTACATTTCTGTAGCTAAGGTGAATCGCTAAATAATAGTTAGCCTGATAAAACTAATTCAGGTCATTGATAATAATCAGTAATGATGGCAATAAATTGATTTATCTGTTAGTTGAATGGATATGTTAGGGCTTGAATTTCAGCATGGGATTACAAGTATCACATCTATTATTTTAACATTCTGCATAATTTAACTTAATGAAGCGGGTAAACCCAATTGCACTTTCAAGGAAAATAAATCCTTTCATTATTGGCACTTTTATCCTGCCATGGAATTAGTTGAGAAATAAAAATGCACAATCTTTGCATGCTTTAAGAGAGTAATGATATGACCGATCAGCTGTCAGTTGCAATCATTTTATCTTGTAGTGTGAGTTTAAATGATGGTGAGATTATAAGCTCTTTACTAAAGTTCAATTCATAGCCACAGTAACGAAACAAGTGCTTTGCATTCATCCAGCCCTCTATACATTTTCCATCTGGCTTATCCGAAGCTAGTGCCTATACAAGCCACACCACATTAGGATCTAACATAGGATCCATCCCTAGACTAGGTACACATCCCTTTACAATGGTGATGAAATGAATTGCTCAATATGTACTGTACATACAAAAAATATGCTTAGGCATTTGAAAGGTTCCATATTTTTGGACATTCATGTGACTTGTAGTGCTTTGAAGCATGAGGAAAATTTCTTCAATGAAACAACATGTAGTGTATTATTGGAAGTGCATAAAATAAATCTTACAACAGCAAATGTCACAACCCTGAAAAAGGATTTTTTAAGTTTTTTTCTCATTTACAGGAGGATAGACACAATTTCAGTTACAAAATAGTTCCACTTAAGAAAATGTTACATTAATAAAAAATATGCTCAAGATTGACTCTAACCCTTACCAAATAAAAACACACTGTTGGGTATGTATAAATGTATTACATTGCAAATTAATACCATTTTGATGTACTATACAGTATAGTACATTGATGTGCCAGTTGATACTTATGTTAATTCATTTTTAAAATAATTGAATTAAAACTACAGTGGCAAATTAACAAATTAAGAAATGATTTAAATATTGCTTTAACAGACTGAAGATTGTCTTTCAAGAGTAGCAGTTTTACAAGGAGCTACAGCAAAATTGAGTGTGAAAAGCTATTCCTACATGTTATCCACTGGCTTGTTTGTCTGTTACCCCATTGTTAGCAAAGATAAGAGACAAACTAAGTAAACAGCATGTAATGTACAAAGAAGCTTTCTTCACTTTCCTGAGTATATAAAGATGGTTTGAGGATATCCATACATTGACTAGCTCCTAATGAACGAATAACAAATGCCATCAGGTTAATTTAAAGTAATTTAAAAAAATGCCAATAAGTTAAATAAATAATGTGCCAAAAGTTCCTAACAGTGTTACAAGTCAAAGTGATTGATTCTTCAGAACCACCCAATTACTTGAATTAATTATCACGTTTGATGATGAATACTTGAGCTTCTTTGACAGAATAATAATTTAAAGTTCATGAAAGACTGATAAAAATATGACCAGTACAGAAAAAAATAAAGTATGCTGGCACCTTCAGCATTAGAGTACAGGTACATTTAGAGTACATTTTTCATTAATAAAGTAAGTGTTGGCAGAGTCCACCCAAATTTGCAAGTTGTAGTTTAAAAACAAAGTTTAAGATTTAACCATTGGAAGGTTTATGGTGAGACATGGATTAATTTAATCCAAATTTGTATTTCTCATTCTTTCTATACCCTGAGCTACAAAGAAACAGTAGATTCTGAATGCTTCAAACTTTTATTTTTCTTCAGTTCTGGTGAGTTTTTATGCTTGGGACAGGCATCTTTTTTAATAAGTTGCTTAACTGGCTTAAGTAAAAGAATAAATAAATAAAATACATTGCAAAAGTTTTTGATTAGTAAGAGAGTTTTACTTCTGTGGGAAAGAAAACAAAAATACTTCATTTATGTTTTGGCACAGAGCTAATGTTGTTTAGTAGTTGATGCTGCTAATTAATTTATTTTCCCTTCCCTTTGTATAGCATGCTTCATATAGTACAGGATGCCCAAGTTTTTAGCAAAAATGCAAAGACAGAAATAATGAACTCATATATTCTTTACTTACAGAAAAATTCAATAAAATGGCAATTTATGTTTGATTAATTTATAACAATTCATGACAACCAGTTAATATTATATTTAAAATGTGGGCAGTTGACAATGGAGGAGAGGAATACAGTCATAAGCATTCCTGGAGAAAATGTATCTCTGGGTGATCCAGAGTCAGTTAAAGCCCACAAAGTCACACTTCTGGTAATCTAGGCAACAACAACAACATTTATTTATATAGCACATATTCATACAAACAGTAGCTCAAAGTGCTTTACATAATAAAGAATAGAAAAATAAAAGACACAATAAGAAAACAAAATAAATCAGCATTAATTAACATCGAATAAGAGTAAGGTCCAATGGCCAGGGGGGACAGAAAAAACAAAAAAAACTCCAGACGGCTGGAGAAAAAAAAAATAAAATCTGTAGGGATTCCAGACCATGAGACCGCCCAGTCCCCTCTGGGAATTCTACCTAACATAAATGAAACAGTCCTCTTTGGATTTAGGGTTCTCACGGAAAGGCTTGATGATGATGATCACGTAGAATTCTGCCTTTTAATCCATCCATCATTGTTGGAGCATCATGAAGCTTTGAGTAGGTGGAGGTGGCGCAGGCCACCAACACAAAGAAACCGGAAAAAGAAACAGAAAAGAGAGTAGGGGTCAGTACGGATTTTAGAGCTACCCTGAATAGTTATTATGAGGAAATTGAGCATACAGAGTATCAGGATTAAGTTAAATTAAGTTAAATTGAAGTTATAGAAAGGCCATGTTAAAGTAATATGTTTTCAGCAGTGTTTTAAAGTGCTCTACTGTATTAGCCTGACGAATTCCTATTGGCAGGCTATTCCAGATTTTAGGTGCATAGCAGCAGAAGGCCGCCTCACCACTTCTTTTAAGTTTTGTTCTTGGAATTCTAAGGAGACACTCATTTGAGGATCTGAGGTTATGATTTGGAATATAGGGTGTCAGACATTCCGATATATAAGATGGGGCGAGATTATTTAAGGCTTTATAAACCATAAGCAGAATTTTAAAGTCAATCCTGAATGACACAGGTAACCAGTGTAGTGACATCAGAACTGGAGAAATGTGTTCGGATTTTCTTTTCCTAGTTAGGATTCTAGCAGCTGCATTCTGCACTAGTTGCAAACGATTTATGTCTTTTTTGGGTAGTCCTGAGAGGAGTGCGTTACAGTAATCTAGTCGACTGAAAACAAACGCGTGAACTAATTTCTCAGCATCTTTCAGTGATATAAGAGGTCTAACTTTACTTATGTTTCTTAAGTGAAAAAATGCTGTCCTAGTGATCTGATTAATATGCGATTTAAAATTCAGATTACAGTCAACAATTACCCCTAAGCTTTTTACCTCCGTCTTGACTTTTAATCCTAATGTATCCAGTTTATTTCTAATAGCCTCATTGTATCCATTATTGCCAATCACTAAGATTTCAGTTTTCTCTTTATTTCCTAATTTACTATTCATCCATTCTGAGATACAAGTCAGACATTGTGTTAGTGAATCAATAGAATCGGGGTCATCAGGTGCTACTGATAAATACAGCTGTGTGTCATCAGCATAGCTGTGGTAGCTCACGTTGTGCCCTGAAATAATCTGACCTAACGGAAGCATGTAGATTGAGAATAACAGCGGACCCAGGATAGAGCCTTGTGGAACACCATATCGGATATCATGTGTCTTTGAGTCTTTGCGTTCACTCGCAAATCATTTACTACTTTAACGAGTGCAGTTTCTGTGCTGTGATTTATTCTAAAACCCGACTGAAATTTATCAAGAATAGCATGTTTATTTAGGTGGTCATTTAACTGCATAATGACTGCTTTCTCCAGAACTTTGCTTAAGAAAGGCAGGTTAGAGATGGGTCTAAAATTTTCAAGAGCCGAGGGGTCAAGATTATGTTTCCTAAGAAGGGGTTTAACTACTGCAGTCTTAAGACAGTCTGGGAAGACCCCCGTATCTAATGACGAATTTACTATGTCCAGAACATTATCAATTAGCACGCCCGATACTTCTTTGAAAAGCCTTGTTGGTACTGGGTCAAGGACGCAGGTGGAGGATTTTAATTGAGATATTATTTTTTGTAAATCCGGTAAATCTATCCTAGTGAAAGAGTTTAATTTGTTTATAACAGAATGCTGGGGTTTAGGAGGATCCTTAGTGTTGGAGGGATATACTATGTTATTTCTAATATCATTAATTTTTTGATTGAAAAATACAGCGATAGCCTCACAGGTTTTACTGGAATTACTTAGGAGGCATTCCTTTGAGTTACCTGGGTTTAGTAGAAAATAATTGTAGAAAATAAGACTCAAGGTATCAAGGTATTATAGACTAAATTAATGAGTCTTCAACCTGGCTCTAAAAAGCTGAGACTGATTGGCATCTCCTGTACAAGCAGCCAGATCACTCCATAGCCTTTGGTGCATTATTGCTCAAAGCTCAACCTCAGGTCAGTTCAGGTCTGGTTGGGGATCATGCACTGGTACAGCACGTTGCCGCATCAACCACATGATGAAACAGCTCAGGGTCCTGGTAGGCAACCCCCCAGGCAGACACGCAGTCCAGTCCCACCCTCCGGAAATGACCCTCTATCTGCCAAAGCCAGGTTTTACGTGGGCGTCCCCTTGGCCTAATTCAACCACTCGGGGCCTCAACAATGAGGATCCGGTGAGCCGGATCACACTTGGGGAATTGTGCCACTGACGCCACAGTGCAGGTAATGTGCCTCATTCGGGACTCCATGAGCAACTGCTCAATCAACATAAAGTCAAACCAGCAGTACCCAAGTATTCTCCGAAGAGACACGGTACCAAAGAGTCCAGTCTTCGTCTCAGGTCACTGGATGGCATCCATGTCTCACAACCATATAGCAAGACAGGAAGCACCAGGATTCTAAAGATTCAGACCTTTGTCCTTTAGCATAGATATTGGGAGCACTACACATCCCTTTCCAGCGACCTCATGACCCCCCATGTTTTCCCAATCTATCTACTGACTTAATAGTAAGAATGTTGCTGCCGAGGTAAGTAAACCTCTTGACAAGGTCAACATTCCCTCTGCAGACAGACACAATGCTGATGGCTGTGCTGAAGAGGTCATTGAAGGCCTGGATCTTGGTTTTTATCGAGGACACTCCCAAGCCTGAACGCTCTTAACTCCTCACTCAGTCTCCCAAGAACCCTGATCAGAGCTTTCATTGACATCACAAATATCACAGCATCGTCGACAAAGTCAAGATCAGTGAAACTTTCTTCGCCAACAGATACTCCACAGCCGCTTGACCCCAAGACCTTCCCCAACACCCAGTCCATGCAAGCATTGAACAGAGTAGGAGCAAGAACACACCCCTGATGAACCCCAGAATCAACTGGGAAAAATGCAGAGGTTCTACCCTCCACTCTGCACAGCACTCACAGTACCAGTGTACAGGCCTTCAATGATATCCAGCAACCTTGAGGGAATACCGCAAAGTCTCAGGATGCCGCACGGGGCAGCTCGATCAACTGTAACGAACGCTTCACAAAAATTGACAAAGGCTGCAAAGAAACTCTGCCAATATTCGTGTTTGTGCTCCATGAGAACCCTCAGTGCCAGGTTGCGGTCAATGGTAAACTTCTTAAGTGTGAAGCCAGACTGGTCTGGTTGCTGATAGGTGAGCAGGTGATCACGAATCCTATTGAGGATGACCCTAGCAAGGACCTTCTCTGGCATCGAGAGCAGTGTTATCCCCCTGTAGTTCCCGCAATTCAGGCAATCACCCTTCCTTTTCCAGATAGGGACTACAAGTCCCTTTTCCAGTCAGGTGGGATAACACCAGTCTCCTAAATGGAAGCAAAGATTGCTTGCAATGCCAGGAGGACAGCCTTACCACCAGCCTGGAGAAGTTCACCTCGGATACCACAGATCCCTGTAACCTTCCCTACCCTCAGCTGGTTCACTACTTGTGCAATCTCCACGAGATTGGGTGGTTCACATCTAATTGGAGGATCAGCCTCAAGAACCGTGGACCCAGAGATATCCAATGTCTTAGATAGAGGATCAGCTTTAAACAGCCTGGTCAAAGTAGCTGGCACAGTGGGTCACAACTGCAGTGTCATCTCAACCTCCCAGTGTTTTATTAATCATTGTAATCTTTAATAGAAATAGTCATTGTCAGTAAGGAGTCTGCATGTTCTCCTTGTAATGGTACTGATTCCTTCTGGGAATGTCAGTGTTCTTCCCATATCCCATGAGTTGTGCATGTTAGGTTAATTGGAGGTACTAAAATGACTTTGTTATGTAAATATGCCTTGGGATAAACTAGCACATCATGTAGGTACCTTTTATGCCATGTCCATCATGTTGCTGGGATAAGCTCCAGACCCGTTATCCAGAACAGAAGTAAGTGTGAAAATAAAATGTTATATTTCTAATTTGAATTCTGTGTAGACTCACTTCCACGTTACATATAAACATTACTTTGTGAAGGTACTCGGAGAATGCAATAGATTTCAGGACCTCTGTTATTTTCTTATAGTATGCTTTAAGTTGTATTTTTTTGTTTTCTTTTGAAAAGCCCTTTGGATTGAGCTTACTGTTAAAGTATCCATGTTACCTTTGCATTTACAGTAAAACATGAGTTTAACTTTCACAACTCCAAAGTTTGTGAAGTTTTTTTTTTGCAATCTCTTTTTTACTTTCACGCTAACAACTTAACACATTCACAGACTTCATGGTTATGCACAGTAGAGAACAAAAATTTGAGGTACGATGTGCGCAAGTTTGAGGACTGGCTAGTGTCCTACTAGGTGATTTATTGGTCTTTATCATCCTACCATTGTAACCAATGCACAAGCACCCAATGCATTTGTTTCATATTTTCAATGGTATACTTAATTTATCAAAGCTTTGTGCTACAATTAGGCCTCCTAACCGTAGAGCAAATCCTTTGGTTGCTAAATCCAAGCCTACAAATTCAGTGATGTAGCTTAGTAAAAAACTAAAGATGTTAGATAAATTTCATGTTGGTCTGTCAGCTTCTTTTGTTGGCTACGAGTTTAATGTTAACAAATCAACCAGCTGGCATGAGACATTGAGGCTACTGGTCTTAGTATCGATCGCAGCCTCAAAGTTAAACATCAGCTTGCCTTTGCTGTGCTCACATACAATGAGATATTTAAGAATTTCAAGCAACACACGAAGCAGACATCGCTGATGGATTATTTCATGCCAATGTGTCCTTCCTGATCTCCAACATTAGCTGTAAAAGACAGCGGTGAGGTTGATACATTGCCAGTCTTGGCATTTTCTTATAGCTGACATGTTAGCACAAAAGGTTACAGAATTCTAGTGAATGACTAAAAATGTGTTTGAATGTTACCTGTTTATTTTGTGTACTGCATTTTATGGGTAATTTCATGGTTACTGTGTTATGAAAAGTGCATATCAAAAATAGTCTTTTGCAGAAAAGTACATTTTGAGCAATCTTCAGCAAATAATTATACTTTTTTGTGGTCACAGAACCTATTCCCCTATTTTCCATAGGTTTAATGTATTAACATTGATGTTTTCAACTTTTGCGTTATTTCTTAGGAATGTTAACTCCACGAAAGTTGAGGATTGACTATATTTTTATGTCCATGTCACTATTAAAGTTTTGAACCTGTAAAAATACATAAAAACTTTAAATATACTAAAATGTTTTCAAACTTAATTTTCTTGCTGTATCTGTTTGTCTGTAGGTGGGGAACACAAGGAGATTTTACTACAACTCATCCTCTTCCTGTCGTTAAAGTAAAACTATTCACGGAAAGTACTGGTGTTCTAGCTTTGGAAGATAAGGAACTAGGAAAGGTAAAAACATCATGCTCGCTGCCCTTAATACTGTATAACTGTGTATTGAAGTGCTTGATTTAAGCATTTTAGGGTATGTTATTATTTTTAAATGTTTGAATAACATTAGTTATATAGATTTTAAGTGAAAGCAGCCTTTATTTTTGTTGTATTTATTATTTTTTGATAGTCATTTCATGTATTTTTTGTTTTAATTTAATGCCACTTTCATATTAATTAATGTGTTTTACAAGAAATAAAAAAATTCATATTCAATTTTTCTGTGGGAAAAAAAAATAACATTGCAGCTTTCAGGAAATGTAAAAAATTTTGAACAACTAACCACTGAGGATATTCCTTGAAATATATCACAGGTTTTTGCTCATTCAGCCTTCTTAGGTTTCTTGTAAATATTTTCAATTTCTCTTTTTCAGCAGGAGAATTTTATTGAGCATTTGTTAAACTGACATGCATCCTCAGGCTCTCATTCTTGAAAGTGAACAGTTTGTTGTCTGTGATCAACTATAAAGCTATCCCAGTAGAAAGATCAGGACAGACACTGAAATTGTGGTGTGTAAACTCTCTCTCTTACACTATGACATCAGTATCAGTATTATATTGATAATTCTAGAAATATACCTAGTACAAATAAAGATCGATCTGTCTGTCGAACCAATGTGTCTAATTTGAGGAAGATGTATTCACTTCACTTTAAAGATATATATTACAATACCCCTATTACAATGATTCAAGGCAATTGCCACACCTGTGTATCACTATTTGCAATTTGCCTGGATGACAACATTCTGAGATGGTAAGGTCACCTTGCTAGATCGCCTAATAATGTAGTGGAATCTGATTAAGATGGCATTATTTCTATCAACTGCACTTGTTTGGCATTGTATAGTTAGATTAAAGTAGTTTCCCATTTTAGGATCACTGATAATCATTTCACCATTATTTCAAGTTTTCTTCATATTATAGATCTATTAAGCATTGCTCTCATTACTTTACTTCACATCAATTTTTAAAGCAATACAAATTATTATCATTAATTTAAAACAGTAAAGATAATGGATTGAAACCATTTATATTGTGGTCTGCTTCTGTTTTAGTTATACAAAGAGCCATTGTACCAGACAATGCCAAGACAAGTAAAATTTCTAGATGGCTAAATATTAATAATCCTTGGGTGTATTTGTGTTTCTACACAACTGACCATCCCAGAAAAGGGTATGTTGCATCTAATTTAGATACAAGAAACCTTTTAGCTATTTTAAGTCTAATTACAACTTTTCCAAAGTTTCAGCAAGACTCAATGGTATAAAAATTCATATTTAAATAAATATTTCCAGAATATGTTTACTGAGAAGAAACCAACATTAACATGAAAATATGCAAATTCAGTGCAAAATCCAGTCTCTGTCCGACCATTGCAAGTACAGAGACTCTGTTTATTTATGTTCAATGTCAAAAAACAACACTGCACATGTCTGTATAGATCCCAACTCATGAAATTATTGGGAGGCTTTTGGAACACGGACCACAGATATAACAGACATGACCAAGGTTCAGGTCCAAAACATTGCTATTTCTGTTCAAATAAAACAGGAAATTAATAAAACTGTGATCACTACCTCCATCTGCTCTAATGCAGGTCAAAAAAGGTTTAATTTAGTGTTGATTCCAACAAAAGAAAGGCAGCTTGGAGTAGACTTGCATCATATTTGAGGTCCTGGTCTTCAATGATGACCTCTTTCCGGCTTATGTTTGTTTTGTGGAAGTAGAGGCAAAACAGGTGGGATGATGGGCAGAAGTGATATCAGCGTCCATCGGATTAGTTCTCCTACATTCTAGGGAAAATGGAAATTGGGATACAGCAGTTGTTAAAGTTAAATACTTTTCTGCACTTTTGACCAATCACATACCTTCAGGGCTCACCCTGCATGTCTGACAATATATATATATATATATTGTGAAATAAACACAAAAGGCACAGATGAAGGTTTGGAGTAGCCATCCCATATATTTGAGTAGCATCCACCTGCAGAGCCACAGCACCATACGTCACCGCAGTTTTAGACCCGCAGTTACGGACCTGGAAGTGACGTCTCCGTCGTTTCAGGACTGACTTTGTAAAATTACTTTTGGAAGGTTTCGGCAGGTCTTGGCAAAGCCCAGAAAGTAACCAAATAATACAAATCATTGTAAAATTCAGAGGGTTTCTGCCATCACGTCGTGTCATATATCAAACTAAACAATACGGATTGTTTCTATGAAATACACCATTAACATTTACATTGTGTTTGGGTCTGTGGGAACCATTTAACATGTTGACAAAATTAATATCATCAAGATCTGTGTTAATTGAAAATAGTTTTTCGTTTACATTCTTGAAATGAAGTATACAATATAATTATAATTTACACCACATTAGAGATTAGTAAAACATTAACAATAAAAGTGATTACGTTTTTTAAAATGTACTATGCATGTGTGTAATATTGTTCTAAACCAATTTAGAATAAACATTTACGCCAATCTAATATTTTTAAACATGTATGTGAAGAAAATGGCAATACACATTCTACACTGAATTATGCAATATATTAATTGCCTTATATAGAACTGCTCTAGTTTTTGTCAATTATTATTATAAACGATGGGCCATCAAAAGAAAAAAAAAACAAATAACATAAATTGTGATAAAAATTCAAACCCTGAGTCCCTGGACAGATAGAGGAGGTAAACTGAAAGAAGGGTCAGAATTTCAGGTCTGTTTAATGTCTTCCTAAACGAATGAGTTAAAAACAAATGAATGGAGTCAGCTGATCTCATTAATTTTGGGAGGTCATTCCACAGTCAGGGTGCTATACAGCTGAAGGCCCTGCTGTCACCCACAGAGTTCAGGTTAGTGTGGGGCACAGAATCAGAGGACCTTAGTGGGCAGGTCAAGAACAGAATTTGATATTTAATCCTGTAAGACATAGGGAGCCGTGAAGGTCCAGCAGGATGGCTGTGATGTGCTCACTGTTGTTGGTTCGTGTCAGGACTCTTGCAGTTGAGTTTTGAATCAGCTGGAGCAGTGATATAAGATTATATAATTATAAAATTAAGATAACTTACCTTAATTTATAATATAATAATTATGAGGGTTGCCCTGGACATGACATAAGCTACCTAGGGTCTAACAATGGGTCCAAAGATTTCATTCTGATACCTAATGGCAGTCAAGGTGCTGCTGCCTAGCCTGTAGAGGTCTGTGTGTCCCTCCATGGATATGCCTCCCAAGACCATCACTGACCCACCACCAGACCGGTCATGCTGAACGATGTTAGAGGCAGCATAATGTTCTCCACGACTTCTCCAGACCCTTTCACGTCTGTCACATGTGCTCAGGATGAACCTGCTCTCATCTGTGAAAAGCACAGGGCACCTGCCAGTGGTGGACCTGCCAATTCTGATATTCTATGGTAAATGCCAATCAAGCTCCACAGGGCCCACAAGAGGACGTCGAACCCTCAGGCCATCCTCATGAAGTCTGTTTCTTTTTGTGAGGGGTCAGAGACATTCACACCTGTGCCCTGCCTGCTGAAGGTCATTTTGTAGGCTCTGCCAGTGCTCATCCTGTTCCTTCAGTCCTGCTGATGGGTTAAGGACCTTCTCTGGCCCTGTCCAGCTCTCCTAGAGTAACTGCCTGTCACCTGGAATCTCCTCCATGCCCTCGAGACTGTGCTGGGAGATACAGCAAAACCTCTGGCAATGCTATGTATTGATGTCATGTCCTGGAGAAGTTGGACTACCTGTGGCACCTCTGTAGTGTCCAGGTATCTCCTCAGGCTAGCAGTAGTGACACTGACCGTTGCCAAATGCAAAACGAGTGACAAAACAGATGAGGAGAGAAAAATGTCAGTGGCCTCCCTCCAGCTGTTAAACCATTCATTCCTGTTTTGGGGGTCATCTCATTGTTGCCCCTTAAGTGCACCAAAGCAGCTGAAACTGATGAACAAGTGCACAAGTTTAATTGACTTGATGCTATACTCGGATTAAAAAGGGTTCCTTTTATTTTTTTGAGCAGTGTATTTTAATGTAATATTGTGGTTTTATAAGTCACTACACAAATTACTGAAATCCACTCAATGATGGTTTTGGATAGACCCCCACACTTCAGTCCTTCACAAATGCAGTAGTTTACAAACATCTTATTTTAATTTTTCTTTGAGTAGCATGAAAAATAATTGTGTTGAATCTCAACTTATGATTACATTTTTGCTATGTATGTACTATTGCGGGACTTTTTTTTAATTAGGTGGTCATTTTATTTTAACAAGCAATGTAAATAACCTGTTTACTCTTTACCCTTAGATCACATTCTATTTGTTTATCAAGCAGAACTGAATATTTTCATTTTCTTCACAATACTGTAATAACTGTACAGTTCACACTGAGACACACAAACACACTCACTATGCATACACACTACAGGTGTCGTCATTGGTTCCCCTGTGGATTGGACTGTTGAATCGACACAATGGCTGTACATGCTGAGGTCTTTGGCACTTGTTGTCCCAGTAGAATGTGAGGTGTCAGCAATCGTTTACCCTGCTCCTTAAGAAGGCTCTGTCTCCTTTTCCCTGTTCCAGTCTCAGTTCAAGGTTGTCGAGATGACAAAAGCATTTTTTTCTTAGATGTTCAATATGTCGAAAAAATTGCCTGTGGCCAGCATCCAGCGTAATGTTTTGTCAAAATTCTCCAATCCTCCTTTTGTAGCATTATAGTCCATTATCATTTCTGGCCATGGCATCTCCTATCCCCTGTGCAGGTCACATTGTGCACCAAGGATGTGTCAATATTTTGTTTAGACAAACTTTAATGTCTTCACTGGCCTACAGGTGCCGGTCATAAAATTAGAATATCATGACAAAGTTGATTTATTTCAGTAATTCCATTCAAAAAGTGAAACTTGTATATTAGATTCATTCATTACACACAGACTGATGTATTTCAAATGTTTATTTCTTTTAATTTTGATGATAATAACTGACAACTAATGAAAGTCCCAAATTTAGTATCTCAGAAAATTAGAATGTCAATTAAGACCAATGCAAAAAAAGGATTTTTAGAAATGTTGGCCAACTGAAAGGTATGAACGTGAAAAGTATGAGCATGTACAGCACTCAATATTTAGTCGGGGCTCCTTTGGCCTGGATTACTGCAGCAATGCAGTGTGGCATGGAGTCGATCAGTCTGTGGCACTCCTCAGGTGTTATGAGAGCCCATGTTGCTCTGATAGTGGCCTTCAGCTCTTCTGAATTGTTGGGTCTGGCGTATTGCATCTTCCTCTTCACAATACCCCATAGATTTTCTATGGGGTTAAGATCAGGCGAGTTTACTGGCCAATCAAGAACAGGGATACCATGGTCCTTAAACCAGGTACTGGTAGTTTTGGCACTTTGTGCAGGTGCCAGGTCCTGTTGGAAAATGAAATCTGCATCTCCATAAAGTTCGTCAGCAGCAGGAAGCATGAAGTGCTCTAAAACTTCCTGGTAGACGGCTGCTTTGACCTTGGACCTCAGAAAACACAATGGACCAACACCAGCAGATGACATGGCACCCCAAACCATCACTGACTGTGGAAACTTTACACTGGACCTCAAGCAACGTGGATTCTGTGCCTCTCCTCTAGTCCTCCAGACTCTGGGACCTTGATTTCCAAAGGAAATGCAAAATTTACTTTTATAACTTTGGACCACTCAGCAGCAGTCCAGTCCTTTTTGTCTTTAGCCCAGGCGAGACGCTTCTGACGCTGTCTCTTGTTCAAGAGTGGCTAGACACAAGGAATGCAACAGCTGAAACCCATGTCTTGCATACGTCTGTGTGTGGTGGTTCTTGAAGCACTGACTCCAGCTGCAGTCCACTCTTTGTGAATCTCCCCCACAGTTTAGAATGGGTTTTGTGTCACAATCCTCTCCAGGGTGCGGTTATCCCTATTGGTTGTACACTTATTTCTACCACATCTTGTCCTTCCCTTCGCCTTTCTATTAATGTGCTTGGACACAGAGCTCTTTGAACAGCCAGCCTTTTTAGCAATGACCTTTTGTGTCTTGCCTTCTTTGTGCAAGGTGTCAATGGTCGTCTTTTGGACAACTGTCAAGTCAGCAGTCATGATTGTGTAGCCTACAGAACTAGACTGAGAGACCATTTAAAGGCTTTTGCAGGTGTTTTGAGTTAATTAGCTGATTAGAGTGTGGCACCAGGTGTCTTCAATATTGAACCTTTTCACAATATTCTAATTTTCCGAGATACTGAATTTGGGACTTTCATTAGTTGTCAGTTATAATCATCAAAATTAAAAGAAATAAACATTTGAAATACATCAGTCTGTGTGTAATGAATGAATCTAATATACAAGTTTCACTTTTTGAATGGAATTACTGAAATAAATCAACTTTGTCATGATATTCTAATTTTATGACCGCCACCTGTATTCTGTGTGGCCAGCAGTTGAGATGGGAGCTCTGGCTTATTTTTCCTTATTGTGCTAAGCATTGTTACCTTGCTCTTGAGATGCTGCTGTCCCAGTTTGTGTAAAAGTAAGTTATTACATATGGTGTTGTGGCCATGCAGCTTATGTCATGTCCAGGGCAACCCTTATGCCTTAATTGCTCACAGTAGTTCCTCCATCTGACTTCACTTTGTTAATGAAATGATGTCCTCTGCTCTTCTGTATCTCTGTGCTTCCCCTTGAGCATGTTATTCATAGCTTTGGACTGGGTTATCATGCAGATGATGCTTAGATCTATTTCAGTGTTAAAAGTGACACTTTATCACAGCTTTCTCAGCTCACAACTTGCCTCAGTGAAATTAAAGTAAAATAACCTGAACAGAGCAAAACTTTTTAAAATTAAATTGCAACAAAACTGAACTCCTGCAAAGTGCCACTAAAGTGCAATTTAAGAAAACAAGCTCCTCTTCAACCATTCATGGCGATGATCTCATCAGACCTTCTTTTACAGCAAAGAATCTTGGTTTCACCTTGATTCCTCCTTTTCTTATTTCACCCATGTAAGCCACATTAAGAAACTTTCTTACTTCCACCTGTTTCACATGTCTTGTTTGCTCATTCCTCTCCTTTTCTAATGCTGAGAAACTTGTCCCTGCTTTTATCACATCCAGCGTTGATTATTGTAAGCCACTACTGGCAGGTGCCCCTTCAGATCTTCTATCACAGCTCCAGCTGATTCAAAACTCAACTGCAAGAGTCCTGACACGAACCAAAAACAGCGAGCACATCACAGCCATCCTGCTGCACCTTCACTGCTCCCTGTGTCTTACAGGATTGAATGTCAAATTCTGTTATTGACCTGCCCACTAACGTCTTCTGATCCTGTGCCCCCCACTAACCTGCACCCTGTGGGTGACAGCAGGGCCTTCAGCTGTATAGCACCTTGACTGTGGAATGACCTCCCAAAATTAATGAGATCAGCTGACTCCATTCATTTGTTTTTAACTCATTCGTTTAGGAAGACATTAAACAGACCTGACATTCTGACCCTTCTTTCAGTTTACCCCCTCTGTCTGTCCAGGTACTCAGAGTTTGAATTTTTATCACAATTTATGTTATTTGTTCAAGATTTTTTTGTAGTATTATATGTTGTATTTTAGTCTGCATTATTGTCTTTTTTTCTATTTGAATGTTTTGTATATCCTGTATTTATCTTTATTTAGTGAAGATATTATTTATTGCCAATGTTATATAGGTCCTGTTGTTCTTTCTGAATTTTGGGCAGGGTGCTATATAAATAAATTGTGTTCTTATTACTATTTTTATTTTTTTTTCTTTTGATGGCCCATCGTTTATAATAATAAGTGACAAAAACTAGAGCAGTTCTATATAAGGCAATTAATATATTGCATAATTCAGTGTAGAATATGTATTGCCATTTTCTTCACATACATGTTTAAAAATATTAGATTGGCTTAAATGTTTATTCTAAATTGGTTTAGAACAATATTACACACATGCATAGTACATTTTAAAAAACGTAATCACTTTTATTATTAACGTTTTACTAAACTCTAACGTGGTGTAAACATTATAATTATATTGTCTCACTGCCCTTCGATCTTTTTAAAGCCTGTCCAACCGCTGTCCTTTTTGCTACTTTGTGTCTCTGCTGCTCGCATTGTGATCACTTCTCCATGATCATAAATATACACCTGACCGAATTGTGTTTTCTTTGAAATTAAACTTGTCGTTGCTTTAACTGTTGCGGGTCCACAGATTGTCATAGCTTATGTTCCATTATTGTGTAAATCTACGTTTTGTGCATTGAATGATGCGAATGCGAAAAGACTTTTTCTACTCTTTACCTTTTACTTCTGACCTCGCTTTGTCCTGCTATTTTTTCAATTACACCTGGTCCTGATGATTAATTTTCTTTTGTTTGCGCTAATGTGATCTTTTATTCGGCGATGTTTCATTAATAACGAGAGATACTTTGTTTCATGAATGTAAACGAAAAACTATTTTCAATTAACACAGATCTTGATGATTTTAATTTTGTCGACATGTTAAATGGTTCCCACAGACCCGAACACGATGTAAATGTTAATGGTGTATTTCACAGAAACGATCCGTATTGCTTAGTTTGATATATGACACGACGTGATGGCAGAAACCCTCTGAACTTCACTAGGATTCGTATTATTTGGTTTCTAAATGGGTCTTTGACCCGACGTTACTTTCTGGGCTTTGCCGAAACCTTCCAAAAGTAATTTTACGAAGTCAGTCCTGAAACGACGGAGACGTCACTTCCAGGTCTGTAACTGCGGGTCTAAAACTGCGGTGACATATGGTGCCGTGGCTCTGCAGGTGGATAGTATTGATATATTTGGCAAGCAAGTTGAAAATAACGGTCTTTACAGACTGAGTTCAAAACATTAATGAATGCAGTAGACTAGATGGCAGCTATATGGTGAGTTGGCAGGAGTGGGCAGGTCCAGAGGCACAGGACCCGAAAGAGACGTCAGCCAAACCGGAAGTGACATCTGAGGACTCCAGCTCAGTTTGCTTGTCTACAGAGGGTAAAGAGAGAAGGGATTAGTGGACAGAGCCAACCCCAGGTTCCACAGATAAGTTAAATTATTTGAGTCTATAAGCTGTCTCCTATACGCACATGTGTGACAACATATACAGTATATACTTTTTCAATATTATGTGAGAGGCTGCATAGTGGCTCTAATAATTAATGATTAATGATAATTATATTGTAAATGTAATTAGTAATTTTGGGAGAGTGGGAATTATTTTCTCTTATGGAGAAAACACTTCTGTAGGCTTATATTTGTGCATGCTATGTTACTTTTATATGAATGCAGCATTGTATAAAATGTAATTTTGAAATACATTTATATCCTATACATGTTTGCTAGGCATGGACAAGTTTTATCAGTAACACTATAGAATAGGCAGTTTCCTGGCCCTTCTATTAATCAGTTACAACAGAATTAACCCACTCTTTTCTAATTCCTATTGTTAAAACCCACTCCATTCCTGGTATTTCTGGTGACCTTTTCAGGTGTATCCCCCTTATTATCATCCTCTGTTTGAAAGAAAGAAAACCACATTGTGAAAGGCATGGTGATCTTCATCTTTTTTTCCCATTCTCCCAGCTCTTGCCTAATGAAGAGGTGTGACAAGCAGTGTCTACAGAAAATTTTTACATTCAATTTGCTCATGAAAGATGCAGTGAGTTTCATTGAAAATCGTTCTGTCATATTAATGTCTAGTCAAGTAAAATATAAAGCCATTTTGCAAGTCCCTGATTAGGTATCATAAATAAAGAAAATATTTCCATAATCTCTATGAAAAAATGTTTACTCCCTTGGTGTCTTAGACAGATCCATCCATCCATTTTCAACCCGCTGAATCCGAACACAGGGTCACAGGGGTCTGCTGGAGCCAATCCCAGCCAACACAGGGCACAAGGCAGGAACCAATCCTGGGCAGGGTGCCAACCCACCACAGTTAGACAGATTTATATTGATATTATAATTAGAATTATCTGCCAGCACAGGAAGTCATGAAGTAGTATTTACCTTAGTTCGTTTGGGATAAACTACTAATCAACTGAATGTGAAATGTATAACTGTTTATCTGTCAAGTACCAGCTGTTTTTGTTTACTTATTCTGTTTCCATTATTGTATGTTAATACAGTACAGTATTTGTATAATATACTGAGTTATACTGCCAGATTGAATTTTGATTGCAAAGGGATGATGTACAGTATTCAAGCAGTACTGTATATGTATGTGGCAGTGGAAGTAGTTGTTCATGTTTAAATTTACAATTACTGTCTTCTGCATAAAACTTTGCTATAATGACTTTAGGAAATTCAAATGCATTCAACAAATAATGTTTAAGCTGACATTAGCATGTCTTTCTAAAGCACTGTTCTGTTTCTCCATGGCACCATTTGCATTTAAAAACACTGCCAGTAGCCTTTCTGCTACTTCTACAGAATGTACAGTAGGTGATTTGAATCAAAGGTTTTGCCCTAGAATTTTTTGTGCCCTCTAGTGTGGGAGACAAGGATTTTTGCCTAGCAGGCTGTCTTCTGGAAAGTATGATTTACAGTAAAACTGTATCCTTTAATTTCAATTTCAATTCTTTATTGTCATGTGTACAAGTACCATGTACAATGAAATGCTTGCTTGCATGTGCCTCTGCAGACAGTGAACATAGACAAGAAAAACAGTTGAAATGAAAACATTTATGTATTATAAATCATAAAAAATCTTATCTCTGTTATCATGTACTACAACAACAACATTTATTTATATAGCACAGTTTCATACAAATTATGTAGCTCAAAGTGCTTTTTATGATGAAGAAATATACTAATCAGTACTTTTAAAGCAAACTGGATTTCCAATGATACTGTTTCGGTTTGATCAATGTAAGAAAGTGATTTGGGATGAAATGTCATTAGCAAATCATTTCTTTTTCATGGTTCTGTCTGGTTTCCACCCACAGACCAAACAAATGCAGGTTAGGTGGATTGGCAGTACTAAATTTGCTTGTGTGTGTTGGCCCTGCAATGGACTGGTGCCCACCTCAGGGAACTGTTTCTGCCTTGCACCCTATACTTGCTCAGATAGCCTCCTGCTCAGGATATAGTGGGTTTGAAAAATGGATGGATGCATGTTTCTGTATTGGCATAAGGTTTGTTTATAGCTTAGGTTTTCTTTCCATATGAATCCAGGCTCTTACACATTCTTTTGTTTTTCATTATGTATATATCCAATATCTTAACTTTCACATTAGGACAACCAGATGGCACCATTAAATTAAAATTTGCCATTTAAGTTTATATTTGTTATCTGGTAGCATTATCATTGTTAAAATCATTTTGTAATTAAACATAAACCACGTAACAAAAGAGTTTAAACAGGAGTCTTAACTATCCTTAAGCAACCCTGAGTAAACCAACAACCTTCACTGCCAAAACTGGGCTATTTTTTCTGCTTGCTGTTATTCATAAAAGAGTTCTGTGCTTCTAAATTTTGGATTTAATTCTTTAAAAAGTCAAACAGAACAATGAAACTGTTCCAAATGATGAATGTTTCACTGCTGTTAAAGCTACCACCAGCAATTCTAGGCCAAGTGAATTGGCAGCTTCTACTCTTCCATACAGAAGTATGTAAATATGTCATGGAAAGTGGAAATTCTGCAAGATATTGTGGTAAAGTGAGGTCCGCAGCTGTTTGATCATCCAGGTATGTTATCAATGGTGTCAGGTTCAAGAGGCTCACATAAATGAAGAGGGAGCAAGTAGATGACCCACACCATCACAGACACTCTTGAGAAATATTAAATGATGTGCCTCTGGTTTACAAATTGCACCTCCATACAGAATGTACTGGAGCACTAGTAGGACCTCCTTGGTGATTTAACGCACTGCCTGAATTGGTTATTTAACCCTTAACCAGCTGCCAGTTAACAATATTATGTAGCTGCTCCACACTAAAAACAATGATAAGAATGTGTATTATGTCAGGAGTCTCAGACTGTAGTAGGGCCACAACAAGGATGTCTTTAGGTTTTCACTGCAACCAATTGTATAATTCTTGGTTTTAAAGATGCAGGTTTCTTTATTGAATTCTGTCGCTTGGCAGGGGAAAATACGTACCTTTAACAGAAGTAACTGGCTACTAATTAAGAAAGTAGCTGTAATGAAAACCAGCAGTCTTTGTGGCCCAGCTGAAGTAGAAAATTATAGCATACCATACACTGTTAACTACATTGGAAAACCAGTAAATGTGTGTGTACTCTCTGTTATGACAGGTCATCCTTTATCCAACAACAAACAGTCCGAAGACACCAGAACTACACAAAATGATTGTGCCAAAAAATAGCCAAGACTCTGACCTCAAGATAAAACTTGCTGTGAGAATGGACAAGCCTCAAAACATGAAGCACTGTGGGTAAGTTATTTCCTTTTTTTTGTAAGTTTCAAAAATTAAAGCCCTATTTCCTTTATTTTATATTTATTTTAAAGATAAATTAACAAAGCAAGCACAGAATATAATTATTAAGCTAACCAAGTATATACAGTAAGATTTTTTTACCTTTTAAATACTGCTGATTATGCGATAATGTGCTTAAGTTAATTAATCAAATATTACAGAATAGTATTTAATTTTTAAAGGTATATTCTCTGCATAGTGGTAACAAGAAGTTATATTCAAATATCAGTTCAAAAATCAAAGAAAATCTCTCATAAATTTACTTTTGGTGGCAGCACAGGTGAAAAATGCTTTGAATGCCTTCCTAGAAAATCTTTTCCACTCTGGAATGATTTGCTTTTTACCCACGTTGCATCTTAATTTCACACATTGGCTTATAATCTTAAGAGCACAATGTAAGTATGAGCTGATGCACCTTTTTTTTGCTAAAATAATACTTAGGAACTCTACACGCAAAAATACAGATTTTTATGGTATCGCAGAAACACTTCTTTCTTTCTGCAGCATTTCTGAAATATGTACAATAATGTGTCTTATGGGAGAGATCAATGTGTCGGAAAATGTAAAAGGCTGTTTGAAGTTGTAAGGCTTATTCAAAGTGGCAATCTGGTTGCTACCGCCATGGTATTTTGTACAACTTTAACTTGCAAATTTCTTTTCATTCTGACTCTGTAGTGCATTTATGCCTATAAGTGTAAACATGCCTCCTGTGAAGTGTGATCACGAGTTTTCCTACTGTGCTGCTTTTCTTATTCCTAAACTATAACAGAAGAAGTTTCTTAAGCACTCCTTAAATGCATTGCATAAGAGTTTTAAATGAACTGATTCTTCACTCATTGTACTATGACAATCATCTTACCCATTGGCAATACTCTGAATTCATTCAACCAGCTCTCAGACATTTGGCTGAACATCTGTCATAGTAGCAGAAATGAAATAACACTGTTAAAATAAGTATGAAATAGTAAAACAAGGAAAGTGTAGATCATGCACTGAATCTTGCATCTGCTGTCAATTTTAAACTACAGTGATGGTTATGCTTAATTAAGTTTCTTTCTTTATGTATGACATGTGTTTGGTATATACAATATGTAAATTATATACAGTGCAGTCTGCACAGAGGCCAAGCTACTTGCAGTATCGTATGGAATTACATTATGTAATTGGCTATGGCTGCCTGTGCTCCCAAATTGGATTAGATCAGGGTTTGGGAATGTTGTTTTTGACTGCTTTCTCTTCCATATTTCCTGGGAGTACTTTAGCTCCCTATAGTTAAACTGCAAATTAGGCTCACATAGCAAAAAGGCAGAGTCATATGATTAAAACAGTAAACTGGCTATACTGATGGGTTAAAGTGTGGAAGATGTATGAAACTGAAGGAAAAAGGAGTCTTTCACTTCTGCAGATGCTAAGGAGAATGCTAATGCTTTGTATTCAGTCAAAATCAAAATCATGAGATTCTATCCAAAGAATGACTCTGCTAATAGGATTGCTCCCTTACAGATACAGAATTGAGAAAAGAAACAAAGGCAAGGTAGGGTAACAAAGAATAACCATGCTGATAACAGAAAGAGTGTTAAAAAAAGCTTGCAAGTAATTGAAGGGACAAATTATAGGTAAGAATATATATAGATAATTTAATTAAATTGAGCGAAAAACAGTTGACATTTAAAAGTAGGTAATGTTAGATAACGGACTTTATGGCTTGCTAGTATCCAGTCAAAAATGATGTTATGTTGTAATGCTGCACTAATAGTTACATTTCTTGTGTTACAATGAAATTACCAGTCTTCATTTTCTGAAAAACGATACAAAAGTAGAGCAGCAAATTTTTGCATAATTTTAATGAGTTGTGTTTTTTTTTTAAAGCAGGAGTAATGGCAGACTTCAGTTTGCAGTTTGGTCACTGCCTATGCAGAGTTCTACAAATATTCCCCCAATATATTCTGATTTCATCCAATAACCTTGGTATGCATTTTATAGGTTGTCTGGATGGTCCAACTTTGCATAGTGTAAATTTGAGCTCCTGGTTATTTCCTGTTTTTGGGCCTGATACTTCTGGGATAGATTTCTTTACAACAAAAGTCTGGAACAGGAAAAGAGGATTAAAATAATGTTGGACGGATGCCTTATTTATTGTATATAAAAAGGCTTACAGTAGAGGCCTTATTAGTGGTGGAAAGTGTAGCAACTATAATGAAGGTTAGAGCTTGTGCTTTTGGTATGATTATTTTTGACACATCCAGCCAAACCACTTCTCCAGGGACTGAGCTAGATCCAATGATCAGAGTCTCATGATCAAGTAGTCTCATCCCCGAAGAAACCTTATTGCCACTGTTTGTGGCTCACTATCTGTAGAAGGAAGGATGGGTAACAGATGCCACACTATTTGGGTGATTGGCATGTGTGGGACAGATCCATACACATTAAGCTTTGATGTGGGAAATGGTGGAGTGTTGCTCAGTACTTTATTGGTGGTTAAAGGGTCATATTGTTTAACATTATTAGACTGTGGCAGTGATTTCTGATATAATTTACATGGGGAATTTACATGGAGATGTACTTTTCTCATTTTTCCACAAGGAGATTTTGTTGGGCTGAAGGTCAGTGATTTTGAAATAGAGAAACTTGATGTGCAGGCAGCTAATCACCTATTGGTGGCATTTCCTCAGATTACCAGGATGGTGGATACACTAACTCAGAAGATCCATGTGTCCAATTTGTTCAGCTGTTGTTACTTACAAATCTTCTCCTGGGCCTATCAAAAAATCTTTCTTTATATGGCATACCCTGGTTAAAGAGGTTGTTCTTTTTTCATTGTATTCATTTGTGACTTAATATCTCAAAGATATTCAAAAGGTTAGTGATGATTAAAGCCACGTTTATATTTGACACATCCACATTGCCACAAGGGTCCACTATGGTGTGTGTGCCAAAAATTTCATAATGGCATGCAGACTCTCATGCCATCAACAGCGCTCCTCCAGAATTCTGTGACCTTCCAATCCTGTGCACATTGACTTCACATGTGTTAGACAAAGAAACATAAGCTTATTCAAGGAACAGTTGTGTAATGTGATTCATTGCTACACACACCGTAACAATCCAACAATACACTGAGATAGCCAAAATGCACACAAATTTATAACAAGTAAACTGGGTAAAAATGAAAGTTTGTGCAGGCAGATATGAAAATATCTGCAATACCAATATATAAAGGTAAAGAAAAAACTTAGGGAGGATTCTGCAACCACGCAGTACTGCAAACCAGACGCTTGTACAATTAACAGGCTAGGCTGCACATCCTCTGTGTGTGACAATGCTTGCAGCTCTCTGCTCATAAAAAGTAGGATTTCAGAATACAGTAGAAGTGGTAAGTAATTATGGATTTATGAAAGAATAAAATCTACAGTCAGCTAAAATGCTGTAGACAACAAATGTGTGAATGGAGTCTCACCAATACAACTACCGGGAGAGGTTTAGTGCAGGACCCCTCTCTGTTCACTGTACTCAGAAACTGGCAAAACAAACATTTGAAATGTGGAGGTGTGGCAAGATCTCAGTTGTCTGAATGTGTAGTGTGCAAGAAATAGTTGAGGTCTGGATCCTGTGTGGGTAGATTACTTTCCTGAGATGACTGGTAATGAACAAGGTTATCCTGTCTTTGGGCTGTAGGAGGAAACTTGACTTCTAACAGGAAACCCAACATGAAGTCGGAGAAACCTACCTGCCATTCTAAAATTGAGCCTGCAGTTACAGAGACAATGCTTCTGCAGTTTTTAGGATAAGCAAAGTGGTGGCTTTGCAAATTTTGGACATAATTGAACAAAATTACCTTTGTTGATTTGGTGTGATCTGTTGTTTATTTATTATAATGTAATCTACTTTCCCAGATTGTGAGTTTCCATTTCTTAATTATATATTCAATTAGAATATGTTGCACAGCATCTAGTTTCATTATAATAACCACGGGGTTTGGAAAGAGCACTAGTGCCCTCTGCCAGTATAGCTGCATACTGTTACAAATACTGTATGACCAGCAAACGTTTTACATTTCCTGTATTCTCCTAATCACATGTTTATGTTTGATAATTAGATGAACTATGTGAATTATTTGAAAAAGTAATACAGAAGAATATTTTTCAACAATTGAAAATATGCAAAATTTACAAAAATCGAAATGGCAATAGTCCAAAAGAAAAATAATTTGTTTAAATTCTAAAAAAAAAAATTACAAACGCCTGTTTTGTGATCAGTTTTTTAATATTAAAGAATGAAACATTTACATAATTATAATAGCACATGCAACTCTATGTCATTGAGAGTGTTCTTTCATGGTTAAAATTGTATACGGCTATCATGTCCAGATGTTTTTGAAAAATATTGCTATGTACAGTGGATGTCGATTTCATTTTATTCAATTGTGAGAAATTTTTTGAGAATTATTTTTCCATCTGGGAAAATGATTGGCAAAAATGACTTAAAGTCAAAATGAATTCACTAACCCCTTTATATATAGCAGAAGTTATTGGGCACAAGGTGGGAACAATCTCTGAACAGTGTGCCAGTCCACAGGGCAATCATACACACACTTACACACTAGGGCCAGTTTAGCAATGCCAGTTCAGCTCACTGCCTGTCTTTGGACTGTGGGCAGAAACTGGAATACCTGAAGGAAATACAATTAGGTACCAAAGTCCTGAAAATATAATGGTACCAGCTTTTTTACAGTACAGTAGTACCGAGAAAGTTAGTGCTACGTTCATGCATGACTGTAATTACATTGTTTCACAATGGTGATGCTACAGCAGAAGTCATGTCTGGAAATGGTTTGGGTTCACTCAAATGAATTTCAGCATGCTAGTGCAGAAGCTGTACTTGTTTTTTAAAAAAAAAAAAAAAAAAAAAACCCTCACACACAGGCTTACATTATTACCACCTTTACCTCATTATGGAATTGGTTCAGAAACAGATTTGTGCATTCTTTGAAAGCAAAATAACTTACTGATCAATTGAGGTGTAGTAACTTGTACTGTAACACATTTGTATGAGGAGTTGAAAAGATAACGAGATAAATCACTTTTAATAGTCACCTATACAGTCCTGATAAATGAATGGAGGCTTCGCATTCATTCTGTGATTGTAATTAACACATCTACAAATGTCCATCAGTCCAAGCATCTGTCCGTTTCACATGCAGTTCAATGTTTCAGATTGAAGAGGGAGACCTCATATGCATTCATAGTTATGCATACAGGACTGTGGGATTAGGAGAACTATTAGCTCTAACAACATGTTGCAGCAAGTAAACATCCACACAAGACTCAAACGAAGTGCCTGTTTACACCAGTGATGGCACAAATTGCTCCATTTGTTAATGTCAAAATAAAATATATGTAATGTTTTAATACTTTGAAGGACAAGAGACATCTCTCTATCCATACAGTATCATGTTAACAGAGACATATAATTGCAGAAGCGCGCAATTAGTAGGTCAAATAAAATGGTATAATTCATTGTTAAGTGTGACTCTGCAAACACTGAATCTGTGTCACTCATTTTGCTTTTGAGGGCAAACTACCATTCATTAGTATAGCCCATAAGTGAAACCACATATCGTGTATTTGAATGTTACATTGAAGAATGTAATGCTGCCTCACAGTTATAATTTTTTTTATTATAGGTGATGACAACGCAAGTAATTTTCAAATTCTGGATTTCTAAACAGGTATTTTGGGAGCTTTTTCTTGTCTTCTTAGATAGTCAAGTCTGGGGGCTGTCAAAAAACAGAGCCTGTTAAAGCCAACCAAGACATTCCATGTGTGGTTTTGGGCTATGTTTTTAATAAGAAGTCTGATAACTCATGTAAGAAACCTTGAAAACAACAAAACAAAGGCTGTTTAACAGGAGTTCTGAAATAAAGGATTCATGTAAAACTGACAAGTGTAACTTCTCACAGGAAGCTTTAAACTTAGGACAAATGAAAAAAGGACAGGTGGATTTGGAAAATTAAAGCACCGTGACATCTGAAATTTTGAATTATTTTGACTGTTATATTTTAAAGCAACTAATAATGCAAATATAAAACCTTATAATAGTAAATGTTACAACAACAACAACATTTATTTGTATAGCACATTTTCATACAAATGATGTAGCTCAAAGTGCTTTACAAGATGAAGAAAGAAAAAAGAAAAAACTATAAAAATTAGGCAATACTAATTAACAAAGAATAAAGTAAGGTCCGATGGCCAGGGAGGACAGAAAAAACAAAACAAAAAAAAAACCTCCAGAGGGCATCTGGCCTTCAATCCATCAATGTAGGGACTGCACGGTGGAGCAGATTGCCACCACAGAAAACTGGAAAAAGAACAGCAGAGAAAGTAGGGGTTAGTATGGATTTTGGAGCCATGAATTTATATTATAATTAAATGCATATACAGAATATCAGGGTTACACTAAAATGAAGCCATGTGAAAGTATGGGTTTTTAGCAGTTTTTTTTTAAGTGATCCACTGTATTAGCCTGGTGAATTTCTATCAGTAAGCTATTCCAGATTTTAGGTGCATAACAGCACTGGCTGCCTCACCACTTCTTTTAAGTTTGGCTCTTGGAATTATAAGCAGACACTATTTTGAAGATCTAAGGTTACGATTTGGAGTGTAAGGTGAAAGGCATTCTGAGATATAGTATGCAGCGAGATTATTTAAGACTTTGTAAACCATAAGCATTATTTTAAAGTCAATTTTAAATGACACGAGTAACCATTGTATTGACATTAAACCTGGAGAGCTGCGCTCAGATTTTTTTTTCTTAGTTAAGATTCTGGCAGCTGCATTCTGCACTAGTTGCAATCGATGTCTTTTTTTGGGTAGTCCTGAGTGGAGTGCATTGCAATAATCCAGTAATTTAATTGACTATAAACAAAAGCATGAACTAACTTTCCAGCATCAAGTCATAAGTGTTTATAAGGTTACACCCTTAACAGAGTGTTTCAAAAGTACATGTATAATAATGCTTGAATTTTTATATTTAAGTATGGATTTTAAGCAGTATTTTTCAGTTACTGAACAGAAAATGATAGAGTAAATTTAGAATGTGCACAAACCTAAGAAATGGTAAAGCACCACTTGTTTTTAGAATAAAATAGAAGTTTTTTTTTCCTTCAAAGCACTTTCCACAATCACCTTTCCAAATATAAACCACAATTATGCAGAAATCAAACAATAAACTAACAATATTTCCTCCTTACTACCTTCCACTGAGTGTTGCACCCTACTTTGACTCCATTATATGAGGCAGCGGGCACCTTTTAAGTTGTACCTGGGAATGCTGCTGGTGTCATGCTGCATCTTCCTGGAAGCACGTATGGGCCATATAGAAAGTAAGAATGCTTACTGTCAACAGCACCATCTGTCGGCCCCCAGGGACCCCAACAGGGTTGCCCTTCCAGACTCCAATTCCGAAGAACACCTGTGGGTATCCCCATTAGCTTACAGTTTGATGACCACTGTCACATAGTGAATGGGGGATGGATCCAATCTTGATCCTCCATTCTCCTCAGTCCATCATTTAAGACATTCCAGCTGGGTATAGATTCATTTCAATGTCTGGCCGGCCACACCATATGCATAATTGTACTAGCCTCCTGTCCAGGTAACGAACCATTTTCCGTCCTGGCTGTGATGCCCATTATCCTCCTATATTATAATTTTAATTGATTGATTAAGTAAATCCATGTTTGTCATTGTAGTTTATAGGTGGTCTGTTTTTTACTTGTGTGTAGAGCCTAGTTATTCATTCTATTCTTCCCTATTACTACTAACATTTCAGTCCAAAAGTGAACAGTATTTTTTCTTTAAATGTTTAATAAAAACAGCAAATATGGATATTCTGGCATCTGTGGCATAAGAGACAGAGTCATGTTCACAGAACTATAGAATAATAATGCAAACATTAATGCAGCCAATCCAACACACATACTCACCATGCAGAAAAAAGGGAGAAGTGATTAGTGACAATGTTCCCTCTAAGTTCAGGGTGGTATAGTTTACCCTCTGTAGGTCCTGAAGATACCTCCTATTCATTTGTCCTTGATTATTGTTTTATAAAGGGGCTGAACTTTCCCTTTTGTTTTAGAAAGAAACTCCAGCAGCACCCAAACATCAATGGTTTTTTGAATGCTAAAGTGAGGTAATTTTTGAAGACATTGTCCTTCACGGTGTTCCAGGTTGGCTCTAGGTTCTGATATTTTACCTGGTTATCAACAGTTTGCTGGCGGTACTGACTGTTCAGCTGCATGTATTAACTATGGATTTATTACTTTTTACAGAAAGTGAGTGTAACCCCTGGCTATCACTGATGCCTTGCAGACTTGCCACTGTGCCCCACAAGTTTCAGATGAGTGGGGAGTTAAATTCTATGCTGGATTGACAGCCATCCCAGCTAGGATGGAAGATTGATCATTGCCCAGCTGGGAGGCCATAAAGGAATGACTACATGAAAGGACATGCCAGCCAGCCAGATTGGTTGTAGATTCCTATCCCAGTTGGAAAATACATATAATGATTGGAGAAAAGGAAACTGAAGTTTATGGACAATTCCTCCTTCAGTACAAAAATGGGAAGTGCTCCTCTGGTTTTGTCCCACTACGGACACCTGCAGGGTGGCCTGGGAATTAGAGGTTTGAAGGGTAAGCCAGTTGGGGTCCTTGGGTACCACCAGAGGACGCTATTAGGAGTTACTCTCCAAGCTTTAGAGAATCTCGAGTCCGGCATAAAAGCAGCCATCTCACTCCTGAAAGATAGCTGTAATGAAGAAGAACAAATTAGTGTGCACTCTATTGTTGATTTAAATACTGGAAAAGGTATTTTTGTTAATAAATCTTTATTTGAAAGAACTTGAAACTGTCATATATATACAGTATATATACAGTACAATCCCTCTTAACTGGCCTCGCATTAACCAGCCAACGGATTAAACGGCCTGTTAAAATAAAATAATTTTTTTTTTTTAATCCCGAGTTCTTCTTTATATTATATGTATGCACTCCCTTCTTTCCTGGAAGGTGAGCGGTATTTTAAAACCAGCAAACAACAAAGTGTTCAAATTAAATAAAGTGCAGTGCATCAAAAGTCTTCTTTAAATAAATAATCCATTAAAACGAGTGAATTAGTGGAGGTTAAAAGTTAGTAAAAAGTTTAGTTAAAAAAACAAGTCCTTTAAAAACAATGCAAACGAGGTTTAAACAATGGCTGGAAGCAGTCTCTTAAAATCCAAAGCACTGTGCCTCCTTCTTTCTACCTGGCGGCTCCCCTGCTTCTCCCATCGGGCTTCGCAACAGGGAAATCGCCCTACCTGCAGGTGCAGCTGCCTTCCACACTGGTCCGAAAGCCCTCTGATCCCTGGCTACATCGGGCTCCATCCGGACTGAGACTTGGGTTCTTTCCCCAGCAGCCAGGGCGCTCACGCTGGGGCTAAACCAGCCCAAAGCTTTCCTCGATTGCTGCTGCCTTTCGACGGCCAGTAGTCTTCAATACCGGTCACTCCAGTTCCGTGATCGCTCAGCTGGAGCGACCGCTTTCTTCAGCCCCACCGAGTGTCAGCCAAACACTCCTCTGCAGGGGTTCATCTCCCAGCTGCCTGCCTTTGCTCCATCGAATCTGCTCTCGCTCGCTCGCGCTCTCTCTCTCTCTCTCTCTCTCCTGCACTGGCTTTCCTCTACCTGCTTTCTTCTCCATTAACCTCCCGTTCTTTCCTGTTCTCCGCCTAGCCGCCTCGCGCTTCTATCTATCACGGGGACGTGGATCAGATGTGGCAATTAGCACTTAAGCTAGGATCGCCCGCATCACAAATTCCCCGGAAACTAATCGGCCACACATGCCACGTCCCCTCGCTAAGCCGCGAGTGCGACGATTATTTATTTAAAAAGTGGCCTTTTTGACTTGAGCTGTGGACCTGCTACACCACACTGTCCAGTCGTTGTACGAGAAAAAACACCCTTGTCTGAAATCGTGGATGAAGCCTTGTGGATATGGTTTCTTCAGGAACATCGAAGAGGTACAGTACATACCTTAGAAATATTTTTCTACATGAAAATAGGTATGCGTCGGATTAACCGGCCAAGGGTCGAGTCTCAAGGTGGCCAGTTAAGAGGGATTGTACTGTATACAGTGTGTGTATATATGTATATATGTATGTATATATATATATATATATATATATGTATACAGTATATATATGTGTGTGTATATATATATATATATATATATATATATATATATATATATATATAGACTTTAATATGGAGTTGGCCCACCCTTTGCATCTATAACAGCTTCAACTCTTCTGGGAAGACTTTCTACAAGGTTTAGGTGTTTCTTGGAATTTTTTTACCATTCTTCCAGGAGAGCATTTGTGAGGTCAGGCACTGATGTTGGATGAGAAAGACTGACTCACGGTCTCCACTCTAATTCATTCCAAAGGTGTTCTGTCGGGTTGAGATCAGGGCTCTGTGCAGGCCAGTCCTCCACACCAAACTTGCTCATCCATTTCTTTTTAGACTTTGCTTTGTGCACTGGTGCACAGTCATGTCAGTACAGGAAGAGGCCATCCCCAAACTGTTCCCATAAAGTTAGGAGCATGAAATTGTCCAAAATGGCTTTCATGCAACCCATGAAAAACAACCCCACACCATAATCCCCCCTCCAACAAACTTTGCACTTGGCACAATGCAGTCAGGTTAAGTACCGTTCTCCTGGCAACCGCCAAATCCAGACTCGTCCATCGGATTGCCAGACAGAGAAGCATGATTCGTCACTCCAGAGGTCATGTCTCCGCTGCTGTAGAGTCCAGTGGCGGTGTGCTTTACACCACTGCATCCAATGCTTTGCATTGCACTTGGTGATGTGTAAGGCTTGGATGCAGTTGCTTGGCCATGGAAACCCATTACATTTTTATTTTAATTTACATCTTTCTGTGTAATGCCATGTTATATTATAACCAGCTACTGAGTCACAGAATCAGAGTTTTCTGATTGTTTTTTTTTTGGTATGTGAGATACAGTGTGATTTCTTGTTCAAAGTAGTTTTATGATTACATCAAATGCATTATTTGAAATCTTCATTTGTTTCTTCATATGCTCAAGTGATCTTAATGATTTAGTAAACCATTTTCCTCTCATGATTTGTAACTGTCCTCTGATCATTTTAAAGTTCAGATCTTTGCTGAGGGAAGACTGGTAATTTTCATTCTTGAAATGTAGAGGGCAGCATATGCTGGAAAATACAGAGAGTGTACAAAATAAATAATTATTTATATAATCAGTTCCACATGGTGGCACTGTAAAATAAATAATATTCACTTAAAGTATTCTCTGTTTATCCTACAGACTAATCAACCGACTAATAAACTTATGGAGATAAATTATTTAATCTCAGAATTAATATTCTTTTTATATGAATTAAAATAATGGGTGGATGAAATAAATAGCACTTTAGCCTTCACAGAAGCAATGCTATACTGCATAGAGCTATTAAATACTCTTTAAGTGAATATGTTTTCAATATGTTGGTACTTTGCACTCGTTCATAGTAACTGAATAACTAAAATAGGGTTAAAATGTAATTTTGCAATTTAAAACAGGGTAGATTCCTTTACATAGTATTGAGTTTCAAAAATTCATAGTATTTGAAAAATTCATACTATTTAATTTGAAAAAAAAAACACATGTAAAAATGTTTCACAATAGTGATGCTACAGCATCACTCAAATGTATTTCACCACGCTAGTGCAGAAACTGTACTTGTTTAAAAAAAAAAAAAAAACTCACACACAGGCTTACATTATTACCACCTTTACCTCATTATGGGATTGATTCAGAAACAGATTTGTGCATTCTTTGAAAGCAAAGTAACTTACCGATCATGAAAAAAAAAAATATATGAAAAATACGGAAAAAGATGATCCGCTGTGGCAACCCTAACAGGAGTAGCCGAATGGAAAAGAAGAAGATTCCTTTACATAGTAAATGTGTTTGTTGGGCACATTTGTTTCCATATCCCTATAATGTTCTCCTTCACTGCAAACAGCAATATTTAAACTGTGTTTTTCACCCTAACCTGAGGGCAAGGAACTTATTAGACTTACCACAAATGGAGTGAAGCACATTAACAAATCAAACCTTGATTGACAGTTTTGAAGAAAACAGTGGCAAGCTGAACCTATAAATCACAAAATTACCAAACAATGGAAGAAAAGCGGCAAAATTTCTGGTTAGAAAATAGCACATTTCATGTTAGTCAAAAGTAACAAATGTATTGAGTAATTGATCATCATTTACTATATGAAACAGTATTACTTTTATAATTAGGGAGGTCCAACTCAGTCTCTGGTGGACTATAGTTGGCTGCAAGTTTTTGTTTCAGAGAGTTTTGGAAGCTTCATTTCAATTTTAATTGGCCTACTTTTTAGAATTCAGAAAGTGTAATTGTTTCTTATTTTCCTTAGGAAGGGCCACACAACAGTGAGAGGCAAAGGAAGCCCGCAAATTTCCAACTAAGTCAACGTTACACCATTTTCATTCCAACCAATTTCTTAATTTGAAGCAACTGTTGCTCCTTATATAACACATTTAATTCTAAGGCTTGTTATTGCTGTAATTCTGTCACACCAAACAGTTCCAAAGTTCTTGATATTCTTTTTTTCTGGAAGTGCTGTAAAATATTTTGTGGGTTAGAGCAAATCAATACTTCTCCAAATTTTACTTTTTTCTTGTAAAATATTTTATTGAAACATGAATTGTGTTACGGACACACACAAGTTCAATTAGGATCAAGTATGCAGGTCATTTTTTTACTTTGCATCTCGTTGCTGGTTATTAAAAAACAAACAACGGTTCTGAACATTAAAAAGATCATTCAGTTAAAGTTAAGGTTAAAGAAGTATCTGCAATTATTAGCAGTAATTGTCTGGTAATTAAGGAAGTTGAGTCCATTTATTTTTATGTAACACTACAGGCTCAGAGCGCTGTAAGCTCACAGGTGAAATACAGTCACAAACTTTGCAAAAATGAACACATGTAAAAATACAGGTTACATACACAGCAAAGAAAGCAACTTCAAACCGATTAATATAAGTCGACATCATGTTTTTAATTGTTCTAGTTAGAGTATGCTAAACTAAAGTAACATTTGTTTGGCCTGGATTTAAAAACTCGGACCAAAGGGGCATTCCTATTTAACCGGTAGATCGTTTCACAGCTTTAAGGTCCTATAGCCAAATGCTCAAACTCTCAGTGTTTGTTCTGTTTTCTTATGTTATAATGCTTAGCATTTTGTGACCTTAAGGCAGGCTTTGGTTTGTTTGTAAAGTCAAATTTGTGTAGGTAAGTAACAAGGTTACAATTGTTAGCATAAGCTGTACCTAAAATGGTTAAAGAACAATTTTATTAAATGAAATAAAAACAAAACTAAAAACAAAAATTAAACTGTAATTACAACTATATAGTACCTCCCCAAAATTGTGAAAAACCGCGACTTTTGGATGTGGTTAAAAAATGCCTTTTAAATGCCTATTTTTATAGTTTCAACCCTACTGTAAATACAGTATGCCCCCAAAGCACTTTAATTTTGTTGCAAACTCAGCTTAATACATTAATACATTACCTAAAAATTTACCTTAATACATTACATAAAAACAGAATGTAAAGGTAAACCCGTCTACTGTACAGTACTGTACTGCTATGTCTCCTGCTGTGCTACAATGTAGTTGCCTTTCCGGCGCCGCACAATTGGCAGCCATTCCAGAAGCTCTGTGTATCACTTTATCTTTTTACCTTTTTTTTCTATTTTTCTCTATTTCACTGATCACTTCTACCACTTTCTTTTATGTGGAATCACTCCCTGGACACTTTTTACTATTTTTACTACTTGACATGGATTTTTACACTCCGAGACTCACCTATTCAAGTAGTCAGCTTAAAGCACTGAGAAGAAATGCCCACGCCGGTGTGGCTCCCTATTTACCTAACGAGGTAAGAAGATGATATCGGGGCAGCCAAGCTGGTGCAAAGATAAAAGATAAGATAAAAGCCAAGCAGCTTGCGAGAAAATGGCGTTATAAACCGTCGGTGCCTTCTGTGATCCTTGGAAATGTGAACTCACTACAAAATAAGATCGACGAACTGGCTGTGCTGGTGAAAAATGTCAGAACCTACAGAGAATGCAGCTTGCTGTGTTTTAGTGAAACGTGGCTAACGACTACCATCCCAGATGCTAACGTGGAGCTACCTGGGTTTAGCATAGTTAGAGCAGACAGAGACGCAAATACCTGTGGGAAGCGGAAAGGAGGAGGACTCGCTCTCTATGTGAATACAAGGTGATACAACTCTGGACATATAAACGTTAAAATCTCCAATTGCTGCAGGGACATCGAACTGCTGGCCGTAAGTCTGCGTCCCTATTACTTGCCCAGAGAGTTTGGACACGTGATTGTTGTTATTGTTTACATCCCCCCTCGAGCGAAGGCGGAGATAGCGAGTGACATCATCCATTCCGCAGTTGCTAAGTTACAAACGCAGCACCATGAGACTCTTGTGCTAATCGCTGGAGACTTTAACCATGTAACGCTGGATAAAACATTACCTGCCTTCTTCCAGTTTGTGGACTGTAACACCCGGGGAAATAGGACTATTGACCTACTGTATGCAAATGTTAAATACGCATACAGCGCCACCCCGCTGCCTACGCTTGGGAAAGCAGATCATAACCTGGTTCTGCTTCAGCCTCACTACAAACCAAGAGTGAAGGTGCTACCTACAACCACACGCTCATTCAGGAAGTGGTCCCCTGAGGCAGAGCAGGCTCTGAGAGACTGCTTTGTAACTACAGACTGGGATATACTGCTGGGGTCACATAGTGAGAACATTGAAGAGGCTGTTGACTGCACAACTGATTACATCAACTTCTGTATGGACATTGTAGTCCCAGTAAGAACAGTACGCTGCTATGCTAACAACAAGCCATGGATTACAAGTGACATCAAGGGCCTTTTAAACCAGAAGAAAAAGGCTTTTAAAGGCGGTGATCAGCATGAGCTCAAGCTCATGCAGAAGGAACTCCGAGTCCAGCTCAGGGCGGCGAAAGAGCAGAACAGGAGAAAGCTGGAGCAGAAATTGCAGAATAACAGCACAAAGGAAGTGTGGGATGGGATAAAGATCATCACTGGCTGCAGCTCGAAGCGGGGTGCCACCATTGAGAGAGAAGTGGAGAGAGCAAACCAATTGAACAACTTCTTCAACAGGTTTGACCATCCTAACCCACTCTTACCTCGGAGTACTTCATCCTCCAACCATCCTTCTGCTTAGGGACAAGCTGACTGAGATGGGAGTAGACTCACACCTGATGGCATGGACCGTGAACTATCTTACAGACAGACCTCAGTATGTGCGTCTTGGGGACTGCAGGTCTGACATTGTGGTCAGCAACACAAGAGCGCCGCAGGGGACTGTACTTTCTCTGGTTCTGTTCAGCCTATATACATCAGACTTCCAATACGATTTGGAGTCCTGCCATGTGCAAAAGCTCGCTGATGACACTGCTATCGTGGGCTGCATCAGGAGTGGGCAGGAGAAGGAGTACAGGAAGCTAATCAAAGACTTTGTTAAATGGTGTGACTCAAATCACTTACACCTGAACACCATCAAGACCAAGGAACTGGTGGTGGATTTTAGGAGGCCCAAGCCCCTCATGGACCCCGTGATCATCAGAGGAGACTGTGTCCAGAGGGTACAGACCTATAAATACCTGGAAGTGCAGCTGGATGACAAATTGGACTGGACTGCCAATACTGATGCTCTGTGTAAGAAAGGTCAGAGCCGAGTATACTTTCTTAGAAGGTTGGCGTCCTTCAACATCTGCAATAAGATGCTGCAGATGTTCTACCGGACAGTTGTGGCGAGTGCCCTCTTCTACGCAGTGATGTGCTGGGGAGGCAGCATAAAGAAGAAGGACATCTCACACCTGGACAAACTTATTAAGAAGGCAGGCTCTGTTGTAGGAATAAAGCTGGACAGTTTAACATCTGTAGCAGAGCGACGGGCACTAAGCAAACTCCTGTCAATCATGAAGAATCCACTGCATCCACTGAACAGTGTCATCTCCAGGCAGAGGAGTAGCTTCAGTGACAGACTTTTGTAACTGTCTTGCTCCACTGACAGACTGAGGAGATCGTCCCTCCCCTACACTATGCGACTCTTCAGTTCCACCCGGGGTAATAAATGCTAACATTATTCAAAGTTATTGTCTGTTTTTACATGCATTTTTATTACTCTTTAATTTAATATTGTTTTTTTTGTTTTTTGTATAAGTATGATGCTGCTGGATTATATGAATTTCCCCTTGAGATTAATAAAGTATCTATCTATCTATCTGTCTGTCTATCTATCTATCTAGAATGTAAAATACCAATGTTACCGCTATATGTACTGTAATTCATGCAAGCGCGTTTTCTTTGGTATGCGCTGTCGTTTTCTTTGTTATAAGTAGAGTAAATACATAATAATTTCATTTAATTAAAATACAGTAAAATGTACGGGTACTCACCAATGATGAATGATATTGATGATGATGATGAAGTAGCTGTGCAGTATGATGCAGATAATTTAAAACTCCTCGGATAGCGCCTCTTCTTCAGGCGCTTCAGGAGAAGTCGTATCTTTGGACGGGTCTTCTTCTGGTGGGGTTTCGTGCTGGCTTTTCTTTATAGTTTTCAGGAACATTGTGATGGGTAGTTGCTACATTGTCTCCTGTAGCGAACTGCTGGTACAATTTTCGTTCTTTCTCACAGATGATGTTACCGTCAAAGGGGATGTTCTTCTTCTAGAGTCGGTGATCCACAATATCAAGACAGATTCCATCCTGAGGATATTTTTATTCCTTACGGTTGTTACCTTTTTGGCACTATCACAGAAACTTACAGATACGGTACTCCAGATCGTTGCTTCATTCTTCTTTATGTATCGTGCAGTGCTTTCATTAATGCCATAGTGGCACGCTACTGCAGCATAACTTTTTAGTTCCTGGTGCAAACCAATAGTTCAACCTTCTCCTGGAGTGTTTTAAACTTCTTCTGGCGCTGAAGCTCAGTACCAGAAGCTTTAGAAGGTGCAGAGCGATTTGGCGACATCTTGTGTGTTTAAGAATAACAAAATGAATACAATAACAAAATGGAAAACACGAGGACATTCAGCTGGAGTCGCGTCACAGGGCAGCAATCAATCAGCAGCAAGGAGAAATGAATAACGCTCTCGGATTAGCTACTTTCACCATCCCAAACCACATTTCCCTCAGTGGTGGTAAACCCACTCACCTGGAGACATGTTACAGGGCAGCAATCAATCAGCAGCAAGGAGAAATGAATAACTCTCTGGGATTGGCTACTTCCACCATCCCAAACCGCGTTTCCCTCAATGGTGGTAAGCCCACTCACCTGGAGACACGTCACAGGGCAGCAATCAATCAGCAGCAAGAAGAAATGCATGACACTCTCGGATTGGCTACTTTCACCATCCCAAACCACGTTTCCCTCAATGGTGGTAATCCCACTCACATATACATATATACACAGGTAAAATTCCATTACAATGAACTCCCAGGGACCTACAACAACATTTATTTGTATAGCACATTTTCATACAAATAATGTAGCTCAAAGTGCTTTACATGATGAAGAAAGAGAAAAAAGACAAAGTAAGAATTAAAATAAGAGAACACTAATTAACATAGAATAAAAGTAAGGTCCGATGGCCAGGGAGGACAGAAAAAAAAAGAAACTCCAGACAGCTGGAGAAAAAATAAAATCTGCAGGGGTTCCAGGCCATGAGACCGCCCAACTCCCTCTAGGCATTATACCTAACATAAATGATCAGTCCTCACTGTATTCATGGTTCTCATGGAAGGACTAGATGATGACAGTCACGTGGACTTCTAGCCTTTAATCCATCAATGCAGGGAAATCATGGTGCTTTGATTAGGTGGTGGTGGCACAGATTGCCACCACAGAAAACTGGAAAAAGAACAGAAGAGAGAGTAGGGGTTACTACGGATTTTGGAGCCACCATGAATAGTAATGATAATTAATTGATTATACAGGGCATCAGGATTAAACTAAAATGAAGTTATGAGAAAGCCATGTTAAAGTAATGTGTTTTCAGCAGTTTTTTAAAGTGCTCCACTGTATTAGCTTGACAAATTCCTATTGGCAAGCTATTCCAGATTTTAGGTGCATAACAGCAGAAGGCTGCCTCACCACTTCTTTTAAGTTTAGCTTTTGGAATTCTAAGCAGACACTCATTTAAAGATCTAAGGTTACGATTTGGAATGTAAGGTGTCAGATATTCTGAAATATAAGTTGAAGCAAGATTATTTATGGCTTTGTAAACCATAAGCAGTATTTTAAAGTCAATTCTGAATGACACAGGTAACCAATGTAGTGACATCAAAAATGTTCTCAGGTTTTCTTTTCCTAGTTAGGATTCTAGCAGCTGCATTATGCACTAGTTGCAATCGATTTATGTCTTTTTTGGGTAGTCCTGATAGAAGTGCGTTACAGTAATCTAGTCAACTGAAAACAAAAGCGTGAACTAATTTCTCAGATTCTTTTAATGATATAAGAGGTCTAACTTTTGCTATGTTTCTTAAGTGAAAAAATGCTGTCCTTGTGATCTGACTACTATGCGATTTAAAATTCAGGTCAGAGTCAATAGTTACCCCTAAATTCTTTACCTACGTCTTGACTTTTAATCCTAATGCATCAAGTTTATTTCTAATAACCTCATTATATCCATTTTTGCCACTCACTAAAATTTCAGTTTTCTCTTTATTTTGAGAAAATTAATACTCATCTATTCAGAAACACAAGTAAGACATTGTGTCAGTGAATCAAGAGAGTCAGGGTCATCAGGCACTATTGATAAGTAGAGTTGCGTGTCATCAGCATAGCTGTGGTAGCTCATGCTATGCCCCGAGATAATCTGACCTAATGGAAGCGTGTAAATTGAAAAGAGCAGCAGACCCAGGATAGAGCCTTGTGGAGCACCATATAGAATATCATGTGTCGTTGAAGTATAATTGCCACAACTAACGAAAAATTTTCTACCTGCCAGGTAGGATTCAAATAAATTTACGACATTGCCAGAGAGGCCCACGCACTGACTAAGGTGATTTCTAAGAATATTGTGATCAATGGTATCAAATGCGACACTCAGATCTAAGAGGATCTTAGGATAAACTGCCTCTGTCTGCATTTACCCGCAAGTCATTTACTACTTTAATAAGTGCACTTTCTGTACTGTGATTTGTTCTGAAACCCGACTGAAACTTATCAGAAATAGCATGTTTATTGAGGTGGTCATTTAGCTGCATAATGATTGCCTTGTCTAGAATTTTACTTAAGAAAGGCAAGTTAGAAATAGGTCTAAAATTTTCAAAAAGCAGAGGAGTCAAGATTATTTTTCTTGAGTAGGGGTTTAACTATAGCAGTCTTAAGACAGTCTGGGAAGACCCCCGTATCTAATGACGAGTTTACTATGTCAAGAATACTATCAATTAGCACACCGGATATTTCTTTGAAAAAACTGGTTGGTATTGGGTCAAGGACGCAGGTGGAGGGTCTCAGTTGAGAAATTATTTTATATAAATTAGGTAAATCTATCCTAGTGAAAGAATTTAATTTGTTTATAATGGGGTACTGGGGCTTAAGAGGATCAGTGTTGGGGAGATGTACTATATTATTTCTAATATCATTCATTTTTTGGTTGAAAAATACAGCAATAGCCTCACAAGTTTCACTGGAAGTATTTTGGAGGCATTCCATTGAGTTACCTGGGTTTAGCAGACAATCAATCAACAGAATAAGACTCTGGGATTACTAGCATTGTTATTTATAATTCTAGAGAAATAGCAGCACCTCTCAAGACGGACTGTGTTATTGTATTCTGTTATTTTAACCTTCAATATCTCCTAGTAGATAGATAGTTTAGTTTTTTTCCATTTACACTCAGCTCTCCGGCATGTTCTCTTTAAATCAGACACTCTTTGGGTCTTCCATGGTATAACAATACTAGAAGATTTTTTAACTGTCTTTTCAGGTGCGACTATGTCAGCAGCAGCTCTCACCTTAGTATTAACATTTTCCACCTTACTATTTACATTATCCTCGCTATTGTAGGATTGATTGCTTAGAATGTTTGTAAATTTTGAAACTGCTGATGAATCAAAGAAACATTTTTTAACAATATGCTTCTCATGAATATTTTCTATCATTATTTCTATATGAAATAGTAAAAGAATATGGTCTGATAGACCAATATCAATGATCTGCTTAACATCAAGTTTTAGTCCTTTAGTAATTACTAAGTCTAACGTATGACCTGCTTTGTGTGTAGGCTGACTAACGAGCTGTCTCAAATCAAAAGAGTCCAGGAGGTTCATAAATTCTTTTACTTTCAGGTCACACTGATTATCGATATGAAAGTTAAAGTCACCAACTATTAGGAACGTGTCATAGTTCGTAATTATAATTGACACCAAGTCTGAGAATTCCTCAAAGAAAGATGCGTTGTATTTAGGAGGTCTATACACGAATAATACTAGAAACTGAGAAACTCCATGAATAACAACGGCAAGTGTGGGATATGGCCGGCCTTTCATCCCGGCCAATACCCCCAGGCCGCCAGGTTGAGCCCTGCATGCAACATACAGGTGCCCTGAGTTCCAGCAGGGCATCATGGACATTGGAGTTTTTCATCTCAGCCCTGCTGGATACCATGGGGACCTCCAGGGGACACTTCAGGAAGACACAGGAGACTGTGGATTCACCAATAAACCGGAAGTACGTCTTAGTCAAGGCGACAGAGGGAATGACATACTTCCGGGATGAAGAAGAGGACTTTTTTATCTGACCCAAAAGTGATAGGAGGTCACATGGACTGAAGGATTGGGAACACTTCCAGGTCAGGCAATATAAAGGACTGTGGGAAACCCCCAGACGGCGAGCTGAGCTGGGTGGAAGGGTGGCAACGCGTCTGGGAGTGGAGGATTGTATTATTGATTGTGTATTGTGGAGAATTTAATGAGTATTGTGTACAGGAGGGTGCTTGTTCACTGCATTATAGTTCAAATAAATAATTATTGGACTTTTACTTGGTGTCTGATGTATTGTCTGAGGGTTCAAGAGGACGATCGCGCCCTCTATCTGTTTTGGAAGAGCAGAACTGAATTGTATGTGCGTTATGGGTATTTGAGATAGAAATTAAGTTATTTTTATTAGCGCCACTCTGCGCGTATTTTTTATTTAATCTATAATCTGTTTTTATAGATTTAATACATTGTTCATCTAAAGGTGTAATTGTAATTAAATTATTTGTATTTATGCTGCACTGCCTAGATTTTTGACATGCATTGAGGTTAGTTATTAGAGTAGTAATGCAGTGCACTTTTGAGGAAGATCCTAGCAAAGCATTACGGAAAGGGTTAGGTGTAGAAATAGAGAGTCAAGAGAGACTAATTACCTTAGCAATGTTTTCGGAGAGGACCCGAGTGGCGAGTCTATTTGGATGCAGACGATCTTGCTTGAAGAAACGCGGCCTTTACCAGAAGAGGTTCCCTTTGTCTACGAACCCGATGTTTTGATTCTCGCAGAAGCCATTCAGCCAGATGTTTAATCCCAGCAGACGACTGTAATACTCGTTCGATCCTCTAACGAGGGGTAGGTGACCCGAGTTGAAGATTCTTGCAGACGTGGTCCTCCCCTTCGTGGCTTTGATTAGTGCTGTGAAGTCTGCCTTGAGAATTTCGTTATAACGAAAATTTAGTTGTAATGATATTCTGTATTTGTTACTAAAGTGCTTTCTTTAACTTGTGTCCAGGCGTTTGCAATCATTTCAATAGCTTCTTTCGCGTTAATTTTAATCTCCTCCTGCCCACAAGTTTTGCTGTGAGAATTTTTCTCAGCTTGCAATAATACACTTTCAGGGTGCGAATGATGTCCAAATCCAATGGCTGAAGCACTGCTGTGCATTTGGTTGGGAGGAATTCATTATGAACATTATCTAAATGTGGAAGCATGTTGTGGGCAGCACAGTTATCAATCAGGACCCGAATTATCCTTTTCTTCTTCATATTGTGAGGTTTCTGAACTCTTTTGAGACCCCCCACTCCCCACCCAATGGTAACGACATGCTGAAGTGTGTCCCGAAGCGCGATTGCAGTGTCTGTGGAAGATTGTTTGTCCGTTGCTGGGGCAGGGCAATAGCAGGCTCACAGCAGTGCAGTGAAGCGTCACAGAAGCAAATCATAAAATATCGTGGTCACACTATAAGTCCCTGTCTTGCACCCCAAAACACGAGGCTTAGTCTCAGTACTTTAGCAAAACCAGCTTTCAGCTTGAAACAGGAACGGCACAGTTTATTGTAGCGTGATCTGCCACTCTGCTATACACAGACACAGCAGTCAGGAAGAGTCGTGGACAGGTCAGTGACCAAGTAATCCTGTTATCTGCCTTTACAATTTATGTGCTCCTAACCTTGCATCACCCATCGAGATCTTTTCTGTTTACTTTGGCGGAGAGACGCAGCATAGCTGTGAGCCTGCTATTTCCCCGTACAGACGCAGAGATCCCACTTCGGGACGCTCTTTGGCATGCTGTCTAGTTGAGGGAGGTCCCAAGAGTTTACAAACCTCACATTTTCTTGAATGAGTGCCACATTAATAGGAATGTTTCTCGAACGAGCATAACTGAACCACATAAAAACTGCTTTTTTGACGTCTTCAAATGCAGCAGTTCACATTCGTTTGCAACCCAAGATTTTTCTTCTTTTTTTGCTCTGTCTTTCAAGAAAGTTGACAGTGTCGATGGTGAAATTCCAAATTCATTGGCAACGTCTTTTTTCTTTTTGCTGCAATCAAGAGCCGCAAAAAATTAAAGTTTTGTTTTTTCTAATATGAACTGTTATCATTTTTTCGTGTCTGTTGTTTCTATAGGAGGGTGACAATGAGTTAAATTCCAATGGATCTTTTTTCAAATATTGATGAGCAATAAGCAAAAGGTATCTCTGAATACAAAAAAGAAAAAAAAAAAAACAGTACGAGGAAAGTTCGAAGAAAGACAAAAAATTACAATGTTTCTGTTTGGGGGATCGTTGTGCACAACTGAGCTGCGGCCACAGAACTAACTGCTCTGTGGATGATTCATTCAGGCATTTCAAGGTCTTTTGTGCACTCCGTTGTAATGAAAGTATCTGCTGAATGTACTTCGTAGTAACAAGATTTCTATAGACATATGGGGACGCTGTCGGGACCATAAAAATACTTCGTTGTAATGAAAATTTTGTTGTAAAGATATTTGTTGTAACAGAATTTTATTTGTGTGTGTGTATATATATATATATATATATATATATATATATAAGGATGGAGAGAGGCTTCAGGAGCAGCCCAAGAAACATGACTATTGCTTGTCACAGAAAAGGACTAACAGCAGATGGTTATCTTAGGAACACAGCTCAGATTCTCAGATACCATTGCAGAGACCACACTCGTGCTAGGTATGTTACTGTTGTCAGGGACAGCTAGACAAATGGTTTTGCAAGGTGTTTGCTAAATCAGTTGAAATTGTAATGTGTTAAGTAAGGCTGAATCTGTGTTGCAACTACTTTTAATACATTAGAGTCTGTGCCAATAAATAATGCATTTGAGGTTAGTAAGGGCTGCTTCCAGAACTGAGAATTAACTTTTCTCTAGTTTTATTGGGACTGGATCTGAGGAACAACTGGTAGGTTTCATTTTAGAAATTAAAGTTATGATTTCAGGTTAAATATCCTTACGCTCCTTAGTGTTTTTTGTCTTGAAAAAATTACATTTTTATGTAATCTCATCTTTCTACTATAAAATGTGCAAAACACTAAAAGTACAAAATCTGAAGTGTAGAAAGTATCATAATGATACAAATAATAATGAATAATAATAATAATAATAATATGTACAGCACACTGTAGATGTGTGAGTGACACAAGCATTTACACATAAATAAGTCTAAAACTACCAGAGTTTGATTCAGCCATCAGTGAACCGAACAAAATACAGTTTTCCTGCTTCGGATAACATTCTACCTTCTTAAAAGCATAGAGATTACAGCAAATCTGTGACAAATCATCAGGAATTTAAATATTTTTTAACACAGTACAATGTTATGTATTTTAATAGATGTATTATACATATATACACTTTCTGTATAAGCAAGTATCATTTAAATTAAACTTTGTAACAATCCTCTTTATATTTTAATGTAAAATAAATCTAAAAACAGAATGAAACTATATGATGACAGTTGAATTTTCATTACTGGCAGATTCTTTCTTATAAAAAGAAGAATTTCAGTTTTATCTTTTCTTATTAAGCAAATCAAAAAAGGGAACTTGGATGCATTTACTCTGAAGGCAATTCTGTGTGTATTCTCTGCCATTCACAGTTTTACATCATTTTTGTTTCTTAAATTTTCTTACTTGTACCTAAACATTTCTAAAACATCTATTCTATTATCTTTTATTCAAATAAAAAGAATGATTATTGTTACTGCTAAAATATATTGGCACTTAATTAATTTTATTAATATTGTAGTACTTAAAGAAATACCGTAATCAAAAAGACATGAACAGTGTGTCAAAAGAATGCTCTTTTTACATGTATGTAATGATAGTTGTTGAAAGTTAACACATTCTGCTGTGTGATGTTATCTTAAATGTCTTATCCAATATGTAGAGCCAAATGTCTTCAGGTGTATCAGGGCTAACTTTTTCCTGGCATATATTTTAGTTAGTATATCTTTCATCTTCATACACTTTAGCTTTGAGGTTCTCAACCTTTATTCCTGCAATGTCCCCCAGTGTAGCATGAGAATTTGTGAGGGCCCAGACACATGCCATGACATTTGTCCTCCTGTTATTTTGCTTCAGTATTCATAAAGGTACCTGTTTTTCAACTTACTTTTATTAACAAAAGCATACTTGCTACTAGTGCTATTAAACTACATGTTTTAATAATGAGTGCATAATACATGATCAATAGACTATTTTAAAAACAGCCTATATGATTTTTATTGAATAAAAGTTATTTTTACTAGGCTTGAATTTCTTATTCATAACATATGAGTAGGTAGTTTTAGGGACAAATAATAACCAGTAATTACTGAAATACAGACTTTGTCACTGCAGATATTTTTGATAACAACAAAACCTGCTCACTACCTACTGGGCCTTAGAATTGTTTTTTAAATTTATCATTAAGTATTTTTGGAAATAAAAAGTATAATAAAAAGTAATTTTTAAAATGCAGAATTAGTCACCATAGACAATTTTTATAAATTTATTATGGAAGATACTTTGTTATTCTCATAACTAAGTACTGAAGCTTTATATTCAGCAGTAGCCATGTTTAACATATATGGAAATACAAATGGGCTTTCTCTTCCCATGCAGCAATCAAGTCTGCAGAAAAGAAAAAAGCACAGTGTAGGGCTATGGCAGCAGTCAGGTAAGCGATGGAAAAGTGGCCAGACCTGACACTTGTGCAACTTTAGAAAGTAAGCACAGTGGCAGCAGCAATGTGTATGAAGTCAATGTGATGGACGGCTGGGTCCCATGCCCGTCCGGGACGCACCTGCTGCATATGTTCCGGGGGAGCAACCATGGAAAGCTCAATACCTCCCCCGGGATGCTTGGTGGCAGCCTCCTGGGCCAACTATGATTCCCCAGCCTCCCGCCTGGTTCCATGGGAGATGGAGTCCTCCACAGCCAGGTTGGGAGATGGGATGGCCGCTTGGGGGTGCTGCGTTGAGTCAACAGCCCGCTGGACAAGTCTTCAGCCCCACCCGGAAGTGCAATTAGGACCAGGTGGTCAAGCACCAGGAACGCTTCCGGGTGGGCTATAAAAGGGGCCAGCCACCAACACTCAGGAGCCAGAGTCGGGAGGAGGAGGACTAAGGAGGACTAAGCTTGAAGAGGAGTGGTGGTAAAAGGAGAAAGAAAGAGAGTTTTTTGGTGTACTTGTGCTTTGGGACTGTGGTTGCCTGTGGGTCACGGGGAAGACATGTGCCCATGTGGGGAAGAAAAATAAAAGCCTGTGTGTATTTTGTATGTGTCTCTACGTCAGTCTGTGCCGGGTCGAGCGCTATGCAGCGTCCATATTACATCAACCTATCATTTCCTGCATGAGACACTCAGGTCTTTGTGATGCTGCTAAAGCACTAAAGCCCTAGTTTATGGTTGTGTGGTATATCACCTTTTTTCACTTTTTTTCTTGTTGGGTCATTCAGGCAGTTCCCATTCTGACAATAGGGTATTAATTACAGTGCAGTTACTGTCTGTCATGAACAGCAGAGATAAATGTGAGTGACCACTAAACCCTGTATTGCTGTGCGTGTATTGGGGTGTACATCCAGTCTCTACCTGGAAATGATGCAGACTCTGGAGATGTATTTTCATGTAAGGCATAAATGTATTCCAGCTAAAATATATACAGATACAATCAGTATATGAAATGGGCTCTAAACAATAGAAAGAAAGTATACAGAAGGTTCTTCCACATGTCTGGAGAAAGACACAGAAAGAAACCAGGACCAGGAAAGGAACAAAGTATCACTTATACCAGAACTAGAAGTATACCCACTTTGATTCTCAGTTACTTCTGAGTAACTTAGTAGTTAAGACACAGCCAGCTAATGTAGTTTAGTATTGAAATATAGTATTGTTGTAACTGTAACTGAAAGGTAATAGTCTTTGTGAAGGATAAGTTCTAGCTGAGTTATAAGTCTTCCTAAATCCAGAAAGAAAGTGCAGAGTAGCAACTTGCACCCTTTCACACTTAAACACATAAAGTGTGCATTGGGACAGTAAGACAGTGCAGAGAGTAGCTGTGAGCAAACGTCACTTGCAGGCAGTAGAAGCTTCATATTCAACTAAAGAAGTTATCCGTCTGAACAAAATAAATTGAAACATGAGAATTCTCAAATTACATGCCTTTTTCAATAGGAGAGAACAGATCTGTCTAAGGGACAGGGTGCAAGTAAAATACAGGTCTTATACTAAAAGTGGCATAGAGCTGACTGAATCTTGGCTCTCAAATGAAAATGGCATTAACAGACATTTGGACATAAATCCAGCAAATGCAGGCTTAAAAAGGACACCTCAATAATAAAATAAGAAACTTTATGACCATCACCCATTGAACCCCACCTTATTTATCTACCCTTGCTACATCCCCCACCACTGTCACCCCTCAACACCCTCTATTGCTATATATTGCCTTTGATTCCCATATATATAATAATTTTCCTCTGATGATGACACCTGGTAGGATGTCAAAAGCTTAGGAACAAAAACCTATTTTAAGATATGTGATTAATTTTCTCCCTTTGTGGATTACTAACTACAAATATATATGTATCACATGTATATTTGTATATATCCATCTTCTATTACCCTTATGGGTATAAATAAATTGTATTATTTTGTTTATTGGAACAAGAGTGTCTGGGTTATGTCTGAGAGTAAGTCTATCACCATAGTGAACCACAGTAAAGTATGTGAAAGTATTATTGGAGACTTTTGACAATTTATGAACCTCATTTATAAATTGTACAAATCTTTTAATATTTCTAGTTGAGATTCCTCATTCAACCGACATTTATTTGATGTCCTGCTTTGTGGTTATCTTGTTAATTGGGTTAAATAATCACCAGCATTGCTAAATTCAAAAATGATGATTAATTAACTGAGTGATTATATACCCCTTTAGACAACACCCCTGCTGTAGCTTGATTTTTAGAAATTTCATTATTTTGCTGCTATTTTATAATTATTTTTCTTTTGCCTCAATGTTTTTATCTTTTGCCTCACATTTGCTCATGTTGACAATTACAGCTTTAAAGGTCTATTCACACAGCAGACCCACTGTACCAGCTGTGAATTCAGTGTAATTTTACACCCTTTACGTTTGTCTCCAAGCTGCATTCAAACTTGGGACTCTCTGATTACAAGATGGGAACGTTACCGCAGGGGTAAATGAGACTTGTACATTTCCTGTTATGTGCACAATTGGTTCATGTTACCTTGCACGTTAGCCAGTTGTTACAATATTTTTTAACTTGCATTTCCCTAAAGGAAAGTCAGGTAGTGCATTGCGCATGTGCGCAGCTTACATTTTATTGTAATGATAAACCCAACTATCAATATGCAATCACCATTATCTGTAGATTACTCAAAATGAGCACAAACCATCCAGTTCCGATCAATTGCCGAAAACTAGTGGTTGCCTTTATTGACAAACTAAAGCCAAGAACTGGTTGCCAATTTCATCAACCACCTAGCTACCAATAATTGCAAGCTTTATAATACTTTTTTTCTTCATCAACTAATTTAGATTTTGTTACATAAATCAGTTTTTCAGATGTCCCACAGAGAAAGTTGATGAAATGACAACTTGTAGCTTCCAGGATCTGATGCCTTATCGCTAAACGCTGAATTTAATTTTCATTTATCTACTTAGCAGACACTTTTATCTAAAGCAACTTACAAAAGAGGTCAGCATAATCAATTAAACATCAGTCTGGGGACTCTGTGGGAACAAGAACAGGTTACAAATTGATTGTCACAAGAGATCAGAACAAAATCCAAGCTAGCTGCAGTTCCCAACAGTTACAAAAACCTAACTGCGTAGACAGAAAGTCACTAAACAAGAGTGTCTTCAAACATTAGTTAAACACTTTCAGGAATACAGCAGCTCAGATGGAAGTGGGCATCACATTCCGTCATCCAGGAGCGTCATATAAAGAGAGTCTGGATTGAGATTTAATGTCACACAGAGGTGGCAAAGCCAGATGCCATTTTTCAGCAGACCTGAGTGGTCAAGAAGGAACGGAGGACATCACAGGAGTCTCCATACATAAATGCAAGGTGAACAGAGAAGGGGTGTTGCATAGACTGACAAGCTGGGATGACATAAATGTCCACCTTTACCACATTAAGTTGGAGATAATGTTCCTTCATCCTGGTTGTAATATCAGTTAGATATACAGAGATTCAAGCTGATAATATGTGGCCCTCTGGAGAGAATGAAAGGTACAGCTACATCTCGTCAGCACAATACTGATAGGAAAAACTATGGAACATGATGTTAGGGCCTAATGTGGAGGTGTATACAGAGAAGTGAAGAATGACCAGGACTGATCCTTGGTTCAACCCTGTGCTTGTGTGATGCACCCTTGACATTTCTCCTCACTAGGACACAGTAGGATATGCCTAAGAGGTAGGACTCAAACCACATGATTGCAGTCCTAGTGATGCCAGGGTCAGAGTAGGTGACAAGGAGGATCTAGTAGTTAAATGTGTCAAAAGCAGAACAGAGATCTACCAAGATGAGAGGAGACGACATCTTAGTAGCTCTAGCCAGCAGTACCTGTCGACAATGGTAAGTAGAGCTGTTTTGGTACAATAGCCTCTCTTGAACCATGACTGCTTCAGATCAGTCTGTTCTGTAGAAGAAAAGAGTAGACTTGGTTAGAGACAGCACATTCCGGTGTTTTGGATAGAAAGGAGAAGAGAGACAGTGGCCTGTAATTAATTACTTGAGATGGGTTGAGTGTGGGTTTTTTCAGTTATATAAGTGTTGAAATGTGTATCTAATCCTGGGAAAACAAACCCTGAATTAGATGCCAGAGTATCTCTATACTTAACCATGCATACATCCCCATCCCTGTAGGGTCACCAACATAATTTTAAAATTTAAAAACTAGCAAAATATCTATACCCTCTAAATACTATACTCCTGACAGAACAGCTAATTTAACATTGTCAGAGGTGCCAGGGGCGACGACCCGGCTGGGACGCCATGAAGGACTGGAAGAGGGCGTGCGCCCGCCTTGGATCACGTGGGGGCCGCCACCCTGGTTGCTTTGGGGGCCACGGGTACAGAGCTTTGAAGCTCCACCCTGTAGGGGCCCGTGGTCACCGCCAGAGGGCGCCCCTATGCCTTTGGAGCCCTGGACCTCAGCACTTCCGCCACACCAGGAAGTACTGGGGGGAAGAAGAGCAGGGACACCCGGAGTGCTTCCGGGGATGCAGCTGGCACTTCCGCCACACAGGGGCGTGTCGACGGGTGATTGCCGGAACCCACCTGGAGCGCATCCGGGTGATAATAAAAGGGGCCACCTCCCTTCATTCGGGGCAAGAGTCAGGAGCGGAGTGGACTGAGCCTACTGGAGGAGGCAAGGAGGCGGCCTGAAGAAGGAAGTAGGGCATTGTGGCCAGGACTTTGGGGGTTTTGTGGTGCACTTGTGACTTGCAAAATAAACGTGTTTTTGGGTGACATGAACGTGTCTGCTTGTCTGTGTCTGGGCCAGTCTCCACAACATTTATATACAGTGATATATACCTGTATATATATATATATATATATATATATATATATATATATATACAGTATATATTTATCCCTTTGATAATATTTATTCATCTCCACTTAGTTTTCAAAAGATACATGCAATATGGACATTTACTATTATGCACAAAATTTACATTTTAAAATGATAATGAAAAGGAGTCATAATAAACATTGGGACCCTAACTACACATGTATTATGCATTGTCGTTCCATGTGAATTGAGGGCTCCCTTTTATGTGAACTTTCTGTCCAAAAATAAAAGTAACCTAGCCATGATTTCATATTGATTAAAGACACAGGGTCAGACAGAGAGAGCAGTGGGTATGGTTGTTGCATCATAATGTTTAGACCCCAGTTAGTTGCCAGGTAAAGAGTTTTATGTGTCACATTTACATATTGTTCCTGTGTTTGTATGTGCAGGTTATTTTGGAGCATTGCTTACCTTGCACTATTCAAAGACGTGTAGTGTAACCAGTTTAATTACTGTAAATTGACCAGTTATGAATAAGCGAAAAAGGGCTGGTGAACTATGCACCCTACTTAAGTTCTTTTTATTCAGGGGAGATTCCCACTTCCCTGAATCTTGATTAAATATTCTGTATTCAGAAAATAGATGGGTGTGTTCTGTTAATGATGATGCCTTACCCGTTTGTCTTTGCACATAATCTGTCACATTCTCTAAACTTCATATTTTGTTTTCACTGGAACCCATTATCTGTTTAAACATACTGTTTGATTGGACCCAGTCATTATTATTGTCCAGTAGCCATGGTATGGCATTTCATTGTCCTAGAAACTATTTTCTTCATTCCTAACCTATAACAACCTTAGATACATAAAGCTTTTGAAACCTTACCTTTGGAAAAATGTGTAGATTTGTTAACAGTCGTTCCTATCAGTATACAGTATATTAACTCTTAGATAATTTACTTGTACTACTTGCTTGTGAGACACAAATGAGGTTCATGAGTGAGTACACTTCAGAGATAGCAGACACAACAGTACTTAAAGTGAAACTTTGTATGTTTCAATTAAAATATGTCAAAAGAAATAATACCAAAATCACCCTAGCATCGGAGGAGGCAGGGCATAATGTTCCCTAGTATTTTCCCTTTCTAGATTACACCTTTCAGTACTGGACTCATAGAAGTCATGTGCCCATCATAGTTATTAGGTCATCTTATCCTGTTCCACAAGTCTTGGGGGGATAATATTAAAGCTTATATAATGTATTCATTATGTACAGTAACATGTGCCTTGAAAAAAATATAACTCGCAAAATCTATGATGACTCTCGAATCTATATCTTTTTGACCTTATAAGCAGGTGGCTTCCAATGTTTCTAATTGAGCAGGCCAAGAGAATAATGAGGCTATTTCCAAAGGTCAGTATCATAATATACAAGGGTGGTCCAGATCTAATTATGCAGATCCAGATCGTCTGGATGACTTTGATTTATGCGGGGACGATTCCAGTTCGCCGCAAAGACGATTCTTCATGACGTCAGTTCGCACACTTCTCGATGGTCCGGGATTTTTTGGGTGATTTTTCTGTGTAATAAACTTAATAAGTTATAGCATAATAAATATTGCATAATTAGATCTGGACCACCCTATATAGTTTATGACATAGTTTATGATATAGCTGACTAATATTTACTTTATTGATTCTGGATTTTCAATGTGTAAGTTGAATCCTTGGTATGTCAAAAGTCATTGATGTCCCATACACATGGGGATCCTTCCAATGCCCCAGCAGGGTATCGTTTTGTTCAGTTTATTATTTTATATGTTTGAATTAGTCTTTTTGCTTTTGGAACATTGGCAAATTTTTATTACAAGAAATCCATCTTTAAAAGTGTGATTTGTTTTGCCATAGTACAATAGTTCTGTCTTTTTCTGTTTTGAGAAAGACGTGTGAGTTTTGTTTTAGTTAGAAAAAAATCATATTTTGGTAACCACACAGTCAAATCTAATCCACATAAAATTTTATATATATTTTTATACCTCATGTCTGGATCAAAAATTAGGTTAGATTTTAATTTCTCAGTTCTTATTAGGCATATCATTGAAAGCACCACTTCTGTAGGAAACATTTTTCGATTTATTTCATTACTGAACATTTCTGTTGTTTGGCATAATTTGCCAAACCGCCTTTCACAGCGAATATGCTGGGTTCACTGGTGACCTTGTTTACTAAATATTTTCCTGGAAATTTACCATGCGATAGGCTTACATGATCATTTTTTTTCCAAGTGCTCCATGATGCTTTGCGTGCCCAGCATGACATTACAGAACTGTAGCAGCAATGCACAGAACTTTCACACATGCTTATTGTAAGATGGCTGCCCAACCTGCTTCAGGCATGTGTGATGTCACTACCCTATCCAGCCAAATATACACCTGCAAAAAAATCAGAAAACGTGCCGTATTTTAATTTGAGGAGTATATTAGCTGACTATAATGAGAATGTTATGAGTGCTGCCACTGGATATATAACACTGATCTCTATGCACTGGCGTCACAGCACTGTATGGCTAAATTGCATGCACAATTAGCCATGTGTTGCCTTTATGATTCTAAAGAGCCCTCCCTCTCCTTGAGTTAGTATGAGACCCTGTGAAAAAATAATAACAAAAAATGTATTACTATTTGCAAGGAATTTCTAACTTGAGTGCAGAGTATCTCCACACATAGATAAGAAGCAAGAAAGATGTTACAGCTGCACCCGGTGTCCCAACTTCAAACAATGGAACAAGCCAGTCCCATGCCAATGCTTTGTGGCACCACCAATGTGTGCGCCAAAATTGGATATGTTAGCACAAAAATATCATTTTTTATTTATTTATGGTTTCTGGCCATTTGTTGTACTTTGGTGGCCACCCTTCTGTATACATCTTTTGTGGTTTGAAGCACGGTGGCAAGGTGATTATCACTGCTGCCTCACAGCTCAGATAACATTTTTGGACAGTATATTCAGTCCAGCATAGATGCCAGATGCATCCATAGCCCTCTGGGAAACTTAAATAACCCCAGCACCATTATAGCCTACTCAACACTAGTTTGGCTCCTCTTTCCCTATTGACTTCAGTGCATTTCATGGAGCGCAGCAAAGTCCTCAGATATTTCTATTTGTCTTCACTCATCACTACCCAAAACTTAGTTTTTCATTTATTTTGTTCCAATGCTTTTAAAATAAATTTTACTACAGTGGGATTTATTATAATAAATAATATTTAAGCCTCCTTCTTGAAACAATGTATACGTCCTAAAACAGTTCTGTCTGTTTGTAGAAAGCAATAAATGAATTAATTCATAGTAAAATAATAATAATTTTCAGTCATAAAACTGGTGAAATGTTAAAAATTATCAGTAACAATTTCAATCTAAGACTGTTTTACATAAGTTGAATTAGGATGTCAAAATATCAAATGTGCTTTGTGAGGCCAGCAACATGTTGTCAGGGAAGAACTTAATGTTGGATGATAAAAAACTTAACATCCATCTCCCACATTATTTAAAATGAAAAGGAGAATTTTTGACCTTGGTAAAATAAACTCAGTATTTGCTCTTATTTATCTATTTCAGCCTGAAAAAAAGAACCTTTTGTTTCTAATATGATGTCTTTTATAGCTGAGGACACTGCATTGAAGATGGCTCTCTCACCAATGAAAAAGAAAAGCCCTCTAATTAGACAGACAGCTGCCAGGATTGTTACTGGCCTTTTGGAGCACCTACATGACCAATTACTGAACATGATTTATTCAGCTATTGAGAAATCCATGTTTCCACAGTTGTCAACATGGCAGCAATTAAGTTGACTTTAAAACATACATTTAATTCATTTATGACACAGTTCCAGAAATTTGTCACCAATTAACATTCATAAATTTTTGATGCTAAAATACTTGTTGACATTTTGCTACACTATTCAGGCTTTGTATAACCATGGATAATATATGACAACTTTTTTCAGTTTATGTATTTGTTCATAACTATTACACACTCTTAGTACTTACTGCTGGATAGATAAAATAGCTTTATATCTTGTGTCACCTCTATCACTACTACTGTACATTCTACAGCTATATTCTAGGGTCTTTCATATTAATAAAAAAAAAATATATATATATTGTGAGAACTGGTCCAAGCACCATCAGACAGACACAAGTATCAGTACAAAACACACACGGTTTTACTTTTATAAAGCCCCAACACTCTCACAGTGCTTCAAGCACCAAACAGCCCCAACCACAGGCCTTTCAAATGTCCGTCATCCACCTTCAGCTCCCACCTCTTGCTCCCCGACTGTAGGAAGGCGACCCCTTTTATTGTCACCTGGATGTTCTCCAGGTGCTTGTCAATGAGCTTCCTGCGGCACTTCTTGGTGTGGCAGAAGTGCCGCAGGAGCACCCGGAAGCACTCCGGGCGTCCCTGGATGGTCCTTCCTCCACCTTCCCAGGTGTGGCAGAAGTGCAGATCTCCCAGGCTCTACAAAGCTCGGAGCTCCCCCTGGCGGTGGCCATGAGCCCCAATAGATTTGAGCCTCCTTGCTCCATCCCCATGGGCCCCTCTTTATCCAGGGCAGTTGGCCCCTTTGTGGTGTTATGGGTCCACAGCTCGTTGAGCAAAGGCCATTCATTTTTAAATAAATAATCAACGCACCCGAGGCGGCTTCGTGAGGGGTCGAACAAAAGGAAGAGAACGGAGGTTATAGGAAGCGAGGAAGCAGGCGGTGCAGGAGAGAGACAGACACGCGGAGTGTGTGAGCGAGCGAATGGGCGCTCGAGGGTAGCTGCGTGGAAGCTGGGTGTTAGGCCGACACCCAGGCGTTTGTGTTGATGTCGCTCCCGCTGAGCGATCAGGTAGCGGGAGTGACCAGGGGAAGGCGACTGGCCACAGAGGGCCGCGGAAAGGCAGCGGAAGTCGGGAGGCTTGGAGTGGCAGTCCTTGGTGTGAGTGTCCTGGAGACCAAGGAGTCCAAGTCTCGAGGCTGGGATGAGTGCCAGACCGAAGCCAGGGATCGGGAGGTCTCCAGTCTCGTGGCTGAGTGAGAAAAGGGCAGCTGCAGAGAGCGTCTCGCCTGTTGCGTGGGCCCGTATTCGGAAAAGCAGGTGAGACACTAACAGAAATGATGCACCGGGTTTGTTGTCGTGTTTTTTTTTTAAGACTGCTTCCTGAAAGATCATTTTAACCTCGTTTTTAAAGGATTGTGTTTTTTTCTATTTATTGTTTTAACCTCCACGTTTCTTTTATTGGATTATTTATGGAGGAACTTGGAACAGCACTGCACTATATGGACACTTTGTTTTTGATTGTTTTAAATAAAAGCACAATGCATTTTTGCACTTTACCATCCCCTTGCTCGAACTATTTGCCTCCACTGACTAGCTCAACGGTAACATTACCGACGGTGTTGGGTTTAAGGCTTCCAAATAGCAATGGGAGTGTGGAGCCAGAACCCGCATCATCACACCCTTGTGGCCCGGGGGACGTATAGACCTTCTTCCAGGTGCCCCGGCTGGGCCTGCCCTCCAGCCTTGTGCCACTATATATATATCTATATATATATAAGTATGACTAAAGATCAAAAATCTTCTTGTACTTATCATGCATCTTCTATGTTGTGACAGATGTGTTGTATCAAACAGTACAGACAACAGCAGATTAGCTTTGTCCAGCAATGTAGCTGATTGCTCATACAAGGACATGAAGGTATAGCCATCATAAGAAAAAGGGAAGAAAGTCCATCCTAGAGATGTTCATCTTACTAGTCTGCTGTTGTCTTTTGAGCAATGTAGTAGCTTTGGATAGGATTGCCAGGTTCAGGAAGACCAAAAATAGGATAGTGTGGTATGTCCAGAAAAACTTCAAAGATTTGGTAATATATTTTAATCAATCATGGGTCTCAGTATGTATAGGTCAGCTATAAGTTAACCCTAAACTTTAAATTTGTAAAGCATTCTGCATTTGTCAGTGGATTATGTATAGACATTGACATTATTTAGGTATTCATTGTAAACCTGTCAGTTTAGTTAAGAATTTATTATTTGAACATTGTATTTAAAATTGAATGATTATCCTGTATAGCCTTTTCTCCATTATTTTCTTTTGTAAAGTGATCCCCTTATATTATTTATCTTTCACTGTATATGAGTACTGAATATTCAGTAACTATATTTTTTTCTGTTGTCTATGTCTGTTTAAAGTAAAAACAGTGGTATTGTTTTGGTAAAACCTAAAAAGAATGTAAAACCTCCTCAGAGACATTGGATGTAGGTAATGATCTAGGTTACAAGCACATTTCCATAGGTATAAAGCAGTATGTATTTTTTTTTCTTTTTATCATGAAACTAGCAGGAGTACCCTGCATTGCCCGAGAATCTATAATCGTTGAATTTCCCAGATGAAAGAAACAGAACACAGAAATAGAGCAAATAGTTTTTTGAGTCACATTTTATTGTAAGTTCCTGCACTGTGGATTCTGTCTGCTATTGCATTTCAGACGCCCTTGAAGTAGACTGTCTTGTGGCATCTGAAGTGGACTTTCCAATTCTACATCTTTTTTTGGTGGCATGGGTATATTAGCAAAAAGCAGGACAATCATAATGTGTTACATGGTATTACATACAGAATAAGCACCACAGTGAGATGAATTTACATTATTTACGATATGTCGGAAAGTGAACAAATAGCACCAGTCAGTCAGAAAGAGCAACAATGAAAGCGAACTGTGAGTCGGAAGCGAGCAAATATAACGGACACTGGCGAATGAAATACAGCACTGTCAGTGCGTATGGCAATGTGACGTGTGGAAACACGGGTGTGGTAGCTGGTCATGCACACTGGGTCGTTCACGTTTTACATCCATACAGCAGTTCCCCTTCATCCGATCAAAGCAGTCTAACTCATAGACATATATAAATAGACGCCACATTCACTGTGTTGCCCAGTCGACGCGATACATCAGCGCATCCGCCCTATTGCGAGTGGCAAAAGTGCCATTTAAACCAATACAGGTAGACATGGAAACCGGATTTTCTGATGAAAAAACAATAACGTTTAAAACAGTATTGTTTACATACAACAGATTTTGGTGAATCATTTACATGCAATTATTTATATCCATTTACTGTATACACTAATAATGGCGATTATAAAATAATAATAATAATCATTATTAATATTAAATAATTATTCCCATATAGGTAACATTTCTTGGACTGCCTTCTTCCATCTCCGAAACATTTCTGGACTTTGTCCTGTTCTTACGGAACACAGTACTAAAGTATAGGTTAATGCCAGAGTCACCTCACGTATAGATTACTGTAATGCTTTTCTATCTGGCGCCCCACAAAAACGTATCTATCGCTCACAACTAAATTCCGCTGCCAGGATAATAACCTGCTGTTCTAAATCCACTGAACACATCACACAGATTCTCTCTCAACTTCACTGGCTTCCTGTTAACTACAGAATACAATACTAAATACTACTCTGAACATTTAACGCTCTCCAGAACCTCACTGATCTCTTACAGACTGACACTCCTCACAGTCACTCAGATTCTCATCTGCAGCTGTACTTTCTGTAGCACACATTAGACACAGTGGTATGGGAGCTCGAGCATCTCTCATGGTGCTCCTCAACTTGGGAATTCTCTTCCGTCTCATATACGTCAGCTCGATTCAATAACACATTTTAAAACTGCCCTCAAAACTTTTCTTTGTGCTAATGTTGTTTAATTTTATTGTAAGGTGATCTTGAGTGCTAAGATTATAAAATGGAATTTTCTAATGGAAAAATATAACCAAAACAATTGTTCAGCCTTACCTATGAAATGTAATCCCCCGGGATCTGGTTTGGAGCATACAGCAGTTTGTACAATCCCAAGCAGCACATGCGTGAGGCATCTTTATCCATTACTTCACTCCATAGCAGTGCCACTCGCAATGTGGTGGCGACGTTGATGTACGATGGTGCTGGTAATGCGGCGTGTAGTAATTCTGTATCTACGGTCGACTTTCTCATACAGTACTTGGACATTTCTGCCATCTCTAGGCAATTTAAAGAAACATGGGTAAAGAGTGACGCACAGAGACCAAAGCTGCCGCTAGATGGCGCCACTGTGAACTTCTGTTGCAACTTGTGGCCATCTTAAGTATGGGGACCTGTGCCGAATGTGGTGTCGGTGGAAAGGTGCCCCGTGGTTCACCACGAACATTTTTCCGAACCAAACATACCCCATGACCTTCACCTGATCACAAAGGAGCCCCATGCCCAATTTGGTGCCGATCGAACGCCAGGTGCAGATTTGTATGGCAGACAAACAAACATACATCGACTCTGCTATTAATCATAAAATATGAAAACAGAAAGCTTTATTTGACTGCTTTAGTTTTATGAATAGCCATGTTTAGCTAATCCATTTTACAGCTATTCTTTCAGCCCTTGGCTTAGGAACTGAATCAACAATTGCTTATATCAAGCCAATTTCAGGTCCAAAATACTGAAAACATTAAGACTTGTTTTGCTGCTGTTGTTACTGTTTAAAAATAAAGTAAATTATTTCAGTAATTTAATCATGAATGCTAAATTCAGTATATATGTATTATACATATTTGAGTCTCACTTATGGATGTGTGCTGTAACTTACATAAGCATTCTTATTTTGACAACTGAGTGCAATCCGTCAAAATTATATCTGTGCAACCTATTGTGTACTTGCTTCCTGCTATGAAGAGATCTGACAAGGAAATGAGGTGCATGGTGGATAATCACCTGTGCCTGCTCTTCTTTACTCTCATGGGAAGGCACAAAAAAGCAGTGACAGCTACTGTGGGAGAAGAACTAGCTCCTAAATGGTCATGATGTGATCCCATTCAGAAGTGTATAATGTGGCTGGCACAACTAGTGGACAAAGAACTGGTGTTCTCCATGTTTAATACAGTCCTGGACTTCCTTGAAAGACTGTTGGCATTAATTGACGATGCACCTTTTCATCAACTTTATTTTTTCTTTTATGAAATTTTTAAAGTTAGCCACACAGAAATATTTAAGATATAAAAAAAGAGCTCAGAAATAACACAGAGGGTATTTTCTATAACTTCAGACCACATATGATGAGGGCTTAAAATGGTTTGAATATTGCTTTAAATTATTTTATTAGACGAGCCTTTAAAAGTGTGCAACACAATGGAGTCATTCCTTCTGCAACAATATAATTTTCCCCCCAATTAAAGTACAGTCATTTTCTAGTCAATAGGAGACAGATGGTCTAGCATTGAAAATTATTTTTTTAACCACAATAAGCATGAACCAGTTGCATTTCTGCTGCCGCCTTTCCCCCATAAAAATAAAGGGGGCATTTTAGGCATGGCATGTATTAAGATAATGTTACTGTATCACAGTTGGGACAGGAAGAAGGGTGGATTGTGGTGAAGCATTTCATCTCTATGGAACACAAGAAAAGTATTAAGACAAGCAAGAACACTTGCCATTGTTGTGATCATTAAGTAAGAATATCCACCCATTCTAGCTAATGCTTATCTGTTTACCAAAATGTTAAAAAATTACAGGTACTGATAGAATGCTATTGTTTTTATTGGAAAGACTGATTTATATTCATGTTTTAAAGAATCTTATAGATATCACACCGGGTAATAACCAAACATATTCACATCCTATCCCTGACTTATTCTGTTGGTACAAATACTTCTTTTGTACTCTGTGTTACTTTTATGAAGAATTTTCTTTGAAAATAAAAAGATTTTTGTAACATTTTAACAATATGTTGGGATATGGAATATTACCAGGGCAAAATATTATGTTAAATTTTTATATAGTTTTTTTTGTTTTACCTTTCATCCCTGAAGAGTTCCATTGACCTCTTTACAGTGTGCTAAGAATGCTCTCTCATTCCAATGCCTCTAGAGTAAGTGCTTTTAAAGTAACATATGTACCAAGGCTGACCTTCTCCTAGTGTCCTCTGTCTACCCACCATAGTACCTGAAGTGTCACTCTAGTTACCACCTTTCCACAGTCACAGGGTATTCTCAGTACATTTGACATATTGTTATGTTGGCTGCAAAATAATTAAATTAGCGTCATTATTTTTAGTGAAATCATATTCTGAATCAAGATGAAAAGGTCACTTCATCTGTCTGTCTGTAATTGGAAGAACAGATGTAACTAATTCTATCATAGATATTGTAAGTTACCTTGAATAAAGGCATCATTAAAATAAAAAAGTAATAATAATAATATTGGGTCACTGGAGTTGCTTACTCTTAAACAAGCTATACACAATTGTTCATGAGTAAAACAGTTCAGCATTAGGTCAATGCCTTTTGCTGATGGCCATTGAAAAAACACAGTTTTGTAAGAAAGTGTATTCTTTTGAATGAAATAGATAATCAGTAGGAATAATGTGAAATTTAAGTATATATTATTATCATTATTAGATGTTTACAATTTTTATTTGTTTATGCTATTCACTCAAGTACAGTATTTTTTATTTCATCAGTTGTATGCAGTCCCAGTTTGAAGTTTTCAGATGTGAAAGTATATTGTCGCATTTGGGCTTTTGAATTTATTAGAAAGACAGGCAGGAGAGAACAGGCAAAGAGACTTTTATTCTGGCATATGATGGGACAGCATTGAATCTTTATTCAGTAATAGCTGTGTTAGAAATGCCCAGAGAAAATGGGCCTCAGGTGTAGTGCCTTTTGGTTAATTAGATGTATCAGAATTACTATGTAATTAACGTGGTACTTTTTGTATACAATATTTGTAGTTTTTTTGGCTAATATTAATAGCTATCTGGGGCTTCTTACTCTTGAACATGCTACATGCATTTGCACATGTCTAAACCATCCCTGCCGTTGATCTTTTCTTGCTTTTTCTAGTGATTGACGCTGGTTAATGTTTATGTCCACTGCAAAACAAAATTTTAGAGGAAACTGTATTATTTTGAATTGAAGCATTTAATCAATAAGAGTAACTGGATTTTAGGGAGTTTATTATTATTATTACTATTATTAATATTACCTTTATTATTATACAGGCCCACCCGTAGCTTTGCTACTGGTAATTACACCTGTCAGTTTTGATTATGTTATGATGGGTACAATGCATATTTACAATTTTTATTTGCTTATGTCTTGCACTCAAGCATTACGTTTGTGTTTTTTGACAGTTGTATATTCAAGCTTCTATTTTTTTTTTTAACCTCATCCATAGCCAGACAATAAAGTTGTATCACTGAATCATGTTGTAGTTTAACTTATTACAAACAACATTGTTGTTTTGATGCTGCACATTTAGTCTATGCAAGGAATTGAACGTTTCTATCTGGGGTTGTTTTCTATAGTGGTTGAAGCGGAATAAAATAATAGCTGAGCCTATGTTTTGGAAGATTCATAAATTGATTGCTGGGGGTGCATACCAGCTCAATTCAAAGACTGGTTTTCTCCCCATAAATTTATTGTAGTGATGTCTTTGTTGATATAGATAAGACGACTTGGGGATCAATCTGAAATGTAAACAACTAAGGGAAGTATTTTTTATAAAGGAGTAAGGTTTGAAACAGGTCACTACCTGATTGTGTTGGATGCAAGGAAACCACTTCTCCTGTATTTCTCCCTCCCTCCACGGCAACCCGACTCGAGCTTTATTGCTAAACACATCTTACTTGAGCTTCAGCAAACCTTCCTCCTTTGACTTTGCAGCTCTTGCAAAATATCATCCTATCTAGTGCTTGAAGTGTGCTGGAGCTACTCTGTGTTGTGAATATCTTGTCACCCCCTACCCTATGATGCATTACAATTATATATATTTTAGACTAGCGGTTTCCCTTGGGGATTGGAGTGCATTTATTTTAGTATATGATAACAAGGAACAGTAGGGCTGGGTGGGGGTGACACCCTTTCAGATCAGAGCATGTTTATTTTAGTATATGATATTGAGGAGTGGGTTTTGAGATCTGAGAATGTCAACCTCAGTATTTGAAACTGAAGAGCCCTTCAAGCCCTGATTATCCTGTGCAGAACCCTTGACCTTCTTCACTCCTTCCAATATAATGCTAGTGCCACTCTTCTGCTGATGGCCTTATTTTGCTCGCATGGCAAACCACATAACTGTGTGTGATCACTTCTCAGTGCTGTGTAGAAAAAAGGATATGGTGCGTTAGAATACCTCCCTCGTTACAACATTATTATTAAAAATATCAAGAAATCAAAAGACGTGTTGGCTAACTTTCTTTTTTCTATAAAGTCACCAAATTTCAATAAAATCTGTGAAGGTGTTTTTGAGATTGGGGTTTTTCATGTTGTAGGGGGCTTTTACCCCTATGTTATATATTGAACTGTCCATTTTTAGTTGGTGTCTACTGACCATTGTATCATCCTGCCAAATTTCAGTTTATTAATTAAATGGGAATTTGTGCTTTTCTTGTTGAGTGAGATAGTGAGTGAGTGAGTCAATTTTGCATTATATACTGTATATATCGGCAAAAATAAGATGAAGATCCTTTGGGTCACTTTATTATCAATTTTAGATATTATTTGATTCTGTACCACTTTTGACCACAAAATGCAATAGCATAAGCAAATGCTGCCTAGTCCTTAATGACTGGATGAGCTTGGCCCACCCGTAGCTTTGCCACTAGTAATTACACCTGTCAGTTTTGATTATTTATGATGGATACAATACATATTTAATGCTTTACCTTTCACACTGGTGTCAGCCTGTTATGAATTTGCTGCTTTTAAAGAGTCTCTTAAAAACAAGTAATTTGAGCCATACTCTAGCGTTTAACAAGCTAGTGATATAAATAAGACAAATTTGAGGACAAAATAAAATCACAGTATTAAAAAAGACCAATTAATCAAAGAGACTTTTCCTAGTGTCATTTTTGCATCAGTTTTTCAGGATGACCACCCCTATGGCAAATAATATTAAAAAGAGCTACAATAACTTGCCTTTTTCTGAAGCTTTTAGATCATAACATTGTGCAGACTGTAAATAATATTCATAGAATTAGATTTACTATATGAGAAAAGGTATTATTTTTTAATAATTTTAATGTGCTAAAATATGCAAACTGCAGGAACTGCTTCCTAAATATAAGCAAAAGTGTTGTAGTTTTGCTATAAGTAATTGGCCAAGTTTGACTTGAGTGTTCTGTATTAACTTATTATATTTATGTTTGCGGGAGAAAATTTTATAACAAAATTCATTGAATTGAAAAGTAACAATGTTTACCTTTCTTGCTGGAGCACAATTGGCAGTTTTTTTATTTAAATTTTCGTTTGTATGGAAAACTGTTCCAGGGCAGGTACAGCAAGTATATTAATTACCAAAATTGCAGGCTACTAATCTTGCACTACACTGCCTGTTGTTAAATAGAACAATTTTTCCCATCCATCTGGAGCTTAGCAATCAAGAGAAAAGTCTCCCATGTTCTCCATTTACCCTTTGCACCCTATAATTTTGCAGTCCTAAGAAGAAAAAAATATTTTTGTATAATTCCCTGATGTAAAGCAAGACTGTAAATACTCCAAGGGAGCAGTGAGTATATTATTTATTGAAAGAAATAAGTTGTATTTCATGTGGAGTCTTACCAGCCTATTATGTCTTACTTTTCATGTTGTTCTATAACTTCTCAAAATGTATGTTAGAGCAGCTTCTGTGTCAGATGTAATTTAGGTCACATTTTAACGAGGAAACCTGCTACTGCACAAGAGAAAATTAACACCCCATTTCATGGCAGTGGCATGCCATTTGTTTCTGCTTTATTATATGATTTAAAGTGTACTGACAGAAAAGTACTGAATAAAATATAGATTAGTTAAATTTATATACTTCTATATTAGCCCAGTTTCACATCAACTGAAAACAGGTCTTAAATGGTTACCCTGGGAATTTAAACAAAGTGTACTTTTTGTAGATTTTAAGGTTGAATGCTTCTAATAAAACAGCCATCTGTTGATCCCACTAGAAAAGGAAAGTACTTTGTAAGTAACTGAATGCCTTTTCATTTACTTTTACTGCATATGAATGGCTGACAATCTGTCTGAGCTAGGTGAGAAGAAAGTACCGTTTGGCCCTATGTCCTCGTAAATTCTATAATGGTGAATTTTTAAAATTGCTTTTTTAAAGTAAAGAAATATTTAAAACAAAAGCTTTATCTTAGGTTCTGCCTCAACACTTGTCATTTTGAAACATGAATTTTAATTTAATAAATTATTTCCTTTCCTTGTTTGAAATTATGTTTATTGACCTACTCTGTGTGTTAGACTGGGGTTTCTTCCTGGAAAATGAGTACTCAGTTGCAAATGAAGGGTAACGATAAAGGATTCATGCAATGTATGCATTTATATGTTTGTGGACATTGACCCTGTAATATACAGGATTTCTTCTAAGTGGGAAGAAATGTAACAAATACCTCTAGAATAGTTCATGCTTGGTAACATAGAATGACATTCTCTGACAAATAATCTTAAGCAAAAATGTCATGTTGGAAAGTGTATGTGTTTTCAGAATGATATAAACTAATTTAATTGCATTTATGTATTTATACTTTTTAAACTCTGACAAAAATAACAGTTGGACCCAGAAAACAATTTGCATGAAAAGTGGACTAAATAACTAGCTATACTGTATATAAGTAATAGATGATTCCAAAACTAGGGCAAATTTATTGCAGCAGAACAGTTTTTTTTAATATCGGATTAAATTCCTGTAGTTTATGAAGTAAGCAACTACCTTTTATAGCATGGAGTCATACAAGTGTTATATGATGTGTTATATTTAACCAAGCAGCACACAATTGTCAATCTAAGGTATGGCATCTGCTGTATTCTCCAACTTATAATTTAATACAAATGTTCAATGAGAGACAAGTATGGGAGTGCCAGGGAATGGTGCTAACATTACATAGTCATTTCTGGACAGTAATAGCTATATATGAATTCTCTGGTAAAGTGACGTCAACAGTGCAAGCAATGAAAGGTCTTATTCAGACCTTATTCAGAGACATTATCACCAAAGTGAATTGTTTTCAAGGTTACGTTGTCCTGGCAAGCAGCATAAAAGTTCAGATATTGAAGTAGATGACACTTCACATTATGATACCATTCCTGCTCTTTGAGCAATGTATTGTTCTAGAGTGTTGTTTAACTACATCACGTTCACATCTTCTCCTTGTGTGACTCCAGCCTGATGGTAGAAGTAGATTTCACTAATGAAGATTATCTGGGGCTTTTCTCCATCATTCCAAATGCAGTTGGTTTCAGTCAACTGAAGACTTAATAATCAAATCCTGCTACTTGCAGTGTGATCATGATTAAGTTATTTCTCCAGGCCATGCTGCAGTGGGAAAAACAAAAGAGACGTAACCAATTATATCTCTCAGATTTGTAAGTAGCTTTGGATCAGTCAGTTAGTAATAGTAAGTAATAATAAGCAATTAATAATAGATACTTAGAATGGAGGCCAGGCTATACAATCACGTGTCCATGATCTGAGTTATTACCTGGAGGTTAGTGAGGGATGCCATATATATCACTGTTGTTGGTGGAAACCACTGATGTAGCTAGTGCAAATGTCTGTTCCACAATTTAACAGCACTCTCTTGATGCCAATCCTCTGAGTTTAAACTTCCAACAGATGCGAGTGCCTTCTTAAATTAACATTGGCAGTATCAGCCAACTGTTAAATCCTTACATCCAGGTTTGGCTCAACCATATATGCAAACTAGGCAATTTCCTACAGCAGTATAGTTAGGGGGGGCATCTTTCATGAAATCCAATTTTCAATGTGATATCTGTGTGCAACTTCTACTAATTTCCTAAATGGGAACTCACCTTCCCATCCACACTCCTTGGTCTGATATCCTTGTACGACTCATATGAAACTTCAAGGCCCATGCTTTTCAAAATGACATCCTTGTACAACTTGCGTGAAAAACCTACATGGAAACTGCTATATGTTCTGGCTGTGCTTATGGCTAACATGTGCTGGGCTCATCAGATTGCCTCAAAAATACAATGACTTAGGCCCTGTCTGCCTCATGCTGTTACTTTGCCATTCTGATCTCTCTTACCAATTTTTATGCAAATACAACAACTACTTTTAAGAGTGTGGGTGTTTATAATTTATACATTTGCTGTACACATACACATGTGACAATTATAAAACATTCTCCATACCACAACTGTGAGTGGGAAAGCATCCTTTCAGTTGGAATATTCTCATTCTCCTTTAGTATTGTTTAAATGATTTTTTGTAGCATTAGTGAAACAGCTTTGCTCTTCTATAAAATTAATCAGAAGCAAGATTGTGCATAGCTGTTACTTGAATTAATTTACCTTTAGATTTAACATATGGCATCTTGTAAATAACTGTTGTTTTACTCACTTCTGTTCAGTTATTTAAATGGGCTTGAAGAGCCTGACAATTAAGAGGGAGCCAACAGTTTTATTAGCTAAAGAATACACGCAATTAAAGATGCCATTGCCTGTATGCACAGTGCATATCAAGTGTGAGATTTAATGTTCAAATGTGGACACTTTTTTTTTTTTTTTTTTTTTTTTTTTTTTTTAAATAGAGACAATCCATAATAATAAAATTGCTTTCATGGCTATATCTGTATCAGCCTAATAACCTCATTTGAGCTTCATTAGGATGTCACTGCTAATCTGAGAGCAACGAAAAATCAACTGACAGCTATTACTGAGAAGAAGTGCATCAGGATTATATTTAGCAATGTGCTCATTACTTCTTTGTTTCTCTAAAATCATTTCTGTGCCAAACTGAAGTACATAGTTCAGCCAATTAGGAAAAAAAAATAAAGTGTACTTATTTTAACAATGCAGATGACCAGTGACGCAGCTGCCTGATGTCTGCCTGATGTGTTTTAAAATTTTGGTCCATTTTTGAAAACTAAAAACAAATGGTGGCCAGAGGGATGCAAAGGATATAATTGTGATTCATGCCAAGTAGGCTCTTCATTGTAATTAATGATTACTACTTGACATTGCAAATTAAACAATTAGGGTTAATTACACAAGAAAACAGAAGGATTTTCAATGGTGTTAAAGGCTTACCCTGTTTTAAGTACCATGTTGACACTGTGATTGTCACAGTATATTATTTTTTTTTTTTAATTTATTTATCATCAGTGTCTTTTAGTGAAATGCTGGAAATCATGTTGTAGATGCAGATGTGTTTTTAATTAAATTGGGTCACTGTTATGTAATTTTATTTTTATTTGTCAGTTATATTTCCCGTTTCACATTACCATATAAACTGTCTTTTGAACTGTCGCACTAGTATCTTCTTTAAACATGTACAATATTCCCTTGTGAGATTTTCTCACAATTGTGCTAATAATTCATTCTTAGTAATGTGTTGCCAAATATTAAAGGACCCAAACTTGGCTATAGAATTATGCCAACTGGAGCTCTGAAGATTGAATGATTATTTATTCATAAGCAGATAGAAACACACCAAAAATAATTAGCAGATTCTGAAAATGATCTCTTTTTTTTACGTAAACCCTTCTGACTTAAATTTAAATAGGAATATCATGCTGAAGTTGTGAGCCTTTAATCCAGCTTATTGTATAGTAACTATATTCATTCATTGAGTAATCAGCAAACTTGTTATTTTATAGATACAATAAAATGGTAAGTGTGAGGAATGTCTTTGTCACTGCTACCTATAGTCACTGTTGTGTCTTAAATAAGTAACTTGATGCTGGGCAGCACTCACAAAAATTAACAGGGGTCAAGAGACAAGTCCAGTTGACAGCTACTTTATTTTAACCATGATTTTCAATATATACAGTATAAGAACAGTCTGATGTGATGCAATCTAATTAAAATTGGATAGATGTATTTACACCACCAAAATCTGGTGTACAACTGGAATGAACAACACTTGTATTGCCAAAATTAAAGTCCCTTTTAAAACATGCAAAACACAATTAAATAAAAGTATCTTTTAAAACAGTACTATCCAACAGACACGCTCTTAGAATACAGGCAAAAATGTTCTATTATACAAAAAAATGTTCATTACACCTAACTAATCTACATTTGTAAAATAAAGCTTCAGGGACTGTCCTACTACAGATGTATTACAATTGGTCCATCGTGCTTGTTGTCCAAGAAACTAAGGTGACATATTTTATCCTTGTTATCTTCACCAGGCAGCATTCCAGAACCAATATATAACGCTTATTATTTTTGATTCCACCTACCTAATTTAAAAACATTAAAATAAATTAAAGTTGTACTGTTTTTGATTAATCTATATCCTGCTTTCAGTGATTCTGCCTAGAAAACACCATACAGTGACAAATCTCTTCTAAGCATTTTGCTACAGAACCAACCAGCCTGGTCTTCTATTTCTGTCTGAAATTAAAGATTTGAAACTTTTTGCTTTACTATAGTTAATTGGTAAGAGTGTGAATAACAATCGGGGCTGGTGGGAAATACAAAGTCATTTAATTATTATTATTTTTATTATTTTAAAAGCAATATTTTCTCCTCTTATACAATGTTTCACTTTATGACATAGTCTTAAAGCATAATAGTTTTAAAATGCAATAATACGTAAGGTATTTACATTTTCTCATGTAACTGGTAAACTGCACAGCAGCTTTTGCAGGCACATATAGGATGGGGCAGCTAAGGTTTTTACATTCTTAAAAAATGTCATATCTGTTATAATTTAAGTTCACAGCCAGGTAAGCATTTTCATTATTTTCATTTAATGTTCCTGTGGTGATATGAGAAAAGCTTTCTTTTCCTTGCAGTGCTTCACTTCATTTTCCAGTGCAGCAGTGAATGTAGTACAGACATTCTGCTAAGTTAAAAGGTTACTGCATGATTTGTGCAGGCAGACTAGCAAGACCATGCTTCCAGCTGATAAATTTGTATTATTTATTGTAGTTTTATATGCATGCACTGCATGGACTACCAACAGGTCTAATTTGAAGTACACTTGACTTATATTTAAGAAAAAGGCACATTAGTGAAATATTTAGAACTGCTGCTTCGTAGATCCTGCATCCTCATTTCACAATCCCACCCTCTGTGGCAGTCTGTGTGGAGTTTAAACCTTCTCAACATATTTGTTGTGATTTTGCTTCTGGTAATTTTTTTCCTCTGAAATCTCATAAAGAACGTTACCTCTATTAACAATGCTAGATTAGTAGTAGCATGTGTATATGTGTTTTATTGTGCCACATGGTGGATTGACCCTCTGACCAGGATTGTTTCCTGGATTTTGCATTCGAACACCTGTGAGACAGAATTAGGTTAAGCAGTTTTGAGAATGTCTTGTTCTGTTGGAAGTTTGAGAATGTTAGGCTTCCGATAAAATGGTTAGATTTTTTTTTCTTTAACAAATACAAATGCCACATGTGCAATCAGGTATAATCCTTATTGTCAGTTCTGACAGCAACTTCTAAAATTAAAAGTTTAAAGTGTAGATCAGTAGACTAAACTAGTAGTACTGTGAAGACTTTCACGAGGCACTTTATTCAGCAGGTGTCTTCACGCTGCATACATGTAGAATGTATACAGTATATATGTAAAGTATGTAAACATTAAATCTGTTATTGTAAAAATAAAAACATACATTTTTGTCCCATTGTAAATCATGTAAAGCTTTAAAATCCAAAATTATGTTAGTCTACAATTACATTTAGCACTATTTTTCAATTCTGTTTCAGTAAAAAAATACAATTAGATTGGAAAATAATTTTCTTGCTTTCTCTTACCATGGGTTAAAGATCGAAACACTGCATATTTTTTTTTTTAAATCAAATAATGATTAATGTAACTTCCCTGAATGATGGCTTAATGATTTCTTCTTGGCATTTGTTATAACTTTTAGCATTTGTATGCTGAAAATCGAAAAGACAAGTTTGAGAAGGTTATAACCATTATAGGATATACAACACCCTAATTAAATATGAATTAGATATGGAAAAAAAGATTTCAGCTCAGAGCTTAACTGTTCAGAGTGGCTTTATACAGTTAGCTTTTCATTTTTAAATAATTGTTTCTTAAATTGCAACTTTTTAAAACTACATGTTATCTGTTTTGGTTTGCAACATCAGGTATTGCTTAAAAAATGAATGTATTTTATGTGAATAACCACCTTTCCTGACTGATAGGCTATAGAAGCCTAAGGGGAACTGAAGGGAGGAGTACCTAAATGTGTTTTTAACAAAATATACTCATCTTCTCAAATAGTACACTTCTGAATATGTAGTATTGGTATACTCGTAAAGGCTGATATGCCAGCTTACTTAAATTAGTTTTTTGTTGAGCCTTCTGTTGTAAGAATTGTTTCTTTTGCTTCTTTTGATATGTTCCCACTTCCAGTGTGAGCTTTTTACATTTATTGCTAGGAAGTGAAAGCCAGTGAACAGGTATTATCAGTCTAGTACTTTTTGCTCTAGAAAATAATTTGAAAGAACTGAATGCAGATCTTTTACCATGAATGTTTCAAATAAAAGATTTCATACCATTCAGAATGTGGCTGTGGAGCATCTTCTGATCTTCATTTTTAGTTGAAACATGAGAAGAGCCAGCATCTGTGGCTTAGCGTGATACATTTGAAAAAGCCACTAAAGAATCAATATGACCGCTTGCGCCACTTCATTTCAGTCATTTGCCAGCTTTGCACTGTCCACCGCAATCCTGGCTGCAAAGTGGTTAGCACTGCATCTCCGAGGTCCTGTGTTCAAATTAATGCAGTGTGTGTAGTTCACATGTTCTTGTGGTATTGTGGGTTGTCCTTTCTCACCTGAAAGTCAGGTACTTTTAAGTTGAATGTGTTTTTTCAATTTAGAAAAGTCCTATCCACCATGTTTTCCTGAGCAATAGATGGCTATGCGGCTCACGATTTGTATATTAATTCAATTTGTATTTCTGTATTTTGGCAGGTGAGGATTAAGATGTTCTGTTGCAATCAACCCAGACCAAGCAGTAATGTGTGTTAATGTAAAGGCAGGTAGTCATACAAGAACATACACATACCAAAACAATTCCAGTTTTCTTTTTGAAATTAACATAGCTATAATGTAGCTAGAATTTTTTCAATGTACCCACGCTCAAAATTATAAAAAATAGTCATACTTTGTTTTAAATCACAGTGGCAATGCTGCATGACTTTTCTTGGCTAGAAATGCAAGACCTCCAAGCTGTTTTCAAATTGCCTAACAAATGAACAACCACCCTGACCATAATGTTAAGCTTGAACCGGCTTTATTCTTTGGAAGCAAGTATTGGTGTGCATCCGTGCTTTGTAGTTTTTTTATTGTAACTTTGTTCATGCCAGAGATGGAACTAATTTATTTAAAATACCAATGTACATCTCCTGCAGTAATTCACATAAGTAATTTTCTTAGTTTGTCAAGTGGTAGTGATTTTTCTTACCATTACTACTTCTGATATTAATAAATAAGTTAAACTGAGTTCATATGCTGGGTACATCTTTACAGTTCCTTAAACAGGATGTTCTAACACAATATCATGGAGGCATTTTCAGAATAGAGCAGAAATCTCATATATGTTGGATAGTTATGTTTCCTATCATGTATGAGTATTTATAGCCTCTAGTTGTGATGAATATATTGGTATTAACAGGTCAAAGGAATGCATACAATGAAAATTATTATACTTTAGTTTCAAAGCTGTGTGTTTCATCACAGAAAAACAGAATGGAAGAGATTACATTTCCCATCTTGCCTCCGTTTTGTTGCTCAGGCTAATTCACCTGAGAAAAGTTGGTTGACCAAACCTGGACTTGTTGGTCTGTTATTTTACAGTGGTAATGGTTTGCTTTCAATTTGTAAGTTTACTGTTCAATTACAGCCGCCTCATCTTTTTAAATTTAAGCCATCAAACATACTTTTTTTAACCAGCTATCTTAAGTCTTTTATCTACCAGAAGTGCCCTTTTTATGCAATACTGTGGTTGTTTCAGTTTGGCCTCAAAGAAAGGAGAAGTTAAGGCAAGTGGCATTCCAGTTCATCCAAATACCACTGCATGCATTTTTCTGTGTCAAAAACAATTACTTCCTTTAACTGAGCTTTGATTTGGGAAATATTCCTTTGGACTGAACACAGTACAAGCCTCTGTTCACGTTCAGATAAACCAGGGTTCAAATTTTTGGTTATATCTCATTTTAAACCTTAGTAGACTGCAATTATCACCTGTTTATCTGTCAGAGTGGCACCATATAATATTTAATGCTCATAGGGGTACCCAGCGTGACCTGGAGTAGGGGCACCAACTAAATTTTGGAACAGAACATAGTTTACAGTCTTCACCTGCACTGATAAGGGATATGCAAAATGTGGTGGGTTTAGGTTCAATATTGTGTATTTATACATCAGAAAAGTTACAAATTCAGTTTTATATTTTAAACAGATTCCATGCAGTAATATCAGCGTAATTACCACTATTTAATAAAAACGTTTTCAAGATAATCTGCTAATTTGCCATTTACTTTTTTTCAAACAGAAGAATCTTTAAACACTTACTAGTGCACAATGGGAACATAATTCAATTTACCCTGAAAGGAACAATTCAAAACTCTTTATACATATAGCAGCTATTCATCAGTATTGTCCTCCACTGCCACTTCTTAAAGTTCTTACTGTTCTGACTGCCTCTTCCTATAGTCTCAACCATTCTTACTAGCTGTCTTTTTACTGTTATTGTCGTTATTGTGTATTGTTTGATACTTTTCATTTTAATATTGATTCTTTAAAAACCAATGCAATTTTACATATTAAAAATAGGCATTGAAACAAAGCAAAGATCTTTATTCAAAACATACAGGAGAGTAAAAATAACATAAAATTGAGGGACGAAGGTCAAATCAAATGAGCTTACCAGCCAGTCGACAAACATTATATTGTGCTTAATTCAGAAACGGGAACTCAAGTGCAAAGTGTTGTTTCCAAGCAGTGTACTATATCTGCAGGGTATTAAAGCATAGCTGCTCAGTGTCCTCCCTGACTCCAACCCCTTAGTTTAAACTGTTTTAACTCATTTTTTGCTCACCACTGTACAGAATGTAAATGTTTATAAATGTTTATAATTTTCTCCCATCTATATTATTAGATTTTGTACTGCTGATAGGGGGCCTTCATCCATTGTTTATCTGTTTTCAATATGCCAATTTCCAAAGGTATTTATTGTATATGTAGTTTGTTCAGTTGTGGTTCATAAATGCATGAAAATGCATATACTTCAAAACTTTTCAAAATAAGTCACATCTCGTTTGTTGACAGAACTCTTTATAGTACAGTACTTCTGTCGGTTATGTTTTATACTAAATTGCACTTAGACACCCAATAGAACACTGGTTCTTCCTTATTTCATGTTAGGAAAGTGTATTTTTGTCTTTCTGTAAATATGCTGCTTTCATATTCTAATATAAATGTTGCCCATTTCAATACTCATAACAGTTGTTTGATTCCAAATTTTAGCAGACAATTTCTGTTAAATATGTTTGAGCTATTTGAGATATTTAGCAATTTTTGAAAAAGTTCTATCACAAAAATGTCCATCGTTCAACTCAATTTACTTGATTTATATTGTGTTTATGATTTTAGAAAGTTGCATAGTTAAATATTTGGATTTAGGTGTATTTTTTTTTTGTCATAGTCATCAATATTTCCTCACCAGCATTTTTAAAAGACCATTTTTTTTAATTTCATGTTCGTTTTGTGACCACACGACAGGTTGAATAATTCATGTCATATAGCTCCTAAGGAGAATAAGTTTTTGGCCTCAAAATATATATATATTTCTAGCTTGATGAATAATGACATAACGTATATAATTAGTGATGAGCAAAAGAGCCGAGTTACATACAGTTTCAGACAATTTACACTAAAATACATTTTGCATGGGTTTTCATAAATAAAAAATTAAACTTGAAAAGAGGAATGCTCCCTAAAGTCTCATTCACACTCCTGCATTTACCTGATTTTTTTTCTGCAATAAGTAATCTGCAACACACCAGTAAAATGATTAGATTAGATTAGACCATCTTTATTAATCCCATGGGGAAAATTAAACAAACATGGTATTGCTGTTGCAGCAGCCGCTCATAGTAGCACTGAAAGTCAATTATGTTTTATGGCTCTGGTTTACCATCACTGTGGAATCCAATGCATTTTTAAAAAAAATGTGACATACTTTATATTTTCCACTCAAAGATGCACCATCATGCTCATTACTACATTTTCTCCAAAGTATCCTGCCATATTACCCACCAACTGTCCTTTCCTGTTTCTTGATTCCTGGAGGAATCTACTGCATTGTTTCTGTCTCTGTTGCATAGTTAGAATTGTGATAGCATACCACCAGCCCCCCACTAGAGTCCTACAATTTACTAATTAACATCCAAGCATATGCAAAATTAGTGAAAGAAAATTCCACCAGATAAGGAACTAAGCAGTTTTCCTCCTGTTTCACTGGTATGGTTTTTTCTAGTCTGCGTTGTACTGCAAATTCAGTTTTGCACAAATCATTTGCTAATCACTATTCATAACATTTCCAGTTCCACAGATCCAAAACAAAGTACCTTCTGTTTCTTAAATGTACAGTATGTCTGGACAGTGTTTATTGACATTTTAACATTATTGTTATGCTGAA
>JANRMT010062792.1:72351308-72430948 GCA_026402145.1 Polypterus bichir lapradei
TGTGTGTGTATATATACTAGGCTGACCCGCCTTTTAAGGCGACTGACTTTTAAGTTGACCACTTCTTAAGGCAATTCAATATGTAGATCAATTTGATATTTTATACAAACTCATTAATTTGGTTATATTGCATTTGAGCGGTATTACTTTAATACTCGTAGTTTCTGTTATTTTTGTGATGAAATTTAAACTTTTTTTCTATATTGAGGTTGCCCTTTTGAACCCCCCTGATATTTACTACGCGGTCAGGCATTTGTACTCCATCAACATTAATTATTTCCAGAGACATAATTTTGTCTATTTTTCCAGCGCATCGTGCACAAAAGCAAGGGAACGATGGGAGCACCAGAACTCTGCTCACATCATGTCGCTTCGTACCACAAGCTGCAAGTAGTAAGTCTGTGATAAGCGGAGTACCGCTACATTTTCCACTCACAGGACGGAAGGACAATCCCGACCGCTTTTATATAGTAAGAAAGAAGAAGAAGATATCGCACAGTCTGGAGTAGAAAATCATCTTTTACCTGGAAAAACAAAACTACAAATCTCATCGTGCATTGCAAAATGGACAGGGCGTGTGTGAAACTGCGTGCTACTCGCACAGTCTGAAGTAGAAAATCATCTTTTACCTGGAAAAACGAAACTACAAATCCCATCGTGCATTGCAAAATGGATGGGCGTGTGTGAAACTCCGCGCCTGCGTAGCACTCACGGGACGGAAGGACAATCCCGACCGCTTTTATATAGAAGGATATGTATATATATATATATATGTATGTGTATATATATGTATATATATATATATGTATGTATATATATGTATATGTATTTATATATGTGTATATATGTATATGTATGTATATATGTGTATATATATGTATGTATGTATATATGTATGTATATATGTATATATATGTATGTACAGTATATATGTATATATATATTATATGTATGTGTATATATATGTATATGTATGTATATATGTATGTATATATATATGTATATATGTATATGTATGTATATATGTATGTATGTATCTGTATGTATATATGTATATGTATGTATATATGCATATATATATGTGTGTGTGTGTGTGTGTGTGTATATATATATATATATATATATATATATATATAAAGAAAATGTGTAATATGCTATAGATAAAACATACATTAAGAAATATATATTTTACCTAATAAATAAAACGTCAAACACATTACATTGAACATGAATTACCTTTTTTCAATACCTTTTTTATGTAAGCTTATAAAGTGATTTCTGAATTAAAGAATAAAAAAGACAAATTTCCAGAAGAGGGCACTCTTATAGCTATTATGAGAATATTTAGAAGGCTACTCTTCAAATGTTCAAAATGTAGTCTTTAAATATAAATCTATGTGTTATTTTTTTTAACTTATTGTTTTGAAACTATTCAATTATTTATTGCCTTTGACAGATAAAAGATATGTATACATAAATTACGTAAGTAATTCAATTCTGTTTAGCGTTCATTCTGTCTACAAAGGATGTGTTTATCTATATATGGAATTTAAGCTAGAATCCTGTGCAAGTAAATATTTCAAAATAAAGTTAATAATTAAGTATTGTATTTTCTTTCCATTGTAAATTTGGTATAGTAATAAATCTATAACAATATTATAATGCTTCATTCAGGGCATGATTTTCTTTTTTTTTGGCCTGTTAGTGGCCCTTTCTGTTGTGATCTGTTGAATTTTAACAATCAGTTGTCTTTCTTTTCAGAATGCTGATGCTCAGTTCAAATTTCAGAATTTTTATGAATAACTTTAATCCTATCACTTCTGTCTGTTTTTGCCAAATCCTGCTTTGGATACCTCATCATCCACACAGCCAAATAATTGTCAACTTTACATTTTTTTCCCCTCCCTATTGGGTAAGTCAGCTTAAAGTTGTCAAGTTACCCCTCCTCCCTATTGAAATATCTGAGATGAATCGGAAAACTAACAATACTCAGTTTGTTACAAACTACAAAAAAAAATATATTATTAAAAGAAATAGTTTTACTATTGAAATAGTTCATCATCCAAGTATTATGTAGTAACAAAGATAATATCAGGACACAAAGGATTGGCGTTGGCTTCCATTATGTGAAGTCAGGATTACATGTTTAATAATTGACATTGTTACAGTTTTCAAGACTTTTTTTTAAAACTATGATAGTTTAGACTTCATAAATTTATAAATACAAAAACAAACATATTTTGTGTGTGCATCTGTGTATATAATTTATAATAGCATGTATATATAAATATATTAATTATATGTGGATAATAATGGTGTTAATACGCTTTTTGAGTTAACTTTATTCAGACATACATGAAGTAACTTCTTAGAAGCCTAATAAGTTCCAAGCCTCTTACAGACTGCACTTGTATTTACAATGATAGGATATTTTGCTAGTAGTAAACAAATGACCTGTGTTCACTTTATTTACTTACTGTATATGTGTTTCTAATAAATATATATACCAGTCTGAGTATGTTTCAGAAACAATTTGTCAATGAAAACTGTGAGTAATATATTTCTTTCCAATGATTTCTCCTTTTTGCCATTTACAAACTAAGTGCTTTCTGAATATGCAGATTGTGACTGTTGTAAAGAGTGTTTTGCAAAGAATTACATAATAAAGTTAAATATTAAGTTTTAAATGTCCCTTATTAAAGTAAGCAACTTTAAACATTTAAATAAATTAACCTTAACATTGAAAGGCATGGTGACAGACCAGAGGATAGCCTGACTGCCTTCCACCTCTAGTATGTGAAGCTAGAGTATTGACTCAGTCACTATTTACCTTTGTCTGCCTGGCGTTTCTACCGGTATTAAGGTTCACTGCTCCTGTCTCCAAGATGTGGAGAAATTGCTTAATTGTTACCGTGCATTGCCTGGCTAGAGTTTATGCGGGTCAAAGTGTGTGTGAGTATGCACCACTTTAAATTGGCCTTGAGCCCAATGCTGCCAGGCGCCCAAGTTACCTTGAATTGGATTATTCATGTATAAAAATGTTTACCTGGTCTATTGAAAGGGAACATTCAGTCAGATATGGTTTCTGTACATTTTACAAACACTTAGTAAAACTGATTACATTTTAATTTGTTTTAAAGAAAAACTAAATTGTCATGCATTTATTAGAATTTAAGTGTTATACCATAAGACTGGCAATGTAATGACATCAGACTACTCTTGTATTTGCCATGAAGTATCCAAGTTAAAGAAATTCATGTAATTAATTAATCTTGCATTTTGAAGCTAGTCAGCTAATCAAAAAGCAATGCTTTTTCAAACCACTTTTTAATTTCCACTTATCAGAACCACTTTATTCAGTTGAATTCTTCTGACAAGCTATTTTAAATAGGTGTGAATTATTATGATTGTTAAATGATTGGTAAGTTGTATATAATATCATTTATATTGCTTGGTTTTTGTAAATTTACTTAATTTTGCTATTAAATATTAGAAAATGAAAAATCTGTTGGGATCAAAAAACACAAAACAGATGTTCAGAATTGTAAAACAGTCACTAAGTCAACAAGCTTCAATGCCACATTCTTTTAACTGATTTTTTCCTGTGAGACAATATAAATTTTGATAAGTTGTTTTTTTTTTTTTGTATTGTTTTGTTATGAATGTCATTATTTACTGAGGGTCTCATTTTACCTAGAAGAAGAAAAAAGCCAAGTTTAAATTTTATAGAAGCATTGAGAGTTGCAGATGACCTGGACCATATTGTTGCTCTGATTTAGCAGTGTCTCTAAATGAAGGCAAAAATGGCTTAATCTAGGGGAGATTGAATAAAAGAAGGAATGTTGTATTAGGAGGACTTCTTTTATCCTTCAAGCACAGAATGTGCAGTGATGACTGTAAGTGCCTGTGGGCATTCTGTCCTATTGGTTCTCACATCCAATGCTGCGATGCCCACAGATAGCCTGTATTGTTGTCAGTTAAATGGGATCATGAGTGTCTGAAAGGTGTTTGAGAATGAACTGAAAATCATTTTCACAAGTGGATGATTACTTCTGCCACATGTTAATCGAACTCGATCAGAATGGCCCAGATTTCTTAGACTGCATTAATTGCTCCTTCAACCTTGACTGAGAGTTTTCCAGTAAGGGAGCCCCTATCCTTCAGTAAAACCTTTTACAATGTATTGATTCCACCTTCCACCACCCCCACCCCAATGCTGGATATATGTATTATCACTAGATTTGCAGGAGGTATATAATTTTCAATTTAAGTTGCGTATTTCTCTGCTGTAAAAAGAAAACTTCAGAGGGCAAGGAAGTAAATTGCTTAAACAAGAAGCTACTGATTTTGCCTTTTGTCCATTCATTAGCATTAGCATTAATGTTTTAAAATGTAGGATCTCTTCTCTAAGGTAACACTATGGACAAATTTGTTGTTGTTTTCTTTTCCTTTACCTTTTGAGTGTTTATACTGACTAAATGATACTAGGCTGGCAATAGCCATTTTCTCTTTAGAAAACGGTTGCTAAGACTCAGACAGACATATCTTGTGGTAATATTTTTTTACACTATCAAATAAAAACAATTCTTCACGTTGATTTATGATTTTTTTCTTTTTTTTATCTATTCTTCGGAATAAGAGCATTTTCAAGTGTTTTTCACCTTGGTACGGTTGATTCAAATGAAACTGTAAATAATTCAAAGCATTCTCACTTTTGTATTTTTGTGTCAGTGGCATATGCTGAGTGTTAACAGTCTTAATGTACAAAAGCGTGATGTTTAAGTATGGCATAATAAACCTCACCTCTATTTCTTTATTGTCTTTGCCTGATTTTCTATCTGTTTCTCTTTCATTTGCCTCTGCTTGATTTATTTTGCCTCCCTGTATTTTATTACCCCCTGGCACTCTTACACAGTTTAAAAGAAAACAAAAAAAAAAAGGAAAAGCTTTGTAATACTATGGAAATTTCATAAAATTTGAGGGATATGACAGTGTGTATAGTGTAATTTGGGAAAGTGCTGTCATGGTATTAGTTTACAGTATGCATGACCTGATAATTAGCAAGGTACTTATCTGCTGGAAATCTCACCCCATTTGGGATAACACCCAGGGAAAGAATATAAACTGTGGGATTAACTCAATGTGTTTATAGTGGTTTGTAAATCCTAGTGACATAAGGCTCTAGTTCATTGCATTAAATCCTCGATTCTTGAAAATGGTGATAATTTTTTGTTACTTAATCCTGTGTAACACCACAGATTGCTCAGTTAAACTGTGCTCATTATATTGAAAAGCCTAGGATTTTAAATGATCATTTCCCTTTGTAGTCTACTGTTTACTTACCAGATTTCTGATGTTTTATGTAAAATACCCTGTGAATGTTTCTTTAATTCAAATTGGCAGCTTTTCAAGAATCAACATGGAAATCATAAGCTTCAATATATGTGTGTGTATGTCTATACATGTGTATGTGTGTGTGGTTGTGTGTATATATATATATATATATAAATATATATATATATATATATATATATATATATTTATATATATATATATATAAAATTTTGTGTCTCTATATATTTTTTAGCATTGTACTTGACCTTAACTTATATTATTTCCATGCTGATGCATCATTAAACCAACTCCAGCTTGTGTGTATATGTATACTCTATGTGCATGATTTTTAAACGTATGCATGCAAGTTATTTAACACGGTTGCAAACCTTTAAAATTTAGAACACTTTTATTTACATTTAAGAAAAAAATAAAACCCCAAAGCCTCCCTATCTCTTTAAATAATTATATTGCATATTTGTATTTCTTTTGGGTTTTAATCCAATAATGTATGTTCAAAATATTACTGTTTGCTAAAATCATGTAGTATTAGAATGATTGAAGCTGCCAATAATATAAAAGAAAAAGTATATTATATGTAGCTGATTAGTGTGATGATGCATACAGTATGCTAAGCACAAGCTTTAAAATAATAATGAGAAAAAGAGATACTTTACAGTATTCATTTTTAAAACTTCTATTTCTGACTCATTATTAATTTGACTCTGTGCTTACTAGGTACCTTTATGCATTGGGACAGAAAGTTTGGAAACGCTGGAAGAAGAGATACTTTGTTCTTGTGCAGGTAAGAAGCTATAATGCGTTTAAATTGATCATATAAAACACATTTTATTTTTAGTTAAAACTATTTTTAACAGTAAAATGAAAATTGCTTAAAGTAATTATATTTCCTGTGTACAAATGTTTTGAAGGAGGCAAAAATGATTTTTTTGTATTTGTGATTGCTCAGGTAAGCCAATACACCTTTGCTATGTGCAGCTACAGACAGAAGAAATCTGAACCTCACGAATTAATGCAACTGGAAGGATATACAGTGGATTATACAGAGCCTCAGCCTGGTCAGTACACTAAAATGGTATTGCTTAATCTAAATATGAATGAAAAAAAGAAATGATGACTCACCCAGATCCCCAACTCCTGTAATTCAGATAGTTAATAAAAAATGTATACATTAATCATGTATTTTGAAATAATCTGAAAACATAGTTTTATTCTTAAGGACTATCATTATTTTATGGTAACTAAATTAGTAGAAAAAAACAACTGCTTGTTTGTTCAGTTTTCTAATAATTGCCCATATGTGCTAGATAACTGTTTATCATTATGTAGATCACCAGCTTTTTGAATATAGAATATGGACTATAATCAATATGACTCGTTTTATATTATTCTTATGTAGGTCTTACTGGTGCACGAGTGTTTTTCAATGCAGTAAAAGAAGGTGATACAGTCATCTTTGCTTGTGATGATGATCAAGATCGTGTCCTTTGGGTCCAAGCAATGTATCGTGCCACAGGCCAATCTTATAAACCCATTCCTCCAACCCAGGCACAAAAGCATAATTCCAAAGGAGGGAATCCTCACTCTGACTCACCCATTTCTCTGCTAAGTAAGTTTTACTTGATGTTCTGTTGTTTTACAAGACTATACCATATGTAACTGTTGTTTTAAACCTTAAGTTTACAAACATGTATTTCACATTGTACATTCTTTGAGTGAGTGGTACAATGCTGCAACACATTCAAAGGGCTATCTGGTTGTTAGATTGCGCAGAAAAATATGTAGATAATTATAAGAAAAATACTATTGAAACATTGTTTTTTATTTGTTTATATTGGATATTCACCACGTGTATTGCAAATAGCTCATTACACATTTTTAAAAAGTTCACTGCATTTTATATAATTACACTCTACAGAATTATTAAGTAAAACATACACCTCTGCAGTATCTTGTAGTAATTTTAAAAAGCTATTTACTAACATGCCAGTTTTAGCTGAGAGGGTATATTCTTAGAAAGCATTTGAATAGTAACGTGATAGGTGGCACTGCTGTCTAACATCAAAGGCTTTCTGGCATCTGCTGTTTTAGAAGCACATCTAGAATATATATAGTGAGTAAAAGTAAACACACAAGCAATGAGAATGTTTTTTTATTATTTAAATTTTTTTTCACTTCTCCCTGGAGAGTAGAGCTAATGCAATTATGAGATATGTTTGCAAGAAAAATGAACAGTTATATGCAGAATAACCTAGAACTGTTAGCAATGTCTTCCATAAGGTCTTCCTGTACTTTTACATCCAAATGTAAATGATGCATCTTCTATATTTTGGAATTGTTGTGCCCAGTCTCCAAAAAAAATCTTTTTTTTATTGTTCTAAAACTAATTGTGAATTTTATGCCTTTTGTTATTCTTTTGTTCTGTGCATTAATGTGTGTTGTATGATTTACTTAAAAATGTTTGAAGTCTTTAGTAGTAAAAATTATAATTTATATGCCCACTTATGCACTATCCCAAAGAGGTTTGAAGCTATTTAAATTTTAAAAGAAATGCTTTTTTTAATTTTAAGATAGCATTGTTTTGAGAAAACAGATAATTCTCCAAGTTCTAGAGAATATACTATGTATAGCTGTATGATTTGTATGTGCTTCCCTTATTTCTATCCCTACTTAGAATGCTTGCAAGTATTGTAAATTTGCTGTCAAGCAATTCATCTGCTACATCCACCTTGCTGAAATCTGTCACATGGATGTGACTTTTGCTTTCATGATGGAAAGCCAAGTGAGAGAAATTAGTTTGTCTGTCTTTGCAAGACATGATGCCGTGAGTCCTTCAGCTTGGATTAAATAAGTCCTTCATCTGCAATTATAGCTGGAAGTTAGATTTGACATGGATCAATATGATCTGAGGCTAAATTTCTGAATGTGACTGAAAATGTTAACATCATGCTCTCTAGATCAATATTTAGTTTTCTTCTCTCTTTTATTGGATTTAATCTATAAGTCTTTGTCTCGCTTTCTTTAGAAATTTCTTCTTTGGCTTACACTAACGTTGCCTTTTCTTGAAATTACATTAAGCTTTGTACATTTCTGGTAATGAACATAAAATGACCTACATCGGAATTAAAAAGGGACAAAGAAAGATCTGGCCATTATTGGGGAAAAAGCCAATTTCAGGTTAATCATAGATTGGCTTTATGCCGCTGTACACTTAAAAAGAAATGATGTGCTAATAAATAAGTATCCCTCGCGGGCAGTGTAAGGCTTTTTTGGTCTATACATTAGTAAGAAAATAATTCGCATTTCAAACATGTCCAAAATGCCAATGTTGTTAAAAGCAATCACTAAAGCTTGCCATTTGATAGAGCCGCAGGGACTCAAGGCGTCAGAAGATGCATTTGCAAAGAGCAATCTCAGTTTGGTCTTTTGTGGTCATGTCATGTAAGAAAGTTTTGTTTAGAATTTATTTGTAAAATCATATCAAGTGCTTGAATTCTTGATAGTTAGTACATTAAGCCCTTGATTCATTGAGGCTGCGTTAATGCAAAGACTGGGAAGTGAACCAACAGTTCCTGCTTGCCACTTTAAACCAGGCTCTATTTCTTACAGGTCACTTAATTTTGGATTTTGTGTGCTTTGATATAAGCCAATATTTCATCACTGTAAATAAATACACATTACAATCAGAAAAATGTGGTACACCGATTTTATAAATATTATGTTTCTGCAATATTTTACTTAGTCTTTTTAGAAGTGTCATTAAAGTAGCCATAAAGGTTAATTTCTCTTTCCGCATTCTGTTTATCTTGTGGCTTTGACAGTGTAGGTTTTGTATTCTTGAAAACATTTATTATATATTTCCAGCCTTTATCTTTAGTTTTTTGTACAGTATCTGGATAATATATGAAGAGATTTTTAATTCCTTGGTAAATTCTTATTTTCTGCAGACTTTTGATCAAGTCCTACATGTGACGCTTGTAATCAAACTAAAAGAAGTAGGAGTTCAAGGAACAGTGTGTAGATGGGTGCAATATTGTCTTAAACACTACAAGCAAATGGTCATTATACAAAGACCTTTATTAAGTCACTGAAGTTAAATGTGGTGCCCTTCAGGAACCAGTGCTTGGGCTGCTGCTCTTTTTAAAATATCTGGATTAGAATATAAATAGCAAGCTAGTTATATTTACAGATGATATCAAACTAGGTGCAAGGAAAGATTATCTAATCTTTACACATTTACTTGGCTTGGGCAAATTTAATATACAGTAAACAAATGTAAGTTATTACACGTAGAATATCTAAACGCTAGATCTGAATCTACAGTATGGGATTTACACTTGAAAGTACACCTTATGAAAGTGACCTAAGACTCCTTGTAGACTCTTCACTACCCAATTACAGACAGCTTTCAGAAGCAATCAAAACTCAAAAAGAATTTTAGGTTATATTGCTTGCTGGGTAAACACAAGTCAGTGGAGGTTATATTTAAGCTATGCAACTCACTAGCAAAGCTTCATCTACATAGTACAAGGAAGACGTAGCAGTACTAGAGAAACTGCAGAGCAGAGTGATTATTCTGATTCAAGACTGCAAGATATAGAGCTGTAAGGAAAGTTTGAAATAGTTTAAATTTTTCAGTTTATGAAGATATAGATTAACAGGAGGCATAACTGAAATATATCTATTGACTATAATATTTTTTTAAAAACCTTGGAATTACTGGGGATTTGGTAAATGTAATAAATTTGTTTCTTCTAGTGTAAAAAAGTATCAGTGTTTAACATACAGTATTTCTTGAACCCAGCTTTGGAAATTATTTTGTCAAGAAGCAGGAAAGTACTTGTTCAGAAAATATTTTGTGGAAAATATTTTATATAGTTGAAAATGTTGACAAAAAAGGCTCTGAATGAGATACTTGGGCAGCTTGACTGTTTGCTAACCAGATATGCATGATATATTGTCTACATCAGCCAAGTTACCTTAGTAGTTTCAAAGTTATAGTTTTTTGTAACCAATTGTAAGGTTAGTGCATAAGCCGTGGTCTTGGTGCTGTCAGCTTTCTATGGTCCAGCTTCATCACATATCTTAGCACTGTGCATAAAAATTGACTTACTCAGTAACAATTTACTTACAAGAATGAAAAAGTTCTCTCAAGTAACAACATGAACAGTCTAGGAATTCTGCTCTAGACTGCCAATATATTTTCTCTCATTTTAAAGATGAGAGTTTCTAGAATGGGATTTATTTTTAATGGTTCTGGCTATGATGTTGGGTCAAGCAGAGCAAAGATTATGCTAGCAATCGAAAGAAATAAGTTTGGCCAAGCAGAGCAAAGATTATGCTTGCATGTGAAAGAAAGAAATGTGGTGGGTTAGGAGTAAAAATTGAAAACATAGAATTAGTGGTCATTTTACCTAAGTTATTATCCTGTTTTAACAGTCTGCATTTCTTAAAATTTTTTTGTATGTAGATATCCAGAACATAATAATATTAAGCTGAAATAATGGTTTAATTTAGTAAATATTGGTGATCCTTTCATCATACTGACAATGCTAACTGAGACTCTCAGTTCTTTCTGAGATTCTCAGTTACTGTTAAGTAAATGTCATTGTAATTTGCTACTTTTTCTTGAGACATACATACAAAAAGAAAAAAAAAATCATACAAAATTTGTTTTTTATAATGCTCTTAAAATGAACCATACTTAAATTTTGTAAATTAAATATTAGCTATATCAGGACATGATCAAGCATATCATTGTTATGAGTACCTCAACACATAAAAAAATCAATATTTTAAATGTTCAGTTTCTTTTGTTTTGTATGAATATACAAGGGAGGCACTCTGTGTCTCTGAGGCACTAAAGGAGCAAGAAGGAATATAGAACTTGATACCACAGAGCTTCAAATAGAACTGTTTTTACATTTGTTGTAATCTGTGCTTGTTCCTGGATTAGTGATAGTCTCTCTAAGAAATTAAAATGCATTTGGGTTATGCCAAATGTAGTAGATTACAAATATCCTAACAATGAACAGTGTTACACGATGTCACACCTGTACTGTGCAGGAGGCCTAGTAGAGTCTAGATTCTTCCATCTGCCCATCTCTAGCACCCCTCAGCCAAGTCATCTTATTTCCTAGAACCGCATAAACATTGCATGCATTGCCCTCATCTAAAGATGAAATTGATAGAAGGTTTCAGCATGTCACATTTCAAAAAATGTACTGTGTTCCTCTCTAGTGATGTAAACGAGAGCCATAAAATATAATTGATTTTATGGGTATGCACTGAATTACCTATGGTATTTGTCTACTGACAAAAATGCAGGTAAATATAGAAGTGTGAGCAAAACTTACTATATATTTCTCATTTTACACCCCATAAAGGCTTTAATAGCCTTGAAAAAAACCTTTTTACTGGGTTTCAGATTTCACGATTGCAATGTCACTTGTGGAAAAAATGTTACCATCAATTTAATGAAGCTGCACATGAAAATGAAACTTGGCTGTTTCCCTCATCACTTCATTATGCTCTGGGCTTCTATCAACTTGTGTTAAATAGGAAAAGCTCTGTTGTAATTGGAGAATCAACTGCTGGAGACTGACAGCATAAAACACGTTCCAACAAAACAGAATTATATATGCATATTTTTACTTGCAGAAACAAGCGAATATGTGAAACTGCATCCTGTTCCTGTTCTGAATAAACTGTTGATATGTACAAGTTTGCTACCACACAGAGAAACTGCACTGAAGAAGGTTAACCACCTGCTGGAGATTCATGGCACACAGCAAAATTCTAATTTAAGAAACCATGAACTATCATATGATTAAAAGAAAGTTAGCTTCTTTTCATTTAAGTAACCTGTGGGTGAGAATTGTCTTGTCCAAAACCTATTTTTACATACATGGTGTTTTATTAAGCAGATATTATTAAACTCATAGCCCAGGTTTTGGAGTTACATGATAGCAATAAATATTGCTGTTAGGTGCCATATGCCTTGGCCAGTTCATTTGTGATATAAGATTAGAACTGTGTTTTTATTTTATTGTGTACAGTACCAGTAAAATAACGTCTAATGAATAAAGTAACCATCTTATTTACTTTTCTAGCTTCTTAAAAACTCTCAGAAAATCAGCACTATCTTTAACATTTGTATAATATTCAGCTTGAAAACTTGTCAAAAGTAAATCTGTGCTTGAAAAAGAATTGTTTAATTACTAACTTCCTCATGGTTTCAAGTTACATTTGCATTTTTACCCAGAGTAATCCAGCTGCAAATTTACCAGTTGTTTTGGATGTACTGTGATTTTAGCAGCATTTGTGGTTAGTTTCTCTCCAGCACCCAAGACTCATTTATATAAATATGAATTAAAAGAATTTTTCACTATACATTGATACAGTGATACGCACTACAGTGCTTCTCCAAGAATGTTTTTATTCAGCAGTGGCATTCTTTGCTGAGCAGGTTTAATGTTTTCTCTTAAAGTGATAGCAAGGATAAATAATTAAACAATTATAGCAAGTTTAACTTGAATTATAATAAAAGCATACTTACAAAAGGCATGCCCGCAAAAAAAAGCATAAAAATAAAAAATTTAATCAAAGTAGACCGTCAGGACACTTTTATCTGCTTTGCATTTGTTTATGGGTCAAGGGATGGTTCATGTTATTATCCGAAGGCAGTGTCAATTTTATGTCTTGAAACAGTTTGCAGTGAGTTTTACATGAATAGCAAGTTATGTTTAAGGACTAAAATTTCAGCATGTGACTGTTTACAAGATTATATCAGAATTTTTACACTGATTCCAAGATGCATATTACATTGTCTGTAGTGCAAGATGTGGGTGATTGTGGCAGCCATTTGGTGTTAAACACACTGGAATTTTGTAAAACAAGTACAATAAATAATTTAACATTTAATTTACAACTTATAAAGTAGAAATGTTAGGTTGATTGCCATTCACAGTAACATTATAATGGAGAAAGTAGTTTCACAAAGTATCACTTGTACGTAATCTATACTAATAAACGGCAAAGCCCTCACTCACTCACTCACTTACTCACTCACTGACTGACTGACTGACTGACTCATCACTAATTCTCCAACTTCCCGTGTAGGTAGAAGGCTGAAATTTGGCAGGCTCATTCCTTACAGCTTCCTTACAAAAGTTGGGCAGGTTTCATTTCGAAATTCTACGCGTAATGGTCATAACTGGAAGTTGTTTTTCTCCATTTACTGTAATGGAGTTCAGCTGGAGGGGCGGAGTTTCATATGACATCATCACGCGTCTCACGTAATCACGCATTACGTAGAAAGCCAGGAAGAGCTACAAAACGCGCTTTAGAAAACATGCATTATATAATTAAGAAGGTAGCGAAACAATTAGAAGCAAGCGACTGACATATAAAACCATATTCAGCGGCTCACGTGAACTGACGCAGTGCGCAGACAAAAAGTAACAGTTCCAAAGAGTGCTGAACAAAAACCGAATTACACTGCTACGCTCAAAAAGATAAACCACACGCAGTGGCGTGATAGTAAAGCATTCGCCTGTAGCGCCCACGTCCGAGGTTCGATTCCCGAGAGGGGATGCACTAAGTATGTACGCGCGCTTCTCGATTTATTTTAACCTCGCATCCCCTTAGTTTGAGACGTATGAAAATGCATGCGGTTAACGCAGAAAGACAGATCACCTATTCACCTATTGAAGCTTCATGAATAATGGATACTTTATTCGCAATCAATGATTGTTTTGGTAAAGCCATACTCAGTGTATTCATTAGATGAACGGTAAAAAAGTAAGAGCGAGGGGACGGTAACTTACTGAAGCACACAAGCAAAACCACAATAGCACGCGGGCTCGATGTACTGACTTGCGCGATCACATTCCAAAAAATATTTCTTTTCAAGTTCTATTTAGTCCATATGAGTCAAACTCAAGGCCCACGGGCCACATCCGGCCCGGCGTGTAATTATATCCGGCCCGCGAGATCATTTTATATACTGTATTATTGTTATTAATGGCCCGGGTATATGAAGCGCTGGTAACACAATAAACTACAGATCCCATAATGCAGCGCTTCAGCTGCCTTGCCGAACACTTACCGCGTTGCTACAAGTTATTGTGAAGCTAGCCCACACGATGCCGAAGAAAAAAGTTGATTCTGAAAATAGAGCCTTTAAAAACCGATGGGAGGCTGAGTATATGTTTACTGACATTGCCGGTAAACCCGTGTGTTTCATTTGTGGAGCTAATGTGGCTGTAATTACAGAATTTAATCTTTACAACGACTGACAAACACAGAATGTAACTTGAACACAACACATCGTACAAATACAACCCTGATTGAAACAAATAATGATAATCGAATCCTTGATCACAGCAACACTCACAAAGCAATTACTGTATATTGACAATCATGTTACGTTATTTTTAAAATATTTCCTTTTCTTTTTCATAGCTTCTTTAACACACTACGTCTCCGCTGCGAATATATATATATACCCCGATCTACATACTCTCAAATAAATAAGCCACACACCGTGGCGTAATTGTAGAGGCTTCGCCTCTATCGCCTACATCCGAGGTTCGATTCCCGAGAGGGGATGTACTGAGTATGTACGCGTGCTTCTCGGTTCATTTTAACCTCGCATTTCCTTGGTTTGAGACGTATGAAAAAATATGCGGTTAACACAGAATCATGTTACGTTATTTTTAAAATCTTTCCTATTCTTAGAACAAGCACAGCTGAGAAGCTTCGATGCATGTACTCCATAACAAAAAATAACGCATTTTATCACATTTTCAATTCCAAGCAAAGGGGAACTTTTGTCAATGCATGATTTCCTGGTACATCGATTACACTGATGCACACATCACAGCTACAAAAATGTTACACTCGGAATGAAGCGCGTTCCTGATCGGAGGAAAATTTTATTTCAAAAAACTACCCGAGCGAAGCCTTGATAAAAGCATGGTTTTGTGCACAGTGAAAACCAAGCAAAATTAGATGCATTACAGAAAGCGGACTTTGTGGCTCTTACTGGGGATCATTGGACTTCCGTGACCGTTAGTAATTCTAATTACATCTAATTACAAAATGTTCAATGATCACACTGTTTTAGCCTAATGTACAAAATAATTTTGGCTAAGGTTACTCAGAGTTTAAAGATTAAGTTGGTCAAATTACCTTTTATGTTTCTGACTTATTTTTTTAAGAAGAAAAACTGCACTTTCTGTTGAAATTTTGGTTATTATTATTTAAAGACAATACCATTCTGAAAATGTACTTAAAGTACTTAAACTACCACTTTATTTTTTAAGTCTGCCCAATTTTAACCAGGGATGATATTTTTGTTTCTGTTTTGAATTCAAATGCAGTTTAAAAGCATTTTCTTTTTCAGAAATTAAAAGAGCTTGAGTTTACAATATTCATGTCCATGTCTATTATTTGATTCTGTCGCCCACTAAAACCCTTTTAAATTAAAAAAACACATTTGCGATTTGGGGCAAATTTACATGTGCGATTACATACGATTAATCAAGATTAATTATTACACAGCCTCTAATTAATTGGATTAATTTTTTTAATCGAGTCCCACCCCTAATATATATATGTAGATTTGTATATATATCTATATATGTGTATATACAGTATATATGTAGATATGTATATGTGTATATATGTATATATGTGTTTGTGTGTATATATATATGTGTATATATGTATATATATGTGTGTGTGTGTATATATATGTGTATATATGTATATATGTGTGTGTGTGTGTATATATATGTGTATATATGTATATATGTGTGTGTGTGTGTATATATATGTGTATATATGTATGTATATATGTGTGTGTGTGTGTATATATATGTGTATATATGTATATATATTTATATATATAATATATGATGTGTATATATATGTTTATATATGTGTGTGTGTGTGTGTGAGTGTATATATATATATATATATATATGCCAGCAACACTCATGACAATGACAAAACAATTATATTGTCAATCATGTTACGTTATTATTAAAATGTTTCCTTTTCTTTTTAGTTCTCTGCTGCCAAACGCGGGTATTTTGCTATATATATATATATATATATATATATATATATATATATATATAGAGAGAGAGAGAGAGAGAGAGAGAGAGAGAGAGAGAGATGACAACAACACTCATATCAATGACAAAACAATTACATTAACAATCATGTTACATTATTTTTAAAATATTTCCTTTTCTTTTTCATTACTTCTTTAACACACTACTTCTCCGCTGCGAAGCGCGGGTATTCTGCTAGTGTTCTAATAATTTGAACACCATAATTGTACCAGAAACTAAATCATGAATATTTTAATAAATGTTTGCTAAAAAATGCAGCTGGCAAAAATAACACCAAATTAAATTGTTGCCAATTTTGAAAAGGCTCACGTTTGCAATAGCAGTTCTTTTTTCTAGATTAAGATGCACGCAAGTCAACATACCAAAATAAACGAATACTAGACACCCCCTCCATAATTACCCATGTTGATAGAGGCAGAAAGACGTAACTTATGTTATATTAGAATCCTATTATTTGTGCGTTTTGTACTTGATAAGACATCTTAAAGATGGCCAGTAGCATCCCCTTTCTGATTTAAATGTTTGGAAAGTGAAGCTTTTTTAATCCATATTAATTAAGTCGTAAATTTGTCATAGGTCTTAAGAAGGGATTAATTATATAAACAGTAATTTTGTTAAAGTATTCATTTTCCTGAGTTGTTGTTTTTTTTCTTTTTCTACCAATGACAAATTTATTTTTGTATGTGTAATGTAAAAATTACTAACTGACTCAGTTACTCACTCACCATCAAAAACACTATTTTCTGTTTAGTTAAAGAAATGAAATTAGACAAAATGGTACATCTAGTGCAGTAGGTAACTGTTAATAAAGGACTTTTAGTAAAATATTAATATTTAGGGCTTACCACCACGTTCCTCTACAACAGAAAAGCTAAACACACCTCAAAAATCTCAGAAATGTATTGACTTATTTGATTGAAATTTGGTGATATTACATAACAAATTAACCAATCCTATACACACACACACACACACACACACACACACACATATATATATATATATATATATATATAATTTCTAAGTAATCATGCTGTAGCAAGTTTAGCGCGTTGGGTATTCTTAGGTAACACATCCTGGGCTGCAAGATAGTGAAGAACGGCAGTGGCCCTAAATAGAAATAAGAGACTAGCTGTGTGGCAAATAACTTGTGAAATGGGCAAAGGAAAGTTAGAAAAAGCTCTAAGAAAATATTAATTGTACACGTAGTATTCCTTATTCTGTTGGCTTGTTCTTACCCCTGACAATGAGTTACTGTATGTAATACATAGAAATTAAAGCTAGATTGGATGTGAAGCATGCTTATATACATATACTTCAAATAACATAGTTTGTGGGATGTGGCGTACTTGGTAGTAAAATACATGCAAAATTGTGCAGAACTGGAAGTTAGACTGTGATGAGCTGCTACGCTCCAGTTCACAAAGCACAAACAGGTAAATGCTGATATGGCGTATCAGCCCATTTCAAGCCCAATGTATAACAGAAGCCACAGGCAACAACACACCTTGGTCAGTTTAAATGCTCGTAAAGGGGTACCCCACAGTGTACATTGTGCATAGTTCTTGATATCATTCCTTTTCACCTGTTCTTTTTTTGTGCAGTGCTTTAAATTTTCAATTAGTTTCATGGTACAATATTACAGATCCAAGTGTTACATTAAAATATGATTGAAGCTACCATTTTTAGAGGGTGAAATTGTATTTATTGCCAAAATCCTCATTATTCCTACTAATTACTTTTTGAATTAAAAAAAATACAATTTCCTACAGTGATCATCAACAAAAGCCATGTCAAGAGTGTTTTGGGGTGAAAAGAGGGTCAGATTATGTATGAGTATGAGTAATGATTATGAAGCTAGAAATTGAAGGTGTGATGATGAATGTTAGTGCATATGCCCCACAAGTTGGGTGTGTGATGGATGAGAAAGAAGATTTCTGAATGAGTTGGATGAAGTGATGGACAGTGTACACAAGGGACAGAGAGTGGTGATTGTAGCGGATTTCAATTAATGACATATTGGTGAAGGGAACAGAGGAGATGAGGAGATTATGGGTAGGTATGGTGTCAAGGAGATGGATGAAGAAGGTCAGATGATAGTGGATTTTGCAAAAAGAATGGACATGGTTGTGGTGAATACGTATTTTAAGAAAAGGGAGGACATTGGGTGACATACAAGAGTGGAGGAAGTTGCACACAGGTAGATTATATCCTATGCAGAAGGGTCAATCTGAAGGAGACTGAAGACTGCAAAGTGGTGGCAGGGGAAAGGGTAGTTAGGCAGCATAGGATGGTGGTCTATAGGATGACATTGGAGATCAAGAAAAGGAGAAGAGTGAGAACAGAGCCAAGGATCAAATGGTGGAAGTTGATAAAGGAAGACTACAAGGTTGAGTTCACGGAGGAGGTAAGACAGACGCTGGGTGGCAGTGAAGAGTTACCAGACAGCTGGGCAACTACAGCAGAGGTAGTAAGGGTGACAGCAAGCAGGATGCTTGGCATGACATCTGGACAGTGGAATGAGGAAAAGCAGACCTGGTGGTGGAATGGGGAAGTACAGGACAGTATAAAGAGGAAGAGGTTGGTGAAGAAGAAGTGAAATAGTTAGAGAGATGAAGAAAGTAGACAAGAGTACAAGGAGATAAGGTGCAAGTTGAAGAGAGAGGTGGCGAAAGCTAAAGAAAAGATGTATTATGTGTTGTATGAGAGGTTGGACACTAAGAATGGAGAAAAGGACCTGTACCGATTAGCTAGACAGAGGGACTGAGCTGGGAAAGATGTGCAGCAGGTTAGGGTCATAAAGGATAAAGATCGAAACGTACTCACAAGTGAGGAGGGTGTGCTGAGCAGATGGAAAGAGTACTTTGAGAGGCTGATGAATCAAGAGAATGATAGAGAGAGAGAAAGTTAGATGATCCGGCGATAGTGAATCAGGAAGTACAACAGATTAATGAGGAGGAAGTAAGGACAGCTCTGAATTGGATAACGAATGTAAAGGCTGTTGGTCCAAATGACATACCTGTGGAAGCATGGAGGTGTTTAGGAGAGATGGCAATGGTGTTTTTAACCAGATTCTTTAATGGAGTCTTGGAAATTGAGAGGATGCCTGAGGAATGGAAAAGAAGTGTACTGGTACCAATTTGTAAGAATAAGTGGGATATGCAGGACTGTAGTAACTACAGGGGGATAAAATTGATGAGCCACAGCATGAAGTTATGGGAAAGAGTAGTGGAAGCTAGGTTAAGAAGTGAGGTGATGATTAGTGAGCAGCAGTATGGTTTCATGTCAAGAAAGAGCACCACAGATGTGATGTTTGCTTTGAGGGTGTTGAAGGAGAAGTATAGAGAAGGCCAGAAGGAGTTGCATTGCATCTTTGTGGACCTGGAGAAAGCATATGACAGGGTGCCTCGAGAGGAGCTGTGGTATTGTATGAGGAAGTCGGGAGTGGCAAAGAAGTATGTAAGAGTTGTACACAATATGTACAAGGGAAGTGTGACCATGGTGAGGTCTGTGGTAGGAGTGACAGATACATTCAATGTGGAGGTAGGGATTATATCAGGTTATTGGCTCTGAACCCTTCCTTATTTGCAATGGTGATGAACAGAGATTAGACAGGGGTCCCTGTGGACTATGATGTTTGCTGATGACGTGATCTGTAGCGAGAGTAGGGAGCAGGTTGAGGAGACCCTGGAGAGGTGGAGATATGCTCAAGAGAGGAGAGGAATGTTTAGGAACAACAAAACAGAATACATGTGTGTAAATGAGAGGGAGGTCAGAGAAATGGTGAGGATGTTGGGAGTAGAGTTGAGGAAGGTGGATGAGTTTAAATTCTTCGGATCAACAGTAGAAAGTAACAGGGATTGTGAAAGAGAGAGCAGGCAGGGTGGAATGTATGGAGAAGAGTGTCAGGAGTAATTTGTGACAGACGGGTATCAGCAAAAGTGAAAGGGAAGGTCTACAGGACAGTAGTGAGACCAGCTTATTATATGTAACATGTTCAAGAGTAAGGCGTTCCAGTGAACAAATAATATTACCCTGGTGAAAAAAAAACAACAAAAATATTATATATAGAAAAGTATTCAGTTACTTACTTAGTACTACTGATACATCAAATTAACCCTCGGCAGTATAACCAAGGCACATTGTCTAAGGAAATTTCCTGGCCAAAGATGAGTAGCACAGTGTACACTGTGAATGTACACGCATATGCAATATATATAATATTTGGCTGTTTGGGGTGGCCTCTGTTGATAATTTCCAGCTGATGTAAAACTTGAATCAGTCATGTTCATAAAAAATACAGCATTTATTTATGTGCATTTTTGTGACACAGTGAAATTCCATTTATACAACTCATATTTATACTGATAAATTAGCACATTTATGGGAAATATATGGGAAATTTACTAAAAGTGTTCTTGAACCTAGGAATGTTTTATTGGCCATTCATTATCTTTTTAAATGTGTTAAAGTAAAGAACCTGTATTGGAGATATAAAGTAAAAGCAGCTGCATACAATAAGCCATTTATCTCTATGTCTTCCTTTTCACGTTTCCTAACCTCTACCCTTTTCCAAATAGACAGCAATTCACTTTTATTTTCAAGTAAAAATAAAAGTGTTTGGTTTAACACCTACTATGGTTATTTTTCTCTTGTCTTTGTGTATTTTTTTCAATGATTTATTTTTATATAGGTGCTGTTTTTCAAGGTATGTACCATGTTATGACATCATTGCTCTGCTAGTTGAAATCGCATACGTTGTAAGTAATGATTGCTCAGGTGCCTAGCAGGGGAGCAGCACATATAAAATGATGTAAGGCGGTATGATTTTTCACAAGCTACTGTAAGTGGTTCATTTTTCTGATCCAATAAGAAAAGCAAACATCCTCTTGTTTTTTGGTCCTCTGTTCATCAGAAAACTTATTTTAGTGGTACATTTTGTCATTTGTACCTTTGTGGTTGTTTTTTCCCTTTATAAGGCATTGTAATATCTGTTGTACTGAATTAGGAGTCAGCATAATTCGACCACATAGGGTCAAGGTGAGTGAATTAAGCCAAGGGCTTCATCCTAGCTCCTTTATTCAGGATGGTGCCAGTGCCAGTTAAGGACTCTAAAACAACAGGTTTGTCTCCCTGTTGCTAATATAACCTTGTCGACCCAACAATACTTTTTTCCTTATTTAATTATTTTTGGGTCTTCTCTGTTGTGGCAGAAAGGCAAGTAAACCTCCTTATTTTAGGTTAACTAAGAGCCAAAACATCAGCATGTGCATTATTTGTACAAGGTTCATACTGTAAGCTTTAAAACTTGTAACAAAATTTATTAAATTGATTGTGCATGGAATTTGGAGACAAGCTAAAGACCAAGTCAAAATCAGGAACCAGAAAAAAAGACTATGCATGCAGAATAGGAGCAAGAATTTTCAGAGAAGTGTGCAGGCATTTAAACTAGATTATGTGTGGGGTAAAAACAAAGGAAGAAACCAAAAAACAGTCAACCTAATCTAAAGAAAACTGAACCAAAAACACAAAAAGTAACATTCCTCATTTAAAATATTTACTCCTTAATGCGAGAATCATTAGAAATGAAATGCATGAACTAGAGGAAGCAGTATTGATTTGGGGCTATTATATTGTAGGAATTACAGTGTCATGGCTAAATGAGAGTGATGGGGAGGAATATAGTATTAGTGCTTACGCATGCTTCAGGAGAGACAGGTAAGGAAGGAAAGGAGAGGGTTGGAGACAAAGAGTACATATAAATGGAGGATGCTCCACATGGAGCAAGGTCATCAATGGAGTCCCTCTGGGGTCTGTCCTTGGACCATTATTTTTTCTGATTTTATTTTAATGAAATTGATTCTGGTATAATTAGTAAACTTGTTGAATTCGTAGATGATACTAAAATTGGAGGGATGGCAGACACTGAAGAGGCAGCAAAAAAAATTCATAAAGACCTAGACAACCTTCAGAACTGGGCAAACACCTGGAAAATGTAGTTTAATGTAGAAAAGGGCAAAGTGCTTTGTTTGGGCAAAGGAAATATTAATTATAAGTATAAGATGGAAGTCAGTGTTATACAGGATGCATACTCTGAAAAAAATGTAGGGGTATTTGCTGATGCAATATTTCCATTGCCTAAGCAAAGCACAGAAGCAATTAAAAATGCAAATAAAATGTTAGGTTATTTAAAACTGTTGAATTTAAGTGAAGGACATTATGCTCAAATCATATAATGTAAGACCGTATCTAGAGTATTTTGCACAGTTTTGGTTACCATGGTTCAAGAACAATATAGTAGTACTTGAAGCTGTGCACCGGATAGGAACCAAATGCGTCCCAGAGCTTAAGGACATGTCCTACTCTGACAGACGCAGATAATTAAACCTGTTCAATCTTGAGCAGAGGAGTCTGCATGAGAACATAATCCAGGTATTTAAAATCCTCAAAGTCACTGATAAAGTAGATCCAGCAACATTCTTTCGGCTTAAGGGTGAATCATGTACTCAAGGACATCAGTGGAAATTAAAGGGAATTGCACATCTTTATGCAAACAGATGCGGAGCTCTGGAACAAACTATCGAAACATGTAGTTGAAGCAGAAACCTTTACAATCTTTAAGAAAAATCTGGATGAAATATTGGGACAGCTTAGATATTAAATAAACAAATGGGATTGATGGACTGAATGTTCACCTCTCATTTGACAAATTACTTATGTTCTTATAAGAATGGCAAACACACATTAGCAAGAGTATCTCTGTTTAGCTCCATCAAATGCTTTTTCTGTTGTTATTGACAATTGTTTTTCTGAGTGCACTGGAAAAGAAGAAGAATCGCACCAAGCGAAAATATTCATCTCGGAACACTTCTTTATTTCACACACTATTATCTCAGGTTTTAAGGTAGTTTAAATAGCATTTTAACATTTATCAAATCAAATAAAAAATGTCAAGGACTTTCAATAATTTACATTAAATGAAAAAATATTAATGGACTGATTCCTTGACCAGGTATTGTTCCTTCCTTACACCCAATGATTGATGGAATAGCCTCTAGCTTCCCCACAAACCTACCTTAAATAAGCAGGTTTGTATTTTAATTCTTAAATTTACTTTAGATATAAAGCTTTATTTACCTTAACAAGTCATATAATTTACCAATGGACTCCATCTGTGTGTTAAACTGATAGAGAGGCGAGATTCATTTGAAGGTAGTCTGTCTGTAAGGTCCCACAGTATACAAAAATATACATTTGAAAAGAACTTCTCAGTTTGACAAAACCAGTGATTTTATTATAGAGAAGAACATGTCTCATGGTGGTTACATTTCCTTTTTAAATGCATTTTAGATCCCCTAGAGCTCAATGCAATCCATGTTTTCACACAATGAAAAAATGCAAAATTATTATGACATTTTCTTGGTTTCTAAATTTAGTTTCTAGACAGCAAGGGCACTAGATGAAAGTTGTAGACTAGTGGCTGCGATTAAGGTTGATGTTCATTGATCAGTTTTTCCAGAGTCATCTTTAAAAATATCTTTTATGGAAAGAAGGACAAGAAATACACATTCTTCTAGAGTGCAGTGTTTTTAAAAGAATTAGAACACATCAGGCAGAGTTTTATTGAATTGAACCAGTAGTTCTGTTAGAAATAAAAGGAGTAATTTTTTAAAGTTAAGTAGGCAAATTTAACAATAAATTAGAATTGAGAAGTTCCTGATCCCTGGCAATTTGTGTTTATGACCTCAATTGTTTAGGAGGGAGGGAAAATAGATTAATAGATCCTAGTAATTATGCAATAGATCAATCATGTTAGATTATGAAAAACATAAACAGAAATATATCACAATGCTACTTGTGTGAAAATAATATACTAAATAACAGCCCACATTTGTTTGCAAAACCAATGTGCTTTGCATTTTTTTGAAAAGGCTGCTGCAATAGTCAACAAAAGCAAATCATGCAGCATAATTTACCTAAACTTTCAAAAGAGGTTTAATATGCTTTTTCTCTGAAGATTGATTCTTATACTGAAGGACATTGGAATCAAGAAGCAGTTTACAGCAAAAAAATGGATTTTAAGCTAATGCAGATACAGAAATATTACATCATTAAAATTAATGGTATTATGGTATAGAAAGTAAACTTGTGAACTGCACAAACCACATCATAATGGCAAGGGTAGTGAATACTGAAGTGGCAACTGACCACCAAATTCCATAATGCGGGGCCTTAATGACACACTTTATAACTGAATTTTGGACTTCCTTACTGGCAGACCTTAGCACGTGCGGATTGGCAGCTATCACTGTTCACCTTCAACATAGGCATTCCACAGGGTAGTATGCATTGTTCACCTAAGCCTGGTAGGCCAGACACAGCACCAACTCCATCAATGAATTTAGATGGTGCCACCATTATAAGCATATTTCCCAAACACAGAGGAGACAGCTTATACAGAACAGGTTTTCCATCTGACTCAGTGGTGCCAAGGTAACATTGTGACCCTAATGTCAGCAAAACTAGAGATCTGATCATAGACTTTAGGTATCAGAAGGCAGACCACATTTTCATCTTTTTCTGAAGGGATGTTATGGAGAGGGTCAACAGGTTTAAATTTCTTGGTGTGACTAACACTGACAAAGCAAAGTGGGAACAACACATTTCTGCTATTGTTGGGTAGGCTTACCAATGACTTGGCTTTCTCAAATATCTGAGGAAAGGTCAAATTATCTCCAGCTGAACTCAAAAATAGCTACAGGTGCACGGTGGAGTCCAGCCTTACTGGCTGCGTAACATCCTGCTACAGCATCTGCTCAGCTCAAGGTTGTATAGCACTGAAGAGGGTGGTGAAGGTGACATAGAATATTACCAGCTCCCAGCTGCATTCTATTTAAAACACACACAGCCTTTACTGTCTTAAAAAGACAAACAGGGTTATTACCTCAGCCCTCCTGCACAGTTGCACAGTGGCGTTTTTCACTCCTTGCTTCTGGCAAACAGTTCAGGGCCATTGGTACTAACACCCATAAATTCAAGGATAGTTTCTATCCGCAGGTCATTACTGAACAGTCATAATAAGGAGTACTCTACTCATAATATCAAATACTTTACTTATTCTTGTGTGCATGTGTGTGTAATTGTGTGTTCTACAGAGACGTGTAGCAAAGCATTTCATTGCATTACACTTGAGAACTTGAACTTAAAAAATTCAATAAGACCTGGTCAATAGTTCAGGCTGGAAAAACACTCATAAAATATATTTCGGACAGTTGCAAACTGTAGGCCTAAGGAAATTATGTGTAAACAGAAGACCAGCAATTCTCAGCTACAAAAAAGAAAGATTACTTTGAGACAACACTCTCATCATTCAGGCAGTGTTCATAAATAATGAATATCCAAATCAAATGTTTAGACCCTGTAATGCAATACTGTGACTTGAGCGCAGTTCTGGTTACTATGATGAAAAACAGACAGCAGCTCTAATGGCTATCCAGAAGGCAAGGAAAAAATGTGCTGCTTGTGTAGGTTGGTAGTAGTTTAGGGAATGGAATCAAAAGATGGCACAGACAGGTCAAAAGTCAAGTAGGAGTCTTAACCAGGAAAACTAAATTGAATAGCCCAGGACATTTAGCTATAATTGTGATCAAAGAAAAGAGGAATATGTCTTAAAACAAAAAGGGTACACATAAACAGAGCAAAAATGTGAGGTAGAAAAATTTGGTGTAACCATTAAGTTATTAACTAATGATATGAACCCAATATTGAACGACCAGAAAGTGCACAATACTGACATGTAATTCATCACAGTAATGGCATCATATGTCGTACATTCCCAGTCTTCTAGCCTAGCAATGGCATAACAACTATCAACAAAAACTGTCACAAAATGGTAGGACCCATATGGATAACAGGATGGATCCACAGGATAATATGAATCATTTTTAACAATGTTAAAACACATGGGAACAAAAATTAACCAATGGACTGACAGCCTGTATTTGTGGATTACCTATTCTGACAGCCTAAGGAAATTAAATCTCTTTAGTCTTTAATGGAGAAGGTTACTTGAATATGACTGCATCATTTATCATTTATTGAAGTAATTTTTGTAAATTTTGTTTGCATGCATTGATAAAGAGCAATTGACAATCACTATAATGGTTGTCTGTTTATTGCAACAGTGTAACATCTATGTGCTGTCTTTTTGGAACCAATCAAGCCGCATACCCTTTGGACCTTCTGTCTAAACCATGCCATCTGGACACAGCTCAATAGACATGAATTTAGCAACAGATAAGGAATTCACTCATAATCTGGTTTTTCAGATTGAACTAAAGATTCTTTTTCTGATTATTTGGTTTCTTTCTTTGCCATAAGAATTTTTGAGGTGTGTATGGAAGATTAGTCTATAAAATACAAGAATCACATTTTTAGGGAGCATGTGCTCCCTGCAGAATACAAGGTATTCAAAGACAAAGTTGGAGACTAAGGTAAAGTGCAAAAAAGATAGAACCAATGAGTTATTTCTTCAAACAAAGAGTTTTTGGAATCTAGACCAAAGTACAAAATCAAGTAGCTCAAGGCAAAACCTAGACATCCTTTAACAAATATTTGAATCAAATATGAACCTCATGAAGAAGATTACGTTTTATCTTGGCAATAGTCCAAAGCACACTGTTAAAACAGACATTACAGTGAATAAATCTGTCAGAGCACAAATTCCACTGACAGACTGTTTGAAAAGCTCAACCTTGTCGCCTATTTCCATTCTCAAATTAAGTTGAGAAATCTAGTATACTGCTCTAGAGAGGTGAACACAGGGAGAAATGAAATAGGAGATAAAGACACCAAATATACATGAGCTTTGAGATGAGTGGGTGAAGCAATGACAGATCGCTGTTGCAATGTTCATTATGCTGGTTATTGCTGAAATGAATTCATATGGAAAAAATCTCCCTTATTTTTAGAATGCTCTTCATGTTATTGCCCCCCCATAATTCCCCCTGTAAAACTGTTCCCCACATTTTTCCCCACACGGCCAATATTTTCCCCTATAATTAGGGGGATTCCCCCTCACCTGACAGCCCCACTTGTTATACTAGCTTGTGCTTTTGGACAACTGCACCCAGTTTCATTCGTAACAAGAAGTGGGTATCAGAAATTTACTGTGGTGTTTTTCAGTGCAATTAACTGTGATTTTTTTAAAAACCATGTATGTATGCTGTATTTGAAACACCGAACAAGTTTAAAAAAACAACTTACTCCAATAGGTTTTTGTAAATTTGAGGAAAAATTCTTGTATATACAGATAAGAGTTTGTAGGATGCAGCTTATACCGCATAATGCAGCTGTTTTGTCTTATGTCCTTGATACTGAACAGCTCTTCTAAATGTGACTGGTGATGTATTTGAGGGATGTTCAAAAAGTTTCCACACTTTTATATTTTAGTTGGAAATGGTGAAGGCAGGAGTAGTAGTAATTGGGCATTAAAAAGCTGGTACGACGCTGGTAAAATTGCATCGCAAACTAACGTGACTATGTAGAAAAGTGATGTAATTTGTTTTAAAATTCTTAATTAATAGAGTTAAAAAAAAAAAGTGTGAAAACGTTTTGAATGTCCCTCTTTTTTATAGAGTGCCACTGCTACCACTACACCTGGAACTTTTCGATATCTTCCATTGCGCAGATATCTCTACAGACAGCTGAAACCCAGGGTCACAGCAGATGAGAGGTGGGATTAGGGCCACCGTAGCCAATAAAGTGGACCGTTACACTGCCAGAGATCTGCATGGCCATTATCACATTTAGTAAAATACTTCACGCTTCTAGATCCTGATCCACAAACCCCAAAATTTATGCATGTGGTTTTATTTTATTGGCCCACCGTGAACTAAAGATTTTTAACATAGCCAAGTAATGGTACTTTGTAACAATCCACCTGGAAAATTTAAAGAAGTAGGATTATTACTAAATAAATATACTTTTGAAAAAGTAAAAGTCTACTACTCAGGTAAAGTAACAAAAGTAAATGTCATTCATTACTTTCATCCACTGCTTTTACGTTTCAGATCTACCTTACTGCTTAGTACTACATATTTCATATAACAAATTAGTTAAAACAGTTAGGCGGAGTGGTGGCTCTGAGGCTAGGGACGTGCACTGGCATTTGGAAGTTTGCCGGTTCGAATCCCGTAAATGCCAAAAGGGACTCTGCTCTGTTGGGCCCTTGAGCAAGGCCCTTAACCTGCAATTACTGAGCGCTTTGAGTAGTGAGAAAAGCGCTATATAAATGCAAAGAATTATTATTGACAAGTTCTTTCATGTTTATTTAAAAGTGCATTTTAGGTATATCACATTATGAACCAAAAAGATGATCTTCAGCTTGTTTGTAATTTTTATATTTTTTTTCCCTGAAAAAACAATGAATAGTGTTAAAGGCACCCTTTTCTAATACTTGATCACACAAGCCTTGGCAATGATGACAGCCTTCAAACATTTCTTTGAACCATGTATACACTTCCTGCATCTACTATATCTACTGGTAATTTCTTCAGCTTTTCAATTGCATTTTGTTCCAGTTATTGAATATTAAGTATTTGCCTCTTTAGAAAGGCTTTTGGTCAGATTGAGGTAAAGATTAGTGAAGAGCGAGCACCAAAGTGTTCGGGTGTTCGGTCCGAACACATCGCGATGTTCGTGTGCTCTACCGAGCACCCAAGTATAATGTAAGTCAATAGGAGACAACCAGGCACCCCCTGCTCTGAAGAGGGGAGGGTGCCTGGTCCATTGGAAAAGGTCAGAAAGTGACAGAAACACCACCCAAATGGACTGGGAACAGCATGGGGACGATGTCTGGATGCATCTTGGACTCCCAAGTGACTGCTGGGAACCAGTTTGTCCGAGTTGTACGCCACTTTTACAGACTGACAAAAACACGCCCAAAACCCCCCCAAAAAATCAATTTTACAGGAAAAATGACGCTCTAAAACATTATATGCCAGTGCCTGCAGGTGAGCTGACGCTCTAAAACATTGTCGGGCAACTGGTGGAATTTTCTAGGGGCGCCGCAAAAACTATTGTAAAATATTTAAAATTGCTAGTGTTTTTGAACTTTTGGTTGATTAAAAAGATAATGTTTTAAAAAAAAAAATTATGTTGGAAAAACAGATAATGGAACACTTACGGAAATTAAGTCTAAGAAACGCGAGAGACTTCAAATGATAAACAAGGAAATGCGCGTCCGTCTTTCGAAAATTGATCCTCGCATTAATCTCATATGTGCTGAAAAACAATCTCAACGTTCACATTAATTAAATTTAAGATTTATCCTTTGATTCCTTTATTAATAAAATATCTTTCAAACTTGTAAAATTAACTGTTTTTATTGGCAATTGTCCATAGATTGTGTCGTCACGACTTTATTTATGGGCAGTCTCACAGGTGCTCCGCGAAAGAAAATGTTTGGACTTAGTGCGCCGCAACTTGAAAAAAGTTGCCTTTCACTGCTCTAAAACATGATATGGGAGTGCCTGCAGGTGAGCTGAAGAACCCGATGACGTGTTCCAGCCAGCCAATGACTGTAATGCCAGCACCTGACATGTCTACTGGCATTACAGTGAGGGCAGTACTTATCTGCCCCTTGATTGGCTGTCTCCAACCCGCGAAACGTGCGGGGCGGAGACTCGAGCACAGTGCTCGTTCGAGTAGTGCCATGCTCCGAGCGTAGCGATACTCGAGCCGACATGCTCGCTCATCACTAGTAAAGATAAATTGCTGGAGAGTTTTACATAGTCAGTTTTTTGCCATTTAAACAGTCTTTTCTGGTTTTGGATGAGTCTTTTGAGTCATTGCCCTGCTGGAAGACCCACACCTATTTCACCCCACTGTAGCAATAATTGGGAAGATTGTATTGGCTTGGGAAAATTTCAGCGGATGGTTTATAATGAATGAAATGATCAATATGGACTGCTTTATTTATCTTACCCCATGCACATATTAAATTTATTCACTGGTATTTTCAGCCATTAAATGAAAAATAAATATTGCTTAAAATCAATAAAAATTAAGGTTAGGCTGAGGGTTTAATTTACAAAATTACAGCTGTTTTTATAACAACACACTTTTTAAATCAAGCCAGTCAGAAAATCGCTTGTTAGTTTTGTGACAGTTTCTGTTTTGAGGTTTCTGCTTGAATCTGTATATTGAAGAGACAGTCGCTGAAAGAAGTATTATTTATTTTTTAGCGGATCACACTGTTTTAATAGTTTAAATGACAAGTCAAATTCAATTTTAAAATATTGCAAACTTCTGAAGCTTAATTTGCCAAATCCCTTTTTTAAATTTGTTCCAATTTTAAGGTTACTTTTGTGAAATACAGCTTCACAACTGAAAATTATTCTGTTCCTTAGAACTCCTGTAAAATAACCTTTGTTTTCTAGTTTCCAAGGTGCATAACTGATCAGTCTTTGCTATTCCTCATGCTCATTAAATAAACCAGGTTTAGCTATTGACCTTGACTAATCTGAACTATAATAATTACAGCAGATGGCATTCAATTCATTCTTATACCACGTAAATGTATATGCCTTCACTATGTTCATCACATTTTACTTTGTTATTCTAATGAACGTTACTTTAGCTTTAAAAATTCCAATGATCAATGCAAACTTATTGTTTGCCAATTTATTTTCAGTAATGAAGTTTGCAGTTTTAGTAGCCTCAGTACCTTTTATTTCAGAGATTAGGTACTTCCATTAATGCATCACATGTTATATTTCTGCCTCGTGATTCAAAGCATTTGTGTCTTGAATTGAACATATTGTAATGTACTGAGAGTGGGCAATAGACAGAGCAAGAGACTTAGTAGTCTTGACGGTGATGGTGGTAGGTAGCCCTTAAAATATTATTCCCATAGCTGAGACACTGGCTACTTCTCCAGCCACCTATCAATGCTGCTCCAATATTTCACATCTCTACAAGCTCCCATTTGCTGGAAGTATCCAGGCAACCAAGCAAATGGACCTTGTGTGCTTTATAGCCCCATGGGTCGTACTGCTTAGGTCAGATTCAGTTGCTTTAGACATCCCAAAGACACCTGGGTGCCCACACGGATGTTACACTATGGAACAATTCATTTTCATCACCATATTAGACTAGCCTCCCATAGTTACAATGACTGTATTAACAATGGAAGCCAGGCCCATTAAATTCAGAGCATGATTCCAGAGGATCTGTTAATTTATGTGCCCAATGTGTTCTGTCTGCAGGAGAAGGAGACAAGAGTATTTTAAATGTAGGATCCAGCATACTGTAAACCCAAAAAAAACAAAACAGTAAGCTAAATTATAGTCAAAATTTCATAGCACTCACTTCTTAAACAAAAATTCAAATTGAGGAAAGGACACACACAGCCAAAATAAAATTCACACCTATTGCCCATGGGAAAGGCAAAAAAATATTTTAACTACATTAAAATTTTAACTTTTACCTGAAAATAAATAACAGAATCAAATTCAATACAGTATGTCTAAAAAATACCAGCACGCAAGCAAAACAATGTCAACAAAAATTAAAAGGATCTAGATTGTAATTGGATGTATGGCACTGCATTAAAAATGATTCATTACACTATAATTTTTTATTCACTCATTCAAATGCTTCACACAAGTTAAAATTCCAATAATTGCAGCTTATAGTTAATTGATGATTACCAGTGGCAGCTGTTGAAAAAAAATTGGGTGTGAGCATAGCATTTGGGGGACAAACTGAAGCAGCACTTTTCTATTATATAGTACTTTTTACATCTATCTATCATATATAGTACCTTTTGTATCTATCTGTCGTATATAATGCCTTTCATATCTATCTATTATACAGTGACTTTTACATCTATCTATATATTATATAGTGCCTTTCATATCTATCTATCTATCTATCTATCTGTCTATCTGGTCATTCCACATGCTCTCGTGGTCCTCATCATAGTGCCAATGCACATTTTGGCCTGTCCAATATGAGACCCATAGGACAAATGCAGACTAAAATGTATTACCCTTTCCGCCATGCTGCTCAATCTGATGCCAGCTTTCCCATTTCTACTGCGCTCCAAAGTGCTCCATAACATCAGTCCATCACATCCACAGTCCCCTTATACTTCCTATAACTTGCCATACAGATATGGAAAGCAACAGGTGCACCTGCCACACAAAGTTTATACTACACTTGTCTCTAATTTGCCAAATCCTCTGCCAACCTGCCCAGTTTCCCATTCTACCATAACCCATACCATAATGTTCGCACACCCACCTCATATCCATACAATAATGTAAATTTCTGTCTGTCCTATAACACATCTATAGCATAAGTCCAATCCAAATCTTATTTTACCTTTGCTAATAGAGTACCCTGTCCTTGGCCATTTCTGCTGCATTCCATAAATGTACATCATACAATCACTAGTCCTCTGATTTTTCTCAAGTCTTGCATCCCAGTTTATCATTTACCATAGCCACAGACAGAGTCATTCCCACTCTAATTGTATTCTATTATTTTCTATATATTGTATTTTAAGCTGCATACTACTGTCTAGAGCAGTGCTTCCCAGCCTTTTTTCTGTAGTGGTACACTTTTTGTAACCAAAACCATCCCAAGGCACACCACTATTCTACTAACCATAAATTCATATATACAGTATGACTGAGATGGGAGTAGACTCACACCTGGTGGCATGGATTGTGGACTATCTTACAGACAGACCTCAATATGTGCGTCTTGGGAACTGCAGGTCTGACATTGTGTTCAGCAATACAGGGGCGCCGCAGGGGACTGTACTTTCTCCGGTCCTGTTCAATCTATATACATCAGACTTCCAATATGACTCAGAGTCCTGTCACGTGCAAAAGTTTGCTGATGACACTGCTATTGTGGGCTGCATCAGGAGTGGGCAGGAGGAGGAGTACAGGAAGCTAATCAAAGACTTTGTTAAATGGTGCGACTCAAACCACTTACATCTTAACACCAGCAAAACCAAGGAGCTGGTGGTGGATTTTAGGAGGCCCAGGCCCCTCATGGACCCTGTGATCATCAGAGGTGACTGTGTGCAGAGGGTGCAGACCTATAAATATCTGGGAGTGCAGCTGGATGACAAATTGGACTGAACTGCCAATACTGATGCTCTGTGTAAGAAAGGTCAGAGCAGACTATACTTTCTGAGAAGGTTGGCATCCTTCAACATCTGCAGTAAGATGATGCAGATGTTCTACCAGACGGTTGTGGCGAGTGCCCTCTTCTACGCGGTGGTGTGCTGGGGAGGCAGCATAAAGATGAAAGACGCCTCACGCCTGGACAAACTTGTTAAGAAGGCAGGCTCTATTGTAGGAGTAAAGTTGGACAGTTTAACATCTGTGGCAGAGCGACGGGCATTAAGCAAACTCCTGTCAATCATGAATAATCCACTGCATCCACTGAACACTGAACTGTGTCATCTCCAGGCAGAGGAGTAGCTTCAGTGACAGACTTTTGTCACTGTCCTGCTCCACTGACAGACTGAGGAGATCGTTCCTCCCCCACACTATGCGACTCTTCAATTCCACCCGGGGGAGTAAATGCTAACTTTCTTTTTTTTTTTTACTTTTTTTTTCATTTTTATTACTATTTAATTTAATATTGTTTCTTTGTATCAGTATACTGCTGCTGGATTATGTGAATTTCCCCTTGGGATTAATAAAGTATCTATCTATCTATCTATCTATCTATCTATCTATCTATCTATCTATCTATCTATCTATCTATCTATCTATCTATCTATCTATCTATCTATCTATCTATCTATTTGTTATTCTGGACAGGATGTGTAAATTTTTGGTCACCGCTTCATTGTGCCTTCTATTGCCAATCTTGTAGCCTTCATCTTGCTGTTCAGCAATACTAAGTTTGCCAAAAAAAATTGCCTCATGCAATTGTCTAATTGACTGCAGCCACTTTCATGATGCTTGCATTTTTCAGTAAGATGTTTCATCTTTCATTCCCCTGTCATTGTCAACAATGCTTTGTTACCAACACTTTGAAACACCAAACAGGGCAAGCCAAAAAGGCATTACTTACACTGCATCCAGTTAGCCAACTCTGTCTGTCATAACAAGAGCTGGAAGAAGACTATGTGTAAGCTCATCCTTGAATTCTTAAGTCAGCTTGATCTGGTCCAATTTCCTTTATTTTCTTTGTTACTTCAAGTGAATGATTTATGAAGGCGTGTTTCATTAAAGAAATAACCAAATTTTCTTTAATTTCTGAAGTTCTGCTTGAGGCAGCAAAACACTCAGTTGTGTAAAGGAGGCTTTGAGCACACACAGATCCAGGGTTCTCAGTGCATATAAAGCGTATAAGGAAACGTAGACGACTAAGCAAAGAAGAAAGCAGTGTGGAGAAAAGAGATTCAAAAGTGTTGGAGAGAAAAAAAAAGAAAAAGAAGAATCAAGGTGCAAATTCAGAAAATAAGGAAAGTAATTATCAGCCCGGAACAAGTGGAATTGAAAAAAAGCACGTCCAATCGGACTCAGAATTAAAAGACAGAGAGTAAAAGACAAAGTAGAACTTCATAAACACATTTACAAACGTTGGCGCTATGCACATGCAGAGCAGGTTAGAGATTATGAAAGCAGTGGAATTGGAAAGGCTCAAAAAAAAAAAAGTTGGCGCGATACACATGTGGAGAAAGCTAAAGAATATGAAAGTAGGAAAATTAGAAAGTATAAAAAAAGAAAGTAAAGCTCGCAGTAGCGCAAACAAATGGAAATTATTACTCAAAAAGGGAAAATAATCACCACGGATCAAGTGTCATTGAAAAAAAAGCAGGACAAAGCGAGGTCAGAAATAAAAGACAGAGTAGAAAACAAAGTAAAACATCATAAAGAGGTTAAAAAACAATGGGGCCAAACACATGCAGAGCAAGTTAGAGATAATGAAAACTGGAATTCAAAAGACTCAAAAAAAAAAAAAAACGTAGCTGCGAAACACATGCAGAGCAAGATACAGAATATGAAAGCAGAAAAAAATGACAGTGTCAAAACAAAGTAAGTAAACATTGCATTAGCACAAAAAAAGAGAAATTATTACTCGGAGAAATAATGAAAAGGTGAATAGAGATTGAATATATGGACATAGGTGATATGTCAGAAGTATGTTAATATTGTAAAGCTTTGAAGTTTAAGTCAGAGAATTTCAAAAACGGAGTTTACCTCACATGCATTTATTGGTTACTTTGCAAAAAAATTATTAACTGCTGATGATGTAGATCGTTTTGTCTGTGCTGAAATTCCAAACAGAGAAACCTATCCTGAATTATTGTACAAAGTCATTAAACACGTCTCACTAACCTCATTTAAAAGATTCAGCATATTGAGACTCGAAAGATTCCAAATATTGTTTTTACAGAAGTTCTGAAATAAAAGTGAAACTAATGAAATAGCAACAATTCAAAGAAAAAAAAAATCTTAAAAGTGTGTTTCCGGAAAACCAAACACAGGGGTTGGCAAGCGAAGCCTCCTAGTTTGATTAAAAAAACAAAACAGTACTAATTTGCTGCCAATTAATGTGGGAGTGTCTGGGGCACAGAGAGCTGCGTCCCAGGAAGAATCTGAAAGCAATAAATTAAAGGCTATCCTCAGGTCACCTGCTTTCCAAAAGATCAAGGACTTGCATGGACTTGTATTTGGCTGCCGTCCTTCACTCCAGAAATATAGATATTCACACATATATATTTTTTTATTCACACTGAAATTAAACAAATGCAAGTTGTAACAATTTTTTAATGGATGTTGACATGTGCTGGCACCAGACACGTTGTGCAAATAAATTTATTTTATGACTAGCAAAATACCCGCGCTTCGCAGCGGAGAAGTAGTGTGTTAAAGAAGCAATGAAAAAGAAAAGGAAACATTTTGAAAATAACGTAACATGATTGTCAATGTAATTGTTTTGTCACTGTTGTGAGTGATGAGTGTTGCTGTCATATATATATATATATATATATATATATATTTACACACACACACATAAACATATATATATACATATCTATACATATACACATATATATACACACACACATATATACGTACATATATATAGATCTACATACATATACATACACACACATATATATACACAAATACATATATATATACACATACACACACACATATATAAACATATATATACATATACATACATATCTACATATATACACACACAGCTATTTCGTATCAGTGCAATACGCTGCTTGTTAAAACGGATAACTCCCGCTCTTACGTGCAAGTCTGCGTGGATATTATGAACTATCGTATTTGTTCAAGTTCTATTTAAATTGTAAATAGAAGGAATTTTTATTTAGTCGACAGAAATATCTTTGGTAGGAATGGTAAAAACAGACAGGAATATTATTCCTGAATAAATCAACTCAAACCTTAAACAACTTATAATATTTTGCTCTCCATAAAAATATATCCTGTCTAAATTATACAAGTTAGAAATAAAGTAAACGTTAAAAGAACAAACATTCAAATTTCTTTACTCTTATGTAATTTTATATAAAAAATAAACTTAGATTTTAAATATCCCAAAAGATTTTGCTCTCCATAAAAATATATCCTGTCAAAATTATACAAATTCAAATATGAACATGCTGCATAACAAAACCTGGAAATATAAATAAAATGTGTTCCTTTCAGCAATAACAAATCAAATCATTCAGTTGTCTTTGCTCATATGTCATTTTAGAGCTGGACACCTGCCATCTTTTTTTGGCAACAAGTTTGTTTATGTTTGGTGTGAGGTTCTGTGTTGTGGAGATTCTCAGGATGGACTGCAGGTGCGCATCAGTGAGGCGACTCCTGTGTGCTGTTTTGTTAGTCTTTATCACTGAGAAGAGCTTCTCACACAGATATGTGCTACCAAACATGCACAAGGTTCGAGCCGCATGTAGACGGACTTTTTTTGTTCTTCAAAGTCACCAAAGCGCCGTGCAAACTCAGTGCGCTCAGTTTATCAGCAAAGTGCATATTTGGGAACACCGTAGTGACATTACTTGGCAACAGGGAAAGTGGGGCAAGTTGCACTGGTGCATTTGTGTCTCCCATAAAAGCAGCTTCACTTGAAATCACTTTGTGATTGTGCATGGGTAAAAACGTCCGCTGAAGTGTCAGATTCTTATTTAATTCTTCTGCTTTCTGTATCTTCTGCATTGCATTCAGGTCTTTCAGGTTATCTTGATGTTTTGTCTCATTGTGCCGTCTTAGATTAAATTCTGTAATTACACCCACATTAGCTCCACAAATGAGACACACGGGTTTACTGGCAATGTCAGTAAACATATACTCAGCCTCCCATCGGTTTTTAAAGGCTCTATGTTCAGAATCACCTTTTCTCTTCGGCATCGTGTGGGCTAGCTTCACAATAACTTTTACTATTATAAGCTAGACTTGATTAACGCGGTAAGTGTTCGGCAAGGCAGCTGAAGCGCTGCATTATGGGATCTGTAGTTTATTGTGTTACCAGCGCTTCATATACCCGGGCCATTAATAACAATAATACAGTATATAAAATGATCTCGCGGGCCAGATATAATTACACGCCAGGCCGGATGTGGCCCGTGGCCCTTGAGTTTGACACATATGGACTAAATAGAACTTGAAAAGATATATTTTTTCGTACATCGAGCCCGCGTGCTATTGTGGTTTTGCCTGCATGCCTCAATAAGTCACCCTCCCCTCGCTCTTACTTTTTTACCGTTCATCTAATGAATACACTGAGTATGGCTTTACCAAAACAATCATTGATTGCGAATAAAGTATTCATTATTCGAGTATGTAGATCGGGGTATATATATACATATATATACCCGCGTATCGTAGCGGAGACGTAGTGTGTTAAAGAAGCTATGAAAAAGATTCATTTCTTACTGCATCAATAAACAGCTCGTCTTCTTCTTTATCTGAGACCTGACACACGGCATGCACGGGTTTTTTTTTTTAACACTGTCTTCCTTTAGCGGGACATTCACTTTTTCCACTGTGTGCTTTGTTTCTGCAGTAGCTGCAGTTATGAATAATATGCTTGTATGTATCAGATGCTTCATATTTTTTTGCTGTCTTTTCAATTGTGTAATTCGGTTTTTGTTCAGCGCTCTTTGGAACTGTTGCTTTTTGTCTGTGCACTGCGTCAGTTCACGTGAGCCACTCGGGGTACATGCATCGAAGTTTCCCAGCTGTGCTGGTGCCATGTCGTGCTATGTCCATGGCTGTATCTAATGTTACCCAAGTCCCGGCACTTAAAACTTTCTCTCGCAGTTTCGCTGAGTTTGTGCCAAACACCACCCTGACCATCTCATCTTCCTCTGCATAAGCACAGTCCTTCACCCGTGAATATTTACCCGTGGCAGTGTTTCTATTGGATTGCCGCTGACGGACGGCCTTATATGGGCAGGCACTAAATTACAAACGCTAGCGGCAGCCTGTCTATGCACTTAATTTAAAGTTTAGGTTTACATCGTGCTTTGTTTCCGAAGTAGCAGAACTCATGAATATGGTTGTATATGTCACTCGCTCACTTCTTATTGTTTCGCTGCCTTCTCAATTATATAATGCATGTTTTCTTCAGCGCTTTTTGGGCCTCTTCCTGGTTTTCTACCTACTGCGTGATTACGTGGGAGGCGTGATGATGTCACACGAAACTCCGCCCCCACGGGTTTCACGCTCATCTCCATTACAGTAAATGGAGAAAAACAGCTTCCAGTTATGACCATTACGCGTAGAATTTCGAAATGAAACCTGCCCAACTTTTGTAAGGAAGCTGTAAGGAATAAGCCTGCCAAATTTCAGCCTTCTACCTACACGGGAAGTTGGAGAATTAGTGATGAGTCAGTCAGTCAGTCAGTCAGTCAGTGAGTCAGTGAGTGAGGGCTTTGCCGTTTATTAGTATAGATTATTTCACATTACCTAATCATTTTAAGTATAGTTTTAAAAATATTTGAAGGTGTGGCGCCACAGTGCCCTGCATTACAAACCACCACTGTTGATTACATTATATTGCTCTCAAAGCATGATAAATTATACAGGTATATTTTATTTCTGTCCAAATTGCTGGTTAAAAAAAGATAAACCATGCAGATTTTGTTGAATATTAGGCATGATATCCATAATCTTAGCTGAATTACTAGCTTTAAGATTCTAACTCTAACATAACCATGATTTTCCTGTGTTTCATCCAATTCTGTACCCCTGTGAACAGTGCACCTTTAACTCCATCATCTTTTAGTTTGATCCTTTCATCAGTATAATTTTTAATGTACCAAAGCAGTAACAGGAATAGTAGTATTAACATTGTCACCTGTATAGAGTTCTGTAAAACACATCACCACTCACCAGAAAAATGATAAATAAGAATGTATTACAGTACAGAATAGAACTCTGTTTTAATTAATAGAAAACACAAATGAAAAAGAGAAGTGTATTATATAACCAAAGATACTAAATAAGATATAAAAAGGTGTAAAACCATTTAGTTTACTTGCTTTAGATATTTCCAAATTTCAGTATTTACTTTTTAGATATAGGCTAATGTTTTCAGGTCTGAATTGTCTGATTCTGTGTGCAACTCTATTGAATTCATTACATAAATTTTTGCTATACACAATACAGACTTAAATTGTACTAATAAGTATATTTTAAATAAAAGTTGCCTGAGTATTTTCAGTAGTAGTATTAATATTGTCACCTGTACAAGTTCTCATACATGTATGTAAGAGAGTGCAATGTTATTTTGCCTCACTGTGTATTACTTTGAACTTATTATTGAGTTGAAACATATTATGCAGCAACTATCCATTACTGTGTATTATCTTACAGCTCAAAAGTAAAAGTGCTTTGACTTACAGACTTATTTTGTATTCCTGAGAGAAATCTTTATAATGCAATGATGATTGTACCATGCAGAATGTGTTTATGTAACTAAAATGCTTAAAATTCTAAAGGTGAATTGATGCCACACAATATTATGAATAAAGACATATGCACATCTGAAATTCACAAATGCTGCTTCTTTGCAAAACATGCACCACACCTCATATCCCAGCAGTCTTTGCTTGGATTGCTGCTTTCTTCTTGAGAAGTTAAACAGAGTAAAGCATGTTAATCAGTTGCTATGAAAAGAGCAGTAATTTACAGTTATTGACTGAAAAGTTCAAAACACCTTGGTAAATAAAGGATACAATGCATATTGAAAGAAAGTGTCTTTAGGTGTGTTTTCCCAAGTAAATTAAGCAATTAACATTCCAGAATTCTGAAGTTCATGTATACAAATGTTGGACAGATCTTGTTGCTAAAAGTCAAAACCTCAGTGTGCTTGAAAGGAAGGTGATTGTTGGGTCATGTTTGGCAAGAGCTTAAGTGACAGACACAATTTAACTTATGAGTGTTCCTTAAAGAACAGAGTCTAAAGTGATTTTAGCATGAATCTAATGGAGAAGTATATTAATAGTCAAAGGCAGTTGCAATACAACTCATAGCCCACTTACTATTGAAAAAGCACTGAGTCAGCTCTCAATGTTAACAGTTTTTGCTCAGTGAAAATCAAGCAGGCAGCTGATTTATTGGTCTGGCCAGAATTTCTTAATGCCAGCAAAAATTTCTTGGTTCTCTTTGGAATTCATTCATAGGGTAGTAGCAGTTTTAAGTAGGATGGAGTTGCCTAGGAACAGTCTGGTAACTGCATTACAAATGGCAAAAACGGTGCTTATACTAAAAATAAAATGAAAAATGTAAAGATAGACATATTTCAAAATTACTGTTATTGAAAATTAACCTAAATCAAAAGATAGACTAGCCATTAAATCATTTAACCTCTAAAACCCCCCAAATGGTACCTCCATTACTTTCAGAAGCAAAAGCAAATACTGTAAATAAAAAAATAAAAAACCAAGTCGAGACACTGTTAGGGAATCCATAGGCATTTTCAGATACAATTGCTGTAACATATTCTTCCCCTTGGACTCTTCTTAGTTGTCCAGACCTGACCTGATACCTAACGTATAGGAAGAGCCCAACAGCATCTTTATTATGTTTCCAAACCACTTCAGCTGCCTACTCTGAATACTGGAAGAGGAGGTGCAGCAGCAATAAAGTGATGTCTTTTGTTAATTTTTGAACCCTTCACCTTGTTACTAGCAATGAATGTAGGAGCCCTGTACAGGAATATGATTTAAAATATAGAATGTGCCTTTATTGCTACATAACTAATTCAATTAAAACAAAAAACAATATGCCTGTTGTGCTTTGGTTGTCTAGTGAGGCATGACAGTTATTGATGGCAAGTTTGAGTACACACTTTAGCGTGCAATCAAGTGACAATAACTGAACATGTATCATTAACCCTTCTCAATTAAGAAAATACATTTAGTCCTTAAGTTCTGTGTAGTAAATAAAATTCATCTCATTTTTCCATCACCAAACCCATCCCTGAGAATGAATATTGGCCACTGCACCACCAGATCACACTATTTCAAATTAGGTTAAATCACTTTATTAATAGGTTTATGTTACTGGCTGGTACACTACATGTTTGCTTCTTTCCTTATAATCTATGCTGCTGGAATAATCACTGGTTGCCTGTCACCCTAACTGGATGGATTAACACTAGAATTACTAGAGCCAACGAAAAAACTCGTAATTCCGGCCCACCTTAAATCCTTTCACACCTCTCCATCAGCCTCTTTTGTCTTCAAAATGTATTGATAAGCCCAAGCAGCAGGCAGCCTTATACCATTCCCCCCATCGCCTCAGAACGGCCAAGATGTTCTCCAGAGTTCCTGCCTTGATTGATTATCTGGGAGTGAGCTACTCAAAATTGTAAGGGGAAATAACTTGATGTGCGTTTTGTGTCTAAACAATCTATGTAAACAAATCGTTAAAACAGAAAAATTTTTCATGTTTTAGTAATAAATGACAAAATGTACATGAACTATATAATATGTAAAGGCTGATGGCCAAATATCAAATAAACACTTCCATAAAAAGGGGCAAATACAATACGACAGCTTCCATGGTGCAGCGTTTAGAGCTGTGAACTTATGATCTAAAGGTCGTGAGTTCGAAACCAGCTCCCCTGCAAATTTACTGTTTTGAGTAGTGAGCTGCTCTTATTGTTACTATTATACAATAAAAACATACATTTGATTTGTGTCTGTAACAGCCGGTGTAAATTTATAGTACTTGTAAAAGTTAGCTTTTTTTTTTTTTCACTCTTATTTTCTCAGTCACGATCATGATATAATGTCCAATGCCCCCCTCCCCCATGCCCCCCTGCCAGATCTGATGTGGTTACTTTTTATCTAAAACTGGCAATAACTGTAGATGTGAGTGGTGTTTTGAGACAATGGAACTGGAAATTCTCTTGATCTGGAGGGGTAAAAGCTGACACACAAATGCTGGTGAATCTGCCTTCTTCGTATCTCACCGTCACTTAAAATTGTTTTTATTCAGTTTTATTGAGTGTTCCTGCTCATGCTGAATTAGTATACACCTTATTGTCCATGATGTCAAATAACTCATTTTATAACCTGTATAGTACATTTCGGAAAACATTGTGGCACTGATGCAACAGTATTCATGTTATTCATATTCATTTGCCTACCTTCTTGCGCTTCTAATCAGTGATCGCGTTTTTTTTTTTTTTTTTTTTCTTTTCGATCTTGCCAGTGTCCACATTTTGGTGCACAGTACTGTTTCTTTTGTATTCCAGGACATGCAGAGGAAAGAATAACACAGAGAGGTCAGTTCCGCGCTATATGCAATCATCAGATTCAAATGTTAACAGTTCACACACACCCAAGAAACCATCCTTTCTACGTTTAGGACATGTGTACCTGTTGCAATGTAAACACTTCTCTCTGTGCTGTGGTTACTATTACACTGAAGAGGCGCCTGACACTGACTGAGTTTGCTTTCCTGGGGAAGCGGTGGTCTTGGCACAGAAGCTTGTCAATGTTGCATCTTCTTTTGCTTTATCCATCGCCTTTTCTTGTAAGAAGCAACAATGAAGCTCCTCTGCAAGTTGAGCAAAGAACACTCTTCTCAGTGCTTACCGTACATGCCTTGTACAGTACATGCGTATGGATCGCCGCCAAGTCAAGCGTGTTATATCATACAGCAACTGGCCATCTGCGTGCTCCTGACGCACTGAATAAGCTCATGCCTTGTGGTACACGATGTCAACACAGCACCTGAGGAAAAAAGAAAGAGACGAATATATGTGACATTTTGAAGAAATCATTTTATGACCTGAATAGTACTAATCAGAAAATGGCGTCGCACTAATGCAATATTATTTGAAAACAAACAGCATCAGATTAGCTGTAAATGTATGGCATTTCTAAAAGTTAGCTTTTTTTCAGTTTTATTATCTCAGCCTCGTTCACGCTCTCCCTCGCCAATTGTGATCTGACTCTAACTAACAGCACCAGTATAAATTCATAGCCGATCTGACGCTGTTCGTTTTCAAATACATATTATATAGTTCATGTGTACATTTTGTCATTTATTACTAAAACATGAAAACGTTTCTGTTTTAACGATTTGTTTACATTGATTGTTTAGACACAAAACGCTCATCAAGTTATTTCCCCTTACAATTCTGAGTAGTTCACTTCCAGATAATCAATCAAGACAGGAACTGGGAGAACTTCTTGGCCGTTCTGAGGCGATGGGGGGGGGGGATGGTGTAAGGCTGCTTGCTGCTAGGGCTTATCGATACATTTAGAAGACAAAAGAAGCTGACAGAGAGGTGCGAAGGGATTTAAGGTGGGCCGGAATTGCGAGTTTTTTCGTTGGCTCTGGTAATTCTAGTGTTAAATTCACCACTCATCAACGGCAGGATTAAATATATATGAATATAATACTGTATGTTAATTTTTTTACTTGATTACATGTTGCACCAACTCCAGTAGGCATTTTTTTTTTGGCAAAATTATTTTATTGTGTGTGTGATATGGGGTAAGCATCATATCACTGTACTTATGTGCTTATTGACAGCAGTGTGTAATATTGGAATTGTGCAGAAAAGGGTACTCCTAACATTTGCACTCCTGACTCAGACAGCATCTGCTCATCAGTAGTGTGGTCGCCCTAAAGTCATAGAAGACATTCTGGAGGCACAACAATTTCACAACGCTAGAACATCTCACAGTTCAAAAAATGGTTTTTCCTACAGAAAGTTCCTTTGAGGGCTGCAGAGTGGCACAGTGGGTAGCGCTGCTGCCTCGCAGTTAGTAGACCCAGGTTCACTTCCTGGGTCCTCCCTGTGTGGAGTTTGCATGTTCTCCCTGTGTCTGCGTGGGTTTCCTTTTGGTACTCCGGTTTCCACCCACAGTCCAAAGACATGCAGGTTAGGTGCATTGGGGATTCTAAATTGTCCCTAGTGTGTGTGCGCCCTGCCCAGGGTTTGTTTCCTGCCTTGCACCCTGTATTGGCTGGGATTGGCTCGAGCTGACCCCCGTGACCCTGTAGTTAGGATATAGCTGGTTGGATAATGGATGGATGGAAGTTCCTTTGAAAACGCTTGCAAAATACCTACAAACGACTGCAAAATAACATTTTAAACCTGCTAGAAATATGCAATATTCAAGTGTGAAAGGGTACATATAGTTTGAGGTGGTTTTCTACCTGTCTCAATACAGCACCCAGGCCAGTGTCTGAGGCATCATTCTGGAGGAGGAAAGGTAGAGCAAATTTAGAGGTAATCAATACAAGAGTTGACATAAGGGCCATTTTTAGGTCAAGTATAACAGAGGCGCGATCAGGAAAACCGGAGCACAAATCTCAGATAGCACCCCGTTAGCCCTTTATTTTGCAGCTGAGGCCAGTCACAATTTCCATCCACTTTGGAGTATTGTGGCTTGACATATCCTCTGCTTGACATATACCTGAAATATTTAGCTTCAGTCAACCCGTAAGTACTTTTTATTGTTGATCTGCATGCTGTCATTGTGGATGGTGTCAAGGACAGCCAAGAAATGCTGTACAACATCCTCAGAGATGCTGGAATATATGACCATGTCATTCAGGTAGGCGACATTATAGGTCTTGAGGGACCTAAGTGCTCTGGAAGGTGGCCGGAGACCATGTAGCCCAAAGGGTAGGATGCAGATACTTCCAGTGTCCACTGGGAAAGCTAAACAGTTTTTTCCTTTGCTGAGACAGTCATGGGAATCAGCCTATAACCCTTTGTCATGTCAAGAATGTACAGGTACTGGACGCTTCCAAAGTACACCAGTAGATCATCCATCTTCAGAATGGGATATGCATCAAATCCAGAGACCTGATTAAACCAATGAAAGTCATTGCAAGAATTCCAAAAGTTGCTCTCCTCAATAAGCCCCATGTCCAACTGTTTGTCCTCTACCTTCTTCACCTTTGGGAGACAATACTGCTACTACCTAATTATGATCACCAGCTCTGTTACAATATCATGGGTAATCAACATAGTACGGCCAGTTGAGAATCAACCACCCTAATCACTGGCATCTCCCAGCTTGTGTTTCTGTTAGAGGTTTAGGGTCTCCACATAATTAAGGCTGCTGGCTCTACCAAACCTCCTGGAGTTTTGCTACCCTCCCACTTATTCCAGGGCTTTAGGAGGTTATGTGATACAAATGATCCTGTGTCTGTCAGTTAGGCTTAGAAGCCAGGTTATCCACCAACCCAGTAAGTGAGAAGTTTGGAGTGGGTGATGTGTATGAGAACCATAGCCCTGTCCCCTGGACGAATACTGGTTTTCAGTTGTAATGCTGAGCTTAGGTATGTTGTGGCACCTCTATGTGCTATTTTATCAGGGATCACAGTTTTGCAAAGAAGTCGCACAAGCTTGAGACGTACTCCAGAATATTGTACTTTTCTTCACCCAAGCTCTCCTTTATTAGGTTGAGCAAGCCTCGAGGTTGTCTTCTATAGAACAGCTTGAATGGTGAGAACCCCGTGAAAGCCTGTGGTTCCTCCAGGAAGGCAAACAGAATGAGGGAGCAGCTGCTCCCAGTCTCTTCCATCTGCCTTACACCACTTTTCTCAGCATCTGCATGATCACTTGGTTAAATCGCTCAGCTAGACCATCCATCTGTTGGTAATAACACAGGTGGATTATGTGAAGTAGTTTGGTGACCTCCCTGAACAACTCAGATGTGAATGGTGTTCCCCAAGTCCGTGATTACCTCTTTGGGGATACTGACATGCACAAAGACACATTTGCAATGGAATGGTTGCAGCATAATGGGTGATGTAATCAATTAGGGCTAGGAAATATTTGTGTCCCCGTGCAGAGGTTTCAAGCATGCTGATTATATCCACACTGATCTTCTCAAATGATATGGCAATTATGGGCAAGGGAACGAGAGGTGCACTGTCCTGCTGGGGTATTTGAGTTAACTGGCATTCTACAAAAGCGGAACACTTCTTCATGTATACCATGCTAATAGAAACATGCCATAATCATTTCTAGGGTGTTATCCGTGCCTAAATGGCCTCAAGGATATGACCATGGGCCAGGTCATAGATCTCATGTCGAAAGGGCCACAGAACCAGCACCTGGCTTTATTTCTCCTGTGATGTTCCACCACCCGGTAAAGTAAGTCATGGTCAGGCACAAAACATGCGCCTTTGAATTGGTGATTAGTTTGCCCATCGACAGAGACAACTATGTTTTCTTGTTTGAAGGAAGAGGGAAGGGAACAATACTGATGTCTGATGTACAGTAGCTCCGTTGACACTTCCGATATAATGGGTAGGACTGGCGCCAAGGTTCACTTCCTGGACACTGGTCTAGTCACATTGACTAGTTTACACCCTTACCTGTTCTTTTGCATCTTGGGATGGTGAGACACAATCCAGGGCCAGGTTCAACATCTGTCTATTGTCAGGCAACAGCAGGTCTTCTGCCAAGTATAATAGTGTAAGGAGGCTGTGACATACCTTGTACTGTATGCAGTTAGGCCTCACCTTTTTTCTGTCATAATATTGCAACGGGATGTAGCAGCACCCAATAATAATGATGTTGCTGCTGGAGTCATGTGGGGCCTGCACTACATGTCCATTTATTCAGGTTTTGCAAGAAAAAGGAAATTAGAGAGGGTTAGCCAAGGCCACATAACAATTCCAATCTGCATTGGTCCACACATATTCTCCTACAGGTAGTGACAAATCATGACCAAATGTCCTGACTCATCGTACTTATAGCGGCATATGAAGCTGGGCAGGTCCTCTCCCTTTTTTCTCCTGCATTTGGTTCTCTACTGACTGCATCTGTCTTTGGCCTTGTTAGCTTCGAATGTTTCCTTTCCTCTGACCTCTACATTTGAGCAGCACTTTGGTACCTCTCAGTTGTTTCCATGAGCCCCTCCATATCACCCCAGTACTGCTGACTGACTGGATGGGCCCGTTGTCCATGGTGCACTTGGATTAGGAAATCACATGCCACCATCTCAACCACATACTCCACCGTGTTTTCCCACAGTTGGAGCCAGCATCAGTGGCGTAGCGTAGTGGGGGCGGCAGGTCCGGCCCGCCCCGGGCGGCACTTTTAGGGGACGGCAAAGAATTACTGTATATTTTAGTCTTTTAAATTGAAATACCTAAATAAGGGGGCGACGAAATTTTCCTCCACCCCGGGCGGCTGACACCCACGCTACGCCACTGGCCAGCATTCTCCAGATATCAAAAGCTTGAACCCAGGCCGGACTTTCAAAGTTAAACCACCAGTTGTGGCAATTGCTGGGTTGGGCAGTTCTGTGGTAAGGCCATACCAGGCCAGAATTTTGCGCTTGAGAATCTTGGGACTTAGTGCTAGCCTCTGAAACTAGATATTGGTTTTTTTAACTGACAGACTTCAGCATGTGTAGATAGGCAGCATTACATCCTCCACACTGATCCTCACAGGGTTGAGCCCCATTATGTACTCCTTTGTACCAAACACAGCTCCAGTGCTATCATTAAATGATACCCCCCATTTACAGTCCTTGTGATTAACAATAAGATGGCTTTCAGAGATGTCCACCTGACACAGTTACAGCAATTTCACCTTTAATTGTATCAAAGCTAAAGAACCAGTCATAGACTTCAAGATAGAGAAAGCAAACCACATTCCTATCTACATCCTTGGAATACTGTTGAGAAGGAAAGCAGCTTTAAATTTCTTGCAGAGATAATCACTAACAAACTGAAATTGGCACTTTTCAATGTGTTTACTTTCTCAGATGCCAAGGGAAAGTTTGTATTTCTTTTCGTTTTCTTACAAATGTCAATAGGTGACCAGTGGAATCATTTCTCACTGGCTGTATAATATCCTGGTACAGCACTAGCTCAGCCCAAGATCATAAAGCTCTTGGGAAGGGAAGTGGAAGCAGAATATTACCAGTACATAGCCAACACATGTTCTGGACATAGGCAACACTAACTACCTTACAAAGGCAAATACTATTACTGAAGACTTAAACCATCCTGTAAAATTGCTTTTCTCACTTCTCCATCTGGAAAACAGTAAAGGATCATGGAACTCGCATCAGTAGATTCATGGACATTTTAGAGTGAAGATGGATGAGATTAGAGATGTTTATTGTAACATACACTGTTAGTATATTGGGAAATTCTTGTCTGGTGATAATGATATATAAATAAATACAGTAGCACAAGATAAATAAATAAATAAGATAGGCATAAGATAAATAAATAAATACAGTAAACAAGAGTTTAGAAAAGGTAATATACAGTACAATTACACCGTGGGAGGGTATATAGCACATGGTACTGGGCAAGTTGAATCAGGTTACTGAGAGTTCAGTAACCTTATGGCTTAAGGGAAGAAGCTGAACTCTGAAGTGGGTGGAATGAGTGGTGAGGCTCTGGTACAACTTTATAGAATGCAGAAGTGAAAACAGGGAATGAGCTGGGTGCTATTGTCAGAGATAATGGAAAGTCCTTTGGAGGAATTTGCGATCCTGGCAAGTCAGGTAACCTACCCCACAGTGATCTGTCTGGTCAAGATACTTTCAATAGTGCAGCATTAGAAATTCACTAGAGTTCTAGTTCCCACAACCAAAGCTCTTTAGCCTCCTCAGAAAGATGATCTTGTGCCAAGTCTTTTTGAGTATGCAAGTAGTATCGATAGACTGTGAGAGACAGTCAGTGATCTGGGCACCTAGGAACCTGAAGCTGCTAACTGTCTGCACAGGACAGCTGTTGTTGTGGAGTGGATCATGACTGCATTTGTTCTTTCTGAAGTCAACAATGACTATGTTTTGTCGACATTTAGGTAGAAGCTGTTGTTATGGCACCAGACAGTCAGGTCTTGTACCCTTCCCCTCTAGGCAGCTTCATCAGTGTCACTAATGAGCCCAATCACAGTGGTATCATCCAGAAATTTGATAATGCTGTTTCCCTCATGCTTTGCTTCACAGTCATAGGTGAGTAGACTGTACAGCAGTAGGCTTGGGCAGTAGCCTTGTGAAACGCCTATGTTGATGAACAGCATGGACCAGTTCTTTTTGCCAATCTTCATTGACTGAACCCATTTATCAGGAAGTCAAACCCAGCTGTAAAGTAAAGGTCTTCTTTACTTTAGCATCAAGCTGGAGAGCACAATGGTGTTAAAGGCAGAGCTTTAATCAATAAACAGCATCCTGACATAGTGGTGGATTTTCCTTTCCAGAAGTCTCACAGTGTGCAGAATGAGGGAAATGGCACTATTAACATACCTATAATGCAGGCATGCAAACTGTGGCAGGTACAGGGTAGCAGGAATGTTGTGTTTAATGTGAATTATGATCAGTTTCTCCAGACACTTCACTCCCACAGAAGTGGTCTGAGGAATGCCTGGATTTCTCGTTCTCACTATCATCTACAGGTTCTCAATAGGGTCATAACCATCACTTTTCTCATTCTTTCCTTATGGTAAATGCTACGGGATCATTAGCACTCACATTACAGTGGTGTGAAAAACTATTTGCCCCCATTCCTGATTTCTTATTCTTTTGCATGTTTGTCACACAAAATGTTTCTGATCATCAAACACATGTAACCATTAGTCATATAACACAAGTAAACACAAAATGCAGTTTTTAAATGATGGTTTTTATTATTTAGGGAGAAAAAAAATCCAAACCTACATGGCCCTGTGTGAAAAAGTAATTGCCCCCTGAACCTAATAACTGGTTGGGCCACCCTTAGCAGCAATAACTGCAATCAAGCGTTTGCGATAACTTGCAATGAGTCTTTTACAGCGCTCATGTAGGTTTGGATTTTTTTTTCTTCCTAAATAATAAAAACCATCATTTAAAAACTGCATTTTGTGTTTACTTGTGTTATATTTGACTAATGGTTAAATGTGTTTGATGATCAGAAACATTTTGTGTGACAAACATTCAAAAGAATAAGAAATCAGGAAGGGGGCAAATAGTTTTTCACACCACTGTACTTGCATTCAGAAATAGATTCTACTTAGAGGTCATAAGTTTACTGAACACCAAGTTGTAAAAACAAATACTATATGTGCCCTTGCATACAAAGTTACTAAACAGTCAGTCATATACTAATAAATACTGCACATGCTCTGGATGTCTTTAAGAGCAACTGTGCTAAGTATGAAATACTGTATCTTGAATTGGGTTGAATGCAGCATCAAGTATTGATGATTTGCTGTACTATTAGAGTAACTGTGGCTGTTCATATCACAATGCTCAGTGATTGTCTTGTCTTGAGACTAATGCTGCCTCAATAGGTATGAACAAATCACAACCATGCCTTGAAAAAACAGGTTTGAGAAAATGGATGGATAGATATTGAATGTGTCATCATGGTTAACTGCCCATCACCTCTATGTAATTTGTAGACTTTTTATAAGAAAAATATGGAGTATGGTAATCAGCAAGAAAAATGTAATTATACAAGATGCTGCCAAATGCTTTCAGAATAGACTTTAACCCCCGTGAGCCTAGATTAGATTAAGCAGGTTTGAGAATGTTACCTTATCTTCTTTTAACAATTTCGAGTGAACGTCTTCACCTAATATTGTACCATTTCTTTTCTTTCTTGGTGGAAAATGTGTTCTCAAGGATGAGAATGCTTCTTTTCACAAAATGTGTGTGGTTACCAAGTAGTATGATGAGCTTGACATTAAAGTTATTCATATCCAGCATTATTTTCTTTGCCTTTATATTGTATCTAGTGTTTGCTGTATGGGAGCCCTTAGAATAAAGTCTCACAATGCATTTTCTCCCACATCGATGAAGCATGAGTTGATTAACTTTATTGTGCAAGAATGGTGCTACATCGTGTGCGGAGTTACAGGTGCGCTTTAATTCTGACCTATGACCTTGAATTGCATTCAGTAACTATAAAAATGTATTTGTGGATATTTAATTTTACGCCACAGTATATGCAAGGTGTTCCGAGAGCAAGTGTTACAAAGCAGCATCATATTGATTTGTGGGCTTTTTGTTTGTTGACAGTAAATCGGTGTGATAAAGGCCAATGCACTGTTTTAAGCAACCAACTGTATTTTTACTACTACTTGAGATGTAAAAAATTAATTTTCCCAGATGTCATTCTCTCAAATTAGATTTAATTAGTCTATATAATAGCTAAATCTCTTATGGACAATTACAGATACAGTAGATGAATTTGTAAAATTACTAACTGGTTTGCTACTATAAAGCTAATAGTGAGTTTCATTAGTAGGAAAAGGTAGCTATTACTGTACTTTCAATGACAACTGTAATTGTCTTAATTTTTTAATTATCATTTTATAAGTGAAGATATTCAAAAGTACTAAATTAATTTACTTTTAGATGTTTATCATTTCAGTTTTCTAAATATATAAAACCAAGGTTATTGCTGTTTAATTGCATTTTAAGACACTGCATAATAATTAATTGAAATGTAATGGATCCATGAAAATCCAGCACAGTGCAGATAACAGTTTTTTTTTTTATTATACCACTTTTGACAGGCCTAATGTGGTGTAATAATTTTGTATAATTAAGTTGAAATCTATTTATGTAATATACCAGTTATTCATTTGTGTGAAGATGGTAGTTTCTATAGCTACAATAATTCATACTTTATAATCAGCACCATTACATTGCAGGGGAGGGGGACAAAAATCCTCCAAGACTGTCATATTGAAACAGTAAAGAAAAAATCTAGTAGGTAGATGTAGCTCTATTATAATTGACTTGAATCTTAAAATTTAGTACAAAATGTGTGAAGAATAAAGGGATTAAAATTCAGTTAGCACAACATGGGGAGTGGGGGAGATTTTTTGGAGCCCTTTATTCAACGCATGAATAAGTAAATAGATAATAAGGCTTGTTTTGTCTAATGATGCATGGTATAGCTTTACTTTCAAAGTATTTGTACAAATAATAGTTTAAACTAATTGTTGCATTAGGTTTCTAATATTAACAAAATTCCATTTTTATATAATTCTTTTTTTTTTTCTTTTTCTTGAATGAACAGATTTAGACCGATCTCAGAAATATGGCATGGATGAATTTATATCTGCTGATCCCTGCAAGTTTGATCATGCTGAGTTGTTTCAAGTGCTTCAGAAGCAAACTCTCCAACACAGAATGAATGATTCCTTTTCCTGTCTGGTGAGTACAAAGATGTGAGAGAGAAAAAAGGTGCAAAATTGCTGTTATGATGTGGCGCTAACCTTGAGGCTCTTTCAGTAGCCATACCCTGGGCTAGGATAAAGAATTCCAATCAATTGGTTTCAAATATGAAAATTATACACTCCGAGGCTACTGCTGTGCCACTCAGTGGAGAAGAGAATAGAGTCAAGCTGGCTCTAGAGTGTGGTTTATTAGTTCCTCTAGAGAGCTCAATACGTGCAGAAGCCTTAATTAAAGACAGAAGACTTGTGGTAGGATTTGCTAACACCTGTACAGGCATTCGAGGGTGCAGAGTAGGTTCGCCAGATGTCAGACATTATGTCATCTTGCAATTTCCTCTTTTATTTTTTGACTTAAAGGATGAAAAGAGCTAAGATAATAAACCTATAGTGAGAGATGAACAAAATAGGACAGGAAAAGAATGTGCTGTTTCCAGGTAGTGGACAAACAGGTGACATAGTTACTGAAAAGAATCAAAACCTAATATTTTGTTGTATTTCTCCTCCTAAAAATATAGATTTTCACACTGCCTACCTCTATACACCTGTCTTTTAAGACTATTGTTTTGTTTGTTACACATATAATGTGGTCTTTCTTACCAAAATGAAATAAACAAAATATTAAGAGCAGGGTTAACATCTTTACCAATGTCATAGTGGAAGAAAACAGACAATTTAATGGGCAGTACTGTTTATATTTAAGAAGGTTTGATTGTTTTAAATTTTTTAACAGTGTAATGATTTGTTTTGTGTAGAAAACACTTCATTTCAAAATCTGTAGTTATCTGGAGTTTTAAGTGACATTGTGGGTGCTGACTATTGGACTCTGATTGATGTCATGTAATACCAATATTTAGCTTTGTGGATAGTACATTTAGCCACAGGAAAAGCCTTAAGGCTGATTTAGGGAATCTGCAAAATGCAATTGTCACTTTTCAAAAAAGTACTTATCATCCCAGCTGAGATGCCCCAGGGGTGGGAGTTTTCTTTTCTCTTGACAGATTCGCCTAAGTGTTATCCTTAAATCAGGAGATGTTAAAGGAAGTCATGCACGTCCCTAATGTAATTATAAACGTTCAATGTTCTGAGCATCCTCTTAAGACTTACCGCTGTTTTTTCTTATATGTTTTTGCGTGCAAATAGGCAAAAATGGTAGTTCATCAGAAATATTGAATATGATCTTTGGACACCCATGTTCATTCATTCTTTCTTTCTTTTGGAGAAAAATGCCAAACATAAAATTTCACATATAGTCGCAGATTATTTAAATATTATAGTAAAAAAATTATCAAAACTTTAATTGATTTTTTCTTTCTTTGAAATGAGCAAACAGTAGCTTTACAGACTAGAGAACACATACACATTTCAAGAAATCAAAATTTGATTTTTTTTTATTTAATTAGGTGTACATGTATTAACATTTTTACATTATTTATAAATGTAATGTTCTCTCTTTGCATCTATTTAAATTAACAGTAAATAATTGAAAGTATCTGTAATTATAATTTAGGATTATATAAGAATACATTAACAAGAACCCTAATGTGCCTATTCTATTTAGCAAAAATATCTTTGTCTTTGTACCCATTCTGCTGTATTTAAAAGTTGTCTCAGATATGTTGTTTGTTAGACATATGAAAAGACATATTTTTTTCTTTTATGTAACTAAAGACTGTTTTGTAATTTCAGTAGTCTGATTAGGCTAAAGTACACGTCTTCATATTTTAATCATCGTTAACATGCAACACCAGATGGGCTGATTTTTCATTACACCACCCCTCCCCCTTACTTAATCCGTGATGTAGGCTTGATGTAAATGTGAGGCATTTCTTTCAACATAAATAAAGACAGGATTTCTCTTAATGGGATTCTACCTCAAATTTAATTACATTTCAATTCAAGAAATCATCTTGCCACTTGTGTAAATAGCAGGGGGCTTGAGATATCCAAATCATAAATAGGAAAATAATTTAATACTGTAAATTTTAATTATGTCTAGATGTATTTTTTCTGAGTATACTTAAAAATTACTATGAAAAAGCATGATTTATTTAAACTATATGACTAATCTGTCTCTAAAACAATGCAGAAGTATACCATTTTTGTTGAGTTTCAGAATGTTAATTCATATAGAGCACTGTAGTAATGGTTATTTCACATAAACTCTTTAACATTTGCTTATTTGGCTGATAACTTTATCCAGGGCGATGTACAACATTTATGATACAACTGGTTACATTTCTTATGGTTTTCCAATTGGACCACAGGCGGGTGAAGTGATTTGCTCATGGTCACACAGTGTCAGTAGCAGGATTTGAACCCACAACCTGAGGGTTTGTCCAAATTCTTAATCACTATGCCACACTGCCTGCCTGTATAATGTTTACTTTCTATAGATGTTATTTTTTTTCTATATGTTTGTTGTTTTTTGACTTGAATACATGGCACACTGATCTTGTGGTTTATACTGCTGATGTACAGCTGCAGAGAAGTTTCATGAATATTTGTTGTTCTTATTTTTTTTTTTTTATACTTTCCCTATCACATCCATCCATCCATTATCCAACCTGCTGTATCCTAACTACAGGGTCACGGGGGTCTGCTGAAACCAATCCCAGCCAACACAGGGCACAAGGCAGGAAACAAATCCCGGGCAGGGCGCCAGCCCACCGCAGTCCCTATCACATCCTGAAGTCAATACACTATGTGTGTTAGGTTGATTCATAACTGAAAGTGAGTGTGTTAGTGTGCATCAGCTCACGAAACCCTGAAGTGGATTAAAAAGATAGATTTTCAATTTTACTTTCTAAAATATCAGCTTCAGTTTATGAGCACTTTCATGTTTGTGATTTATACATCCCAATGGAATATTTTTAAACTTAACCGTAAGACACTTAAAAAGTCCTGTTAATAAGAAGAGGCCTTTGTTTGGTTTATATTTACCATAGTGTTTTTGAGCTAACCAAATTTTCAACAGATGGGTGACCAAAAAGTAGACATGAGACCATGTTAAAAAGTTCTAATAGTTACACGGTCAAGCTTCAGTGATTGATGTATTTATTTCATTATTTTATATCCCATTCATGGATTTCTTGTGTCTGTACTGTTATAATCTTCCTCTTAGTTTCTCCGGGGCAGTGTAGTGCATTGGGTAGAGAGTTGCCTCCAACGAGTTTGATCAATTGTTATAGCTTGAGCTTCCTCCCATCCAATGTCAATCACTTTGAAGTCTTTGCAGCAGGTCGCCTGCCATATCTTGAATGGGTCCTTTTGCTTCCACTTCCCCTTTTTGGTTTCCCAAATCACTGCTGTCCTGTGTACCTGTGTGATATGACCGTGCATTTCTACTTGTTACACTGTGTCTTTGAGCCCTGGTGGAGTTTATAGTTAGAGAAAGGTACCTTTAAATTTGGCTGTCTTTGTGTATGCTATTCTCAAAGACAGATTATTTTTGTATTTATTCATGGAAGTCAGCTTAGTTGTTTTGCTGTGTAAAGCATCTTTTGAAGCTGTACTGTCATTTCATTCCCAATAATATGTAAATTAATTATTTGTTACCTTTGCATTGACCATACAGTTTTCTAGAGATATATATGGGGCTTATTCCTGCCTAGAACCCTGTGCTTTCTGGGATAGACTTCTGTCTCATAAAATCCTGCTTAGGACAAATGACCATAGAAATTGGTATGGTATATACTGTATAATCAGTATGTACAGTAAAAATCAATAATATCATGTATACTGTGTAATCAATACAAAGGTATACTGTCATTTAGTATGAATTTCCAATAATCTATGCATTGTAAAACCCACTCTGGATTATAGAGTCTGCAGCCATTTCCCGCAGTATCAGGTGCAGAACATGAACTGGCCTGAACAGGGCTCATTCAGACACACACTCAGATAGCTATAATAATCAAGTAAGCACATGAGGCTTTAAAAATCACACAGACACGAGTAGACCATGCAGACTTCAGACACAAGTGCCTGAGCCAGAATTTAAACCCAGCATTCAACACCTTCCTTTCAGTTTGTACAGCATCACATTTTATTATATTTATAAGCAAAGGAAGGTTAGGTCACATAGAATAGACCCTGCAAATGCTGTTAATACAGATTTTAAAGATATTATGCCTTCTCTTATTAATAACGTCATAGACAAAATGGTGCACACTGAAAATGAGATGTATGGTGTAGAAATACAGCATTGTTTTATTAATTTCAGTACGTTTGCTTATCATTCATAATAAAGCATTCCAAGTCTGTAACATTTCAAAAATTCATCATCTAACATACATATCTTACCTTTATGATTACTTAATGTGCATGTAATAGAACAATACTTAATCCTTATATTAAAAGGACCTGTTAGTAAAGTTTTTGCCTTTATTTGGAGTTTTTATACTTATTTTAAATTCTCTGCTTTTCAGTCTGCGATGTGTTTTAGTTGAACAATTTAGGAGTTTTTGTTTTGTTTAATGCCCTTCATACAAATATTACAGAAACTAAATGAAATCTTCTAATATATTTTGTAGAAAAATGCATTACTATGTATGACATGGTGTTTGTTCAGTTAAAACACCATCTTTAACATATATAATTAACCTTTAATTCTAATATGTAAAGGTTACTGACATCTGCTTTAAGACAAGATGTAGAGCAACCTGCCATAGTGATCTTGCACTATAAGGGGATAACTTTGTATCTTTTCCAGCCGGAAAAGGGTGGAATGCCCCCTCAAGGTTGGGGGTGAGATCCTGCCCCAAGTGGAGGAGTTCAAGTATCTCGGGGTCTTGTTCACGAGTGAGGGAAGAATGGACCGTGAGATTGACAGGCGGATCAGTGCGGCGTCCGCAGTGATGCGGGCTCTGCATCGGTCTGTCGTGGTGAAAAAAGAGCTGAGCCGTAAGGCAAAGCTCTCAGTTTACCAGTCAATCTACGTTCCTACCCTCACCTATGGTCATGAGCTATGGGTAGTGACCAAAAGAACGAGATCGCGAATACAAGCGGCTGAAATGAGTTTCCTCTGCAGGGTGTCTGGGCTTTCCCTTAAAGATAAGGAGAGAAGCTCAGTCATCCGGGAGGGCTCAGAGTAGAGCCGCTGCTCCTCCGCATCGAGAGGAGTCAGATGAGGTGGCTCGGGCATCTGCTCAGGATGCCTCCTGGACGCCTCCCTGGTGAGGTGTTCCGAGCACGTCTAACCGGGAGGAGGCCCCGGGGAAGACCTAGGACACGCTGGAGGGACTATGTCTCCCGGCTGGCCTGGGAATACCTTGGGATTCTCCCGGAAGAGCTGGAAGAAGTGGCCAGGGAGAGGGAAGTCTGGGACTCTCTGCTTAAGCTGCTACCCCCGCGACCCGACCCCGGATAAGCGGAAGAGGATGGATGGATGAACTTTGTATCTTACATCAGATTGTGACAACATATTCAGATTTTATGCATCATAGTAAGATACAGTGCAGTTATTCCTCCAGCTCCCTGGAAATATGGCCAAATGAAATTTTTGTCTGCCTATCTTTAAGCAACCAAAGCAAAAGAAACTTTTTTTTCATTGAAATTATTGCTACTGATCTTCTTTTGTTTTTGTTTATTGCATCTGTGTTAAAAGATCCTTTTTGCCTGTGTTAAAAAAAATTGTATTTACCCTGACTTTTTTTAACTTGATTATTTTTAATTCATACTCTTTAGCAATAACTTGCTCCCAATAGAGTTCATTTCTACAATAAAAGTGTTTCTATTTGTTAAGCCGATTATAACTTTGCATTTAATGTTGAGCTATTTTAGTTACTATTATGTTGTTTGCTTTTATAAAGTACTTTGCTATGATATTCATCATGAAATGTACAATTGTAAATTACTTTCTGCAGAACAATTAATTGTTTATTGAAGCATTAACATAGAATGAAATAAATGGCTCTTTGGTTTACCTTTATTCACCAGCTTTTCTAAATTCAGTTGTATAGTTATTGCCCTTTTCATTTTCCATTTGCTTTACTGTCATAGTAAATGTTCAGTTGAATATGTTCCATACTTAAATGACAGTGCTTTTGTTTACTAGGCCTTGTGCATATTCAGACTAAATGTTATGAATTTCTCTCAGTTCAAACCTAGATACTTGGGTACATTGCAAATTGTCTTTCATGCAAAGTAAACGGTGAACATGGAAAAAATGCACACAAGTATAAACAAGAAATCATTGAGCAGCACATTTGCAAAGGGGTTTAATTAGGTCTTTGCAAAGTATAACCAATAATTACCAGAAATGTCATCTTTATCCTTCTTTAAACATAAAGGTTAGAATAGGGTCTCAGTCATGCTAGGTGGTAGTTTTCAGTGCTATGTTACCAGTACCCATTAAATTTAAAATGTGCTAGTGGCATTCCTAATGCAACCATATTCTGGTCTCGAAAGGTATCCATTATCCAACCCGCTATATCCTAACTACAGGGTCACGGGGGTGTGCTGGAGCCAATCCCAGCCAACACAGGGTGCAAGGCAGGAAACAAACCCCGGGCAGGGCGCCCCACACACAAAGCACACACTAGGGACAATTTAGAATCACCAATGCACCTAACCTGCATGTCTTTGGACTGTGGGAGGAAACCAGAGCACCTGGAGGAAACCCACGCAGACACGGGGAGAACATGCAAACTCCACGCAGGGAGAACCCGGGAAGCGAACCCAGTTCTCCTAACTGCGAGGAAGTAGTGCTACCACTGTGCCACCGTGCCGCCCAGTATCATTTATTCACTTGGTAAAATTGTACCCTCATAAGCAAGATTATAGCTTCAACCACCTTTTTAAAAAAAAACAAATTCATATAAACTGAAATTTAAAAAAGAAAATGTATGTTGATGATATTGATTCTCTGTGTAATGTTAAATGAACATAGGACTAGCAAGTTTGATCTTTACACAATTCATAAAGTTATTAAAGATGAGTATAAATAGATCTTTAATCTGATGTGTAATTGTCACCCTTAGATTATTAAACTGATATGAAATAGTTCCTGATTCTATCAAGTAATTATGAACTAAAATTTAAACAATCAATGATGATAGCTTTATTGTATTAAAATAAATGTCAGAACCCTACATTCTGAAAATAATTTGCGCTATCAATTAAAAAAAGCATAATTGAGATGAATGTAGCTTTGCTCTTGATTGCATATATATTTAAACAGCGATTATCACCTCATTTATAATGACAAGAAATGTAACACAGATCACCCACTCATTGGCACACTGAAAATGAAAATGTTTTGATTTGTGAGAAACACTTTATCGCTTTGATCATGCATTTGGGAATATATGCATTAATTTGGTTTACAAATTTGATGCTAAGCTATGTTATATGGTTGCTATTCATTTAAACTCAAGAAATATAGTAAAAAACATTTTCGGTTCCTCTGTAATTTGATAGAAAAAATGACGTAACAGTCAATAGGTATATTTATAAAGCACTTTGTTTTCAGTTTGTTTTCTCTAAATACTTGCCTCCAACAAGCCATTCATTTCTGTAATTTTATATAAATATACGGCCTATGAATTCTGCCTATGTACTGAATGCTGTGTGATATAAAGCAAAGCAGCTAAACAATACATGTTGTGTTTTCCTTTAACTTGATTTATACTGAGGTCAAATTAATTATAAAAGAAAAAGTATCAAATTGGCATGAGGGAAATGTCAAGGTGCACATTCTGTAATGTATTTGTGTTGCATGCTGTAACATTGCCAAAGCTGACATTGTTTCATGTATTTATCTGGTTTTGTTGAGGAACTCTTTTTGTTCTTAATGAGAAAATAAAGGATTTTCTACAATGCATTTATCTACATGTTCATAGCATAGCCTTACTCCATCGTCTGTAAGAAATTAACATCCAAATCTGCACTTACATTTTGGACAAGGCCAAGGCTGTATTGTATATAGTTGGCAACTTCAAAATGCTACTTCTATAGGTTTCTTGTGGCTTACCTAAAGAAGTGCAATACCGTTTCTGGTAGAGTTTATTAATTCTAATTTCAGCATTTTAATCATTTTCCTTATATTGTAAATTGAAGACAATTTACCCAAGTTATGATCCTGATTTCCCCAGTAGTGTGTTGAAGGGAGATGGACTCCTGACAATGCTGGACACAAAGAAGAAACCAGCTAATGGTAAACTACTACAACAACATTGTTAAACATGGATATGTTTAATGCACCTTGGGCTATTTATAAAAAGAAAATGAAAAACTAAAAAAATGTATTTGTAAAAGGTTACATAAAACAGCAGAATTGAGAAATGGCATAATAAAGAATGCTATGGACAGTTGTCCAGGAAGAAGAAAACAAAAGCTGTAGCCACCTGAATCCTGGAGAAAATAAACATCTAGGGGTCCCATGGTCAAAAGACCACCCATTCCTTACTGGGCATTCTGCATTTCATAAAGATGTCACCATTAACAGATACAGGTAGTCTTGTACAGTTGTCTTCGACATTGTACTCTCTTAGCTTATTTCTAACAGTAAAATTATTGCAGCTTTTTGGTGCATAAAACCAAATGCCATCTCGCCAGTTCTTTTATAATTCACTTTCGAAATACTGAGCATGCCAGTGTTAGATGATTTAAGATTAGTTCTTAGACTGTTGGGGGACAAAATGTAAGAAGATGATAGTTTATTCACAGCCTTGCATACAATTTAAAGTATTTTAAAATCAACCCTAAAGGACATAGGCAGCAAGTGTAATGATGTTAAGACTGGTGACATATACTCAGATTTTCTTTTTTTAGTTAAGATTCTTGTTTCAGTATTTTGGACTAATTGCAGCCTAGTTATATCATTTTTAGGTAATCATAATAGGAGGGCATTAAATTAGACAAATGTGGGTTTTAGTGTCCTGCAATTAGATAGATAGATAGATAGATAGATAGATAGATAGATGTACAGTATAGTCGGCTCTGTCCTTTCTTGCACAGAGCATCAGTATTGGCAGTCCAGTCCAATTTATCATCCAGCTGCACTCCATTACATTAGAAATCTAACTTTTCCAGTACATCTTGAGTGAAAGAATGCAATCTTAGCAATATATTGAAAGAGTGATTTGAAATTTATCTCTGCATCTAAGCTGATGTCTAGATTCTTTATCTTTAGCCCAATTATGGAAGCTAGATGACCTAATTCATTTTAATCACAAAGAATAATTAGAGACCCAAAACAGATCCTGTCGCACACCATACATTATTTCTTTAATGTATAATTATGCACAACTGACAAAGAATTGCCTTGCCATTATGTAAAAGTGAATCCAACTCAAGGCACTGCCAGTTGATCCACCTAAGGTGGTTATTAAGCAGAAAAAGAACTGATATATTTACATTAGCATTAAGCTGTATGTCATTAACTTCTTGACAAAAGCAGTTTGTGTACTATGATTGGGCCTAAAACCTGACTGATACATTTCCAGTAGCAGTAATTTAATTGTCAAAATGCTACTTTTTCTTGACTTTTACTTTAAAATGGTAGGCTAGATAGAGGTCAAGACAGAAATGTCAAAATTTTTAATAGTACATTAATTACTGCAGTTTTTAGAGGAATTGAATAAATGCCAGCATCCAATAACACTAAACTGCTGTATACAATATTAAGCACAATGTCAACAATTGTGTAAAAGGATGGACATTTGGACTGTGGACAATTAATATTATTGGTCTCCACTTTCTTATTGTTACAGGCTATTTTACTTCAGATCCTTGTAGCAATGAAGCATATACTAGGAAAAAAAACTTGAAAGTTTAGAAGAAACCTTTTCTCTGAAACATTTAATATAATCTATAATAAGAACATGCAAGCTTCCTTTGCTTACCACATAACATGTCAGAACCTGCTGAAAGAGAAACTTGGGATTGTCTGAAGAGACACATTTAACCACAGGTTGGTTCTGCAATTTGCACTAGCCCAGGGCCATGGGTAAAACACTGATTCATAGATGGTTTGAAAACATAAGTTGTGCTAGTTAGGATTGGTGCAAGGGCATGAGGCCTGCACATTAGATGGGAGTTGGACCTAAACTACTATACTAAAGGGTGCAGTAAGGAGATGCATAAATATGGGGCTCTGATATACAGATACCATCTGGCATCTACAGATAAGAAAATGGAGGAATTATTTTAACTGTAGACGCTGTCAACCCTGATTTGTCCTGGCAGTAACCACTGACTACAGCTACGCCTCCACAACAGGCATGTAAGTGTGATTTAATCAAGCAGGAGGCAATGTTTTGGGATACAATGGTGTATATAAAAAGTCATAAGGCAGTGACAAGGTCAACATTGAACCCTCTGACGATAAAACAGTGGGTCAGAGACTTCTTTGAAATATCCTGTAGGCTCTGCATCATGGTAATTATCCTATGAAGATGAGTTAGGCTTTTTATTTAGGAAGTGTAATTTACTCCACTCACTGCACAGGTTGAGTGCTGCCGTTCAGTGGGTGACACCTCAGAACCACACCTGTTCCGATCCCCAACACACCCGACCCCAATTGCTCTCCAACGGTTTTGACTCTTCCGGAGATGGAGCTCCCGAGGGCTTTCCCACATCCCCTTCTTGATGCGAGCAGTCTTCCTATGGGCGGCTGCAGTAGAGCTACTCCCACGGAGAGCATAAAGGAGTCCTTTCTGTTGTCTCGGAGCTGTGTGAAGTTTTTTTTATGGAGGCTGAAGTGCCAATCCTGCCACCAACCCCCATGATTTCCCTGCAAGTTGGAGGACCACTTGCAGGGCCGGATGCAATTTAACGTCATACCCACACTTGCTGTGGTGGGTGTGGCAACACACTGTAGCAGTGCATGCTCCCCAACTTGACTGACTTGACTTGACTGCACAGGTTCAGCTGTGTTTGTTCTTGGTATACCATATCTTATACAATGTATCTAAAAAAAGATAGCCAGTGAACATTTAAGTATCCATTTCAAAGACTGTATCGGGTGCAGGAGACAGTCAGTAGCTATATGATTTCCTGCACCATTATTTATAGTTTTGAATAAATTGTATTGTGTTTGCTAATCGGAGTCTTCAGCAGTTCCTAGTCGATTTTTAATTTAGTCTTTCCCCATTTAGTCTTAGCCTTTTTGAGTTTCCAGTCTGTTTGCGTTTATCATGGTGTTATAGCTGTGGCTTTTCAAGGGCTACTATGTCAACCACTGCATTCAGTTTTGTATTAAAATTGTCGACCTTACTATTTACATTACTAGCTGTTTTAGAACTATTTCATTGTAAAGCACTATTGGTACTAGCCATTGAGTCACCATGAAACACTCCATTTAATGATATGCTCAATCAAATACAGATTGCATTCCATTTACAGCCTTTAAGACATTTGTTGATTACAGTAAGTTATCTATCAAACTTCTTTTGCAAAATTCTTATTTTTTCTTGGTGACTCCCACTGTGTCATTCCAATAGTTTGCTTATCTGTATATAAACTCTTGCTTTTTCAATTTATTAAGTTTCACTTGTTTTCTGTTATTTCCGTTCTCCTTTATCTTTGGTATGGCCAAATGTTAACAGTCTCATTCCCTTCAAAGCTCCTTTATAATGAAGTGCATCAGATAAAATAAGCATCCGTGCTGAGCCAATAAATATTATTTTCAAAGCCAGTCTTCTATTTAGAATTGCACCAGCTTTTTCACTTTAAAATGTAAAATTTACCAGCGATTTCATGCTGAGACATCTCTCTGTATAGAATATATATTGTAGGACAGAAGCTTGTTTATATAACTTAAGGACAAATAGAAATTGTGCCCCAGCTGTGTATTGCAGCATTTACACAGAGTAACCATTATTGCTTTCTTAAAACAAAAAAGGAAAGCATGCATTGACAGTTTTTTTTTCCTTATGATATATTTTTACTTTGAAATTCTCTCAATAATTAACTATTTTTTCTTTACAGTGCAAACAGAACAGTTCATTCTATTTTGGAAATAATGAAGTATAAAATATGCAAAAATATCTTTTTTTTGGACATACTATTTTGTCTGTCGTAGAGCACTTGAATTTCTATCTTTTAACTAATCAAAGGGTTCATAACCTGCAACTAAAATTATTATTTTAACATGACTAAAAGCTCATCTTATGTATCACACGTTTAATTCGTACTACATTTTACCAAAAAATAAACAGATGCCTAGTGATGTGTTTGCTTTTATGCAAGAATGTCTTTTAAGCCTTTGGAAGCAATCTTATTATATAAGTTCTAAATTAGGATTTCTCATAACCAGAAAACCAACATTTTATAGTTGAATAGACTGGGGAAGGACAAGAAAACCCTGCATGCACCGAATAAAAACTTTTAAATAGTTAGAAATACACAAAACAAGAACATCACCAGATATATGGTAGCAGTTGAAAGCTTTGAGAGTTTTAAAATTTCTTTGCATTCAAAGGCAGCTTTTGGTTTTGTTTATGGCCTCCAAGTAATTCACCATTTTATCACTTTGCACAAGTAACAGATTTAGATGTATACGTCTGTATTTGTTGATGCATTTTACGAACCTCTTTCTTAATCAGTTACTTGGCTTTGCTCACAGCATAATTTAGAAAAAAGCATTTTTCATGTCTTGCTACAAATCTGTGCTTTTTCATTGGTGGGTTTTAAGGATGTATTTCCTTGGTAAAGTTCTAGTCCTTGTTAAGATATCTAAAATGTTGCCTTTATAATATTTTCCTAAATATATACGTTTTGTGCATTGAAAGGTTAGTCACAGTATGAATTATCTATTGTTCCTACACCTTTTAATACCTGTACCATATGTTTGACTTCCGGTGTGAATTGTAACTTGCCAACTGCATTTTTATGCACATATAACAGTATATTTCTTTTTAAACTTTATAGTCTAGGCAGCAGTGAAGCTTAATAGTATTCAGTGAGTCAGTGTGGTCTAGGTATGTATAAAACTTTGTATTTGCATAAATAGCCTTCTGGCAAAAGAACTCAGACTGTTAATATACAGCATAATGAGACCTACTGCTGCATTCTGGTACAGTAGGTGACTGTACTTACCTTGTATAATGATGAATAAATAAACAATATTATTACTACTGTATAGAATAAATAAAGAATATCATAATCGCCACATGAGCAAGTAAATACACATCTATTGCTATACCTTTCTTATGTAGTAACATCCAGTCATCCAACTCCGCCTACAAATAAACCCGCCCCATCACATGTACTGCAGTATGGTGTACTTGCTTCAGCAGATATGATTGCAGGTCTGGCTGTCTAAAAAGTAAATGAAAATAGTACATAAATTCAAAAATCACCCATGCTTTTCAGTTAGACATTGGGAAATTTCAATAATGTGTACAGCATGCTTTGTTTGAAATACCTCATTGAAAACTGAAATCTTGTGAAAAATTTATTTGAAGTGCAATTGTGCTAAATATCAACAAAATCAGTCCACTGAGAGCATACTTGCTTCATGTGGAAAGACAGACATGGCTTTTGCAGTATGTGCTTTTCACATTGTCTGCAAACGCATCTAAAAATAATGTTTACTGTGCAGGATTGCTCTACTCTGGTTAGTCAGTGTAACTAACATAAATGACAGTTTTTCATTATCGGTGTTTTGTTATAGCTTTTTAAGCATCTTTTTGTTCATTTAGCATATAGCATATATGCTAATTTGAAGTTTAAGAATCTTGACTTAATTGTATTTGTGTAAATCTGTTAAATATGACAAATTTCACATAGCTTTTATATACAATACTATATTATGAAATCAGTCTGTTGCTATCCAGAAGTATATGCAAAGTGTGTTGTAATTTTATGAAATTTGCATTGAATTTCTATTTATGTAATTCATTCTGAAGTTGTACTCTTTCTGTTTGAGTAAATGCTCTCAACAAAACAACTGCCTCATTTCCAGAGGTTTATTTTAATAGGTCTTTAGCTGACCGGTAAACTATGTTTGTCAGGTTAGTAAGACTGATACAGTAACTGTCCTGGTAAAATGTGAAGATTGATTAGCTGATGGTTTTATTTGAGGATGTTTAAGTTACAGGATTCTTTCTATCATTTAACTAATTTCTAACACACTTTTACTAGTGATGCTGAAAGAAATGAAAGATGTTATTAGTAAATTATTAATTGAGAAATTCCATCAATCACTTCATATAAAAGAGGTGATAACATCTGAAATGATATTATGTGACAGGTATGACAAAATGTATTTTAATCTTTCAAAGAAAAAACAACAGCAAAACTATAATGAGCAATAAAATAAAGTATAGTTTAAAATGATAAAATGGTATTCACAATTACATCTTTGGGCAGAGAGACACTTTTTGGGATATTTTATGTTTTATTTTCTATGGTTTCTCAATTCAGTTTATTTTTGTGTAGCATTCCTTAACCAGTTTCCATCTGTAATTCAGTGACAAAAATAAATAAACAATACATCATCTTTATACATGGATGCCGAGTGAATCAGAGCAAATCTTAATCCAATAAATCCAATCCAAATATTAATTTAATTAATAAAACAATAGCAAAACATTATTTGGACAGAAGGTAAAAATATTTGAGTATTTCCTGCATATACAGTAAGCAAAGGTGGTTGAGTTTTAATACTTGAGATTAACAGTCCAGAGTAACAGGGAGTGTAGAAGAGAGGTGAAAAAGAGAGTGCAGGCAGGGTGGAATGGGAGGAGAAGAGTGTCAGGAGTAATTTGTGACAGACAGATATCAGCAAGAGTGAAGGGGAAGGTCTACAGGACAGTAGTGAGACCAGCTATGTTATATGGGTTGGAGACGGTGGCACTGACCAGAAAGCAGGAGACCGAGCTGGAGGTAACAGAGTTAATGTCAGTTCAGTTTGTTTTTGTATCGTGCTTTAAGGCAAAATGCATCTACCATTTGACAGACTACTCATTACATATTGCATAAACATAAAGATAATTAAAAAAGAACAGTAAATCAAGGCATTGTTAAACTGGTTTACATAATGAAGCCTAGTATGTCCATTAAATTATCATTAGATTATATCCATTCGACAACTGAAGAGACAAAAACTCCAGTCATTCATGAGGAATAATACTTGGGAGCATAACTGAATAAATGAACATATACGTTAAAGGTGTATGTCTGTATCAGGAAGGCCATTTTCAAGAAACAAATTTTAGTTATGTATGTTTATACATTCATGTTTATCATGGAGCCCAACAATCGCAATGTGATGTATGTTGGACTGGATGTGAAACTGTACTTTGTAAATGTGACAAAACTCCTACTTCTGCCACTACTGCTAACATGAATCTTCTTGCTTGCTTGCTTGATGTATTTTCTTTTTTCACAATTTTTAATGTACATTCTTTTACACATGGAATTATGATACAAATCAATTTTCATAGCAAGTTCACAACCACATTTAGAAATGAAATAGTAACATTGCAATTTACAGGAATAATGCCTGTTATGATTTTTGAGTTTTTTAATTATGCAGAATTTATTCTTGTTGTTATTTTTGTTTTTATTTTGACTTTCTAAGTGTTATTTTTTGACATCCCAACAATGGCATTTTGTGGATTGTATTCAGGCAAATGAGCCACAATATTTGATTCTATCACGTTGCTGCAGCTGTATTGTTTTTGGAATGGTCTCTTTAGCATCATATATTCAAGAGACATGTGATGTATGCTGTCACCTATGTAACAGTAGTTCCGCAGCACGGGTCTTCTGGCATCGATGTTTCTGGATCTCCTAAGCTATTGCAGTGTTAGACAGCACCATCATGAGAACCCGTACGGAGAGTGTGTATATGTATGTGAGTGACAGAAACAGAGAGAAAAGGTGAGTTGAGGAAACTTAGCAGGAATGATGTTGCTCCGACACCAAATGAACAGAGGACATGGAAGAAAACTATGTATGTCTCAGCATTGTAAACAGCGCTTCACAATGTAGCCGAGTACCAGTGCCAGTAAAAAAAAAAAAAAAAAAAAACTGTAAGGCAAATAATACCATAAAAAATTACACAAAATGAAGACCTGCCCTCATACCGGTTACAGTACAACCACCAAATAAAAGTATTAAAAAATATCTGAACATCAGATATTCAATACTGGAAGCAGAAATACAAACGATTATTCATATATTTCCAGGTTTTGCTTAATGGGCAACGTGTCATATCATATTGTACTTAAGTAATCAATGTGATTCAAGATAATCATGATAGACAATAGATTAGTTCAAACACCTTTTAAATTGCCTTACACAAGGTCAATCAGTGGATTAAAGAGCTTTATCATTCAAGCCCCCAAACAGATCTGGAATGTTTAGGTTGCACATAAACACACTTGAGCACTGCAGGGTCATAGGTCCTGCTTTAGCAACCTATAAAATGGCTAGTAGTGGCAGACACAATAAAAATTTCAAATGCTCCTAAAAGAAATATTTTTGACAAGAAATTTTATTGAGGATATCATGGAAAATTGGAATTTGCTATAAAAAAATTACAGAGTATGTTAAACTGCTGTGGATAGTTTACTACTTATTTCATTTCATCATGTCCATGAAATGAATTTGTTAGCATCCATGTTTCTGGATTTCCAAAACAATTCTAGTGATTGTTAAAAAGCGTGATTTAAAGACAATGGGTCTCATTCATGAAATCTTCAGAAATTAACAAACACATTTGAACGTAAAAGCTGATTTAACTTAAATCTTACATCACATTCACAAACCATGAGCAAAACCTTGATTTTTATCTTAATACACTGTATAGGTTCTTAAATGCCAATCAATCGTAAATTGTCAGCTGCTACATTTTGTCAGTTCATTACCATAATCCACACCCATCAATGTCTCAAATCTTACCATAAAAGGATGTGCTGCCATATGTACCCAGGATCTGCCAAAATGTCCAAAGCAAAAAAAGAAAGGAAAAAAAACTTCTAAGAAGTGGAGATCGAGATAATTTTAACAGAAGTTAACAAAAGGAAAGAAATATTATTTTCTAGCATGAGTAGTGGTGTCACTGTGTCAGTTAAAGGAATTGCTTGGAAGGTATGGAAAGAAGTGATAAATACAATTAACTCAGTGTCTTCTGTGGAGTGAACTGTTTAAGAAATTAAACGGGAATGGTTTGGTTTGAAATTAGATGCAAAGAAACACATAGCTGCTCACCGAAAAAGTACCTCTGCCACAGGAAACTCTCTGTTTCACGTGAGTGCATTGCATCCATTATTGGAGAGGCATCTTTAGGTGGGTATTATTCCCAAAGGAGATAGCATGGTCATCAAATGTGTATTGTAAGGACTTGTTTCATTCAGTAACAATGATAAGCTGAAACTATAATTTATTCATTATTGTTTTTATGAGGAGGGGATTCCTCTTGTCATGTGGAGACTTCACTTGAGATTTCCAACATTGCACATGCACATGCTCATGAACCTGAACACCAGAGAAGAAGACGGAAAAACTGTCCATTTCTTAGTCAGTGGAAGGTACTCCACTCTGAAAGACACACAAACGTGTTTGAAATAAATAAGCAGTAGTCATAGTGAATTTCGCAAAGTGTTACAAAATGGCACCAAATGCTAAGTAATTTACCAAATACTCGGTTAATTTTGTGTTTTCGGCATTTTTAATACACTAAGACATCTTTACCTCAGAGTTGTATTATTTGGTGATGTGTCGTAATTCCTGCTGCTTTGGGGTCTTCATCAGCTGGCTCTTCAAGCATTGGCTGTGGATCAGGATCATTTAGTATATTAGGCAGCGGACATCCCTCCTTCATTGCTATATTGTGTAAAACAGCAGACTAATATTATTTTCCACACCTTTTCAAGTGAATAGAAAAGAGTGCCACCCTTTGTATCCAAGCACAGCCATCATGCCCTTAAATTTCTTTTGGTGCGCTTGATAACAGCCCACACTGTTGCATGTGCATTATTTTAAGCCCATTCCTGTGCCATCTGTGGGTTATTTTGAGGTGTTATAAGCCATGTCTTCAATGAGTAAACTTTGTTCACTCTGTGAATAAACAGACTATTTATAGCGCTCAAAAAAATAAAAATTAAACTTTAGGAGAAAGCCGGCCGGCCTGTACAGCTGCTTGTTCCAGACAAGAGCCAACGGAACTGTGCTGCAGAATGCAATTGTAGTGTGTACCACCAGGCCATCGGACAACGATGCTGAGCAGCGCACACTTTGCATCACATATAAGCTACACGTTGTTAGAAAGGAAGTGTTTTCTATTCACATATGCAAACACATCACTGGATGGAGCTTTGTGACATGTGTGTGCAGTGTATTGCACCAATTACCCTGGGTAGGTTGGCCAGCTCAAAAAACTTTCAACTAACTTCCACTTGCCTTTCCCCACCATATGAGAATGGGATATAATCCCACATTAGCATTAATATGCCTTTAAGTACTCCAGGTAGTATACACCTCATAGATGGCTTAGACATCATAGACCTGTCTGCAATCTCTTGCCGAAATGTCCCTGTAGTGTAAAAGCCAACTGCCAACAGGCTTTTAGATGCACAGGTATGACATGGTTTCTTGTTGCTGATCTTTTTGGAATAGGATCTGTAATAGTGCTTAAATGCATCTGAATGGGCCTGGGCAGTGTACAACGACTAATCAACCATTCATCACTCTCACACATAGGCTCAATCCCAGAGGCTCTTGACTCAGTGAGCCGTGGGCCAAATCATGCAGTAGTGCAAGATCAGCCATTGTTACATTCAGTCAAATCAGGTAGAAATCGATGCCCTTTTATTGGAAAATACGCTAATTAGGTATAGACCTGTGTGATGTGTTTACTGGGAAACAAACTAAAGACACTTGTGTTGTTGAATAATAATCAAAATAGCAACTGATTTCACAGAATGCAAAACTAAGATTTTATTGAAGGATGTGACATCTTGTAATTTATAATTCACTTATTTATACAGTATTTATTTTATTTTGTTTGTTTAAAGTGTGTCTTATGCAAATATTCCTATAATCATGCTTTTTATTATTTACCCATGCACTACACTTGGTCCTGAGCATGCGTAAGATCCGTTCATTTTAAGAAACAGATGGTCCTTACTAAAATATTGATAAATACTGAATTTTCTCTCTTTGAATCCTTTTATGAACAAATTTGTTTTGGGCATGTTTAATGAATGAGACCCATTGTTTCTGGTTTGTGTATTGAGCCTTGATAATTTTGTTGATTGTTTTTCTGGTTTTAAACTGAAACCATTTAAGAATAACTCTCTTTCTCATTTTTTTCACCTTCTGGTCCTTTGAATTTTTGTGTTTCATTGTGTTCCCTGACTAGGCTTAACAATGCTGCTACTACGATGACTACTACTACTTCAGTTTTGAATCTCAAGTTTACGAGTAGTAATTAGAAGAATGAATGATTGGCATCGTTAAATGGGTTTCTTTCAGTGTGAATAGGCCTCCAGTAAGGCACAACTCCTTGGGTTTGTCGGATTTTTTGCAGCAATCCAGACCAAATAGAACCAGGTGGTTTGAAATTAAATGGTTGTATTTCAGCTGTGTTTGACTATTCTGCTCTTCTACCTGGAAGAGCAATATTGGGGAGTCAGGGTAGAGCATAAAGAGAGTAGCTGATCGGGTAAGCTGGGTGCTTATTCTCACCCTTGTATACAGTGTTGGAGGATCATTTTTCTTTTTCTTGAATATACTATTATATTATATAATATTGACTTGACTTTTACAACTATGGGTCAGTGTCTCATTCTCTCAATCACTTATGTTATTTCATGAATTACAAGATGCCCAGAGTGAACGGTGTATGACGGAGGGCTTAGAGCATCAGATGGCCATTTCTACACAATGATGTAGCCTGCAGTCTACAAATATGAACTGTGTTCAATTAATGTGCAGTAATCTGGTTTAACAAATAGTCTGTTTCAAGATTGAGCAGTTAAAATAAGTTTGAGTAACTCTAGTCAAACGTCTTAACCTAAATTAACACACAGAAAAGAGAGCCATTAATTTTGTTCATGTTGTATTAAACATTGTAAACCAAGTTTGAATTATTTTGTTTTTCATAGGACTAAATTTAGTTTAAATGGGATTTTTGCATGTATTTGAATTAAACACGTATAACAAGTCATTTATTTATATTGCGGACAGTCTGTTTTAAAGCTTCTGGAAAGGGGAAACATTTGCCTAGTTTAAACATTTTGTGAAAATGAGCAAATGATAATGTATTCAACATTAGTTCAAGAAGACTCACATGACCAGAAACCGTATTTAGAAAATAAATGGTGAACGGAAACCAAAATGATTTCACATTATAGCCCTTGATAATTTTTGCTGCTGATGTTCAAAAACAAAAACATAAAACACAAGCTAAGTGTTTTTGGTAACTTTAGCACTACCCATTGTCATTTTTACTTCAGTTTATATTATCTATAAAATGAGTCTTGCTCTTTTGATGATTTTAAGAATTTCCCACAACTTTATTGACAGCTAGTATTTTCTCTAAAATTTGTGTCTGGGAAATTCCATTTGGATTGACCAATACCAAACCTTTAAGGAAATTTTCATACTGAAGAGCATATACACATAAATAACGATAAATTTAGTATCACATGATAATAGATCTGCTGTGGTAATAAAACAGATTGAAAATAAATAAAAATTATTATAATTATTACCACCACTGATCCTTTAATTTTTAACAAAGCTACGACGGCCTTTGAATGTCATTGAGTAACTCAGACATGCCAAAGTAAATTCATTTATATTTGTTTACATTTTACACCTCATAAAGCCATCCATTCCACCATCTGCTGTATTTATTTTTTAATTGGATGCTGCTTCTGTTAAGGGTTGTAAGTTAAAGAGTTATAACCTGAAACAAATTCTTAAATGACAACATTTTACTTCTCAAATAATGAATAAAATTTTTCTTTATAAAATATTTCATATATGTTTAAAAAACATGTAATGCACTGCAAAGGCTACATTTTCATTTGCCTTTGTTTTTCCTACAGTTTACATATGGAACCCAGTATTGCAGGACGTCAAATAGATACACATATTCTTTTGCAAATGGCAAAGTGTACATCTGATGTTAATAAAGACCTTCCACCTGATGCTTATGCAACTTAAATATTATCTACATTAATCATCCTGAAAAAGAAGCTTACATTGAGTAAGGAAATATTATACATAAATTTAGATTTTGTATTGATTTCTAAACGATAGTTAATTGTGGCACTTTATCTGGGTGTAATATTTATTTGCGATTTTTTATATAAGACAGTTTAGCACTTTAAAAATAATTAATTAACAGGGTAATAGTTCTATATTGAGTCTCCTGAATATGATGAATCCTCAAGATTGACAAGAAATGTATGCTACATTTTTGAGTGCTTCCAAAAACCCTTATTAATTGACTGTTTTTGAATGAGCACTCCTTTGTTAACCATGTTCTTGAAGTCATTTACCAAAATCATCACAAGTTGATTTAAAAACTATCAAATGAAAACACTTTGATTATATGATGTCATTTGTGGTCCTTCAGTGGAATGAAATAAAGCTGTTAAAAGTAAATGTGAGAGGATAATTGAATATCAAATTAAGAAAAAGCATAAATGTAGGCAAACAATTGATACTTTTTTCATTAGATGTGCACAAAGTAAGTGGCAGACATGTTCTTTTTAATGAGATTGACAACAACTGAGGTGTTTACTGAAGCATATGGCAGCATTTCCAATGGCATGAAGAATCAAGAGTGGAATAAGATTATTGATTGAATAAGTGCTTGTACATTGCAAACCTAGGTCATGCTCTGATGTATACAAAAAATGGCAACACCTTTCGTGTCTTGCCAACAAACAAGCAGTGTAATTAAAGAAAAAGAGAGGGCAAGTAACACAGTTTCCATTTTATTCAGAGGAGGAATTATGGGAATAACTTCACATTAAATGAATTGAAAACATAGTCTTACAATTAAAAGGCAAGTGGTAGTGATGCATACCACAGTTAATGTGAAAATATAATGCCACCTGACAATTTATGAAGACAGCCAAAACATATTTTCCATAAAGCTATATTGTATTAAACCACACTGCAGGTTCACTAATGCTGTGTTGTATTGATCTTCAGCCGGTGGGTGTTAGTTACATGTGTCAACAGGCATGTGTGAAAATGATAACATCTAGTGAAGTATAAATCTTAATATTCTGAAGTTCCAAGAAATTGTCATGATCTGAATTTCATGTGCTCGGTCTGTTGACCTTTGTTTGTCAATAAGGTTTGTGCAAGTGGTAGGTGATTTAAGAAGCATTTATTGATTAATGAACAGGTTAGAGAGCCCATTGATTAAGAAATATTTCATGTCCTACTGACTTTCACTGAGTTTTGGAAAATATTTGTAAAATAACAATCAGTCTTAAAATGGAATTCATGATGTTTTAGTCCTACTACAATGCTTTCAGGAAACTCACTCCCAACTGGTTATATAGTCAAGCTAATTGGCAGTTCATTATGTTTAGATGACTGATGATGTTATGTTTTGGATATACACATTTTGAGATCAGCGTCAACTTGCCAAAAAAGCTTTAGCAAATCAACTAATAAACACAATATACTTGGGTGAGGCTTTGTTAAAATTAGATTTTGAGCATGATAAAATTGATGATTGAATTATAGTTCTTCATACAGTAGATTCAAGGTGACCCACAATAAAAGCAAATGTATTGTTTTACATTCCATTATATATACTTTGACTATTGGTCTTTCTAATATTAGCAGTAATAGACTGTATTCTCACAATAAATGTTAACTAAATTGTTCCTTTTATTCATTTATTATTTGAGTTAATATGCTGTTTTAATGTTACTTTATATGAATATTTATATGTTTATTTCCTGATTAGAATTTATGAATATTTATCGTATACTTAAAGAATTGTTCAATAATTGTTTCTCCTCATATCAAAGTAAAACATGATTCAAAAGCTTCAAATCTGAATATTCAGTGTACAAACATTTTTATTGCATAAATATTTTTTTGTTTTGTGAATTTGGTGTTTTTCTTTTTGTTTACTCCTTCTTTTGTTTTAACTCCACTGACATCTTTGCAGAAGAATAAAAAGCTATAACAGTTGCAAAGAAAAGTTCTGTGGTGAAAGAAATTGTTCATATTAAACTTCAAAAGAATAATACTTATCTGTAGTTAGCATATTTTATATTTTAAATAATCATTCACCTGCTCCAGTCTGAACAGTAAACAAGTAGAGAAAATAAATAATTGTTTTCTTTACAGGATCACTAATAGCCTATCCCATATTTAATAGTGTCTGATTGAACATAGTGTAGCACCATCATCTGTGCCGACAATATAAAAAGCTTTGCCCGCCGGAATAAAAATATTTACTCATTCTTGCCTCCACCACACTAAGCTAGGTATGCTGGGTAGTCTATATATTGAACAGCTGCTCAAAAATGAAAACAAAAAGCATTAAATTTTGTCTCCGAAATTAAAGTGAAACTTGTTCCAGACTTTATATTTTACAAGCTATAAGCAGAAAATAGAATGTTTTTGATGATGAAGCTTTAAGTGTAAATGCAAGAAAAAAGTCCAACATATTTGGTATCATGGGGATTTGTGATATATAAAAAATAAACCTCACGTGAGACATTTGATCTAAATTTAAATAAGCATATGGCTTGTGCCAAATCGCCATTAACAACAGGCAAAGTCAGTTTCTTGATGCACTTTTAAACTGTTATGTACACAGATTTGGTAAGTAAAGGGCTTATATTTCGAAGGCAAAATGTAAAATACCCCATGGTTCTTACATCAAATTCAGCAGAACTAAAGATGTAAAAAATTGCTTTTTGCTGGCACTTTTGTGGAAGGCCATGTGAAATAAAATGAAATGTAACAGTGAAATTAAATGGTACTGTTAAGTAGTATAATGATCTTCAGCTTCTGGTAATCTTAAGAAATGAAATGTGATGATAATAAATTAGTGACATTTCGCAACCTGCATGCTACCAATCAAAATTTCTTCACACTTTCTAATTTAAATTATATTGTCATTAATAATTGCACTCTTAAAAATCCAATGATCTTTTTTTTCTTGGTTATTGCTAAAAATAAGCAAATAAATCAATTTTGACATGTTTTAATCAAAAAAAAAAAGAAAAGAAAGAAAGTTCCTAACAAAATATTTGCTGCTTTTGTCTAGGGGTGGTTTAGCCCTGGCCAGGTGTTTGTGCTGGATGAATATTGTGCCCGCTACGGAGTACGAGGCTGTCACCGTCACCTCTCATATCTCAAGGAGCTGATTGAGTATGCTGAGAACAGTGCTGTGATTGACCCAACCTTGCTTCATTACAGTTTTGCATTCTGTGCCTCTCATGTTCATGGCAACAGGTAACTTAATATCTAAACAACCACTTCAAATTAATCTCTTACATTCAGGGAATTGGTTTACCTTTTATTTGTCACTAAATCTGCACCATTGTGTAGGTATTTTACTTTTGGCTTAAGTAACTGGTAAAGGGGAATGCAAAGCAATCTCTCAGAATTCTTTTCTTCTGAATATATTGTATAATTCTTTCAGGCTATAGTTTGTTTGTTTGTGTTTTAATGCATTCTTAATAAACTATAGAATGGAGCATTAGCCATTTTGAATGTGGAATAAAGAGCTCCTTTCCTCAACTTAATGAGGCAATTTTAAAACCAACTTTTAAATATACAAAGTAACAAACATATGAATGATATTTGTATCTGAGCACTTAATAATTTGCAAGTCAATAGTTAACCAAGAATATGATATAATTTTTATACTCTATATTTAGGTTAATGTAACAATGCATTATTGTATTCCTCAGAAAAATGCTGTATTACAATAAATAAACTATGTTTTAATAGTTTTACTGGTGAAATCACTTAAAATATAAACCTGAAATAATAAACAGTAGATACACTGCTGTTTCTGACTTTTCTTAAGAAATGTTACTTTATTTTAAGAAGACTAGAGTAATTGTACAGTTGTGTTTGTTTTGATACCTTGGCCCCTACACAACCCTGAACTGAATAGGTGGGTAGTAAAACTGGGCTCAGTTCATGAATTAATTTCTCTTAATCTGTTAATAATTAAAATCAGAAGGATGGGTTCTAGCAAATTGTGTTAGCTTTTTCCACAATGCCTTTAGAATTTCATTGTAGAATACTCATCTTGCAGTCTTCTTCTGCTTGTGCTGTCCTTCATTTTCATTTATGTTATACTAACAAAAGTGGCTTGGAATATTCTTTTCCGAACAAGAATAAGCAAAAAGGACCGAATTCTCGTTAGCAATCTTTTTTTTCCTTCTTTTTGTTACTGTTCCTGTAGACCTTGCACAGATGGCAGTTTAGTTTTATGTTAAAACATCCCAACACAACTTAATCTAACTTATCCTCACAAAACTCTTCCAGAATTCACTTATTCATTTAGTATGTATTTCAAGGCAGATTTGAAAAAAGAAAACTATTTCACAGTATATTAAATAACTCTTTTTTGAGGATAAAATGGCATGTAGCCTAGGGTTTCACAGCAATTACTGTGGTAATAAAACAATAAAATAAAGTTGTCCAATATCCACCTAGTATGTATATATATAATGTATATATATTATATATAATATATAATACAGTATATATATATATATATATATATATATATATATATATATATATATATGCAGAGAATGTGTATTATCACAAAGTGTTAATTAAAGCAGTGTTTGTTCAGTAACTGTATATTTTTGATTTTTGATTTCACAAAAATAAAAAATCCATTAATTTATTATCAAACATGCTTAACACAGTTTAAAATCACAGAGGGGTATATGCATTCCAGTTACCATCAGAAATAAGGCAAGAGGTGTCAGTCCATCATAGGACACATTTAAACACATGTTCTCAAAGATTCACTGTACCTGCCAGTCAGCAGAGAGTTGTATACATTTATTTCAAGATAAAATCCTTTTAAAATAAAAATTAAATATTTGCAATAAACATACATTTTGTTAACCAATTATGGATATTTTACTGTGTTTCTTAGCTGTTCAGTTTCTATACATGTTACAGAATATGTGAACTTTAATTTTAATATACATTTTTAAACCATGGCATTTTAAAAGTATCATAAACAGAAAACATGCTGGCAAGAGAATACATGGCAGTCAACAGTTATTTAATACATGTCTCAGACTGAATAAGAAATACGCGAGAAGCATAATGTAGAGCCCAGTTTAGTCTCTCATTCAGCATTAATGTTCACAGTAAAATCTTTAATTTATTTTTTTATTTGTTTTTCTGAGTGTACTTGTGTAATAGTGTTTTCAGTGAATATTCTGTGTGTAAAGTGAATGTATATATGTATGTATGTATGTGTATATATATATATATATATATATA